>CM068743.1:116167740-116811719 GCA_035084275.1 Hydrolagus colliei
ACCAAGCCAGAGGAAAAAGGGAGGTGGCGGGCGAAAAGGAAAATTTTCAGATACAATCTGAATTTGAGTAAAGAAAAGGCAAGATGGAGGAATTGAACCAGGGAGTTGTGGCAGAGTGGCTGATGGCAAACCTGCCAATCATGCAGCAGAGAAATCAAGGGCTGCACAAAAGGCCCAGGTTGCCTAAGTAAAGGGGGATAGGAGAGGAGTGAGTAAGAACAGGTTGAAGAGCTGGGGAGGTTTCTGGGACAGGGAACCAATTATATAATCAAATTTTCTCAATGGAATTGAGAAGTGAACTCTTAAAATGTTAAGTTTGAAACATTCCCAGGAAGTTTTTTTTTAATTATCTAAGAATAAGGTAGAACTGTTACACTAACATGAAATATAACTGGCTTTTGAATGTTAGTTTAACAGCTGTGATCATATATGCATGGGCAAAACACCCCTTTTATATGTACTCCGGTAATCAAGAGTACAATGCAGAGTTGGCATTGGAATACAGTACACTACACTACTAATAGACACAGTGTCAAAGTAATGCCTTACATATGAGGAATTAAAATCACAGTAATCTACAATAGTTCTTTTGCAGGCGTTGAATATCCTCTTGGGAATGTTGCCTTTGTTGAATTAATTTATGCCTTATCACACTAATCAAATCCTAATTAAGAACTTTGGCTGAATGTACACAATTCCACATTTTCTTCCCAAGGTTAGGGAACTCATTAGGAGAAAGCAGATTTCTTCATTACAAATGACTGCAGCTATTCCCACTTAGTGATTGCTTGACATAGTCATTGTCAAGAGTCTGAAGCATTGTCTGAGCCGCAAAACCCTAAGAGAGTGCAGAGAAGATAGATTCTCCAGGATGTTATCACGGATGTGAGGTTTTCCTTTGGTTATCCAGATGTTTGACACATGTGGAACCCCCATCACCATGCTTAAGAATATCCAAACCAAATAGAGTACTATGCATTCCACTTACACATGCAAATTCCTGTATTTTCAAATAGAATGTTTGCTCTCTCCCAACCCATCCTGTTTACCCAATTCTGGAGAGTATTAGGTGCATGTTGGCAAGAGCCAATAATTAATGGAAATAAATTATTCCCACTGGAATGTCGAACCTAGAACTGTGGTTGAGACAGATTCCATGTTATTTTTAGGTGAAATAGATAAATATCTGAATAGCCCAAGGATATGGGCAAAAGACAGAAGTAAAGCAGTAATTGGAGAGCCAATACAGTACAATAGAATCATAGAATTATACAGCACAGAAGGAGGCCATTCAGCCCATCGTGTCTGTGCTGCTTCTTTGAAAAGAGCTGTCCAAACCAATCCCTCTCTCCCCCTCTCTCCCCATTGCCCTGCAAACGTTTCCTCCCCAAATAATTATCTACTTCTCTTAAAAGTTGTTATTGAATTGGCTTCCCCCACCCTTTCAAGCAATGCATTCCAACACAGATAATGTTTCCCAACTGCATGAAGCGAGAATGTGACTATCCTTATCACCCTGATCAAACTAATTGGGGGTGGGGCGGGGGCGGAACAGGGAGAATATTGAAGGGAAAACCAATCACTGGAGGTAGGAATTCTTCTCATTCTTCACTCCTAGCAAAAACCCTAACCCTTAGATAGTGGTCAACAGGAAGGTTGCTAAACAGTGGCAAGCTATGTGGGTATAAAAGTAAGTGTAGTCGAGTGTCTCCCACATCGGTCATGGACCTCACAAGGCAGAATGAGCCACAGTTTCGATTGTAGAGGATCACCTTCCAACAGTGGCTAGGACTTCATAACAGTCCCATTCCTATTTACAGCAAGACCAGAATAGAGCTTAATAAGCTCCTGTAGCTCAGTGGTCAGAGTACTCGCCTTACAAGCTTGAGATCTGTGTTCGAATCCAGGCAGATCAGGGCGAAACCTTGAGCAAGTTTCCTTACTCCACACGCCTAATAATAATCCTTCCCAAAAAAAACACAATAATAAAAATTGGTCATTTTAATCCAGTTGGTTGCAGCGTTTCGCCCACAAATATAGAGTCAATTGACTTTACAGTATATTCTGTGAAGCTCTTCGAGTCATCGATAAAATGTGAAAAGTGCTATATCAAATGCAAGGATTATTATTATTATTATTTAATTGATTGAATTCCAGTAGTATCCCAATCCACACTCTGAGGTCCCCAAGCAATGACTCTCACCAACCTATATGATCCATTCCAGACACAGGGTCATTTCTATACGTAAGTGGCATGTAATTGTGCAACTGTTCATCGGGTTTGTGTATTCTCGCATTTGATTTGTGTCTGTCAGGAAGACATTTCAAAGGGCTTGATTTGATATACAGGTAGACCCCACTTAACGAAGGGGTTAGGGACTTTAAAACCCTTCGGTAAGCGAAAATGTTGTTGAGCGAGTTTAATTATTACTGTATTTGGCCGCAGCCAAAACGTCGCCCCGAGCCTCCCCGCTAAAATCAGTTTAGCTCCTAGCGGTTCCTAGCGCTACCATTTACAGTGTACAGGTTGAGCGGCCAAAACCCGGAGTTCCGGAATACGGAATGTGTCAAAAATTGCAAGAATAAAAATACCAATCCTACCTGCTCCAGGCCAGGTTTTCACAGTTACCGCACTGAAATATTGCATTTCCGGACACGTGACGCGCTTCAGGCTTTCCGAAGTCAGGAAATACCCAAACCTGGACTCGGCTAAGGGCCTGAATTCAGATGCTCCTGTACTAGCGAAGGCCTAAGGTAGATATAACTGCTATTGAAGGCTACACAACTTTAAATACAACAATAAAATATTAAAATACAGACCAGTCCTCAACTTATTATTTTTGAAGCCACGAAGCATTCTGCCACTTAAGCTCCTCCCATATGGGAGGGGCTGCACTGCTTAACTGAGACACGCTAAAGACTGAGCGTGTGTTGTTGGAGCAACCGGACGAGACGCTACCCATGAGAAACTGCGCACGAGAAGCCCGCAAGATTTAAAGTGTGTGTAAACATTCGTTATAACGAATGCAGCCTTTGTTAAGCGGATAAGTGGTACAAATAGAAACCCTTGTTATAGTGAACTTTCGCTAACCGGGCCTTCGTTAAGCGGGGTCTACCTGTACTGCAAATGTAATGAATGCATTTTGTGGGCAAATACATGGTGTTCTCACACCATGTACATTTAACACCCAGCTCTATACTTTTAAGCATTGTGATAGTTTCTGCATATGCCAAACACCCAAACAGTGAGAAAGTCCACTAACAAGTCAATATTTGTTGGCTATAGACAAATATCTGTGTTCAGAAGCAACATTTTAGTCTCTCTTGAATTCTCACTAAGTATATCTTACAAATTGTAGTGGAAGCGCTCCGAAATGCCACTGGGCATGAAGGGTGCTAGATAAATGCAAATTATTGTTGACATTTTATTACTGTAACTTTAACTTCTGCCAGAACACACTGAGTGAAAGTGAACCAGGATGCTATCTGCAGCAGTAGTCATTTAAAAAAAATCTTATTAGATCCGATTAGAATATAAAATGGATATGCAGTGAGAACACATGGGTTTGATCCAATTTTGTAATGCAGATCATTGTCTTGAGCACAAGGAATACAACCCTTTGAATACCTCAGTAGCATTCAGGGATAATCCTAATTAGAGCAGGAATTTTAAAATGATCCAAAATGAGTATAACAAAAGAATTCTCAGTAGGGAATAGAGAAGCTATCCCTGTATAAATCTAATTTACTTTGGATGAACCGGCCTATGGACCAGATAATCCATCCTGGGAGCCTGGAGGCCAGGATTTAGGTTAGTAGTTCATAGTTATTCTGGGGGGAGGGAGGGGCAAGTGTCTGTAGGATGCCCACAGAATGGGGTCTTTATGTTAAGGCTAATGAACCACATTTTGCACAAAACAAGCTTTAATAACTTCTTACCAGTCATTTGATTAATATCTTAGTTCCTTATTTTATAAAGGCATGTATTTTGCACTTAAGCAGTAAATAACTAATCCTATCTCAAGATCGAAGCCAAGAAGAATCTGTTCGTTCAAGTCAATGGAATGAAGGCAAATACTGTATACATTGTATAATATAATAACTATGTCTGAGTGACTTACAAAATACAATGAAGCTAGTAAAGATCAAATCATTTCTAAACCACATTCAAAAATAGTCAGAATTCTTCTTTCTTTTAGAAAGTTCAACATTGCCATGCACTTTACAATGTACAATAAAATGAGAAATTATTGCCATAGTACAACAGTAGATGGCCTTTATAATGATATAATTGAGAGCCACATAACATGTTATGTGGGGAGAGCTTTATATTGGTTCTCTATTAGTGGGGAGCAATAAAACATGTGTATTACAGATCATTTTTAAATGGTATTATTTTCTCTGTCTCAACAATGTTTGGCAAAAAGCAGTGTAGAAAAAATCATGATCAAAGGTTTTGCTTTTAGTTTAGATATTTTAAAAGTTTCTTCAATTTTCAGAGTGATACAAGCGAGTTTTTAAAATGACCAGACCATGTTTGTTCAAGCAGCTACAATCATGATAAGATCAAATTCCTTCTTCAATTTACCGTTTTCTTGGAAAAATAGGGTAAACTGATCAAGACTTCAATTTGATTTATACAATCCCAGTCTTCAGTATGTTTAAAGCAGTTAATACTTTACATGTCCAGCACAGTAAATTGAACCTTTCATTTTAACATAAAAGCTTTGCACCTCTGATATACCTGATGGTTCTTATAACAATAATAATTTTGGTCACTCAATCCATGACTGTTTATGGAACACTGCCGGTGCGAAATTGGTTGCCTCATTTTGCCAACAAAATATACAGCCAATTCACTTTACAGTATATTTTGTGAAGCGCTTTGAGACACCTCAATGACATGATAAAGCAATTACAGTAGAACCTCGGTAGCGCGACAACCCACAGGACCACGACCAGGTGGTTGCGTTGGCGGGGTGGTCACGTTAGTGAGGTGTCGATTCTGCTGGATGGAAGATTAAACTATTGGCTACCGTCCATGCAGAGTTGGCCCTTTACGCCCGAGGACAGTGATTTGCATAGAGAGGGAAAACTTGCTCTGCAAATGCGAGCATTACATGCTCTAGTTATAGATTGTTGTATGTGTCCCGGTGATCAGCCTCCAGTGCCAGTATGCAGGCTTCCCGCAGCGAGTTTAGAAAGTAAATTAAATTGCTAGCCTGCACCGTTACGCCGTTTGATTTGTTCACCCCGTGTGATTTCATCTAAAACAAAAGTGGGCGATTGGGGCTTGGACCGGTTCTGTGCATGGGGAGCTGTCGAGAGAGCCTCATGTAGTGGGATCTTAGCTGCCAAAGCATCAGAAACACAAACTGGGAGCATTACCCTGGAGCTGGATCGACACCATCAAATACAATAATCCGTCACAGGGAATAAATAATCCGGAGAGAATTAGCTGGTGAGTGTAAGAATCGCATCACTCACAAGACTTGTACGTTGCAAAAAAGAAAAGTGCGGCGACGAAAGGAATGTTGCAGGCGTTATTTGAGTAAGGTTGTTTTTTTTCCAAAAAAATATTTATTTTTGATTGTAAACGTGGTTATACAGAAGTCTCTCCATTTCACGGAGCTGTCTCCCCTTTCAAGTGTATGAATTACATTGATTCTGATTTATTTTGCATTTGGTCTCAATGATAATGTACGGTGTTTGCATTTATGGATCTGTTTCCCACAGGATTGGGAACCAGTCTAGCAAACCAGAAGTGACGACACAGTAGAGTGGCGCGAAGTTTAAAACTGTTCCCTGATTGGCCAGAGTTTTCATGTTAGGACCAGGAAAATGTTGCTAGGGAACCGCCAAATCAGTGGTGGTAGTCCGGGAACCGGGGTGGTCGCGTCAGTGAGGTTTATTTAACTGGAAATGAGTAAGGAAATATTCGGGACCGACTCTGACTGGTCGCCTAGGCGGGGTGGTCGCGCCACTGAGGTGGTCGCCAACCAACGTTCTACTGTATATATTATGTAATGCCATGTCGTCACAAGTCAGAAACATTCTGCCCACTTTAACCAAGTCAGGCACACTGTACTCATACTCCACAAGTCAGGCACATCCTGCAAGCTCTCCACAAATAAGACAGACACACTCTGCCTGCTCTCCACAAACTTTTCCCGCTTTATCAAATATCTTTTGGAAATATTGTATAGATACACTAAGTACTGTAATATGGCTTCCCAATCAATTTGGGATGCCACTAACTTGACTATTTTACTGAAACCATGTCCAGCTCTCCTGAATCTGTACTGGCTGTCATTTATTAATTACTCAATCCATTCGTGTATCGGATTCTGAGACTCAAAGTACAGTGTTTTGTTATCACAAGAATTTTATTCTATTCAGTTATTTTAAATTGGGCTTACTGGACTTAATTGTATTTACTTTCTAAATAAAGCATATTTATAAATCAAAAGGATAAAAGTGAATTTTTCTGATTGCAAACTAAACCTTTCAGTGCATGACTACTATTTTACGCATTCAGTTTTTCTACCCATATAGTTGACTGTTCACAGTGTATCATAGATCCCACTTGAAAGCTGATCAATTTGCATTTACTTGCACACATAAATGGATTTCTGATTTTTGTCTGTGAGACTACTAACATCCTACTGAACCCAGTAATCCTTTGAGCTAAAAACATCAGACCTCTGCTTTGATCTTAAGACAGTAAATTTGGAAGCTGATTAAGTGTTCTGTGAATGGCACAGTAGAAAGCAGCTGCTTAATGTTACAAAGACAACGGTATATCATTAAAATTTAAATTCAATTAATACTGAAAAAGATCAGTTTAAGAAAATCAAGTTTGCCCTTTGAAGACAGCAACAGCAACAGCAGTAGTATTTTGTACTAACATTTTTGTATTCTTCAACTGAAATTCAGTACAATTTTCAGTAACTTTTGAACAACAATAATTTATATTTGTATAGAGCCTTTCACGTTAGGAGGGAGTCCAAAGGCGCTGTGGTGTCTTTAAGTGCGTCATACAGTAATAAACACTGATCATGTTCCATTTATTGAGGCAATGCATTCCTTTCTTCAACTATTGTAACTCATTGTTAGACACTCCCCACCCCACCAACAAACTCTCCTGTCCTATAGCACATTTTTGTGAGTGGACTTGAATCAGTCGGAGTCACATTGACAGCCACACATTAAGTTTAATGAAACTTGGGAGAGCCAGTTAGGCTTTGCACATCAACTGCAAGCAGGAATTATGATGGAATGCTGCAGTGCAGCCGCTCATTGTACTAACAGGCCCCAAAAGAAGAAAGCCCTCCACTAATAGGATAGATGAAATCACCGTTACCAGCATTCCAGATCTGGCAATTATTGAACGTGCTATTTTGATGCTTAAGACATCCAAACAAGAGCAGTTAAAGGGCAGTTTTAGTAATTTCACAATCAGGTCAGATACAGTGGGCAGGCCAGCAAAACACTTACTGTTGACACACTGTCTTTTGAAAGGCAACATTTTCACTGTTTACACTGACAAAGAAGACCCATTACTGAGGTCAATTTAGTGACACATTTGATACTGATCACATCAAATGTGCCTGGATGTCACAGAGGTGAGCAATTTCCCTGACACTGTTCTCAACAATAACAATGAAGCCAGGATCAGGGCAATCAACTTCCAGTTTGTAATAGTGCCTTTATTAAACAAAATATTTTAAAGTTATGCCCTACAGATAATCAGATGTTGAATACTACAATCCCAGGCTAATGGATGTTACGATAGCACTCCCTAAACAACAGAGATGGTGTCACCGCTGTTCATATTCACAGATTATGTGAAGACACATTAGAAGCTGCTTTTCAGACAGTCCTCTCAATAGCAACCTATTCAACTTGTTAAAACTCCAACAGTATCTCAAAGCACACTATCGTCTCTCACCAACCTGTGCCTAATATGTTCCACTCCATATTAAATAATGTCAGGAGGGTGTGACGTTCCAAGGAGGAAGTACGCATTCCATTCCAGTCACAAGGAAATGTCCATGTGTAACAAAAACAAATCATATTTGTATAGCGCCCTTCACGTTGAAAAGATATCACAGGGCACTGGACAGTCAGGGATTTTGGGACCCAAACGGGTGTTGGTGTGAGGAGGGGTGGAAGGTGGGGGTGGGAGTGTGACTGAAGGCACGGTCGAAGAGTAAGGTCTTCAGAAAGGACTGTGGTATATATACATGTATAATATTTATATATGTATATAAGGGTGCAGAAGAGATTTACTAGGATGGTACCAAGAATGAGGGACTTCAGCTATGAGGAAAGGCTAGAGAGGCTAGGTTTATTCTCATTGGAACAAAGAAGGTTGCGAGGAGACCTAATAGAGGTTTTTAAGATCATGAGGGGATTCGACAGAGTAGATAGGGAAAAACTGTTTCCACTGATGGGCATATCAATGAGTCATGGTCACAAATTTAAATTAGTTTCAAAAAGAAGCAGAGGGGAGATAAGGAGAATTTTTTTCACTTAGCGAGTTGTTCGAATCTGGAATGCATTGCCTGAAAAGGTGGTGGAGGCCGATTCGAAACAACTTTTAAAAGAGAGGTAGACATTTATTTGTGAAGGACGGGTTTGCGAGGTTATGGGGAGAGAGCTGGGGAGTGGGATTAAATTGCTCTTTTTGAAGAGCCGACAAAGACTCGATGGGCTGAATGGCCTCCTTTTGAGCTGTAAGATTCTATGATTCTATAGATTCTATGTACCACTTTAGAAGGTAGATATGTGTGTTATCCTCAGTCTGACTTGGATAATAGACTATGATGATTGGTTTCTGCATGTATCATGCACTGACTGACCAAAATAAAATGTTTCTAGAATAATTACAGTACATTGCTCATTTTAAAAGTATAAATTATGTTGAAGATCAATCTGAGTGAGATTCATTATTGAACCATTGCAGGAAAACCTCCAGTGCTTCAACATTTAAGTCCCATTCAAGAACAGCTCACTTAAAAGGAAGCTGAAAGGAGCTACAATTTCAGACAATATACTGCCGTTGCAAAGGAAAATAAAAATCCTACTGTCTGGAATAGTGCACTGGTAAACAGTAGTTAAGGCAGATGGCAATCAACCATGAGCCAGCAAGCTATAGCCTTTTGTTTTGACCCAATGATCCATTTTCATGATTGTTAGGAAGTGTAAGTTGCACATTCAGGAGAAGTAGAAACAGACAACAGTAAAATGTTTTATTCACTCAGAGTTTAGAACCAACATTGCAATAGTCTCACCCTTTGTCCAAAACTTGACAAGTAGGGAAGTGGAGGCTATCAAAATTCTTGAAAATGTTGCAGTTTTCTTTGTTTAACTGAAACTTACTACTGACTTGTTTTCTGGTTTAATTCTATCTAAAATTACTAAGTACATTTATTGCTGCATGATTATTTCCCCCGTCAAGTTCCTCCTTTTTCCTAAGATCTGTAATGTTTTAAAAACCAAGGATCAGAATTCATGATCAATATCCTCTCCTTTACCCTCTTCCAGGTTCCGCTGGCTATCGGTCTCCAAAAGGATCGATTTCACTCTCATACAAATCCCTTCACGTCCCAACACCTTCTTAACTCTCTGACCTGCTCTTACCCACTCCTGCTGCATGTCCCCCTACCCTTCCATACCTCCATTGGCATCACTAACCTCTGGAATTTCTCGCCTCAAACTCTACAATTCGTCCCCTTTTTTAAATCCCACTTTAAGACCTACCTCTTCGATTGTGCATATGGTCACCTTCCTCTGCCCTTGCTCAACATCCAATCAGTCACTGTGCAGGGTTCCAAGATACAGTACTATCATCCTGTGTAAAAGGTTCTATATAAATACAAGTTTGTTATTCCTGTTCTGAAGATATTTATTCAGGATCACAAGAGAGGGCTGAACCACACTTCATTTGATCTCAACCTTCCAAAACAATCTTTCCAATTCACCATCAAACTGTATTTTTTAAACTGAGTCCACTGTCATGGCCACAAACATACTTCCTGGTAAAATATTTCAACTGTTAATTACTCTTTTTGCCAAAACTTACACCCAAATAACCGTGAACCTGTGCACGTGAACCGTGAACCTTATCCAGTGGTCTTGACATATCTGAAAGGTCTGAGTTTGCTTTCTCCATCTTGTCCAACACTTTGGGACATCCTCTTGACGTGAAAGGGGCTGTACAAACGTAATTTGTTGTTTGTTGTTGTTGTTTAGCTTGTAGTACACAACCAAAATCTCACCTCAAAGAAAACGTGAACAAGGCTTATCTGTTCACTTGCCACAGCACATCACTCTACATTGGGGATAAATCTCATTACTTTTCTTAGCACAATTTACAGACCAAGGCAGTCCCCTATGTTGCAATGACCTGAGGGTTACTCTACAACTGACAATACCAGCTTCAACATAATTTCTGGGGCACGAAAGCTTAATTGTTTTGCCAACATAGTGCAGCATTATGTTCCCCTTATTAAGTGAAACCTCAAACCATAAACGTGAGGACAAGTCAATCAATTTCCACATTGCCAAAATTCATCCCTTCAGTGGAATACACAGGCCTTTTAGTATTAAGTCCGACATGTGGCATTTCAGTTGTCTTTTCTGGTTTGACTATTTGGCCTAACTTGCCATCATCTAAAAAACTAAATGCTTTGAAAACTCTGAAAATTATGTGTATGAGTCTGTGCTGAATCACTCAATATATCCCTAACTACTACTGTACATAATTTATCCTTAGACTACCCTTTGCTTCATTATGTTTTTCAAGCTAGTAAACTACCTCCAATGTTTTATCTTGAATGCTAAATTGCATTAGGTGGTAAGATTATAATTAATGGTCCATTTCTCATGAGGTATTTTATTAAATTTTTTGGGAGGAAGTCAGCAACAACAACTTACACATATATAGCGACATCCAGAGTCGAGGTATAGATTAGCAAAAAAAATGCAAAGTACTGCAGATGCTGAAAGTCTGAAACAAAAACAGAATTCGCTGGGAATACTCAGCAGGTCAGGCAGCGTGTTACAGTAAAAGCTCATTTATCCATGACTCAATCAACCGGAACTTCCGTATAACTGGTATGTCAAAAAAAAAGTCCCCATCCGATCAACCGGATGTTATCCAGCACATTCATGATTCATTTAATGAATCAATTGTCGCACAAGAGTACTGTACAGGTATTTCGACATGCTGCTAGTAGAGCCTTAAAGTCGCACTGCCGTTTTTTTCCTTCATGTGGTGTCTGCCATTGCAGAAGATATCGATAGACTGTACACCTCTACCCCAGCATCATGGCATCAAACCAGGCATCTACTAGCAAAGGTGATTTTTAGGTGAATAACAAAGGTCTGTTATTATCTGTTATTATTTAGTGTATTATTAATATGGTAAGTGTTAAAATAAGTTAATATTTTTGTGTTGAGTTTTCAGCGTCGGATCCGACCGAATATTCGGCATGCCGTTTAACCGGCATTGGCTAGGTCCCGCGGGTACCGGATAAACGGGCTTTTACTGTATATGGCTTCCCTAAAAACAAAAATAGAAAGACCTTGTAACTACACAACAGAAAGGTATAGAAACCGCTGTTAAATTTAATGGAAAGAAAATTCAATTAGAAATCATCTTTCTCTTGTAGCTTTTCTCTTTTATCTACAAAAGTAGATAAGAATTTGCTAGGCAAAACATTCATCAAGTTCGCTTTTCACCATCCTTCCATGCATGGCATGTCATGTCCCAAATTATATAACTACGCATTTGCAGACTTGACCTTCCACCTTCCAGTTTTCCTCTCATAGTGGAAATAACAAATGTATTTTTTTGAAATGAGCAGCCAGCTGAACTGTAATGGTCTTTTCTGATCCTTTACATTCCTGTGTTGCTATCATGGAGCACTAGGAGAACATCTGCTGCGATGGGTCTGTACTTTCATTAGGCGCAAATAATCAATCAATCAGTTTTTGAGGACAATGGCTGATTTGCATGGTGCTCGTACAGACTGAGCACAGGTCTGAATTCTTCATTGTTTATATACAATCTTCTCATCCCTGATGCTATCTTTCAAAACTCTTACCAACTTTTGGGGATGGGTTCTTTGAAGAAGAAGCCTAACCAAACAAAGCTCAAGACTTGGCAGGTCTATATTCCTCTGAGCTACCTATTGTACCTTTGTAAGGAAAGCATTGATCAAGGTGAGATGGGGGCATGCAGAGTAGACTTTCATCTTGAAACAACATCTTAGAGCTTCAGTCACCTCGGTTTTCTTTTCTCAGTGTGTTTCAAGTGCCCTTGTGTGAGGTTTGTTAGTAATGACCTCAATTATTATTATTAAAACTGTTACAAAGATAGTTACTGTCAATAGCCCCAGATTTACATCTTGTTGTGAGGCTATTGGCCTTAAGCTGAAAAAATGAACAACAGGTTTTATTTTCTCTGTATCTTGAATTAGTCTCAATCTATAATGAAGTTGAGGCTTCCTGAAAGACTCAGTTCGAGCCAGAGTAACTAACCTGCGGCATTCAGGAACCGAGCTCCGATCACACAGATAAGGAAATAGAGAAATTATAAGCACAGTTAGTCATTTGGCTCATTTTGTCTGGGTCATATGTAGGCCTTCAGGTGGATGTTAAAAATCTCATGAAAGTCTTTGAAAAGAGGTAGGCAGTTTCTCCTGGCTTTGTGGCCAACAATCGGCAAATTAATTTATCATTCACGCCAAGACTATTTGACTACAAAAACTGTTTTTATATTTGATAGTGATTACTTGTGCAGGTTAAAGTGCTTTGAGATGTTGTAAATGCACATAAGTGCTATATAAAAAGTAAGTGCTAGATACTATGTGTGACGAGGACACAATTGAGCTAGGATCTGCTTCTTCCCACAACTAGCATATTTTTAGGGCAGCTGGGATCTGATTCTTAAAATTATCCAAACTAGAGATCCACAAATCCATGCCATCTACACATAGAATCATAGAATCTTACAGCACAAAAGGAGGCCATTCGGCCCATCGACTACTCTGGCTCTTTAAAAAGAGCAATTTAATCCCACTCCCCAGCTATCTCCCCATAACCTCTCAAACCCGTTTTCCCTAAATAAATGTCTACCTCTACATGAAAATTGTTGTTGTATATAAAAATGAATGCACAGAGGGATGCATCCTGCTTACCCAATTCCAGAATGTGATAGGCCCCTGTTGACAATTGCATGTTTTGGAAACTCATGGAGCTTAAAACTTTGCATAAAATACCACACAAAGCATAACGTAGCATAACCTTACTCCACACAACTGATAATAATGCCTCGAAACAAAAATAAATTTTGTCACTTCAATCCACCACCATTTGTGGGACACTGCTGTGTGCAATTGGCTGCTGCGTTTCACCCACAAATATAGTCAATTCACTTTACTGCATATTCTGTGAAGCACTTTGAGATGTCTAGAAGATGTGAAAAGTGCTATAGCAAATGCAAGGATTATTATTATTATCTGTCTTTATCGTAGTATATATATTTGGAACTCATCCAAATTACTATTTGATAAATGTTACATGGCATCACATTTACATTATATATATTTATATTAATTTAAATAAAACCCTAAGTAAAAGCACATGCTTATATGCCATAGAACAATTTAAGTGCAGAAGAAGACCATTTGACAATACACCATGCAATGGTGTGGCTTTAAACACAGTATAGATTTCATGCAATTTAGGACTCCAGAACCGAGCAGTAGATATTTATATCACTATATTTCCACCACTGATTATTCCCATTGACAACTAGTGTGCCAATATACTGACAAAAAAATCTAAAACATCTGATTTAATCAAAGTACAGTATTGATGTAACCAGTCTAAATTGGACCTTAAACAGAACCCCACACCCCCCAGCAAAATCCACATTGAAAATTAAGTGGAGGTGGGAACGAGCTATTGAAAGATTTGCTTTGGTATTCACCGACCAGAAACTCAGTAGCTACCAACGAACAATACGGCACTTCAATGCATTACAGGAACTTCACATCTCATGCCAAATTCCACCCTGTTATTTAATATATTTGTGTAAAATCAACATGAGTCACTAAGTACAGGTCACTCCTTACATCCTGTATGATTTCTTTCATTTGAATATGAACAAAAAAAAGTAACCTACAAATAGTTAATTCACTTTACAGTATGTTCTGTGAAGCGCTTTGAGACATCTAGAAGATGTGAAAAGAACTACAGTATATCAAATACAAGGATTCTTATTATTATTAACCAGTTTTTTCTTATACAATTTACTTTTCCAAGTTGAGCTAATACAATCTACTATCCAATGATTTCCAACTGGATTATTTACTAGGAAATCTGAGTGGGCATTCCTCCCAGCAACAGGAAATATGTCACCCAAGCTCCCTACCTCTCTACCTTCCATTTTATTAGCTTTCTCTTTCTTCTTTTTGGTTTCATCAATTTTAAATTAACTTGTTTATGAGACATTGCTGGCACATATTAGCATTTGTCTACATTGAGGGCATGACTGGACCAGATTAGCGCTGCATTTGCCTGTATAACAATATTCTCTTTATTTCTAATCAATTATATTTGGAAAACACTTTGAGAAGTTTATTTTTGGATACTGAAAGTGGTGGCATAAATGCAAGTTACTACTGTACTACCATTACCAAGTTAACTTGGAACAATGCTTTGTAGTGAAACATTGTTACACTGGATCTAGACTGACATGTCTAAAACTCTGTATCCCCATCACACCAGTCCTCGCCGTGGTTCACTGGCTCCCAATTACGGAACAGATGAATGTCAAGATCCTCTCACTCGTTTACAATCCTTTCATGCTCCCGCACCTTGCTACCTATTTGATTTGTTTGCCCCCCACTCTCCCACCCGTTGCCTCTGCTCAGCTGGCTCCGGCCTCCTGTTTGGTCCTTCACCACCATTGGTGGCCTTGCCATCAGCCACTATGCCCCAAAGCTCTGGAACCCCCTCTCTCAATCCCTGTGCCTTGCCCTGTTGCTCCCCACTTCCAAATCCAGTCAAAACACCCTCCTTTTTGATTGTGATTACGGTCACCTCCCCCCTCTCTCTCTCCTTTGGCTCGGGGTCAGACTCAGCCACTGTCAAGCACTCTGGGATGCTACCCCCATGCAGTGTGCTAAATTAAGTTGTTGCGTTTCCGTTTTAATAAATAGTTGCATATTCAACCTCAAACCTCACTTCTTCAATACCCAAACCCCTATCCTTCTCAGTCAAAAGGGAGAACAAAGTCACCTATGATTATCTTGTACAACTTTAGATCTTTGAGGAGTGTCTGTTATTTATTTGTATTGAATCGCTTAGGTGAAAGATGGAGGGCCAGAATGCAGAACACCACCATGGGAAAAAAAACATTTGGATTTCAACATAGTGAGGCTGCAAGGAGAAGGAACAGCATAGTATATAAGACAATGCCTATGAAGATTTGGAGGAAGATAGAATTCAACTGAGAGTAGAAAGCACTGCAGGTATTTATGATGCCACCCAAAACGGCTTGCAATTTGTGCTCAATATATATCTAGCTTTCAATTGAAATAAGTGTTTACTTACCCAACCTGCAGTATAAACAGAATTCACTTTCCGGTGCTTACATTACTTCATTTAAATTCTCAGGTCTAATTAAAGGATAAAAAATATATCTCAAGAGTCTTTAACAGCTATCCTATCCCTATATACAGCACGTATAACTAATATCTATTATACGTGAACCATTGTGGAAAAGCAATTTCTTTTAGTTTGTGTTTCTGCCGTGCATTTGAAAGTGTTATTGAATAAATGCAACAACTTCGATTTATACAGTGCCCTCCATGCCGGACGGCGTCTCAGAGCGCTTGTAGATCGATAGTACTAGAAGAAGCTTGCCCATGTATAAACTAAAAGGAAAAACAAAAACAAGTTGATAATCTGTTCCATATCACTTTCATGAATAAATTGAATTGTGAGGTGTGTTCCGTGGCTATTAACAGTTGTGTTTTGAAATGTCTAAGTATTTCCAAAATACTTGGCCAAAAATACAAATTCTGCTTTTAATATTATTGGAACAGTACAGGGACTATTTCAGCTTCCTGTTACAGCAGACAGTTTAACACATTGGCATTGCAAGTGTTCCTAAATGTTCAAATGTGTATTAAAGATAATAATAAAAATGCAACAAAAATTTGCATGGACACCTACATGGGATATCTGTCACACTGTGATCCACCAGGGACAGTCTCAAAAAATATATATTTGATGATAACTCATTATATTAAATGTTCCATAGAATATCTCATCCTATAAGTTCAGGGAAACTAAATTTCTCTGAAGAACAATGGATGTTACTCAGCTATACAGACAACATATGAATCTATGTTGAGTTCAATATTCAACCACTTACTTTTTATATACTTCTGATGTAATAAGTATTTCTGTACAGTCTGAATAAGTGAGTTTTACGAGAGGGTTAGACTGAATAAATGTAAGTTAGATAAAATAACCAGATAAAATACATTAAATAACAAGAATGTATCCAAATAACTGTATCTCACTCTGGCATAAAGACAATAATATGTTTATAACAGGATAAACCATCCAGACATCTAGTCACTATATCAGATAGAAATAACTATTGTAACAACAATAACTTGGATTTATATAGCGCCCTCCATGCCAGACGGTTTCAGAGCACTGTAGTTGCACTACTACACAACTATAGTATTACACTATTACAGTTCACATTTAATTAGTAGCCAGAGGAACATAAAGTGACTGATTATACCCAACTTTACTGAAGTGTTCAGAATGTGCATAGATCTACTATCTTAAAAGTAAATAAAAAGTATTTACTATTAACTGTGCACCTATGGGATAACAACAATCTTGCATCTTTCTGATATAAGACACAATAAATTATTTAAGGTCAAGTTCAAAATATTATTTGCACACACAGAGAAAACTGAAGACAGCAAAGAAACTGAAGACAGCACTGTTGATTCACTGTTCTTTCTGAATTTTTTTGCATACATATAGCTTTTTAATGTTGTAAATGCGTATATATCACTGTAATAACAATTAGCCACAATGAAAACAAAATTGTAGTACTGTATCTCTTTAAATAGTCTACTTTGTGTGAACCATTATTTATTTGACACAATGTGGTTTATAATCTGGCAGATAAGAACTTGTGTGTTTACACTCCCAACATTTGCTGTCTACTATTGTGACTTTAGAATGATATACATGACCACAGTAAAACAATAGATCTGATTATAATATAGTATCAGATGAACAGTCTCCTTGTTCTTTGGTAGGTTTACCTGGTATTGTAATTGTCTGTTGTGTGCTGTCTGTAGTTAAGGACAGCTTAGCACCTTTGCTCAACCTGTCACACAGCAGAGTGATGTGCTTCTTCAATCTGTTGGTTTCCTTGGGCATAGTGAGCTGGCTTGTGAAACTCAAGGCCTGGTCCCTCGAGCTCCTGGACAGACAGTTCCTTAGTAAGTGAACAATTGCGGCATCCACACTCTCCTCCCAGCCCTGTCAGAATGAAGAAATGCAATGCATTTAAAATCACTGTAAATTATGTAGACTTTGGATGTAACTTGTGAATTGTTGTGTCTTTAAGTACTGAATATGAGCTACCCTCCACCCAACATGATTTTGTTCTCCATGCTGATATCCGAAGCTGAGCCATGCAGTTGTCTTTCAATACATTTAGATCATTCACATGTATAACTTACAGAAAGTTTGACAGATTTTTCTTGTGATCAGTAATATATATATCTATATGTACTGTATATATAAATTGTGTTTGGATACTCAAGGCAGCTTACGATTTTTTCTCACCCAGTTTCTTAAAAAAGGACTCTAATACAGTAATACTTATTTTCAAATTTTATTATCAAGTAGCCTTTAAAGATGATCCAAGAATTCAAAGACTCCTGGAATGCAGTTGGGCATTTAGTTCTATAACTGAATAGTTCAACACAAAAGGATCCTTCACAGATTTCAAAGCTGCATGTAATCACAAACAGTTACAAAATGTTTTTTATTCTGTGCCAAAGGATAGCTCAAAGCTATGGTGTATGATTATTATTTTCGACACGGCAGAAAATTCAGCTGGTACTTCATGAAATAAAACTTTCCGGCATTCCTTCAGATGAATATCAAACAGCCATCCAGCACACAACATTTTACAAGCATGTCTCACCATCAGGAACTTCTTGGAGAAAAAAAAGTTCTAAAGATTACATTAAAATACCGTTCAGTTTGCCCATTTATAATAATAAATAATGGAATAATAATTATGTTTTAGCAGTGTGTTGAGATTTTCAGAGGCTAATTTTTAAAAGTTTGTTTACTAAATGGAACTGGAAATTCTATGACTGTCTATAGAAAACACAGTGGCTACAGGAAGCAATTAAGCTGTGTTTGTGTCGTGAATTTTGCATGTTTGTTTCTGTGAAACTTCTGTGTTGCATTGCTATCCATTGAAGTCCAAACTAACTTATAACAGCATGCTTCACACTTCCGTTGCTCCTGTAACATTGTTGTAGTTATTAAGTCTATTAAATGCTACTTGTAAAGAATACTAATAATCCTTGCATTTGATATTGCGCTTTTCATGTCTTCTACACATCTCAAAGCGCTTCACAGAATATACTGTAAAGTGACTGTATATATGTAGGCGAAACGTGACAGCTAATTGCGCACAGCAGTGTCCCACAAACAGTCATAGATTGAAATGACTAATTTATTATTGTGTTTTTTGAGGGATTACTATTAGGCGTGTGGAGTAAGGAAACGTGCCCAAAGTTTCGTCCTTACTGGAATTGAATGGTGAAACTGAATGGACATCCATTCAGTTTCACCATAACTGGCTTTCACAGACATTTACACCCCTCCAGCAGACAACTAAAAGTGTCCATTTTCCGCATAAATAGTGTAGTTGACTCTGCAGACATAAACCTGCACAATTGTGTGACGTGCTGTAATGAGTTTCAAAGTTGTTTCTCGTTGAATTGACACAAACAAAAATACCAGCCTCAGCCTGTAAACTGGCAACAACAGGCCTGCCGTCCCTGGCACGAACACAACCGAACGCATCCGGCTTTGTATGAGGTCCCAGTATCTGTAGTTCCCTGCTCGTGTCCTGACCCCTGACTGTTCAGCTCCTTGGGTGTCCTCCCGACATGAAAGGCACTCTACAGATGTAATTTCGTTGTTGTTGTTGTTTTATTATGTTGTAGCCCTGTATGTCACATATCTTGCTCATATGCAACACCCTGGTAGAGCTGGTAACACCAGAGCACAAGAGGCGGTTGGATGAAGAAACTCACTCAGCCTATAACTAAATAATAATACTAGAGGGATAAAAGTGTGTGTGAATGTCGAGCAACTTTGCTCTTGACCAGGATTTACTACTGGTATTTAGTTGCAAAGTCTGTTGATTATAGCTTCCACCAATGAACCGGTCATGCATGTGATATCATTGTGTCAAATTCATTATAGCTCTAAACGTTTCAGACCACATATGATTTTGTTACAGCAAGAGGGGACAGAGTAGTTACTGAGCCTGGAAATGTGAGAGTAGAGCAGAGGTATAATTTTTAGTCCAGTGACCTTCACCAATGACTTGCTAGTAGTAACAATGCATGCCCTCACCCTAAATCCCCTCTTCTCAACAATATCCTCAGCAATTGCGTTTCAACACCTCCCCGACCCCCCAAAAACAGAGAAAAAGAAAGGATGTCATCATTGATCATAACGCTGTGCATTGGTTTAGATTTCCTTTGGGAAAACCCAATTTCAAATCACTATTCTGTTATACTACTTAACATGTAATTTAACACTACATAGTGCAAAAATGTAACCTTAGAATTCAATGACTAGAACACCCTTATCTACCCATAGTAAACTCTGAGAATACCAATGCCAAACATCTCTAGTGAAAGTAGAAAGCTATTCTTACTTTGTGTTGATCTAGTTCGTAGTCAAAGGTCAGAAAAGATGCAACAAATTGCTATTTTCTGAAAAAAATATTTTCTGAAGAAATATTTCATCTAATTAAGTGCTCTTATTAAGGTTTGCTTCCCAAACACTCCCCAATTCTCAATAAAGTTACTAACCTTGATAGTTGAGTGGATCTCATTCTCCGCTCACATTATCAGGGTCAGCATACCTTATCAACAACTAGTGATTTGAAACCTGTGTGCTTTTGAAAAGACAAACTGCAATTATTCTATGTTAACACTGCATTGCAAACTTGTGAACAAATTTTGAAAAAAAATCAGTACTGAACTGATTGCTCTATAAATATTACCTTAGAACCAACTATGAGACAAAAATC
The DNA here is from genome assembly GCA_035084275.1 of Hydrolagus colliei. Lineage (NCBI taxonomy): Eukaryota > Metazoa > Chordata > Chondrichthyes > Chimaeriformes > Chimaeridae > Hydrolagus > Hydrolagus colliei. The sequence continues at coordinate 116,188,148 of CM068743.1, forward strand.
TTTCCTGAATTATGTACACATATTAGTATGTACAAATCATGTCATTAGCTAACTAAATGTGTATTTTATAAATCTTGGTACAGTAGAAAGATTAAAAACAATGATTCTTTCTTTATTGTAAATTTGCTGCATTGACACAATTGTTCCTTCTCTTAAAAAGTTTACAAGAAAAATCTGGAAAAAAATGAAACATTATTTTGACAAACTTACATTTACAAATTATTTGTTTCTTAAGTTTACTTAATGTTAAGTATGAGAATAGTATGCTTCTCTTCAAAAATAAATTGAATGGGCAGCTAAAAGCATTTGTGTTACGCAGCGGAAAATAAACGAAGCTTCATTATGATTTTCCGTTATTTAGTCCTTACAAATTGTGGCCAAGAAAGATGTGGAGGAATTGTGTTTAACCTCCATTTAAACCCTGGACTCTGAAACATTACGCAGACCACAACAGACAGTAAAAACAGATATCCACAATAGAGCTTAGCCTTAAATAATGACTTCTTCTGGAGACGGTCTGCTGTGAAAGATACCAAAAGAGCTGCAGGTGCTTTGACCAGAGGCTTTTAGATAGCCTTACCACTATAAGACACCCTAAAGGAAATGCTAATAATGGGTAATCAGGTTGGTAATGATGATAATAGGGAAGGTCTATAAACCCCAGAATTTACGATGCTTCTCTTACTCCATTAAACAGTGACCTGCTTGAATGTCAGACAGGTGTTCTGTTTTCTACATCTTCTTCTGCATCTGCTGCTCACACAACATTTCTACCCACTAAATGGTAGGTGTTGACTTTGAATGCATCAATTCTTTAAGTAATAGTTTAAAGTTTTGGGTGAAATCATGCATTTTCTTCTCTGTTACACTTTTCAAATCTATGAAAGGGATTAATTTTCTAAGTGCTATTTCAGAGCTCTGAGGTTCAGTGTGTATCCTAAATTCAAAACTAAATTAGCCTTCACTAATAATACAAAATTCTGGGGACGAAATCTATCACTGGTATTTGGAGCTTTACTTGGAGCAGTTGAATGTTCCATTAGTGAGGATGCTGCTTCAATTATGTCTTGTTACATTAATGGCACCAACAAAATGTTACTGGTTATCAGTGCCCACATTCCTATCTATGGAATTTGATTGTGTACGCTACAGGATATCTGACCGGTGACAATTATTAGATCATTCACTTGACTTCACAAAGAGGAGCTGATGATTGTATAACAGTCCCCAGGATGCCTTAGTCTATGTTATCTAAGTTTCAATAAAATTAATCCAAGACAATTCATAAATCTCTCAGTCTCAATTCCAATTGTTTCCATATCTATCAACAATAATTTCAAGGCATAAATCAGATGCATCTGAAGTATATTCAATACAGTGCAATGAAAGCATTAAAATGAACTGGATAAACTAAGAGCTTATTAAAAAGTGTGTAACAAATACATTTCTAATAAAAAGTATTGATACAATAGTGGTACACCCAAATATCCTATGTTTTAATACTTTGAACATAAACCCAAGTTTAACTTTCAAAGATATTTTCAGGGTTTGCGATGTTTACGTTGACTAGAGCTGCCTATATTATTTTCAGTAGTGAGGGTGAATAAATCACATCGCCTGCACAACAAGTGTGCCATTGGGCATATGTGGAGGAAAACATGCAATCAGTGTTCATTAATACAGGTCATCTATTTTCTTAATTGCAAGCAAGGAGATTAGACGAGGGAGGGTTCTTAAGAAGGAATCCAAAGCATTCTGCTGAGGGAAACTAAATGCGAGAAGAAAAAGTAAATATACAGTGTGCCAAGTTGGAGGAAACAATGATTTACTCCAGGGATTACACCATCTTGACATTTTGGAAAGTAAAAAAAATCATAAACAAAGACAAACGGTTTAATGGTTTACTTTGTTAAAGAAAGCACCATTGTTCCATGGCCCTCTGGTCTACTGATAGGGAGAGTTTTAAGAACAATACAAACACCCTCTTGTTTTGTTTGTGCTTATAAGATGAATGCTGTCTCCTGAAAGTCTGCATAAATAAAACAAACAGACAGGACAAGAAGTGTACAAATTCTTTCTCCAGTCTTTGGCTTTGGGCCTGTAATTCTAAAGAATCTGTGAAGTTATTTGTCTATCAGATTAACTTTATCAAAATCTTAAATGATACACACATTAGTGGGAAATGTTACACCCTCTCTGACTTGCTCGTACCAATATTTATTGTCTGTACTGGGGGAGGGAATACATCATGTCTGTCTTAAGAGATCTTTGAACATGTTTTACAACAATACTCTGTTTTCTCTTTACTTTTAGGTTAATAAGATCACTAGCTGTGTTCCACAACAAAAATGCCATTGTACATATTTAGTTAATGGTTCATGGAATCCAAGAAGATTTACAGCACAGAAGCAGGCTAACTGGCCCATCCTGACTGTGCTGGTGCACTCCGCTCAACTTGGTTTCTTTGCTTGTTATAACAATTTTACCTCAATTATATATCCCAAACAATTTTAAATGCTGTTAAGGGCTCAGCTTCAACAGTCAACAGTAAAGTATTGCCCATTGTAACTCACTATATTTTTAAGCCTAAACCTTCTTTTTTCATTTGGTGATAATGTTTTCCTGATGCTATAACTCATCATTCGGTGGAAAAGGTCTCTCTCTAGCTATCCTATTCATGGTTTTACACATTCATTGTCTCTTAGTTTGCCCCCTTAACCAGCAAAAAATACCACAACATTTCCAGTAGTTTTACATAATAAACTTTCAGAATGAACACTATTACATTCAAATCCTATGCCAGAATGATGTGTTCATTGGATATAGATGAAAGCATAATCTACTTGAGGAACAATTGGACAAACAGACATAGATGGTGTAATCCACAACCATGTACAGTATATTAGAAGGTGGTGAAACTCCAATTAGCTGAATGTATAGAATATTTGGAAAAACTATCTCTTAAGCGGCAACTAAGAAAGATTAACTTCTTGCATAAAGAACTGATTACCTAAAATCCCATCTGGAGTACAATCCTAGAATTTTACAGAAAGCAAGAAACATTCAGCCCAACATGCATGTGCTGACTCTCTGTAAAAGTTACTCATTTAGTCCGACTCCCCTGCCCTTTTCCTATATCATTTTCTATTCAAATATTTGTCTGATGATGATGTCTATTGAGATCAGTAAAGAATCTGCATTGAAGACTTCAAGACCCACCTCAAGGCCCTCCTCTTTAAGCCTGCTTTCAAGCAAACTCATTCTCCCCCGCCCTCCACCCTCCCCAACCCCTACCTCCAGCTCACGTCTAGAATATGGTCTGTCCGGCACCTTGGGACGTCCTCCCGACGTGAAAGGCCCTAGGATAATTTTTTGTTGTTGTTCACAGATCCCAAGTAACAAAGCAGGCATTTCTTTAAACATCTTATTGTTCAGAAAAATATTTTGAATTTATAAATTTGTGGGAGTACTTTTTTTTGTTAGTCAGATCATATCATTATAAAGTATAGCTTTCAGTATTCATTATTCAATGTGAAGGTTTCAATTTCTCAAAGGAAACATATTGGCCACTCTGCCCTTATTTCCTGTTTACATAATCCTAACATTTGATATAGCATCTTTCATGTCAGGAGGGTGTTTCAAAGCTCTTGTATTTTCTGTGGGTGAACAAATTAAAAAAGCGTCGGAAGTATTAGCAATAGATTCAACGGCATTTGGAATTCTTGGTGTCACACACAGAGAAGTGCACTCTTGAACAAGTTGTAGTCTGATCTCAATAACCAGTGATAGGTCTGTCTTGAAAGGAAGAGTGATGAATGTGAGTTATCATTAGATGGAGAAGATGCGTCCAGTTAACTGATAAAACCTTGAGGGCCTCTGACATGATACATTGGACCCTGCTGGTCTCGCACAATCAAGGCGACCTTTCTTTTCTTAAGTATTTTACATGTAAATCTTCAAAATACTGCATCTACAATGAATACAATCAATCTTAAAGTTATTTATACAAATAAAAATTCTTATTCAACCAGATAAAAATTATCTCAGTTCCTAAGTAAGGGGTGGACACTGGTGGGGAACAATCCAATAGAGGTTTGATGAGATGATCTTGAAAACCAAAGGATAATGTGTTGAGCTAAACAGGTCAAACATGTAGTCAGAGGACATTTTTGTTCCGAGAGTTCTGTGCCATGAACATTGAATGACAGTGATCTAAATAGAAAATCTTCACTAATTCTGCTAAATGAAAGCATAGGGGGTAAGGGAGATGCCATAGTGAAATGCACAGATTAAACTAGTCTAATTCTTGAAGCAATCTTATTGATGAAGCACTGAAGAGAGTCAAAAATAGAGAATTTTCCTAAGCAGGTGCTTTATCCAACTGGTAGCAATTCATAAGAAAAACAAACAACCGTATATTACTGGGTGGCAGCAATATCATGCAAGGCTTTTCAATCTTTGTTCATCTGCACCAGCACAAATGAAACATGAATAAAATCTGCTTGAAGAAGACCTGTGTATGTTGTCAGTGAATCATCGGCTTGTTATTGCTTCCTTGGATTATTTCCTCTGCAAAACATCGCAGGGATATAAAAAATGCCATGCATCATTCTGCAGGAAGCTTTTACCATTACTGGAATAGTTCAAGTTGTTTCCATCCGCAATAATGGAGTGTGATATGTGGGTATTTGTAAAAAGATTTGCAAATATTAAAAGTTGCACATACCCAGATATGTCTCACTCCAGAAATCTACTCTTGAAGTTGACAGTCAACAGGACTTCAGAAGAGGGAGAATTTATTTAGCATGAAAAGTGCTGTAAAATTTGAGTTGTTAGTGGCTAATTTCAGAAACTGCTGTGATAACTGCATTAGAAAAAGCAACTAGAAAAAGATGAAGAGAATATGCTCTCCCAATGCCAAGTTCAACTTCTATCTTTACTTCCTACATCGAGAAGTGTGATCTGTGATGTGTTAATTGATATGATATTTGCAGTCGAAATATCCACTTTAGCTGCCATGTGGTCACTACCCAAGAATTGTTTCTACTAAATAGCCTTGGATTATTTACTCTGCAAAACTTTGCAGGGATATAAAGGCCATGCATGAGTCAGCTACACTTCTGGTAAGATCTCCCAAAGAAGGCCTGATAAGAGTGAGAGTGAAAAATAGAAAGGTCTTCATGCAGGAAGAGGCAAGCAGTAAGCCCTCCAGAAATTTGAGACCAGCGCATTGGGAATACTACTGGATGGTGATGTGTCATTGCACAAAGACCAATATTGCAAGTCAGGTGCTTCAGTGTGCTGCACTAGATAATTTCAGTAGCAGGGAAGTTAGGGTAGTAATGAATCGTTAAATGGAATAGCCAATACCCTTAAATTCAACAGATTGAATTAGAGCCATATATCCTAATTCAATTATGACTTACATTTAAATAACACCTTTTACTTAAACAACCATAAAAAAAGTTAAAAGTCTTTTAACCAAAACATAAGATTCTAAATATAATTTACTTGGTGAGATTAGTTAATAAAATGGGAATTTCTTTTGTGTTATTGAAATTGGAAATGTCAGGTGAATTGCCTGGAAAAGCATATTAAATTGCAGTTGGTCACAATTGACTTGTTTTAGGCTAATACTAAACCAGAGGACACCTCTATTTAGTTTTGAAGGAAACCTTCATTAATATATAATGCCATTTGAATACATCTGCATTCTTATTCAACTGTACAATGTCATAGCTCTATAACATTTTTGGAATTTAACAGAAAGTAAATAGGAATATTTTGTGAAAAGTGAAAATCATTAATTGACAAAAGCAACATTCAGAGATAACTTCACATCAAAGAGATAAGCACTTTAATGCAAACTTCTTCATAATCAAAATGGCTGCTAAAAGGTTGAACAAATGCTGATGTTTGAAAACAAAGTTACATTTTAATTCCTGTCCTCGTCTCACAAATTTCCATGTGAATTGGCCATTCACTTCATGGCTGTTTCTGAGATATTGCTGTGCACAAATTTGCTGCTGCATTCACCTAAATATATACAGTCAGTACACTTTAAACTGAGATACGTTTCAGACATTTCAATGTTATATGTTTAGATTCAGTGTAAGGATTGTAATTAATAAATATTTACATGGCACTTACCAGCTCCTGAGTATCTTGTATCAGAGGCAAAAATGCAGCTTCTAGTATGAGCACCTGATCCTTGCTTAGGCCTTGCCACAGACTGATCAACAGAACTATTAGCTGGGTGGCACTCTTTAGCCTGGTGAAAGCTTGATACAGGTCAGTCTGGTTCTCCTCTGCAGCATCCGCTAGAGCAATCAGCTAAAAAGATCAAAAGAGTCATATTTATACTGCACTTCAGTCTCCTGTTGGTACACTTTTAACTTTGACACTCATTACATAGGCATATGAATCCAAATAATGAATATTACAAGCTGCTTTTTATCATTGTCATCATGTAAAAGAACATGCTACCTTATAGCAACATTCAGAGATAACTTCACATCAAAGAGCTAAGTACCTTTGTACTTTTGTACTTCATAATCACAATGCTATATTATAACATTGGTTTTGAAATATTATTTTCAAACAAAATAGCGATATCAGTGATACAGTTGGAAAACTGACATTGATTTGAAACCCTTCATAGCTAGAATCTAGGGAACGGCGATATATCGGTATATCGTTAAAACCCGATATGATTTTCATATCGGTATGCCGATATAGACATTTTAAAAATACCGATATATCGAAAAACGATATATCGAGGTAAAAAATCGGGATGCGAGCACAATCAACTACAAGACCCAGAATACTCATCTCTATACACAATGCACAGACCGAGGTGCAAAGCCGCCATCTTGTATTCATAGTCCTCGAATACAATATACAGGTATGCAAGGGGTGGGGGGAGAGAGACGGCTGTGGGTGGGGGGGGGTGAGGGGGAGAGAGACTGCTGGGGGGGGGGGGTGAGAGGGGGAGAGAGACGGCTGGGGGGGTGAGAGGGGGAGAGAGACGGCTGGGGGGGTGAGAGGGGGAGAGAGACGGCTGGGGGGGGGGAGGAGAGGGGGAGAGACGGCTGGGGGGGGGGAGGAGAGGGGGAGAGAGACGGCTGGGGGGAGGAGGAGATGGGGAGAGAGACGGCTGGGGGGAGGGGGAGATAGACGGCTGGGGGGGGTGGGGGGGAGAGGGGAGAGAGACGGCTGGGGGGGGAGAGGGGGAGAGAGACGGCTGGGGGGGAGAGGGGGAGAGAGACGGCTGGGGGGGAGAGGGGGAGAGAGACGGCTGGGGGGGGAGAGAGACGGCTGGGGGGGGAGGAGAGAGGGAGAGAGACGGCTGGGGGGGGAGGGAGAGAGAGACGGCGGGGGGGGGGGGGTGGGGAGTGAGAAAGAGACGGCTGGGGGGGTGGTGGGGGAGAGAGACGACGGGGGTGGGGGGTGCGAGAGAGGGCCGGCGCGGGGGGGGTGGGGGGGGAGAGACGGGGTGGATGTGATAATATACAGATAGATAGAGATGGGGGGGGATGTGAGAGAGGAGAGAGTGAGAGACACAGAGAGAGAAAGATATTTACCTCCTGAGAAGATAGGCCCCGAATGCGCGCGCTCCCGGAATGCGCACGCAGCCGGAATGCGCGCGCGCATGCGCAGTACGAAAAAACTGAAAATATCGGTATTTCGGTATATCTCGATATGAGCCAACCGATATATCCATATCCGGAAAATTCCCATATCGCCGTTCCCTACTAGAATCCTCTGCCTGGGTTTAGAAAACTGGATGGATAGCCCATGGACAGATGAGGAAAGAAGCAGTGTATACTACAATACCAACAACATTACATTTGTATAGCGCCTTTCATTGTGGGAAGATGTTCCAAGGTGCTGAACAGACAGTATTCCAGACTGAAACTGAGGGTAGGGACTGGTGTGGGTGGTGGGCAGTGGGGGAAAGAAGGTTGATTGAAAGCATGGTTGAAGAGGAGGGCCTTGAGGTGGGTCATGAAGGAGGAAAGGGATGGGGTGAGGTGCAGGGACTATGGGATGGAGTTCCAGAGGGTGGGCAGAATGGCTGAATGCCTACCCGCCAATGGTGGGGCAGGTGAGGCGTGGGAAGTGAAGCAGGCTGGAGCCCGCCCATCGGAGGGAGCGAGCAGGTTGGTAGGGGGTTAGAAGGTCATAGAAGTAGGGGAGAGTGAGCCCATGGAGGGCCTTTAAGGTGAGGACCTGGATTGAACGGTATTCTCTTTGTGATTGGAATCCTGCAGAGTCGGGTGAGGTGGGGATGATAGATTTGCGGAGCCTGGTGCGGCAGAGGACATGTGCTGCAGAGTTCTGGATGATACGCAGACTTTGAAGGGAAGATTTGGAGAGGCTGACAAGCAAGGAGTTTGCATAATCGAGCCTAGATATTATGAATTGATGTATGTGAGCTTTGGCAGTCTGCGGTGTAAGACAGTGGTGGAGCCGGGGAATGTTGCAGAGGTCAGGGAAGGCAGAGCAGTGCATGGCATGGATGTGGAATAGAAAGGCTAGTTGAGGGTTGATCAAGAGGCCAAGGATTCAGACTGGCTTAGTGAGATGGAACCAACCATAACAGTTTGTGGCTTGATCATTAGACTCTGCCTTTGTGCTTCAACCCTCAACTCCAGCAAAATTGCTGTCCTGCTCCCACTCTTGCCTCCTTCAAGGCATGTCTCAAGACCATCCTTCTTAACTACGCATTCAGCCACCCTCTTACTCCTACCATTCCGGGCCTCCACACTCCTTGATCCCACCCCGCACCGGCCCCCCGAAGAGTTTGGACTCTAACTGCCTGATGCCCAATGTCTTGGGAGGTCCTTCTATTGTTGTCTTAATGCACTGGGACGTCCTCCTGACGTGAAAGGCGCTCTATAAATGTGATTTTGTTGTTATTGTTGTTAACCAACTCCATGTCAGACATTGTCCTAGTTGTGCCTCTCAGTCAGAACTTTATGATTCAAGCCCCAGATCGAGACTTCATATAGTTTATATTGACACTTTAATACAGTGCTGGGCACATGCTACATTAAAGAGATACGGTCCTTTGAATGAGACTTTAAACCATGGTTCTGTTAGATTGTGCAATGGTCAAGAGAGAGCCCTGGTACTACTGCATATGAAAAGAGGAAATTTTCTTGGTAGCCTGGATAAAAATCTCCCAGATGAAAATTGGTGTGTGCGAATTAACTGTCACAAACATGTGAAAAAAACATAATTACACTTTACAGTAAATCCCGTGAAGTACTCCCGACATGATAGGCACCATATCAAAGGTACGGATTATGTTTTATTATTAGCGGCATTTTAGTAACAAACTGTCACATTTGATTCTGCGTAGGTTGTGCACAGTGAACCAGAACAATTATAGTGCAGGCAGCGCCACTCATGATTTGTATGCAAGTAAGGGGGGAGTTGGTTGATTCTTTAAAAAGTCTTGAGGTCCAAGTTAATAAAAACACAACCTCTCTATTGAAAATATTGCAGATTAAAACATTTCAGTGTGAAACCATTTACTGTACTTGGAAAAGAAATTCTCTACTTAGAAATACTTTGTAATGGATTACACGTTAATGTTGATCAATCTTTCAATCTTATACTGATTACTTTCTATCACAATAAAAGCCTTCACATTGTTTCTTTTGTACATCCTTCGGATGTGCTCCCAGCGTGAAAGGCGCTATATAAATGTAATTTTGTTATTGTTGTTGTATTTTGTTGTAATTTAATACGGTAAGATGCACAAATTTAGAGAGAACATACCAATTATAATAATAATCATCCTTGCAGGTGATATAGCACCTCACATCTTCGCGACATCTCAAAGTGCTGCACAGAATATACTGTGAAGTGAATTCACTGTATTTTGTGGGCAAAACGGCAATTGAACATAGCTGTAACAAAATTAGTCTTATTTTTGTTTTGAAGGGATAATTACCCCTAGAAACATGATCTGCCAATCGACAATCGTGTTCCTACTTACTACAATACTAGGTAAACAGGAGTAACAGGTGGAGTAAGACTTGACCAACGTTTCGCCCTGCCCAAGAATCAAACCTAGGTCCTCTTGGTTATGGAGCAGACTGCCACCTAGCATCAATCCAATGCCAAACCAATGCTAAAAATTTTAAAATCCAGTATTGATCCAGTTTTCAGAGCATCAATTTCATTTTAAACTGTTCTCTCAGAATGTAATCCATGGCATTGAATTGCATTGTATTGATATTAATTTCAATGATTATTTAAACTTTCAACTTGCATGGAGATTCTGTAAAGTTATTTGAGGACAATTCATGTAAAGTTATTTGAGGACAAGGTTGGACTTCTTATGCCTAATAATAATATTAATAATCCTTGCATTTGATTGCACCTTATCACGTCTTTAAGATGTCTCAAAGCGCTTCAAAGAATATATTGTAAAGTGAATTGATTGTATATTATTGAAGGTTTAATGGCTAAGAATTTCATGAAATCAATGCGGTTCCTCCAGCAGGTAAAAAAAAATCAGAATAATTCTGCAGGGAAGCAAAGAATGGTGGAAACGTTTAAGAGAGGTGACAATTATGTAACCGTTCCTTAAAATGGGGTGTACTAAGATACTTTTATTGTTCCCACAGTCTTATGATACTGGTAAGCGTAAAATGCTCCCTGATCCCATCTGCTGGAGTAAGTCTCTGTTATAAACCTCTACCCCCTCCCCTGGACTGCATTATTTTTGGGCTGCATTGTATTTCTGCTCATTCTGGTGCAATTCAAATAGTAAGCCTTCAGCAACTGCACCCTCTGGAATTGCCTCATTCTACCCTTCCATCTCACTTTCTTTGCGTCTGCTTTTAAACCCAACTTACAAACGATCCCATGGTAATATTCATGGTGCCCTATTCAATCCTGCAAGTAACATTAAATCACTGATTTCTCCAGTTTGTGGGACATTGTCGTATGCAAATTGGCTGCTGCATTCACCCATAAAACACAGACACTGCATTTTATAGTATATTCTGTGAAGTGGTTTGGGACACCCTCCTGATGTGAAACAACAACAACAAATTGCACTTATATAGCGCCTTTCACGTCAGGACTTCCCAAAGCGCTGAAAGGCACTATACCAAACGCAAGGATTATTATATTGCCTCTTTAACATTCCATTTGGTCATTTTTCCCCTCCCGCTGTCACCACCCCCCACCTCCAACTCGGGTGCCCACCCAATGGGGTCAAGCTCTTTGAGACACCAATCTAACCTAGATAAATGTAAATTGTATTGTAAATTTTATTTATTGTAATGTACACATCTGGGAAAATGTATTGCTACCAGCTTGGATTTACAATTCTTTATTAATATTAAGAGGCAATTCTACTGCTCTGACACACACAAACTCTTTGATTCTAAACAATGTAAAACTACTCCAATGGAATTTTGGAACAAACAAAATGAACATTTAAAATCACTGTCTCATGGCAAGAAAGCAATTCTACAACCTTTCATTAGGTTACTTGACAGACATATAACCTGCACCTACTGAGCACATCCTGCAGAGATCTGAGGCATCTTGGAATTACTGATAAGCCACCTGGAATTTACCACCTGTATATATTATTGAAATAACAACAGATAGGGGGCAGTTAAAGGGACTAAAACAATTTCAGTGTTCAGATAAAGTGCAGAAACCATTGAGCTTCACTCCAGTGGTCTTTAACATCTCCTGATCTCATTACCACCTTCTACGTCTCCTTAACCCACCCATTCTTCTGTATGTGTTTTATAGCCTAAACTTCTGACCAAAAAAATTAGTAGGGTCGAATGGAGTGCAAAGAGCCCCAAAATCACCCAAGAGATTTCTCATGGACTTGTATTGTTCTCTGAGATTAAGAATCAGTTAGAAGGTCAATAAAGAAGATTTAAACATTCTACCTGTCTGCCTGCACTGCTGAAGCTGTATTCAGTGCAATCTACTCATTGAAAAAACTAGCTCAATTCAGATTAAATACATTGATGTAGACAGACTCAAACGAATTTGTAAACCTTGGCATCAAATTGGTTAAATTCTAGGATAGACAAACTAAATCAACAGCAGTTAGAAAACATTAGGGTATTAGATTTAATAAATGTCAGCGAGTGGAACAATTACACCCTCTAACTCAGCAGGCATAACTCCAACATTGTGGTAATAGTGGTAATAGTTTACTGTTTCCGGGTTAGCTTGGTGGATACATCAAAGTTTGCAATGGCAAATAAGTAAATATTTGTGCGTAAAATATGTTACAGTGATTAAAAAGCTTATTCAACAGCACATCACCAGATGAGACTCCTGTTAGAAAGTTGTGCATAAGATGGGGGGTGGGAAATACAGATTCAGCACAGACTACCATTTATTTAACCACTTAGAACACAATCAACAAATATTAATGTCTACACATTAAGCAGAGTATTGATCATTTGTCTCAAAGTAGATATTATAAACTCATGCGTAGTGTTTGGATTTCAGATCTTGGTGCTATTTAATGTGCAAAAGTTGTCTTAACTGACCTGGGTCTAATTTGATCTTTGGTAATATTGAATTGAGATACAACATGGGAAGACAGATTAGTAGTTTAGTGCTGCTAGTTCAAGCTCTACCTTTTGCTTTCCTTTAAAGAATATTCAGTCAGACGTATATATCAACACTCAAATTCTATAAAATGAAATTAGCCAACTATCACATAGCCCTTCTCAATCAAGAGAACATTCTTACAACATATTCTCAACTATTGTTGGTACCGCACTAGTTTCTGCGAAGTAATGCCAAAATAATACAATTTAACAGCCGTGACAACACTGTAGAAACAGCAAGATTGTTATTAGCATTTTTCTTTGAATTAAACAAATTGTGTTTTTTAACCGAAAACCACAAACAGTTGGTAATAACTCTGCAAGTACCCCATTGAACATAATTATTGTAAACTACAAAGGTCTTTGTAACATCTGTACATTAGTATTCAACATTTTAAACATTTTGATAATTATTTTTATTTGCCAATGACATTTTTGGACAATTATGTAAAATTAAACACAGCATGAACCATTACCTGGAGTGGTTTCCAATCATTCTGTATTTATTTGAGAAAATACAAGATTTACATGAAATCAATGAACAGTAGTCTCAAATTATATTAAAAATGTATCTTTACTTTTCGAATACTGAAAGATTCAACACAAAGATCCAACATTTCCAATAATTATTTTGTGTAATACAGTAAAAGCCCGTTTATCCGGCACCCTTGGGACCTGGCCAATGCCAGTTAAAGCGCGTGCCGGATATTCGGCCAATAATTTTTTTTAAATGCATTGTGCCGGATAAATTCTGGTTAATCGAATGCGGACCTTCTTTTTGAGAAGACCTTATGGTTGATCGGGTCACGGATAAACAAGCTTTTACTGTATATAATTTATGTGTGTGTGCATGCAAGAAAATAAAATAAAATTTACATTTAAAAATGCAGCTGTCTTTAAAGTAATGCTCAGGATGTGCCTATCAAAATAATCCCAAACTATGAAGGGCTTGTGTATTTTCTCAGATCTGAGCTTTTCAATCCAAAGCTCTAAATCTGCATGATTTAATTGGGAAAAATACTAAAGTAGAGTCACAGAGAAAAGGTTAGTTATATCAAAGAATGGCATATTCAAAGTCCTCTTTATTGTGTTTACAAGTGCAGATAGTAGCAATCTGGATATTCTAAGCAGCCCCTAGTTCTGTGCATGGCTGAACAAAGGAAGAATAGTACCAAATGCCAAAAAGGCTGAAGAATCCAGACCTGCAATATTATCTGGTAATCACCCCAAGTGCTGTTGATATCAGCTGTTCAGTTTGAATTTTAAACCTCTCTTGCATTTATCTCCAGAACAAACATAATTCCTTGTATGCGCTATGAAAGGTGCTCTTTTCATCTAACAGAAAGTTAAGTACGTTTTGCTATTCATTGCTTTAGAATTTTCTGAGAACCAATTTACTGACAGTCATATCTTTTAAGCATCATTTACAGTATCATAAATAACTGTTTCAGTCTCAATCATTCAATCCCAGCAAACAAAGTAAAAACTGCTAAAAGCGCTGTTTTAATTTGTTATTTCAGCATAGTTTACGATACAAATCAAAATGGCTGACAACGTCTATTAATTGTTCCTTTCATGGCTATCTGTGCACCAGCTGAATGCCACTGAGTTATTTCATTTTCACCACTTAACTTAGACCTTAAACACTTTCAGATCTGTTTCAAACCACATTCCAGAAAGTTTAGCCGCTGAAAGATTTACAGTATATATATCTATATCTATATATAAAACACACATATAAAACTAGGCACCAGTTAAAACAGGGGTACACTCAAAAGTCACTTGTATGATTATTGTCAGGTTCCTAAAATACGGAGCAGCACAAGCCCTGGGGTAAATGACAGTTACATCTATCTTTATAATCTTCCTGCTGGTTATTGTATTTATTACGTACTGGCAGATAAAACATTGGCATTATAAATTCCAAAGAGAAGGGAAGTTCTGATACAATTTAAGAAAGATATCTCCATGTGGATTTAGAGTTAGCCTCCTCCAAAGCAAAACAATATGAAGTGGATATGATATCAGAGTACCGTAAAAGCTTGGTTATCCGGCACCCAACCAACCAGAACGATCAACCAACCGGTATCTCCCCATACAATTCACCATTCCAGCAACCGGATCTCATACAGTAACCATCCGGGACACTCGTGTTATGCTCACTTTGGGCATGCACACTTAATAAACTTACTGAACGCTGGAATGCTTTTTTACCGATCATTTTACCAAGTGTGCTGGAATGCTTTATTGGTAAGTATCCATACAATATTCTGTTATTATTCAGTCTATTATTAATATGGTATGTTTTAAAATAAGTAAATTTTTTGTGTAGGATTTTCGTCAACTTACCGCTCGAATATCCGGCATATTTGATTAATCGGCACCAGTCAGGTCCTGAGGGTGCCGGATAATGAAGCTTTTACTGTATTATGCTGACTGATGCCACATTTCCAGTGCTAGAAGTGATCAGGCCAGGAAAAGGCATTTATAATTCTGTTTTTTAAGATTGCAGATATATTTCACCCACAAAATATACAGTCAATTCACTTTACAGTATATTCTGTGAAGCGCTTTGGGATGTCTAGAAGATGTGAAAAGCACTATATCAAATACAGTACAATGAGTATTATTATTTTATTATTATACACAACCAAATGTATAAGTAGAGCCTTGCTAACTGTGTTGAAAATCAGAAACATATACATTTTTAGAAAAAAATAAAGAGAATAATAGTTTCTTAAATTCTCCAGAGGTTACATTAAAGTACGATAACCCAATGTCCCCCAGTTCCTGGACCTGTCATTGCAGATAATTTTTGACTGGTCTCAAGTTTAGCAGTGATTGCCAATCCTTAGATTCCTCAACAATCCAAAGAAAACACTGCATATGATAAAGATCAGTGGCTCACTTCAGATCCCTGAATATCTCCTTGTGCATGGTTCAACAACACACAAACACACATCATCTTCCTTGAATCTAGGACATTCTAACTTTCATACTGCTTCTATTACTCATGCATCCAAGCAGTGAGTTGTTCGGATCTGTAATGCATTGCCTGAAAGGGTGGTGGAAGCTGATTTAATAACAACGTTTAAGACAGAAGCAGTTATTTGGGGAGGACAGGTTACGAGGAGAGAGTAGGAGAGTGGGATTGATTTGGACAGCTCTTTTCAAAGAGCCAGCAAAGACACAATGGGCCAAATGGCCTCCTGTATAATTCTATGATCCCATGATTGTGATTTTCCTACATTGGTCTATAAATAAGAATGATACAACTCTACCTAGTTCCTTTGTTGCACAGTGAAGAAATTGGAAACATATGGACTTTAATTCTGAGCATCCCACTACACACTCCTGGTTGAAGCTTTGGCTGGGAACAGCCTCAACATTTGATTTTTAAAGAAATAATCCACTGGACCTGAGTGCAAAAAAGGTACATCAGGAATTTAGGATGGAAATTTACAGGCAATTTAGGCCAAGAAAATATACTAGGCACTGTTGCTCATTGTAGTGTTTTGCTGCATTCTTTGTGATCCAACAAAAATCTTCCAACCACAGAAAGAGAGGTTGGAGAGCTTTGATCACAGCCAGAATTGGAGTTTCACTCTCTGTCTATCTCTTATTTTCTGTGAGAATTCTGCCCAGTGTTCTGAAAGCAAAGTAAACAGTGCACTCTGTGATGACTAACTTTCCATAGGATTGAGCTATTTTGATTCTTATGCTACAGGTAATGCATTGTGTTAATGCATTGCTATTTCTGTTGAATCAAGAACAGTATAAAAGTGAACTCTTTGAACAAGGATAGATTGTGGTTTAATATCTGGTCATCAGTAATAGAATTCCTAATAGGAAATCCAATAAATGTACAGTTTTGCCCACAAATATACAGTCAATTCTCTTTACAGTAAATTCTATGAAGCACTTTGAGATGTCCAGAGATTTGAAAAGCGCTATATCAAATGCAAGGATTAGTATTACTCTTATTAATAGGGGTTCCTTTAGCAACTGGAAATAACAACAACAACAAAATTGCACTTATATATCACCTTTCATGTCGGGAGGACGTCCCAAAGCGCTGAACAGTCAGGTCGGGATAGGGGGAAGGAAAAGGAGAGTGGAAGAAGGGGAAGAGTTAGTGGAGCAGCCGAAGGCGTGGTCGAAGAGGAAGGTCTTGAGACTGGCCTTGAAGGAGGAAAGGGAGGAAGCAAGGCGGAGGGGCTGCGGGATGGAATTCCACAGTGTTGGAGCAGAGAGACTGAAAGCCCGGCCGCCGATGGTTGGGCAGTTAGGTCGGTGGACACGGAGCAGGCCTGAGTCTGCTGAACGGTGGGGACGGGCAGGCTGATAGGGAGACAGCAAGTCAGAGAGATAGGCGGGAGCAAGGCCGTGAATGTCCTTGAAAGTGAAATAAGTTACATATGTTATACTTCTGAGTTCCTTCTAAAACCATAAAATAAGAAATCATTACACATTGAAGCCCATTATCTCTGATTATGCTTTCTGGACCAGGTAAAGCAAGTTCATTCTCGTCATCATAGGTTGGTCTGGCTTCTGTCACACTCCCACAAAGAGAAAATGAAAGCAAAAACTAAGGATGACCTCTGAAAGAGAGGAGTAAACTCCTGAGGACAGTATTTATAGAAGTAAAACATTTAAGCTCCTGGCCACTTTATTGTTAAAGGTCAAAGTATTGGACAAAGGATCTACAGAGAGCTCAATAAGGAGATAGTCATTCTTGTCCTCCAGGCCCCAAATATCTGTGACTATTTCACAAAAAAACAGGCAGGTACCTTGTATTCCATGGGTATTGATGATGCTGCAACATTCATAATTGAGGTAGCAGACATGAAGAAGTCAATGTTCTATGCCAACTCAACTCTTAAAATGAAGCCTTAACTGATTATGAAGCATTAACTAATTATGTCTTTCTGTCTATCCCTCTTCAAATTATGGTTCTGAAGATAACAGGCAAGCCGAGCAGTTTGTTCATCTTTGGAATTTGCATTCACTTTGAGCTCTGAGAGACAAGTGCACACTGCATGTGGATAAATAGAGCTGGGAATTGCCTGTTCCAGATCATTGCTAATAGCTGGCATCAAGCAGCAATTTGGAGCCAGCTATATGTGACCTATGTGACACAGACTGTTTGGAAAGCACCAATAATGCTTCGATACATGGGTGATGAAAATCAGTACCAAGGGGGTCAATGATTGCAGAAACTACCATTAAATTAAACTTGCACAGGACCATTGAACTGGGCAGCACCATGTCTCAGATATTTGTGTTCCAGGCTTATGCAAGCAATATGCAAGCGATAGGCCTCTGATCACCGACTCACTAAATCAGGCACCATTTTTGCCGAAGAACAGGAAACAAGTCAATTTGCTCTTCAATTCTCACTCCAGCTGCCCTCACGTGGACGCTGGCCACAATCTTTCAATCTTCCTTGGACACAGGGGTCGTGCCAGAGGACTGGAGGATAGCTAATGTTACTCCCTTGTATAAAAAGGGGCAGAAGGACAATCCTGGTAACTACAGACCAGTCAGTCTAACGTTGGTAGTGGGCAAACTTCTAGAGTCCATAATCAGGGACAAGATAGATCTTCACTTAGAAAGATATAGGCTAATAAAGGACAGTCAACATGGATTTGTTAAAGGCAAATCTTGCCTTACAAATCTGACAGAATGTTTTGATGAGGTAACGGAATGGGTGGATAATGGTAGCGCAGTTGATGTAGTTTACATGGACTTTCAAAAGGCATTTGACAAAGTGCCACATGAGAGACTTATTAGGAAATTAAAGGCCCATGGCGTAAAAGGGACAGTGGCAGAGTGGATCCACAACTGGCTGCGAGACAGAAAGCAGAGAGTTGTAGTGAGCGGCTGTTTTTCAGACTGGAGGGAAGTGAGCAGTGGTGTGCCACAGGGATCGGTTTTGGGACCATTGCTCTTTGTAATCTACATCAATGATCTGGACTTGGGTGTAGGGAGTACAGTTTCCAAGTTTGCAGATGACACTAAGTTAGGGAGAATAGTAAATAGTGAGGAGGATAGTAGCCATCTGCAAGAGGATATAGACAAATTGGTAAAGTGGGCAGACACATGGCAGATGAGGTTTAATGCAGAGAAGTGTGAGGTGATGCATTTTGGGAGAAGAAATGAAGGGAGGCAATATAGGCTAGATAGTACAATTTTAAATGGTGTGAAGGAACAGAGAGACCTGGGGATTTGTGTTAGTGACTCGTTGAAGGTGGCAGGACAGGTAGACAAGGCTGTTAAGAAGGCATATGGGATACTAGGCTTTATAAATAGGGGTATAGAATACAAAAGTCAGGAAGTGCTGACTAACCTCTATAAAACTTTTATGAGGCCTGAGCTGGAATACTGTGTTCAATTCTGGTCACACTACAGAAAGGATGTGAAGACATTGGAAAGGGTACAAAGAAGATTTACTAGGATGGTGCCAGGATTGAGGGACTTCAGCTATGAGGAGAGGCTAGATAGGCTAGGGTTATTCTCTCTGGAGCAGAGAAGATTGAGGGGAGACCTAATAGAGGTTTATAAGATCATGAGGGGTTTCGACAGGGCAAATAGAGAAAAACTATTTCCACTCGTAGGCGAATCTGTGACTCGTGGTCACAGATTTAAAATAGTTTCAAGGCGAAGTAGAGGGGAGCTGAGGAGAATTTTTTTCACTCAGCGAGTTGTTCGAATCTGGAATGCATTGCCTGAAAAGGTGGTGGAGGCTGATTCGATAACAACTTTTAAAAGGGAATTAGATGTTTATTTAGAGAGAACAGGTCTATTAGGCTATGGGGAGCGGGCAGGGCAGTGGGATTGAATCGCTCTTTTCAAAGAGCCGGCACAGACTAGATGGGCCGAATGGCCTCCTTTTGTGCCGTAAAATTCTATGAATCTATGAATCTATTAAGCAGTCATACTCCACTTATAGTCCTTCCACATAGTTTGTGGAACAAGGCCAGGTAAATGCACTATTACATCAGAAATGTGGTTAAACAATAAAGCGTGTAATTTTTTTTGAGGAAAAATGTATTGAGGATACAATGTATTGAGGATAAGGGAATTTTTCCCATTCATTCTCTTAAATGATTTCTAAAAATTAGCAAAATGTTACCAACTTCATTAGAGATACCTTTTTGCTTATTTCTTCAAACTCAAACACCTACAGACTTTAGGAGAGAATGGAAGGACTAAAGCTACCTTGTTCTGAAATGCAATCATAAATCACATTTGAACTGCAATAATCATGAAAGAAAATGGAACCAAAGATTTGTTTTGCAAGTCTGAAAAACTTAACTGATTCTCAGCTGTGCATACTTGAAATGCATCATTAACTCGACTATTTTCAAGTCGACTACTGTCTCCATAGGGCAATACATGTCATTATTGGAAGCAATTCTACAAACTGAGCTTGGTTCAACCTATTCACTTTGTATCCTCATCTGCTACCACTATAAGTGCTTAAAATGGGGCATAAAACGACAGAGAGAACAAAGAGAGTGAAAGACCGCTCTGTTTATGGTTGGTCCCCCTCACAGACACACACACACACACAGACTTATAATGGTAAAGAATAAACCAATATCTTTGGTTTAGTCTACCAGAAACAAAGGATTCCATATTAAAAAGAGCATCATGATTTGAATTGTAGCAGTTGATGAAGAATCACCTGCTTAAAATATACATTATCAGCAAAGCAGAGGGCATGAAGCATGACACTTCTTTCACTGCCATCACTCTCCAGCCCTCATCCTCAAGGTCTTTACTGCACTCTGTTGTCTTGTTGTTGCTTTTTTTCTTATCTTTCCAATTAATCACCAAACCTGGTGGCCTAGTGCAGTCAAGCCAAAGATGACCTTCAAGGTACATATCACTTTAGAAAGTCATGGGAGTTAGTCTTAGCAAAACTAACTGACACTGCAACTTCTCTTTCCTTCTGAACCCTGACAGTCGTATCTATAACAAAGATTTCAAATAAACCGGATTAGGTTACAAGTGTTAAGTGTAAGTAAAAAGGTATCCTGTAATCATAATCTTTTTCTTAAAGTATACAGTTTCTCCAGTGAATTCTGCTCCTTGCTTTTATGTGTGATCTACCCACCACATATCTGTCAGTAAAGGTATTACAAGGCTTCAGACAGTGAAATGCGAAGACTTAGAGAAGCCCAAATCCCTAAAACAACAATCAGGGAAATGTAAGGGATAGTGCAGCATGTCTTTGACAACTATTTGGATGTAGAAACAGAGATTATAACTACAAATCTGATTTTAAATTAATTATTGTACTGCTGATATCGGCATGAGGTAAATTAATTTGTGAAATATTAGTGAGGTTCAATTGAACATGAACGACAGATTATACAAATTACATGTATTAAGAACTTAATGAGAACTACATTTATAAATCTGTGTTAAGAATGGTGTGATTCAGAACTGACAAAACACTATGCTGTGCATTTGTTTTGCACAAACGATGAAAACACAGTGCTCTCTTTCTAATATAGAGCACCAAAGCTGATGTTACTAAAACAAATGCAACCAACTTTTAACTACAGCAATGTAAAATGAGCAAAACAAATTGCAGAGGTGTATATAGCAAAAACAAATCACTGTTGTCCATCAATTGCTCCAAAAATATTGAATTTAATGTACTTTATTTGATATCTTCAATAACAGAGTTCAACAACAACAACAAAAATTACATTTATAGAATGCCTTTCACGTTGGGAGGATGTCCCAAGGTGCTGAATTCAGATCATAAAAATCCTTTCACTTGGAACAAGATGTATGTCTTACAACTAAGCCACCTCTCTAAATGTTCTCCAAATACAATTACTTCAAATTTTACAACAGACTATCATCACCTTCTTTGATTGTATTGAACTAGCACTGTGAAGATAGTCTGCAAGAGGAAATGCCCCCTTATAAAGGACTATACAAGCCTTGCATTAATGGTTAAGAACTGGCTAAGTAAATATTACTTATGTAGTTTATATTTTACTTGATGATGAATGTTTTTGAATGGTACAAATGCAGACAACAGAGGGTGCCACTGTAACATAAGAAGACATGATATTGTTAATGTGATGTTATGCCCCCAACAAGCAATGTATTTATCGTCACGAGGTGCCAATACAATATGTTTAATTAGGGAAATATAATGGTAGTACCGCAACATAAAATTAAACATTTTCATTTTGTGAAAACAGGAAATGAAACATATTGGGATTCATTATTCAATATTATGTAAAGAATGTACATCATGGAAAAAGGACACTTGACACAATCAACTACTAACTACAACTATGAAAATGGAAGTTTTTAATTAGTTGTGAGAAAGATAATGGGTATCTAGATGGCATTATTCATTTCAGAAATATTCTCGAGAAGAAAGGCAATAGAAAGGAATGGGAATATATCAGTAAGCCCATCGATCCTGCTCTGTTTTGTAATACAAAAAAGATTGTGGGAGGGAAGGAGGAAGGACTGTGGATATAATCAGGGAAAGAAAAATAATCCTTCCATTTGGTATTTGATACAGCACTTTTCACATTGTCCAGACTCAAAACTCTTTACAGATTATACTGTAAAGTAAATTGACTGTATGTTTATGGGGGAATGCAGCAGCCAATTACGCACAACAGTGTCCCACAAACAATCATGGATTGAAGTGACTAATTTAGTATTGTTTTTTTTCTTGAGGGATTATTACTAAGAGCATAGAGTAAGGAAACTTTATGAAGATTTCGCCCTGCCGGGAATATCCACAACTAATGCTCTTCATCACTGGCATTCAGCAAACTCTTGTTGCACCGTGTTTAGGTAAAGGCAACGTCCTTCAAAGCTAATTTAATCCACTTCATACAATAAAAAAGTGACTAACTAAAGCATTTTGGTGCATTAGAAATGACTTTGATATTCTCCAGTAGTAGTCATGTTTGGAAATACTCTTCCCACAAAGTTCCAAGTTGAGTTAAAAACACTTGAAGATCACAGGGCAATAATCCAAAATATCTCTCAAAGCATTTGGTTTTTATTTCTTTCCTGAAATGTGCAATACACCTGCATCAGGGTTCTGTTATTCGTTAAATCCATATCACACACTGATCAGAAGAGAATTCATTGAAGTTAAACAAAGCAGCTCTTCAGTTTTTATGCCATAACTTGAAGAGTTGTCTCATTTCACCTGCATATATGCCTGTCCAAGAGGTTTAAATTTCACTCACGCAAAAAACAATGTTGACTTACAGGAAGCACACTTTGCTTTGTACTAAATCAAAAAGATTGTAGTTTTAACTTGTTCCGTTCCAGCGTTGACAACATCTCTAATATATTGTCTTTGACCAGGACAGTATACCAATATAAAGAGCCACCAATTGTGCACATTATATAAGGGATCACAGATGGCTGACAGTAAATTGCAAGATAGTAATTTAATCAGGCAATTGGAACATCATAATCTGTGAGAACAAACTTCCAGTAGTTTATGATTTGGAACAGAACCCAACGTTCAAATATCATTTATGTACAGTATCAACTATTTATCATTGTTTATTTCTTTATAAATTGTTAGTTCGTAATTTATTCAGCAGGTCTGATTAACTATACCATACATTTTGACTACATAAGTCATAACAAAAATTCAGTCTGTCCTAACTATTATTCATGGTAACAACATATAAAGAGTTCAAACTATGATTAAAATTATTTCAATGAGGAAAGGCAAGGATGATACAGACCTAAGTCAGTCCAAACCATGAGGAAGAACTAGAGGTACAAGTTTATAACAGTTCAATACCTCAAATGGGACTGGGTTCCCCAGATAAGCAGTTTTGATCAACTGTATCAATAACCAGTAATCCAGATCCTAAGAGGATTGACTGCCATGTGAGATTGCAGTACAGTACTGTACCGTAGTCCA
Organism: Hydrolagus colliei; assembly: GCA_035084275.1. NCBI lineage: Eukaryota > Metazoa > Chordata > Chondrichthyes > Chimaeriformes > Chimaeridae > Hydrolagus > Hydrolagus colliei. The sequence continues at coordinate 116,211,704 of CM068743.1, forward strand.
GAAAACTGCTGATGGTAGATCAGCTGACCTGGTTTGTTGGTAAGTATTGTAGAGGCAGGCCAGTCAATGTGAGCACCGATTCCTCTCACTTAGTTAATGTTTCCATGCAAGCCCAAACCCTATGGATATGATGGTCCTAGCTGGAAAAGCAGAGATATCTTTGTCAGAGCACAATTTCAATGGCAAACTATGTGGTCTTAGCTGGTTAATCCCAACCGAAAACCCTGAGTTTGGTACTCAGTGCCAGTCTGCGTCTAATATTCACCGGGAACTAGATAAGTGGGAGAATTTCCAATCGGAGGTGGGATACATATATGTATCTCTCAGTCTGGTTTGGATACGCTCAAGTGCATTGATGGGTTTCTTCATGTGTCAGACACCCAGCTGACCCAAAAAAGTGCCAATTCATTATTTTAAAATAGAAATGGTTAGGTTCTTATTGTTAGGTACACTATAAGAACAAAAAGACCCATTTACAGGAGAGCATTGTGACTGTGCACTCTGAGGCATACTTGTATAATGCTGAGCACAGCAATGTCCCATGAACAACTTGCACTTATAAAGTGCCCTTCACATGGGGTAGGGTCCTGGAGAGCTTGACTGTGGGGGAGTCTGACACTGAGTCAGGGCAAGAGGGAGGGGAAAAGTGACTATAAGCACAAACAAAACATCTTTAGGCTGATTTGAAAGGGAGGAATTGAGGGAGAGAGTTCCAGAGTTTTAGGGTGAAGTGGCTGAAAGCATGACCCCCGATGGTGGGGAGGAGAGGAAGAGGGACAAACAGAAGGCCAGAGCTGGCCGACAGGAGGAATCGAGTGGTGGAGTGGAGAGTAAGCAGGTTAGATAGGTAGGGGCGTCAAGGGCGTGAGGGGATTTGAAAACTAGTGTGAGGATCTTGAAATTGATCCGTTACGCAATTAGGAGTCAGTGGAGCCTGGCAAGGACTGGTGTGATGGGATTCCAGAGTTTTGTGTCAGTGAGAATCAGGGCAACAGAGTTTTGAATTAATTGAATTTAGTGGAGCTGCAGAGATTAGCTAGGAGGGCATTGGAATAGTCCAGCCGGGAATTGACGAAGGCATGGGCAAGGGTTTGGGCTGCTTTGTTGTGAGATATGAATGATGGTGGGCAATGTGGCGTAAGGTACTGGCCAGGGAACATGTGGGGTAGAAAGGAAAGCTGCAAATATAACCTGATGCCTAATTTGCAGAAGGTTTGCAGTGAATCTGAGAGACAGCCCGGGGAGGTTCAGGACTTCAGACCCACAGGAGAGAAGACAGTGACAAAAGCCGAAGAGTGTGGCTTCCGTCTTACCAACATTCAGCTGCAGGAAACATGCGCTGATCCAGGCACTGATATCCATCAAACAAGCTAACAGAGATCAGTGGACTGGGAGTCACAGCCTGGAGGAGAAATCGATTTGGGTGTCATCTGCAAACATATGGAACTGCAGGTACCCCGCCCCAACTGCAATTTTTTCTACCGCTAATTTCACTTACCCACGGTTGGCTCGCTGCAACAACCTTTGCTAATCACGGCAATGGTTATTGCTTAACCCTTGCTTATCCACGGGTTTTAACACTAACACTAGTGTTTGGCGTTAGGGCCCAGTTGCATCAACTAGCCACAATACCGCTTCGCGCTAGCGTCTGGCGCTAGGACCCAGTTGCGATGTCGCAATCAACCAGCGAGATGTCACTTCTCTCTTAGGATTAAGGTAAATAACATGAATTTATTGTTGCTTCTCCGTATCCCCCCCTTTGGTGTCACCCACCACACCACCTTCTCCGTTGATTTATCTCTCTCTCTCTGTCTGTGTCTGTGTGTAGATCAGACAGCCTCGCGGATTGCTGCAGATCCTGGCAGCCAATGCTTCCAAACGTACTCCCCCTATCCCCATGTTTCCGATAGGGCCCTGTATTTTCCAACCACGGTTTTACCAATCGCAGAGAACGTATCCCCCGCGGTTGGGAAGGGGTACCTGTATACTAGGGTCCGGCAATATATCGATATATTGCTAAAACCCAATATAATTTTCATATCGATATGCCGATATAGACATTTCAAAAATATCGATATATCGAAAAATCAATATATCGAGGTGAAAAATTGGGATGCGAGCACACTGAACTACAAGACCCAGAATGCTCATCTCTATACACAATGCACAGACCGAGGTGCAAAGCCGCCATATTGTATACACAGTTCTCAAATACAATATACAGGTATGCAAGGGGTGCGGGGTGGGGGGGGGTGAGGGGGAGAGAGACGGCAGGGGGGAGGGGGAGAGAGATGGCTGGGGGGAGAGGGGGAGAGAGATGGCTGGGGGGAGGGGCAGAGAGACGGCTGGGGGGAGGGGGAGAGAGACGGCTTGGGGGAGGGGGAGATAGACGGCTGGGGGGGGTGGAGAGGGGGAGAGGGGTAGAGAGACGGCGGGGGGGGGGGGGGAGAGAGACGACTGGGGGGAGGGGGAGAGAGATGGCTGGGGGGAGGGGGAGATAGACGGCTGGGGGGGGAGGAGAGGGGGAGAGAGACAACTGGGGGGAGGGGGAAAGAGATGGCTGGTGGGAGGGGGAGAGAGATGGCTGGGGAGAGGGGGAGAGAGACGGCTGGGGGGAGGGGGAGAGAGACGGCTGGGGGGAGGGGGAGAGGGAGACGGCGGGGGGGGTGGTGGGGGGAGGGAGAAAGAGATGGCTGGGGTGGTGGTGGGGGAAAGAGATGACGGGGGTGGGGGTTGCGAGAGAGAGACGGCGGGGGGGGGGGGGGAGAGAGACGGCTGGGGGGAGGGGGAGAGGGAGACGGCGGGGGGGGTGGTGGGGGGAGGGAGAAAGAGATGGCTGGGGTGGTGGTGGGGGAAAGAGATGACGGGGGTGGGGGTTGCGAGAGAGAGACGGCGGGGGGGGGGGGGAGAGAGACGGCTGGGGGGAGGGGGAGAGGGAGACGGCGGGGGGGGTGGTGGGGGGAGGGAGAAAGAGATGGCTGGGGTGGTGGTGGGGGAAAGAGATGACGGGGGTGGGGGTTGCGAGAGAGAGACGGCGGGGGGGGGGGGGGGGGGGGGAGAGAGATGGGGTGGATGTGATAATATACAGATAGATAGAGATGGGGGTGATGTGAGAGAGGAGAGAGGGAGAGAGACACAAAGACACACCGTCAGAAAAACACAGAGATGCAGAGAGTGAGAGTCAGAGAGAGAGAAAGATATTTACCTCCTGAGGAGATAGGCCTCGAATGCGCGCGCACCCGGAATGCGCGCACACCTGGAATGCGCGCACACCCGGAATGCGAGCGCACCCTGAATGACCGCGCACCCCGAATGCGCGCACTGCGCGCGTAACGAAAAACCGGAAAATATCGATATTTCGGTATATCTCGATATGAGCCCATCGATATATCTAAATCAGAAAATTTCCATATCGACGGACCCTACTGTATACACATACAGTATCTGCAGATGACATCAAGAAGGAGCATGTAGCTAAGGAAAAGAAGGAGACCAAGAATGGACTCTTGGGGTATCCTACAGGGGAATGAGAAAAAACATTGGCCGAGGTGTATCGTTGGTGGTTTGTTCAGTAGTTATATAAAAATAAAAAAAATGTTATGTGGGGGATTGTTGACCAGGGCACTCCCATCTTGTTTTAAATTATGCCATGGAAGCTGAAGAGTCATACTGGACCTCTCTCAGTTTAACATCTCATCTTATCTGAAGGATGACATATCCAATAATGCAGTGCACTCCAATGTAGTGTCAGGCTATGAGCTATGGGGCTTGAACTCACATAAAACCAAACCTAAAATAAGTACAGTAGTTAATAATCTGTTTCATAAAACGTTCATCTCATGTTTTGTTATTAAATGAAGCTAACAATTACTTAAATGGGATTGTGCCTGATGAAAGAACACCAATGTTCCATAGACATTTAACCAAGTGGCAGTACCCATCCAAAGAAGAAAGCAACAACAATAAATATTTCAAAATTATTACTTCTTGAAAGAAAATAAAATTTTGGCAAAAATAACTGAACATACAGTTTATGACAACCACAAAATTACATTTATATAGTGCCTTTGACATTGGAAGGATGTCCCAAGGCACTGAACAGTTGTGTGGGGCAAGCTAGAACAGGAGCTACACTAGATTTAATAGTAAACAACAACACAACTTCAATTTATATAGCGCCCTCCACGCCGGACAGCGTCTCAGAGCACTTTGTACTCCACCATAGTTGGTTAAGAATTGGTGAGTATCTAGGATCAGATCACTGTTGTTTAATTGGATTTGATAATATTGTGAAGGCTAATACCATAGAAGAGTACAATTTGAAGCTATGAAAATGCTTTAGGAAAAGTATTTGGGGCCTTATTAAATGATAGGATAGAAGAACAACTAAACGTTTAACGGTATTTTAAATACCGTTAAGGTATAAGGATATATATATGGATAAGGAAAAGAAAATGTAATTTTCAATTTACAAGAGAGAGAAACATTGATACAACATACAAAAAAACAGAAAGTAGTTTAGAAGATGGAAAGAAACTAAGAAAAATTACAATTGCCATTCATACTACTGTACTAAAGTTCACTTAAAAAAATACCGGAAAAATTTAAGGGTATCAGAGACAAATGATACATGGTAGCAAGAACAATATGGTTTTCAGCTCTAAGTACAGTTTAAAAGGCATAAGTAAATTCTGAAGAACTATTGCAGATGACTATAGTACGGCAGATTTATTGAATAGATTTATTTCAGTTTTCAAAAAAGACAAATTCCAGATTCAGTAAATGTGTTTAAGGAAACCAGAACATATGTGGATGTTAGTAAACTATGTTTTATTACTGTTATGCAGAAATTCTACCAGGCACCAGGGATTCATCTTTTTAAGCAATTGAAGGAAGGTATAAATGATCCCCTGATTGAAATTTTGTATACTGAAATAGTACTCCAGGAATGAAGGATGGCAAATGCTGTATTATAATTCTATTCCATAGATAGTTTTCCAATTGACTCACAGCTATACCACAGAATCCACCCATAGCTCTTACTATATGCAATTGCCTTTTCATAACAGCCTAATGCCCATTTAAGCAGATTGATGCAACTGTATGAAGTGCATCTGGCTCCTACAATACCAATCTGCTATGTAAATCTAAACATATTACAATCAGTACACAGATTTGACTACTGAAACTGATTATTTGCTGAATTCAAATAATATTAGAATGTAAAAACCATAATAACTAAAAATACAGTATTAAAAGGAATTTAAGAAATAGTGATTTACTGTATCATTTTGATATCAACCATGTTATTGTTATTATTATGAATATCAACTTATTCATAATAATAACTTATCAACTTCTCAAAGCACTTCAAAGAATACAACAACTTCTCAAGGTTGGGGCCAGAGCGGTGGTGGGGAGGGAGAAGACAAGAAGGAATATAGGGGGGAAAAGAGGTAGAGACTAGAGCAGGGGGGGAGGGGTCGTGGTTGGGAGAAGGAAAGTAGGAAAATTGACTGTATATTTGTGGGAGAAACGCGGCAGCCAAATTACACACAACAGTGTCCAACAAACAGTTGTGGAAGTGGGGCCAGGGGAGAAAGGAGGAAAAGAGGATAAGGGGGGAGAGGGAGGCAAAGGTGGGGTAAAATCAGAGAGGAAAATGAGAAAATACCATGTCAATGAAGTACTTAAACTCTGCTGTTGTGTTTGAAACTATATAACAGAACAAGTTTCTGCCTTCAGGGAGGAAGTCTAGAAAAGACAATGAGAGTATTCAAGGGATGGACGACTTGTTCAATTTTTTTTAATGTACCCGTTTTCTTTGATTTATAATCAGAATATGATTGCACAAAACATCCTGAGCAGTACATATGAAAGTGTATCCTCTCACAAGAAAAATCCATAGTGATCAAAGTTCTCCCAAGTTATTGATGCAGAACTACATTGGAGTAAGTTATACAGTAGAAGCCCATTTATCCGGTACCCACAGGACCTGGCCAATGCCGGTTAAAGCGCCTGCCGGATATTCGGGCGGCCCGCGGCCAAAAACCCACCACAAAAAAATTAAAGTTCTTTTAACACACACCATAGACACCAAATTAAGTAATAACAAATAATAACAGAATATTATATTGGTAGTATTGTTAAAACTACTCTCTTGCACTTCTCACCTTTACTGATTCAGGTTTACAGTCCAGCAATTCATTTTAAATGGAGGACGCCAAGTGGGTGAAAAAAACGGCAGCATGATTTTAAAGTCACAAGAATTTACTAGCAGCAAGCCGAAGCCCCAGACTCTACTAGCAGCAAACCGAAATACTGCACCTGCGCGACAATGTGGGTTATCGGCTAGCGTTATAGGCTTGCCACTAGTACGACTTTAAAGTCATACACGCTCCATTTTTTTCATCTGCTTGGCATGCTCCATTTTAAAAAGAATCGCTGGACTATAAACCTCTACCGCAGCATCATGGCTTCAAGCGCAGCATCTACCAGCAAAGATAAAAAGCGCAAGAGAGTAGTTTTAACAATAAGTACCAATACAATATTCTATTATTATGTTATTATTTATGCATTTACAAATGCTCCACTGCAATTGTTCCGGATAAGTTCCAGTTTATCGAATGGGGCAATTTTTTTGGTGTGCCGGTTATACGGAAATGCCGGTGCATCGAGTCAGAGATAAACGGGCTTCCACTGTAATTAAATTTTATTACAGTATTATTATTTCATGCACAGGGCCAGGGTGTTTTATTACATTTTAATTCCATATTCAATGAAAAACCTTCAATCCTGTGTCCTCTATTGCAACTTTTGTAATTCATTATTAGGAGCTCTCAGTAAATTACCATAAATAATGTATTTCGTACTGTGCTGGTTACACACACTTTACTCCCCATTGAGTGATGAAAATGTACATCCAAGTCATAGGTTCAAACAGAGACAATGTCCTAGAGTGATGGTATAGACGAACACAGTTTTTAATTAAAAGGATTAAGGCTGTCAATCAAGACCTAATATAATCTGTTATTTTAGTTCTACATTGCATAAGTACAGTTCCTGGAATCAAAACTCTTACAAGAATGTTAGAAGCCTCAGACTTTGTCAGTGTCAAGAGAATTTGGATAATGGAGTAGAAAACATTAAACAATCCTTCCACTGAAGTGTTCCTGAAGATTTGCTGTTATATTGTGAGAGTTCCCCCTTGGGCAAACACCTGTCCTTGAATCAGTGACAAGTCATTACACGCAGCTCTGGCCCCTGTTGTGCTTTATATTTGCCTGAATGAATTTAGTTCATTTGGTCACTGCATGCCTATGTCTATCTACCTTTCAAGACCAACCTCTGGAAAATTAATTATAACCTTTAACCACTGACCATCCCAAGCCAGCAACTCAATCATGTAGATGTGCCTGACCCATGGGAATAGTATTTGATCACTGTACTCAGCATAAAAAAACAAAGGCTTAAAAAAGAAAGTGCTGTCTTGCCCAGCAGTAGTCCATTCCTGACATTTAACGGTTAACTTACATAGATACACGTTAAGATAATGGCACTACATTGTAAATGTCACGCCCTTTCATGCCTTATCTACTTGGACACCAGTCCCCCACAGCTACTGTAAGTAAGTTCCTGAATTTCCTACAACACTGTTATTGCACGATGGAAATGCCTAGAGGCTACCAAGGAGGGCAATGATAGTAAAACTAGCTGCTTGCTGACCAACTTCCAGGCATCACTTAATAGGGCCATCAGATCACAAAGTTTGTTGTGATCAGAGGTTTAATTTCAGTACTTTAAAACTATTATTTAATTTCTCCTTCCGGTTTTGGTAGAACATAATAACACTCCTTGTGTTGAACAAAAGGCAGTATTGAGAGACCTAGGAGGCAAACTGCTAAAGGAAGTTTTACTAAGAAAGACGTTATTCTTGTACACAGAACAACTAATTGGTTTCACATGAACCTTTTACACCTATTCTTTAATAAATAGGATCGAAACAAGCTTATCAGGGAGTTTCTCCCAGTGTTCTGGCCAATGAAGCCCCAAATAAAAATTGGTCATTCACTTCATGTTTATGAGAAAATTCTGTGCAAAAATTGTCTGCTGTCATCTGCAAAATACACAGTCACTACACGCAAACTACAGTAAGTCAAGGGTTGCTTTCCTCACTGCCTGTGTTTCAGAGCAATCTTCGCACATTTGATGGAAACCTTTAGAAGTGCAATATGGGCAGCTCCATTGTCGCTTCTGTTGCGGGGCTGGTGTCATCATCAACAACAACAACCACAACAAAATTACATTGAGGCATCACAAAACCATTTTGAGACATCCTCCTGAAGTGAAAGGCGCTATGTCAAATGTAAGGATTATTACAGCATACAGTACAGTATTATGGTCAGTGTTCTGGCAAAATCTGGCTTCGAGGTTTTATGTCCACTCTGCCCCTAACCTCTGGAATTCCATCCTGCAGTCCCTTCGCCTTGGCCCCTCCCTAGCCTCCTTCAAGTCCTGCCTCAAGACCCTCCTATTCAACGGTCCCATCGATCAACCCAAATCCCCCCCTTTCCCTCCATCTACCCTGTCCCCACCCCAGCTTGAAACATTGACTGTCCAGAGCCTTGGGACATCCTCCTGACGTGAAAGGTACAATATAAGTGTAATTTTGTTGTTGTTGTTAAAAGTAATGCCCCCCAAAATCCAAAGAGTCCCAATACTTGTCAAATAGAGCTGTTTCTTTTCATTCTACCAATTTGTTAAATATAAGCCTAGATATTAGCATAGAATAAATAAATATTTGCATCAGATGAAATGAATGACCGATTTTATTTGCAGAATTGTTGACCAGAATACCAGGAGAAACTCCCTTGACTTATTGAATAGAATGAATAGTGCCCTCAGGCAGTAGTGATCTCAGTTCAAAGACAAATGCTTACATTTTCAAGAAAACAAAGGAAATTGAAGAGGGCGAAATAGAAAGTAATGATGAAACAAGTAAAACTTGGGGAAAAACAGAATAGAAAGTGGTGGAGAGCTTGGGTTGACCATGATTGTCAATACTCTATCTAAGCATCTGATATGTTATATTTACAACTACTTGTGACTTTTTTTTAGAAACATCATAGGTTCACTCCCATTGGGGACTGACAGATCCTCCTTCTAGCAAAGAGCAGAAAGCCCTCATCAGGAACACCTTTTAACAGCGCAGAAATAAAGCATCAAAGAGGCTTTGGAATTGTGAAAGAATATACTGTTCTCTAATATGTGAAATAATAATAATGATCCTTACATTTGATATAGTGCTTGATCACGTCTTTGCGATACCTCAAAGCACCTCACAGAAAACACTGTAAAGTAAAGTGTCCAACAGGCATGGATAGATACAAGATTCTGTTTAGAGACATGCTCTGTGCAATGCATCTATCAGACATCATGATTACACATCCATCCATCTCACTGCTCCAAGGAAAGTACAATTGTTAATGGGATCACTGATCTATGAACAGTACAATTGTTAATGGGGATGGGAGTGAAGAGTGAAACTATTTTGAGTCAGAGAGCCATTGCTACTGAAATAGATAAGAGGAAAATCATTTAGAATGATGGAGGAAAATTATTTTGAATAAAGAAGAACGTATGGCATTTTGATATTTTGTTCCACAAAAACATGTCAAAGATAAGAACATTTGTAATAGATGAGCCAAGCGTAACCTTTATGTTGATAAAAGTCTGCTAACCTATCAATGGTCAGAAGACATTTTTTAACAGGATAATGTCCATTTTCTGTTACAAACTACAAAATGGAAGACTAGGGTTTATAATTCCTTTCTTTAGAGTTACAAAGTATACACTACATCTTCTAGTAAGTGACAGGGCAATACTGGACTATGGATCATTTGCTGAGAGCATGGTCTTATTTGAAAGAGTAAGAAAAATTGTTTCAGGGTAATTTCTCTCTGATCAATATCAATTGTTAATAAAAATACAAATGCATGTCAATTTGCCTTTCACATCACTCATTAACAAACAATTGATGTGGCCTTTCACACACTCAGAAAATATGTAGATAGATAGCAGTGCTGAATTATTATTTAGAATTAGATTACTGCGTAGGTAAATCTAAATGCAGGATCTGATTAACTAAATACCAGAGCCTGAAATGTGAGAGTATATTGTACCAGGACGTTCACAGATTAACACATTCCACACTGACAATTTTGTTCTGAAATACAGTCACCACATTCTATTCATCCACTTAAAATTAACTGCTGCAAACCCTACAAGAGGTTGCCGTAAAACCCTCAACAGATTTACAGCTTCATTCATGCCCCAGTCTGGACATCAGCAGAAAATGTAGCAAGAGACATGGTCATGTCCAGAGGTGTAAAACCCATTGAAGGAGTTAGTATTCATGCTAAATCAATCCATGCCTGTAAATTTAGTTCTTGCCACCAGAGATGGCCTCTCATTTTTTTCTGGTTGCTTGGTATTCCTTGAGGTACTACGTGAGGCAGGTTCCAACAGCTGACCTGAAGAAATATGGAATGAGATCTGGTGGCTAAAAGTAAGGTGCCAATCCAAGTCTTTAAAACTACCAAATTTGTACATGAGCTGTGCAATCTGCCAGCCATTTACTGTACATGGTTTCCTGGAAGTTTAGAGTCTTACTAATACGCTTGATATATAACAGGAGTATGTATATTGTAGGCTACTATTCCCCATTTTATCTGCTGGCGTGAAATCAGACACCAATGAAAAATACATTTTAAAATAATAAATATACATTTGAATTACAGTAGAAGCCCGTTTATCCGGCACCCGCAGGACCTGGCCAATACCTGTTAAAGCGCCTGCTGGATATTCGGGTGGCCCGCGGCAGAAAACCCACTACAAAAAAATTTAAGTTCTTTTAACACACACCATACACAGCAGATAAGTAATAACAGATAATAATAGAATATTACATTGGCACCCACCATCAAAACCACTCTCCTGTGCTTCCCCACTGATTGAGGTTTACAGTCCAGCGACCCTTCCCCAGCGGGTGAAAAATACAGCAGCATGATTTCAAAGTCGCGTGACTTTACTAGCTGCAAGCCAAACCGCTGGACTCTACTAGCGGCAAACCAAAATACTGCACCTGCGCAACAATGTGGGTTATCGGCTAGCATTATCGGCTTGCTGCTAGTATGACTTTAAAGTCATACACGCTCTATTTTTTTCACTTGCTTGGCGTGCCCCATCCCAACAAGAATCGCTGGACTACAAACCTCAACCGCAGAATCATGGCTTCAAGCGCAGCATCTACCAGCAAAGGTAAAAAGCGCAAGAGAGCAGTTCCAACAACAAGCACCAATACAACATTCTGTCATTATGTTATTATTTATGCATTTACAAATGCTCCACTGCTATTGTTCCGGATAAGTTCCGGTTTATCGAATGGGGACTTTTTTTTTGGCATGCCGGTTATACGGAAGTGCCGGTGCATCTAGTCACAGATAAACAGGCTTCTACTGTATTATGGTTATTTATTTAAAAAATGCAAAGATCCTTATTTATTGTGAGTTGTACAAACTCCAGCAAACAGTTTCAGTTTTGAACAATACTACAGAATGCTATAACAATGATAAACACCCTGCCAAGCTTTTAAAGATATTCATATTCTGCAAATCTGCAATATTTAACTGAATCGTTTTCATTGATCTGTTTACTTTAAAGACAGCATTGAGTATTCCATCCTTGTAAAGAAATGGCAGCACATTTGCATCAGATTAGTCGATACTAAATTGACATTATTGTTTGTAAATTACAACATGAAAAGAATATTTAGCTGAGTTTATTTACTCCCCTCTTCATAAGATTCAACAATATAATTCCAAATGCCACTTATATAGAATGCAACATGTTCATTATATAGATTTATTGAAGAGCTATTGTGCTATACATAAAAAAATATAATTATATTTATACAGCTTTTAGACTCTTAAATGCATTGCTGGAGAAATGAAAATTGTACCAAATCATCTCATTATAAACTTTCAAATGAAATCCTTGGATTAAGTGAAGTCAACCTGACATGAAATTTTACTAAAACCCAACACAAAAGCCTATTACAGGTACTTTTCTACTAGGTTTAATTTTTTCAATATCTATGGCAGGATTTGATCTTATAATCTAGGGTGACACTCCAATGCAGTATGAGATGGATAGTATCAGAAGTGCTGTTAAACGAAGGTCCCATCTAACTATTCAGGGGAAACCAATTATGGTGCACTTTGTGTACTGATACCACGCTTATAGCATTGGTATTTGTGGAGCCATGCAAACAGTTACTGTGGAAGTACAGTACTATTGTAACAACACATCATCAATAGGGTAAAACTAAACAGTACTGAATAACCAGCTTCTTGTTTGTTGGTACTTTCTGCATATTGAACATACATGCAAGCACAGTTAAAATAATTTTGCAATTTAAGATGACAATAAACATTCTTCAATATAGGGTTGGTGTAAATCTGTTTTCCATTTTCAGATTATTTTTGAACAATGGATGATTATTTACTTTTTTTAAACTTTGATGAATTACACTTTTTGCAACTGATGTGAAAGGCGATATACAAATTTTGTTGTTGAATACAGAGACAAATCAACAATCATAATACTAATTTATCCACGCTTATTGTATAAAAGGGCACATTTCAAACCCCTGCTGGTGGGTCACGCTCTTTACAAGCACACACGTTTCAGCTCCTCTTCTTCGTTGTGCTCACCATTGCCAACTTCAATTACATTTATATTGCACTCATTACATAGGGTAACATCTCAAAGTGCTTTACAATGTCGGGGTCAGATACCGAGCAATGGAGAAGAACGAAGTACCCACAGGCACAGTTTAAGTTAGGATTTATAAACAGATGTGGAGAGGTCGCGAGATAGAGGAATAGAGGGTGGGAGTTCCATATCTCAGTATAATAGCCTACAGCTCAGCTACCTAGGTTGGCACTGAGGGGCGGAGGATTTACAACTTGACAGAGTTAGCTGAATGGAGGGGCAGGCAAATTCTAAGGCATCTGCCATGCTTTTTCCCCCAACCTCCCCTTCCCCATAAAACAATCTGATCACTCAATCTACAATTGTTTGTGTGCAAAACAAAAGTTGCTGGGGAAACTCAGCAGGTCAAGCAGCATCCATGGAGAAAGGAAAAAGAGTCAACGTTTCGGGTCTACAACCCTTCGTCAGAACTGGGGATTGTTTGGAGGGAGAGGTTTCTTAAGGACGTTAAAGGGGGAGAGGCAGGACATGGAAGACAAAGAAGACAAAGGAAAAGGAAAAAAGTTAACTGATGGGTTGAATGTGTGTTAACGGCTTCAGGGGGAGAAACAGAAGGGGATGGTTTGTGCACAATTGATTGCTTGTTTCACCCACAAAATACACAGTTGCTACACTTTACAGTATATCCTGGGAAGTGCTTTGAGACATCTCAACAATGTGATAAAATGCTATATCAAATGCAAGGATTATCATTATATGTTTTGCTTTACACTATCACAATTGTATTTTTTTTAATTGTGGAAAATCACAAGAAACAAGCATATTGATGGGTACTCATTGTTAAGCAATCCAGGCAAATCTGCATAATTTGTAGTTTAAAACAATTTCTACAGTTAAAATCCTTTTCCTGATTTTCCTTTAAAAATCATTCCTCTATTATAGTTTGTTGTACAGACATTTAAATCAGCAACTTGATCCAAAATTGAAAAAGCAGAGAGCCACTTCTGGACTACAAATGTTCGTTTTATTCAACTGAAATTTGATATAAAAGTTGGTGGAAAAAAGGCTTAGGGAACAAGAGTTGCACCCCCACAGTACTATAAGGTAAGTGATAGGATTCTAATTGTAATCATCTGGAATTGGTTGACAGTGACAGTCAAAGAATTGCATGCTAATTATCCATTAACATTTCTTAACCGTCTATACCTATCTACAACAACAACAACAAATTACAGTTATATAGCGCCTTTCACATCGGGAGGACATCCCAAAGTGCTGAACAGTCTGGTCAGGACCCGAGCGGGGGTGGGGGTGGGGGGGGGGGGGGAGGGTAAAGGCTTCATCTAGGCTTCATTATAAGAAACAAACGTATTTCCACTGTTTAAACATTACTTAAAGCAACCAGCAATTAGGAAGAACAATGCTCTTTGTTTAATATCCTAATGGCATTTGCCATGAAACTTCAAGTGCCTGCATGTTACTTATCACATACCAGCTCTTCAGCCATCCTTAATAAATAACCTACTGCTGCCTGCTGCCTATCTGGCAATCTTTCATGCCATAAGAAAGAAAACTTACCGCTTCTTAATTCTTTACCAGTGCAAATAAACCACAAGCCTCTTATCTTTTTGTGCTTGATGTAGCATGCGTTATCTCCATAGATATCAACAGTAACAGCTTGCAAGGCAGTGACAGAATACCGTACCAGCAACATACATAGTACTTTGTCATTTATAATTGTTAAGCTCTACAATTATCCGAAGATTAATGAGTAGGTGAAAGTTACTGTAAGGCTAGTATCTAATTGAGGGATGTAACAATTCAAAAAGTTTTCAGTACTTTATATTAGGCAGACTGTATTGGTTACAAACAAAACATGGCTTTTCAAGTAACGTAGCATACCTTTTATGGAATATAACAAAATATAACAAAATGATTCTCATTGTCACATAGAGAATCTAGCTACCATTCCAGACTCTAGTCAATGGAGTATTGTATTATAATCTAACACAGGGTTCAGCAAATATAAACAAAATGAATTTAACACAAACCACAACTAAATATTGTATCATGAAGTTAGAAACAATCACACAAAGCAAAAATACTCTACAACAAAATTAAATTCGCAGAGAGCTTTTCACATTGGGAGGACGTCCCAAGGAGCTGAATTAGGGGTCAGGACCCGAGCATGGTGGGGGGGGGGGGGGGATAAGGGAGGGCAAAGAGGTAGGGCGGGGGCTGAAGGCACGGTCAAACAGGAGGGCCTTGAAACTGGTCTTGGAGGCAAGGGAGGGAGCAAAGCGAAGGGATTATGGAATAGAGTTCCAAACTATAGGGGCAGAGAGGCTAAAAGCCCAACCACTGATGGTAGGGCAGGTCGGGCGGAAGACATGGAGCAGGCCAGAGCCTCCTGAACGGAGCGAGGAGACATGTTGATAGGGGGTCAGCAGGTCAGAGAGATAGGAGGGGGCAAGACCGTGGAAGAGCTTGAAAGTGAGGACAAGGATCTTAAATTCGATCCTCTGAGGAATAGGGAAACAGTGAAGATGGGTGGGGATGATAGGGTCACGGAGCCTGGTGCGGGAGAGGACACAGGTTGCAGAGTTTTGGATGATCTGCTGCTTGAGAGGGTTGGGGAGTTGGGGAGGCCGACAAAGAGTTGTCTTAGGCGAGTCTTGAGGTGAATAATGTGTGTGTAAGAGATTCAGCAGCCTAAGGGGTTAGACAGTGGCAGAGTCGGGCGATGTTGTGGAGGTGGTAGAAGGCAGTGCTGGGCATGGCACGGATATGAGGGAGAAAGGATAGTTTAGGGTATAACAAGACACCCAGGTTCCTGATTGGCTTGGTTAGGTGAAGTGTGCATCCATGGATGCTGATGCTGCCAGTGCTTGAGGTACGGAGGCGATGGTGTGAGCCAATCAGGAGCGCCTTGGTTCTGCTGAAGTTCAGCTTTGGAAAGTTATGTTTCATCCAGAACTTGATGTCTGACAAGCAGTCTGACAGGATGCCAGTAGTCCTGGAATTGAGGGCGGAGAAAGAGAGATAGAGTTGGGTGTCATCCACATAGATGTGGAAATTCACGGATGATGTCACCGAGGGGGAGCATGTAGAGATTGAAGAGGAGGGAACCGAGGACAGAGTCCTGAGGAACACCGCAAGAAACAGTGCAGCGGCTGGAAGAGAAACCGTTGGAGATAAAGTGGAGATGGTGTGAGAGGTAGGACCTGAACCAGTCAAGCACAGAACAACAACTACAAAATTACATTTATAGAGTGCTTTGCACGCCAGGAGGAACCTTGAAGGTTGAGGTGAAAAGAGAAGCAGTGGAGGAGAATTGAGTGGTCCAAGGCATCAAAGTGGTAGAGAGCACGAGGCGGCAGAGGGAGCCCTGGTCACAGATGGACAATATGTAATTTGTGACTTTGACCAGAGCTGTGAACAGCATGGAAACCCAATTGAAGGGGAGGAGAGGAAATAGAAGCTGGGAAGCAACACATTTTTCCAGGATCTTGGAAAGAAAAGGTAGGCTGGTAATTGGAGTGCAGGAATGTGTCCAGGGAAGGTTTCTTGAGGATAGGGGCTATTGTGGCTATTTTGAAAGGGATGGGAATGGTACAGGATGAAAGGAAGAGATTGATGGTGTCGGACAGTAGGGGGGGGGGGCGGGGGCAAGGAGGTGGAGCTCGGAGGTAAGGAGAGGGGTGGTGATGGGCTTCATAGAGGATATGGTGGTGATGGCAGAGGAGGGGGAGACAGGTTCTAAAGTGCGGAAGGAGGGATGTAAAGGGGTAGGAGTGTTGCAGGGGGTGGGGGGGAGAGATGGGGAAGGAGTGGCGCTTGGGAGGGCAGAGCCAGCTGAACGGATTCCCTCGACTTTGGAAATCTAGCATCTCCTCACAATGAGAGTTAGAGGAGAGAATAGGTGAGGCGTAGGGGGGTGGACTGAGGAGCCTGTTGGCTGTGGAGAATAGGAGCCTGGGGTTGCCCTTCGCCTCCAAGATTATCTGGCAGAGGTTTGAATTACTCCATACCTCCAGAGTAAGAATTAAAAAGAATGTTTGAATGTTTCTCCCAAAAACCTTGACGAGTTTTCTTCAAAGCACAATATCTTAAATCTCACAATAAAAAACGATATCTGAGTTTGGAATGAAACTTAGGAGTCCCCGCTTTCTTATACAAAAGCTGCCAGTCAATAGTAAAAAGGAAAATTCTGCTTTCCTAAATACTACATGTCTTTCTTTGATCATTGGACCCAGGAATCTAATATACACAAATTACTAATAAGGAATCTGAGCAGGAATTTCTTCCATTCACCAAATGTAAGTTACTCCAGGTTATATCAACTGACGGGAACTCGGCTTCAGAGCAGAGTTCCCACGTGTCATTGTGATCTACTTCCAGTTCCCTTATTAAGTAATTATTTTAGAAGTTGGTGTACGTTAGACCACTATGTTTGAACCTCAAAAGTGTATTAGATTCAGGATTATCCTGAATTTTGAAGGATTTAGTGCTTGGTAAAAGTGTGGGACACCGCTGTGCGCATGCTACCCACAAACTATTAACGTCACTACTCTTTACAATGTATTCTGTGAAGTGTTTTGAGACCTCTCAAATATGTGATAAGATGCTATATCAAACGCAAGGATTATTATTGTAAACAGAAATAACTATCCATTGTTTTTGAATGCTTCATTAAAAATGAAGTGTGCATTCTCAATCGCAGAGCAGAAAATGTCAAGTCTTTGTGACTGTAAACTCATCAGCCAGACTGACTTACACTAGAAAATAATTAATTGATTAATCATTTGTCCTTACAAAATGTTTCATATTTGTGATTAACGAGTTCAAATAATGCCATGAAGCTAAAGAAAGAAGCTTGCCTTGTTTATAACTGTCAACTTAGCCCTAAGATAAGGTTGACACTGAAGTTACTTCTGAGTATTTATTTGAAAATATCTGCTGTGAAGGTCATGAAGGGTTTCATTTTGGTTTTGGTCAGTTTTCCTTACCAGGAATAGCTGATCAGGCAGATGCTAATGGTGAATACTGCATAATGTTCCTCTAACAAAACTTTCAAACTGAAGATATGTTCATTGTGACTAATTGAGTACAAGTTAAATCAACAGTGATAATTCACAAGAGGTAACAAGAAAATTGCAGTCAGCAATAATTGGTATGAACATTTTGCTGCTAGCCCAATATATGACAGTGTGCTGGACTCTGAATGATGAATCCTCAAAAAACCCCAATTACAATTTGATTGTTCCTACTAAAATTAATAGAAGTGCAAGTCATAACTGGGGCTATACAGCCTGCCCAGATCACATTTGCATGAGGTACTCTATAAAGCTATCGGGAAAAGTGAGATAGGTTCGGACTTTCCTTTAGAACAGAGAATTATGGGGATTGAAGATAATGAAAGGATTTGAAATAACTAATCACAAATAACTCTTTCAGGACCTCAGGGATTCAAAATTGTGACTAGGGGAGTAAAAGAGGGTCAGAAGAACTTCTCGCATAATTATTTTATTTTAGAGCAGATTCAATTGAGGCAGATTAAGAAAAGAATAATAATAATGATAATAATCCTTGCATTTGATTAGTATTGTTAATTAGCCACGCATATGTAGAGGAAGGGTATAATCCTTGTATTTGATATACCCAGAGCTGCCAACCCTTTTAAACATAAAAAAGTACTCCTGAAAGCTAAAAACAGTATTTTGTAGTAAAAAAATGTATTTTCCCCAGAACCTACAGCGTACAGCATTAGGACCCAGTTGTGATGTTGCAATTAACCAATGACAGCGCATCTCTCTTTGGATTAAGGTAAATACAGTTAACTTCCATTTATTCCTGTGTGTCTCTATCTCTGTATAAGTCCGTCAGATAGACCCCCCCCCCCCCCCCCACTCCCGTGTGTCTCTATCTCTGTGTAGGTCCGTTAGACAGCCCCCACCCAGCCCCCCGTATTACCCCCTCCCACCCTCCGTCTCTCTCTCTCTCTCTCTCTCTGTAGGTCAGACACCTTATCTGACTGGCCCAAACTTACTCCCCCTGTCCCAGGTATGTTTTATGTGTTTTTTCTGTGTTTCCCATAGGGCCCTGTGTGTGTAGAATGCATGTGCTCTCGTACTGAGCTTTTTGTTGGGTCAAAAAATTTATTTTTACCAAGAAAAATCGTACTGCCGTATTTACTTCAATTTACCGTACTAAATACGGCTACCGCCTTATCATGTCATCGAGGAATCTCAAAGCGCTTCACATGACATACTGTAAAGTGGACTGACTGTATTTTGTGGGCAGGAAGCCAAATGACTTTGACATGAAAAATGAAACACCAAGACACAAACCATTGGTCTGACTCTGTACTACATCCTACTGTGTCGTACATTTCTGTGGTTCCATCCATTGATTGCTAAATCAGCCTCTTCCAGTTGATATCACTAACTGTGAGAGATGCTGCATGTTTCCAAAAAAATTATATTGCATGTTTGGTACTAGTGTAACATCAAGATCATGTGTTAACATGAGAGATGCAGTATAACAAAGGCATTATATTGAAACAGTCTTCTCTAGGAAGAAGGTTTAAGCACACTCAGCAAGATGAGTTCAGCAGGAGGAGTTCATTTCCTCACTGCTGAAGAAGGCCTTTTAGAAGATCAGCCCAGGAGCTGGTTATATGGGGTTAATGAAAATGACCAGAGGCTCCAGCAAACTGACCTTAAAAAGATGTTGTATGAAGAGAGATACAAAAAGTAAAACAATAAATCACATTCGTGTGGCCTTAGGTGTAATACATATGCAATACAATACATTTATAATTACAAAATGTTATGTAAAAGCTAATTTATTAGGACAAGCTGGAAATAGTTCTATGATGAGAACATGGCTGAAACACAGGCAGCGACCAAGAGTGCTACCTGAAAATTCATCAACACGTTTTTATAAAGCTTATTTTCTCATGACCTGGAAGGTCAGAGTTCATCACACCATGTATTGTGTCTTTCAAAAATGGCAGAACAGCAATAGTGGACTCTTAAAAACTGCTTTGGTGGAACAATGAGTAATTCAGTCACTTCAGTGTAATAATACTCAACAGTAAATAAACCTTGGCCCATTCAGAATAGTGTCAATTAACTACTGTCACACTAAATGCTTCTCTTTTCTATGTAATAACACCTAAGGTTGTATCATCTTGACCCAGTATTTACTTAAAATGCTTTCTGCCATAGAAAGTGGTGCGTGGTCGAGTGGCACACCATTTCCTTTTGTAGATTTGTAAATGCACTGTGACCAGCTCCAAAGTATTGTAATAATAGAAGAGTGATAGTGGGCTTAATTAAACACGTAACCAAAAAAAAACGTAATGCCCTTAAAGACATGATGATTTACTAGGACACAAATTGAATTCACAGATCATGCTGCAATTGTAGCCAGAAGGGACTACACATTGTAGTTCATACCCTTTACCTTTATGAATCAATACACTTAAAAGCAAAGAAAAATGATTAAAAAAAAGAATCACAATGCTTAAGATTAAATAGTAAAGCATGCGATAGACTGGGTTTCTTATTTCATTAACAAATAGCTAAAATATCTTCAAATAAAGTATTGTTTCCGAACATATAGCTAATAAAATGACGAAGAGTAATGAACTGTCACCTGTCACCTGCAGTTTAAAATGTCCAATATGTTCAGAGTTCAGAATTGTAGACGGTAAAGAACAATTGCTGTTTGCATGAAATCTGCCAACGCTAATTAGAACCAAGGATCAAAGACAGCCATAACTCACCAGAACCATTACAGTTTATTTTCTACACATTAAAGATGAAAGATCACCTGAAACTCAGTACCTCCTGGTTCCTGGCCAGGTAAGGAAATACCATAAGTCAATACACTCGACAAATTTAACCACATGTATGCCAAACTATCCACAGAAGATAAAGCTCACAAACTTCTGATAGATCAAAAAGAGCAAATAGATTACCACTATCCACATATATTTAAGGAGAAGCAAATTTAGTCAGTGAGAGATAAAGTAAAGAGATAAGAACAGGGACAGAACAGAGAGAAAAAGAGAGAGGCTGCCACAGTATGGCATAATAGTGACAGCACACCTCCTAATGGAAATGTGTTTGATTAATACTGTAGTCAATTTGTATTTTGTAGGATGACCTATTAAATGTAATGTTTCCATATCCCAATGGAGATAGCCCAAATTAGTGCAGATAATGGCTCTACATATTTTGTTCCACCCCGAACTCTTTTACCTCCCCTTCGTGTTTCACCCCTTCCCAAACACTCCCCTCCCAGCTCGGGTCACACGCCTCTTGTTTAGCGCCTTGGGACGTCCTCCCGACGTGAAAGGCGCTGTTTAAATGTAAATTGTTGTTGTTGTTGTTACATAGAGCAACGTTGAGAATGTTCTTGAAGTGGCAAAGGCTGCCAATAAAGGTTTTGGCAGAGGAGAGGGTGAGGTTGGAGCAGAGTTCGTCAATGCAATATTTAGAATCTACCTTTCACATAAAAGAACATCTCAAAGCACTTTGGCAAATGTTGTGGCGGATATCAAGCAGAAAATAAGATTTCTAAATTGTTGATTAAAGGCCCAGTCATAAATGCATATTTTCAGGTTTTTGAAAGCAGGGAACAAGGTTTCAAGACAAAGATGTTTTGGGAGTATTCCAGAGGAAAATGAAATGGTGGCTGAAAGGAGAGCAGATGGTAAATAATACAATGTGGAGAAAATTGCCTAAGTAATGTAGAATGGGGCAATGACTTGCAAACAGTCAGAGCAAACAATACCATCTGCAACATGTAAAGCTATGAATTGGTTATTCATTCAAATCGTGATCAAAAGAGATGAGAAATAATCGATCTGGCAAGAGAAATATACCTCTCATAGAAATGTTTGTTCCAGGTTTGCAAGAAGATGGAGATAGATATCCCTCCTGAAGCCAGTGGATCATTATCAATCTGTGTCACTCTGTCTCAGCATTCTGGCAGTATTCTGAGTCAGAGTTGGCAACTTCACATTAGAACATTGAACTCATATGGCTGACATTGTAATTCAGTGCTGGGGGCACGAGGGGTTTGTTGGGATGTCTTGGGACATGAAAGGCGCTATACAAATGTAATTTTGTTGTTCTTTTGTTCTGAAATTGATAGATTTCTTAGGGATAAAGGGATTAGGGGATATGGGGATAAGGCAGGCAGGTAGAGTTAGATTAGTAGATCAGCCGGGGCAGGCTTGAGGGGCCGATTGGCCTACTACTCCTTATCCTTATGTTCTTATGTTTCTTACATTATTGAAGGTGGCATCCTTCCAGTGAGGCATTAAACCAAGGTCCTATCGGCTTGTTCAGGTGGACGTTAAAGATACCATGGCTCTATTTGGAAAGTGAAGGGAATTTCTCCAAGTGTTCTGGCTAACAAGCTCAAAACTAAATTGGATATTCATTTCATGGCTGTTTTTGGAACATAGCTCTGTGCAAAAATTGGCTGGTGTATGTAGTGCTCCTGCTGTGAAAGAGTCTATGTTACAAATTTATACCTTCCTTGTGAGCTTCTTTACTATAAATGTTACACTTTGCATATAATGGCACACACATGCTATCTTCAACTGATAGCATTCTATGGAAATTAAATAAATTCAACATAAAAATGCAAATCAAGCAGGTCCCAATCCCTGACTGTTCAGCACCTTGGGACGTCCTCCTGATGTGAAAGGTACTCTACAAACATAATTTTGTTGTTGTAACAGAATCCTGTAGCTCAGTCGTTGCCTTTTAAGCAAGATACCTGGTTTGATTCCATGCATGGTGAAACCTTAGGTAAGTTTCCTCACTCCATACGTCTGATAATAATCCCTCAATAAACAAATACCGTAAAGGTCTACATATAAGGCACCCCCCCCACTTTTGACCATTTCTTGGCGAAAAAAAACGGAAGGGAGGGAGGCGGGAGAGACAGGTAGGGAGGGAGGGAGGCAGGAGAGACAGGCAAGGAGGGAGGGAGGGAGGGAGGGAGGCAGGAGAGACAGGCAGGGAAGGAGGGAGGGAGGCAGGAGAGTCAGGCAGGCAGGGAGGGAGGCAGGAGAGTCAGGCAGGCAGGGAGGGAGGCAGGAGAGACAGGTAGGGAGGGAGGGAGGCAGGAGAGACAGGCAAGGAGGGAGGGAGGGAGGGAGGGAGGGAGGCAGGAGAGACAGGCAGGGAAGGAGGGAGGGAGGCAGGAGAGGGAGGGAGGCAGGAGAGGGAGGGAGGGAGGGAGGGAGGGAGGGAGGGAGGGAGGGAGGGAGGGAGGGAGGGAGGGAGGGAGGGAGGGAGGGAGGGAGGGAGGGCGGCAGGCAGGCAGGGAGGGAGGCAGGAGAGGGAGGGAGGGAGGGAGGGAGGGAGGAAGGGTTTGGCAGTAGGCATGGCACCGAAATCCACTGCTGCTGCCGCTGTCCGGACGGCTGAGGCCAAAGCTCTATCACCCACTCCCCACAACCGCTGCCGGACACAGTGTCCAAAGCCCGGCTGACAGCGCGCCGGCCGGCCCCTCCTGCTTACTGTATTCCCGATGCTCAAAATTCCTTGTACCTGCGTATAGGGCGCACCCCTGACTTTCGAGATCTTCCGACGTGAAAAAAAGTGCGTCTTATATGCGGAACTTTACAGTAACAAATTGGTCATTTCAATCCACGATTGTTTGTGTTACACCGCTGTGTGCAATTGGCTGCTACGTTTCACCCACATATATACAGTCAATTCATTGTACAGTTTATTTTGTGAAGCTCTTTGAGACATCTAGAAGACATGAAAAACGCGGTATCAAATGCAAGAATTATTATTATTATAAACATATTTTATCAAAGAAATACAAAAAGAGCCTCTAAGCTGTCAAATACTGTATACCAACTTTGCACTAGGAGGTAAAATGATATAAAAGTATTAGATATTTATCTGAAAGAGGGAGAAACATGGTAAACAGACTCTAAGAACTAGTCAGGTATTTAGTTACCAATCCTAAACAAAATGAAGAACAGAAGGTCTTTTGTTTTCATGTCTTTCCCTAACTGCTTCAGACAGTTACTGAAAGCAAATTTTAGCAGACATAGGTCTATCGTAATCTGATAAATATAATGAGACTCAGGCATTCTAGCCATCTATCACACGTGTGCAAATATACAGATCTCAGAGAAAAATCTCTAAGGTGCACAAGGCATTACTGACTCTTTTGCAGCACAATTCAAACTAAATACATGTTCTTTAAAAAATCTGCCCAAATATATTTAATTGATTAACAGGGTAGCATTTGTTAATTCTCTATTCAGTCGATATATAGTAGCTAGTGCTCAGTGGTTAGTCTTGCCTCGCAAGTGAAAGACCTGGGTTTGATTCCTGGCCGGTCAAAACCTTGGGCAAGTTTCCTTACTCCAAATGCCTGATAATAATCCCTCAAGAAAAGAAAACAACAATAAATTGGTCACTTCAATCCTCTACTGTTTGTGGGACACTGCTGTGCGCTATTGGCTACCTAAACGTATCCCTACATTTTGCTAGGGTCTGGCGATATATCGATATATCGGTTATATCGATATAATTTTCATATCGATATGCTGATATCGGAATTTAAAATATATCGATATATTGAAAAATTCAATATGAAAAAAAAATATTGGTGTATCGTGTCCGGCGGTATATCGATATATCGGTATATATTGGTATGATGCGGACTTTTTCAACTTACCTTGTCGATATCCGAATGCGTGCACACACCGGAATGCGCACGCACCCCCGAATACGCGCGCGCGCATGCGCAGGACAAAAAAAACCTGCAATATCGATATATCAGTATATATCAATATTGGCAAACCGATATATCGGTATTGGAAAATTTTGATATCGACGAACCCTACATTTTGCCCATAAGAATATAGTAAATTCACTTTACAGTATATTCTGTGAGTGATTTGAGACATCTAGAAGATATGAAAAGTGTTACATCAACTGGAAGAATTATCATTGTACATCTTCCAACATTTTATGGTTTCCGAGAAGAAAACAATATTTCTAAATCATAGAATGCAACACTTAGCAAGCCATACAAAACAATAATACTGTACAGCAAAATATTTTAGTTACAAATGCTTATCATTGTGATTCAATTCGAAGTTTCATATGGCTAAATTACCAAAAAACAAGAGTTTTTTAAAATAAAATATAGAGTAAATGAACAAGTAAATGTTACTCATGGTATAAAAAGCATTTGGAATTTTCTTAAATGTAGTGAGGTACAATGGGTAAAAATAAATGTAGAATCTGCATTCTGATCACTTGCTGGTGTGGATTACGAAGGCATTTGGACCATCTGAACCCTTCAGTACACTGACCCTACAGTCCACCTATCAAGCTGCTTAAATGAGTCGAGCATCCTAGCCTCTACCACTTTTCCTGGCCACCTGTTACAGTCGTACAGAAAATTACCTTCAACCACTCTGAACCAGTATTCAGTGTCCTTTTGTTCTGTCTTGATACACATATTGATCTGGGTTTACTTTTTTAAATCCTAATCCTCCTGTTGCTCAGTGGTTAGAGCTCTCGCCTTACAAGCGTGAGACCTATGTTCGAATCCAGGCAGATCAGGGTGAAACCTTGGGCAAGTTTCCTTACTCCACAGGCCTAACAATAATCTGTCCAAAAAAAACACAATATTAAAAATTGGTCATTTTCAATCCACCACTGTTTGTGGGACACTGCTATGCGCAAGTGGCTGCCGCGTTTCACCCACAAATATAATCAATTCACTTTACAGTATATTCTGTGAAGTGCTCTGAGACGTCAATAAGATAAGTACTATATGAAATGCAAGGATTATTATTATTATTATAAGACTGAAGAGCCCTGGCTTGTCTAATCATCACCCATAGGTGGGCCCATAGAAAGGTGTGGCTGCACTTTTTTTCCCACAGAATCCTCTGCAAACCCGCTAACTAAAAATATTTCTGGGTCCGGATCTCGCTTGCCGTTTATCCGACATCACCGTGGGTGGGGCAGTTCCTGTCGGTGCAGATAGGAATGACCATTACTCTACTTGGAAGCCCGGCTGTTGTGATCGTCCGTGTATCGCTGTGAGTGCATGATTGTCCCTTTGTGAGTGTCTGTGTGTCTCTTCTATACTTGTGTGTGTTTATGAGTGTCTGTGAATGTGTATCTCTCTCTTCTCTGTGTGAAGTGCTCTGAGATGCCGTCCGCCGTGGAGGTTGCTGTGACATCCAAGTTGTTGTTGTTGTGTGTATCTTTGTGTCTATGATTGTGGGCATCTCTCTAAGAATGTGTGTGTCTCTCTCTCTCTCTCTGTGGTACCAGGCCCTAAGAGGAAGGAGGTGGTGAGCTCCAGTAGTCCCGCAGTGTGCTGAATGTCTGTTGTTTGGCGGATCTCCAGACCCTTCCGCAACATTTGTCAAATCTCTCTGCACTTTTTCACAGCTTTTGAAAATTATTATAATATAATCCTTGTATTTGATTTTGTGCTTTTCACGTCTTCTAGACATCTCAAAGCGCTTCACAGAATATACTGTAAAGTGAATTGACTATACTTGTGGATGAAACATGGCAGCCAATTGTGCACAGCAGTGTCCCACAATCGTGGATTGAAATGACCAATTTTTTTAAAAAAAATTTGGAGGGATTATTAGGCATGTGGAGTAAGGAAACTTTCCCAAGGTTTCACCCTGACCTGCCTGGATTCAAACACAAGTCAGACAGCAGACTTGTAAGGCAAGTGTTCTAACCATTGAGCTGCACGACTCCACATTTTGGAGCAAATATTTCCACACTTTTCTGTTGGCCTAGCTCATTCATCCAACACTGGGGACTATCGTTGCCAGGGCATCCCACTTAAGTTGCAATGACCAGACATGTAGGTTGTATGATGTGCTCTGACGAGAGCACTGTTCAGTCTATGTAAGACATCTGGCATCTAAACTGAATTAGCAATGTAGCCCAGCATCCTGTTTGTCTTGTTTATTGTAAAACTCATACTGTTTTGACATGATCAAATGGATCTTTTTCGGCATCCCCTTTTGGCATGTTCTATCCCATCTATGCATTGCAGTACATGCGTTTCCGAAGTGAAGGAAAGGAAGTTTCTGTCACAATCCTGGCCAACCTATCTGTTTTGAAATTGTACTTCAGATTTACTGGTTGATCGCCTCATAGCCTTTTATGCAACCTTGCTGTCTGACAATTGACTGCTGCTTTTGCCTACAAAAATAATAACCACATTTGAAATTAATGATGATTAGTATATCCTGTGAAGTGGTGTAAGACGTCTCAATTACGTAATAATGTGCTATATCAAATGCAAGGATTATTATTTTATTTAGGCTTGTGTAATTTTGTCTGTAAATATAGTGCAGGTGAAATTTATTGAATGTCAAAATTCGTATGAAAATAAAATACAGGTGACGTAGTGCTACATAAGTGAGATTCAATGTATATCAAAGCATCCAAACAAAGGGCATGCAACATAATTTAGAGATTGTAATTGATGTTTGATGTTTCTTTCTATGATAACACTCATTTATTCGTACACTAATTCTCACTCATATACTATTTCTCTCACACACAAACACCAAAATGTGGGGGAAGAAGAGAAATAAAGGAACAGTATACTTTTAAAAACTTCTAAAACTTGGTAAGAACCAGAAGCCCTAATTCATCATATTCTCAGTTTAAAGACTATGGTCTTAATACAGTATTTCAGATTGTGCAGAATTTTAGAAAATTCTTAAAATCTGTATTAGTTTTAAAGCTTGTATCCTATTTTACGTTTTAAGGAAATATCTTGTATGGTTTAAGTTATGCTGGTGTTTGGTAAAGATAATTTCAACATATCCTCACCCTTTCCTGGGCCTCAACTAAAGTATAAGAATAATGTACTAAAATAGGAAAATATATTACACACTGTATCTATAATCAGAGGAATACATATAATATACATTTCACCCACAAAATATGCAATCAATTCACTTTACAGTATATTTTGTGAAGTACTTTGAGACAACTCAACGACATGATAAGGCGTTAGATCAAATGCAAGGATTATTATTTATATTGCTTTTTACGATTTTGGAACAAACAAAACCAGTCAAAATCTTCACACTTCTAAACTATAAGACACCTAACTATGTAAAAACAGGAAGGAATATGGAACTTTAACAGAAGAAATGCTGTAATCTTTACATTATATACAGTATTGTATTTATTGTATTTTTTAATGAATTAGACAATAAAAAGTTGTTGCAAAATTTTTCATCTCTAAGAGGGTTTAATTTATACAATCACATTTTAAGAACATTATGCATTAATCCCACCATCTTTGCTCTTTCTTTAAGCCATGGAATACCTATGTAAGCTTTGCCTCATCCGCTCGTTTTCCAATGGAAAACTTTTGAATTAATACTTTCCAATCTCAAAGAAAATCAAGTAAAAAAATCTAGAATATTCATTCATCATCCAACGAAAGACAACATTCTCCGCCTTCCAACACAAGTACAGAAAGTGTGTTGTCCAGCATTTGTTTTCTTCAGTCTAATGTTCCTATATCATTCCTATAATGTTCCTATATCATTCTGCTCCCACCCTATGGAATACCATCCCCCAATCCCTCCGTCTCGTTTCTTCCTTTTCCTCTTTCAAGGCCGGTTTGAAGACTTTCCTCTTCGACCGTGCCTTTTGTTCCACCCCGAATTATTCGACCTCCCCTTCGTGTCTCACCCCTTCCCAAACACTCCCCTCCCAGCTCGGGTCACACGCCTCCTGTGCAGCGCCTTGGGACGTCCTCCCGATGTGAAAGGTGCTCTATAAGTGTAATTTGTTGTTGTTATATTATCGAACACAGTTCCAAAGCAGTTATGTTTTTTTTTAAAGTTCCAACTGTTTGATTAAACACTCACTTAACTTCTAGTCCAGATTGAGAGTTTTTAATTTTTATTTTAAACCCATGTCTTTCTCTGGTATAAGTCAAATAGTCTGCTTGCCTATCAATGCCACTCATCATGTTTTAAGTCCTAGACAATGTGTCCTCAATCTTTCCCCCACCCCAATGAAAACATGTCCTCAGTATATCCAAGTCATAGAATTATTCTTGCTGCTCAGCAGCCTAACAATGAAGCATTCAATAAAATCGGACATTATAATAATAAGGAATTGATTGCTGTGTTCTGAGAAAAACTTTTACAGAGAGATACTCTGGATTTGAATGTGAAAATATCCAAGATAAAAATAAAAAACATTCATGCTGAGTGCCACTGTCAAGTGTACAAAGTGCATACAGATGAGGCTAAGGTAATACATACACCACAGCCGTACACTTTCTCTAAGACTATATTTCTTATATTAATTTTTCAGCCATTTGTATTTATAATAACATTTGGCAAGGCAATTTGTAAGAGTAGATTTCTTGTGTATAGGACACCTGAAAAGTATTGACTGCTGAGCATCCATTTCTCACTATTCGGTACAGTGTAAATAAACGCACACTTATTTATGTCCATAGAATCATAGAATTCTACGACACAAAAGGAGGCCATTCGGCCCATCTAGTCTGTGCCAGCTCTTTGAAAAGAGCAATTCAATCCCATTGCCCAGCCCTCTCGCTATAACCCAACAGGTCCACTTGAAACAAATTACTTTAAACACACCTCATGGTTAGTAATGAATAACAAATCTGGATATATATTTGACCAGACATCTCTAACAGTTACAGAATAAATTTGAAAATGTATGTAAAACAGTAATTAGGTAGCAATGGGAGCACAACCAGATGTAGCTCGTAAGTTCCAATAACATCTGTGTTGGTGAGCTGACCAAAGGCCTGTGGGCTGCAGCAATCGAGCTGGAAGATGGAAAAGCATGGAGATGAGAGATTATGGGAATTGGCCTGGGAGATAAGCCAGGAAATTGTGGCAGGGAGCCAAGAACAGCAAAATTAGAGTTGGG
The DNA here is from genome assembly GCA_035084275.1 of Hydrolagus colliei. Lineage (NCBI taxonomy): Eukaryota > Metazoa > Chordata > Chondrichthyes > Chimaeriformes > Chimaeridae > Hydrolagus > Hydrolagus colliei. The sequence continues at coordinate 116,241,463 of CM068743.1, forward strand.
GTGGTATATATTTAGAACACCTGCAAAAAAATGGAAACAAAAACTTAAACAACTTAAACAAATGCTGTGTTTGTACTACCACGATCGAAGCTTCTTCCCACTTGGCATTATAACAACTTGTGCTAGGAAGTTAAATTTATGGGGCCACCTGTACAACTTTCAATCGGGTTAGAAAAACAACAAACATCCAGTTCTACATATGCACATCTTGGTACATGCACAGATACCGACATTTGGAAGTTGTTTCTAATGTTATTGAACACGCCGATTACACAAACAACGCTTTATCAATGATAAAAATACTCTGCTCTTAGGATGATGGAAGAGCTTTGAACAGACCCTAGTCTATAGCATGGTGTAATTTGCACGGGCTGAGTTTCTACTGTATAACACAAATTGCACAGCTTCTAATACCACCTTCTCAAGATATTTCAGAAGCATGACTCCAATGAGATCCATGCTTTCTGAGAGTTTGCGCTTGTATACTACGCATTCCAATTGTGCAATAAAAGTACAGCAAATGACACTGCACAGATGAACACTACATAGTAAATACTGATTTGTGAATACATCTTTATTATTTCTACAATTCTGCTGAAGCTTCCACATCACCATGTATTAGATGCCTTTCTATGCTGTAAGTGTAAGGAGCAATAATTGAAAACCTACAGGTATCTGTTATGTGTGAACCTATTTTCTTACACTTACAGTGCTTGATGTATTGAAATTGAAGTAGGCAGCAGCTAAAGCTGGCAATGTTTGCCAATGCTTAGGCTTGGGTTAGTTTAGTGCAAGATTTCTAGTGATGGCAGACAATTTCTTTCCCGTATTGCTTTGTGGAACAATTTTTTTTTTTGGCCAGCCAGGTGTCTGAAATGCGTAAAAACCATCACTGTACTTAAAGAGTATCCAAACCAAACAGAGTTACATCCATCCCACCTAAACATGGAAATTGCAGATATGTATTGGAATTGAAGGGATGCATCCTGGACAGTATTTGGCACAGGTTGGCAACAGCCGAGGCTTCAGGAACCCAGTCTGCGTTTGTGATACTGCAGGAGATAACCAGTTAAAAGCACAGAGCTTCCCATTTAAAAAACACTGTCAGATAAGCTCACTCCCTCATTGCAGTGGTTTCCCTATCTGATAGGACTAAAGATAGATAAATCAACAGTACCTAATAGATTTCAATACAGAGTATTAAACGCAAGGGAGGAAATTGCAGATGAATTAGTTATCATTTTCCAAAGCTCTAAATATTTGGGAATTGCACGCTTGGTTTGAAGAATTGCAAATGTCACTCTATTATTTAAGGTGGAAGAAACCAGGTACCTGCCGATCTGTCAGCTTAATTTACTGGAAGTTACTGGAATATCTCATTAGGGACAAGTATGTGCTAATCAAAGAGAGTCCGCAGGGATTTCTGAGTGGTAGGTCATGTTGGACAAATCTAATTGAATTTGTTTGAGGAAATCACTAACATGGTGGATAACAGTGTCTATGGATGTCGTCTACACAGACTTTCAGAACGCATTGATAATACGGTTAAAAGGAAAAATAAAATCATACTAATCCTTGCATTTGATATAGCGTTTTTCACGTCGTTTAGACGTCTCAAAGCGCTTTACCAAATATACTGTAAAGTGAATTGACTATATTTGTGAGCGAAACATGGCAGCCAATTGCACACAGCAGCGTCCCACAAACATTTGTGGATTGAAGAGACCAATTTACTATTTTTTGTCTTGAGGGATTATTATCAGGTGTGTGGAGTAAGGAAACTTGCCCAAGGTTTCATCCTGCCAGGAACCGAACCCAGATCTCACTTGTGAGGCAAGTGCTCTAACCACTGAGCTACAGGCTCCACAAGAACAGTCTCCGATTGGCGAGATGTGACCAGCAGTGTTCCCCAGGATTCTGTATTGTGCACTATACAAATGTAATTTTGTTGTTGTTGTTACCTCAGCTTTTCACCCCGCACACACACATATATACAGTATATAGAGAGATAGAGAGAGATACAAATTGAATGAAGGAATAAAGAACGTTATACAGTTAGAAGCCCGTTTATTCAGCACCCTCGGGACCTGGCTAGTGCCGGTTAAAGCGCCTGCCAGATATTCGGCAGAAAACCCAATACAAAGAAAATTATTTTAAAAGAATTTTGATTTTTTTTAAAAAAAACATAGCATAATAATTAATAATAGACTAAATAATCATTTATATTATATAACATATAAATAATAATTATAATGATTTTACACACAGCGACCAGGCAGTTCAGAGAGATCTTTAAACTAGTGGAAAAGTTACACGTCTGAATGACACTGTTCTCATTGGGGGTAGAAGAGAAAGCAGAGTGAGCGACGGCCGCTCAGTTCAGTTAACTTTTTTTCCAAAAAGCCTTGCGATGCCTGTGTGTGTGTGTGTATATAAAACAAGCATTGCAGGGATGAGTCTTTTTTATTAAAATGAAAGCCAATGAATTGATCTGCAAGCTTTGCTCAGGGTGGGTGTTTGTTTTGCTGTTTTGTGGCTAAATTAAATCTAAATTAATCAACTCACCCTCTGCCTCTCTCAAAGAGTACACTCCAGAGAGTGCATTGCTTTACAGTACCGGCAGCAATCTGAGCTAGCGCCACCATCAGGCACCTAGTAGTAGCATTCCAAAATACTGACTCAACACAAAACACCAAAAAAATGCATTTTTCTGGACAAATTCCAGATTATCGAATGCAGACCTTTTTTTTGCGGTGCCAGTTATACAGATATTACGGTTGATCGGGTCACAGATAAACGGGCTTCTACTGTATTCAAATTTGCAGATGACAAAGTTCTGAGATACAGTAAACTGTGTAGATGGGACCAGGACGTTACAAAGGGATTTAGATAGATTAAGTGAATGGGTAAAACTGTAGCAGATGGAATTCAATGTGGGGAAATGTGAGGTCATCCACTATGGATACAAAAATAGCAAAACTGAATATTTTCTGAACTGTGAAAAACCAAATACTATGGAAGAGCAAAGGCATTTGTGTGTCCACATATACAAATCACTGAAAACAAGTTCACAGATATAAATATTATTTTAAAAAGTTTTTAATGGCATGTTGACCTTTATCTAAAGGGGGCTAGAATATAAATGAAACTAAATGATTCTTCAACTGTTAGAGCCTCAGAACTGCATTCAGTTTGGGGTAACGCACCTCTGGAGGGATATATTGAGTCTGGAGGCAGTGCAGCATAGATTCACGAGGATTATACCAGGGCAACATGGGTTAAATTACGAGAATAAGTTGCACACGTGTGGTCTCTTCTCTTGAGTTTATTCTCTTGAGTTTAGAAAGTTGAGGGGTGATCCAATTGAGGATTTTAAAATAATGAAGAGATTTAATAGGGTAAATACAGAGAAACAATTTCCTCTGGTAGCGGAATCTGGATCAAGGAGGCATAATCTTAAAATTAGAGCTAAACCGTTTAGGAGGGAAATTAGGAGACGGTTTTTCCACCCAAAGGGAAATGGAAATCTGGAACTCTATCTCCCAGAAGGCTGTGGATGCTGGATGCAATCACATCTTCAAGACTGAGGTGAGTGGATATTTATTAGGTCAGTGTATTAATGGAAACAGAGTAAGGGTAGGTAATTGAACTTGAGCTACAGATCAGTCAAGATCTTATACAATAACAGAATATATGTTTCCCATGTTTGTCATGAATCCACCTCACTGCATTGCTCACAGGTCTAATACTCAACCTACATTGGGACTTTGCTGTCCTTCATACAGGTGCATGACCAGAGTGCCCTTCGTGTCTTCTCTCTATGTCCGTGTCTTGGACAGTGCCATAGCAAAAATTGGTGTCCACCACAACCTCCAGGTATTGATAACAATCAACAACTGAGGCTGAAGCCCCTTATAGCTCCCAAACAATATCCTTGATGTCTTTTCTTGAGCTCTACAGAACCTTGATTCTGCACTTGGGGATAGAACCATCATCCCCAGGTGATATTCCACTGTGTGATCCCAGGTGAGTCTGCCAGCAGTACAAGATCATCCCCAAACAGGTGCCACAATCCAGTCAGAAAGACCTAGACAGATACACCAATTCCATCACTCTTGATGCCATCCAATGCATCATTGATAAATATCTCGAATAGGGTGGGTGACATTGCCTAGCCTTACTCCCCTTTCAAGAGGGATGGGCTCAGTGAGTCCACATTTGGCCTTGATGTGGATTTTGAAGCAACAATACACATTCCAGATAATATCCAAGATTGTAGCACCTGCTGCCTTGCCATTAGCTGCCATTGCAGTGTGGAATCCACCTACTTCCAACGGACTGGGTTGTTAAAGCCTTCAATCTGTTCCATGTTTTCTGTCAGCTCTTCCATCCATGCAGTTCGATCCCTGCTATGGCCTGTTGGGTCAGATGTCAACTCTACATAATGTTTCCTCCAAACCACCAAGGATACTCTCATGGGGCCGTTGTAAGAACACCAGACTTGTTCAACTTTGGCACAAGCTCAGAGGGGCTCTCTGGCACTGAAAGACTTCAGTCAATGGAAGAAAGGTTTAAAATCATTCTTATGTATTTCTGCGCCTTGGGATGTCCTCCCGACGTGAAAAGCGCTCTATAAATTTAATTTTGTTGTTGTTGCTGTTGTGTGCTTGCACCCTTTTTGGGGTAATGCAATGCATTGATCCCATTTTATTTCTCTAATAAATGTCCTGGCTTTGTGCCGTGCTTGGTCATCAGTTGCTTTTTGTGCAGCTCGTAGCTTGCTCAAAGGAAGCTTCCAAAGCCGCTTTAAAAAACATTTGCTTTCACCTAATAGCCCTCCTTCCCTTTGTGGTTACGTTGACAGGGTCCCGCTTCAGGTATGAGTGCCTTACAACATCAGCTGCAGAAGCAAGAAAGTCCTTGGTTACATCATCAGTTGTCAAATCCATTCACTTCATGGTCAGCAATACCCCTCCCCTCACAAGACACACCGATGGCTCCAATCTGATAGTCACCCTATGTTTTAAGGTCAGATGCCGTCATAGAAGTTGAAGGGCTGCCCTCTTGAAACAGAAGGTGACTCATTAGTGTTCAGAGGTTTCCCAGCAACACCAAACTACACAATTGGAGAGAATAGGCCATGCCAACCCACTCAACACGATATGATCAATTGCTGTTGCATTTTGAACCAACAGTGATGCTGTGTAATTAGCAAACCTCAGAATGGAAACAGAGCACTGTTGTCAAAGGGTTTTAGTGCAGTATCGCATGGAACTTAAAATATAGGTGCAATATGAAAGTTTAGTATTGTGGCATATGCTAACCTGTCAACACTCGGGAGATGCCTGGGACCATCATAGATATTGTTTAACTCCCAATTGAGTCCCATAAGTTTTATGCTGCACCTGCTGAGGTTTTCCAGGTGCTGCAGTGAAGCTGTTGCTAGATTCAATCCAGAACTAAAATAGACCTTGATTAGGAATACATTGCTGCTAATAGAAGTTAATTCCCACAATTTCAAATTGTGGACAAAGAATGCTGTAATAATTTATTTTCCTATTTCTTTGCTTGCCAGTTATCTCAGTAATGTACAGGTAGACCCTGCTTAACGTTGCTTTGGTCAACGTTGTTTCGTTATTATGTTGCTGATACATAGGGAACATATATCCATTTAATGTTGCGACACCAGCAGGTGGAAACGAACTACGGTACTGTACTTTGGGTAGCGTAGGCCACCGTCCGGTATTCTTACGTAGCGTCCATACTGATCCTGCCCCTTTGTCCCAATAATTCTACCACTCGCCCCTCTACCACAACCGATCTCTATAAGCAAGCTCCATAACCATCTCTGGTGTATTTTATGTTATTTAAATTTATATATTTTTATATTTTACATGTATTTCAACTTATAATGTTTTGTAGAAAATTTTGATGAAAAATGTCCAAAAGAACTTAACTCCAGTTTATACATTAATTCTTATGGGAAAAATGAGTTTGCTTAACGTTGTTCCTCATCCGTCCCCACTGGCTCCCCATCTCCCAGAGGGTCAAATTCAAGATCCTCGTCCTCACTTTCAAGGCCACTTGCAGCCTTGCCCCCACCTATCTCTCCGACCTGCTGTCTCCCTATTAGCCCGCCCGTCCCCTCCATTCAGCAGGCCCTGGAATGCTCCACGTACACCGCCAAAATGGCCCTACCATATATGGCTGGGCTTTCAGCCTCTCTTCTCCCACACTCTGGAACTCCATCCCGCAATCCATTCACCTCGCCTCCTCTCTCTCCTCCTTCAAGGCCAGTCTCAAGACCTTCCTCTTCGACTGTGCCTTCTGCTCCCCACCTATCTGTTCCACCCCCTCCTACCCGCTACTCCAACCCCCCGCCCCCACTCGGGTCCTGACCTAAATGTTCAGTGCCTTGGGATGTCCTCCTGACGTGAAAGGCACTCTATAAATGTAATTTTATTGTTGTTGTTGTTTCACTTAAAGTTGCACTTTTCAAGAACACAACTAGGTCATTAAGTGAGGACTAACTGTATTTCCTATATGCTTGTCTCATTGTATCATCACTTCGGCTAAGCACAGTGATGTGTCTATTTTTTCCCAGTGGGCTGCTATCCAATAGTTTTGAACTCAACAGTCCAGGAAATTTGCAAAATTTAAATAATTTAACCAACAATTTAAAAAAATGAATTCAGTCCACTTTAAGATCCTAGGATACTATTTAAAAAGACAAGGGAATTCTTCCCAGCAACAACAACAAAATTACATTTATTGAGCGCCTTTCACATCGGGAGGACACCCCAAAGAGCTGAACAGTCAGGGATCCGGACCCAAAAACCTAGTCATTCACGTCATGGTCACTTGTTTGCCATTCCCGTGAATAAATTGTTATAGCGCTTTTCACTTTTCTAGATGTCTCAAAATGCTTTACAGGATATACCATGAAGTGAATTGACTGTATATATGTGGGCGAAGTGCGGCAGCCAAATTGCGCACAGCAGTGCCCCATAAACAGTTGTGGACTGAAATAACCAATTTTTTTTGAGGAATTATTATTAGGCATGTGGAGTCAGGAAACTTGCCCAAGGTTTCGCCCTGCCTGGAATCGAACCAGGTCTCTCGCTTGTAAGACAAGTGCTCTAACCACTGAGCTACAGGACTCCACAGTTTTAGTAGTTTCACCAGTGGCTCACTCTAATTGCATAGTATTATAGTCAGGCAAAGAAAACTACATATAGTTCTAGTCACTATGACATAAGGTGCCTCCCAGTCCTTGAGCGAGTGCAGAGGAGAGCAATGTGGAATGAACAGTATTAAAGGGATGCACTAAAAGTAACAATTAGGTTGGTTCGCTCTTGAAAAGAGATATTTCTGAGGGGATCTAATGGAGATATATAATCTACCTCTGCAACCACGCTTTTGGACAACTTTCACCTCCCTACTCCCAGCTCAGGAAGCTGTGAAGCCTATTATGAATGCAAGGATGTTTTCCCAATGTGAAGGGTGCTATATAACTGTAAATTTGCATTTTGTTTGTATTGTAATGCATGATAATGGGATTGAGAAAGTAAACTCAGAACAATGTAGTACTTACGAATGCACAAAGACAACAGAACAAAAGGGTATAGACGTAGATTTGCAAAAGGTAATTTCAGAAAGGATTTCAGGAAGTATTTCTTTTCCCAGAGGATAATTAATAACTGGAAAAGAAAGGTGGTTGAGGCATGATTGCTGGACTCATTTAAAATGCAGCCCTGAAGCTGTGATGGAAGACAAAGGAGAGATCAAAAGAGCCAAAATGCTTCCTTCTTCCAAACCTCTCTTGTGATCTTTTGAACACACAAAGCTAAAGAGGTGTGGTCTGAAATCACACTGGGTCAGCTAGAGCTGCTCATAGGATAAAATAACACAATAGAACAATATTCCCTGAACAATGTGTGGCTCCAATGTTTCTCCACTTTAGTAAACTGGCTCACGTCAATGGAGTACGCAACATGCAAAGAATAAAATCACGTAGAAACATAGGAACAAGAGTAGGCCATACAACCCTTCGAGCCTGTTCCTCCAGTTAATTAAATCGTAACTGATCTGTACCTCAACTAATGCTTTCAATTCCAATTTCCCGCTTTCTTCCCTTATCCCATAATACCCTGACCTACCAAAAATCTATCAACCTCATTCTTGAAAGTGTGGATGGATCTAGCATCCAGACCTTTTGGGAAAGAGAATTTCAGAAATGCGCATTTCCTTTCAGGATGGTAGGAAAAAGATCTTCCAAAATTCTCCAGAATATTTCAGCAGTAGAAGGTTACATTCCTTCAGCTCATAACTGATCCCACATTTTGTTCATGTAGGACTATTGTACACTTATCATTAATATCAAGGGAAAGTCGTTTACTTGCACTGAGAAGCAACTGGATTTATTTTACAATATAAATATGCAAACACATGGGATCAAATTATTTCTGCTCTGCTAGCTAAGAGTGTGTCCTTTATTCATAGGAATACATAATATCAGGAATTTAATATGTCACATAGATATGCTATTAACTACAACAACAGTGCCTTTCACGTCAGGAGGACGTCCCAAGGCTACAGTATAACTACAAGTTATATTATACAAGTTATGTTATATCCCTGAAAACAAATAGCAAATTGAAGCCTAAGGGCACAGCAGATCAAATCACATGGTACAAAAGCACTTCAGTTTATCTCACATGATTCAGTCATGGGATCCTACAGTCCAGGGTAAGGTTTGACCCTAACTGCCAATAGAAAAAGAAAGATCCTCCAGTGAAGTAAAAAGGAATAAAACCATCCCCGCAAATTCCAGCTATATATGTTACATAGAAAAACACATGCAGGAGTGTGTTTCAAGGGTGTAATACATCACAGCAGTTCAGATGATGTCGACAAAGTACTTGAGCTTCACCTGTGGGTTATCACCTTTTGTGTAAAGTTCATTCATATGGTATTGCTAAATCTTAAGAATGCACCAATTACTTGGCTCAGCTGTGCATAATACTGTAGATCTTTTTTAAACATTCAACATTTTAAAGTCTGGAAATGTAAGAATGTTTTTGTGAATTGATTATAAAATAATTTGACTTGATAATTTTTTAAAAGGTTTACAAGGTCTGCATTAAACTGCCCTGTCCATGATTGATCTGGCTTCCAAACTTCGCCTTGCTGCTAGCTATGTGAACAATAACGTGGCTAATAATTTCATGAATGACATTAATATGGATCAAAACACACATGTAATCTTTGTAATATTTTTAATGAACAGTCATTTAAAAAAAATACTTCTGAAATATTGCAAAATGTCCTGGAGCATTGTAGGTAAGCAACAGGCCAGAGTAAGTGGAATCAGGGTCAGGTCCCAAAACCACACGTGAAATGAAGTAATCCAAATACCTGTACTAAACTTCTAAGTACAGTAAAATGTATCTGATTTCATTCTGCTTCAGGGAGAGTTTGTACCTATTACACAACGAAGCCACATTGTCCCAGTCACAAACATTATTAGTCACCTGCCACACCACCTCCACATATTAATTACATGTGATTGTGGCACATAGGCAGCAGCTAAATTTGAGAATTTGTAGCAACAATACATCAATATAGTATTGAAGGAAATTGCTCTTCTTTGTTACAGATGGTGACAATAATATTTTTCAGTCACCAGCAATTTTAACATCACGTCGATGGTAAACACCTAAATGAGAACCTTTTAGTAAAACTCAATCAAGTCTTATTTTTATGAATCATATTATTACTGAAGTCATACTCTCCCCTGCATCCTTTTCAGTTTTAACAACAACAAATTTCATTTATGTAGCACCTTTCATGTCAAGAGGATGTCCAGTCAGTCCTCTTGGACAGTCAATGGTTTGCATGGGAGATGCAGGCTACAGTTAAGGTGATGGTGGTGGGAAGACCAGATGCAGTCAAAGAGATCAATCAATCAATTAAAACTTACATTTATATAGCACCTTTCATGCCGAGAGGACGTTCCAAGGCGCTGTACAATTAGGTAAGGACAAGAGCAGGGTGGGAGGGGTTGGAGCAGGATGAAGAAAAGTAGGAAAATTGACATCTTTCCTCCCACCTCAACCTTCAAGGCACAGTCCTTGACTGGTTCCACTCTTATTTGACCCACAGTTTACATTTTGTTTCTTCCAATGGTTTTTCTTCAAACCCCCGCACAGTTTCCCACGGCGTCCCTCAGGGCTCTGTCCTCGGTCCCCTCCTTTTCACCCTTTACACGCTCCCTCTGGGCGACGTCATCCGCAAACATGGGGTAAATTTCCACATGTATGCGGACGACACCCAGTTGTACCTTTCTGCCTCATCCCTCAACCCCCAGACGATCGATGTTCTGACAGCATGTCTGTCCGACATCGAGTCGTGGACGAGGGACAACTTTTTGCAATTGAACGTGAGTAAGACCGAGGCCCTCCTGATTGGCTCAAGCCAGCGCCTCCGCACATCGGGCGCTGCCAGCCTCAACATCCAAGGCTGCACTCTCCACCTCACAAAGCCAATCAGGAACCTCGGCATCATGTTCGATCAAAAACTTTCCTTCCTCCCCCACATCCGCGCCTTGACCGGCACCGCTTATTTCCACCTGCGCAACATTGCCAGGCTCCGCAACTATCTTACCCCCCGCGCTGCCGAAACACACGTGCATGCATACATCACCTCATGGCTGGACTACGGAAATTCTCTCCTCGTCGGCCTCCCCAGTTCATCCATTCACAGGCTGCAGGCCATCCAAAGCTCTGCAGCCCGTGTACTATCCCGCACCCGCCTCCGCGACCACATAACCCCCACCCTCGCCCGTCTCCACTGGCTCCCCATCCTCCAGAGGATCGAGTTCAAGATCCTCGTCCTCACCTACAAGGCCTTACACGGCCTTGCCCCACCCTACTTAACCGATCTACTCTCCCCCTACACGCCCACCTGGACCCTCCGTTCATCAGGACTTGGCCTGCTCCAAGTCCCCCGCCCGAACCGCCACACCATCGGAGGCCGGGCTTTCAGTTTCTCCGCTCCCACTCTTTGGAATGCCATCCCTCAATCCCTCCGTTTCGTCTCTTCCCTTTCCTCTTTCAAGGCCGGTTTGAAGACTTTCCTCTTCGATCGTGCCTACTGTTCCACCCCGAACTCTTTTACCTCCCCTTCGTGTTTCACCCCTTCCCAAACATTCCCCTCCCAGCTCGGGTCATACACCTCCTGTGCAGCGCCTTTGGACGTCCTCCCGACGTGAAAGGCGGAAATGTAATTTGTTGTTGTTGTTGTTGTTGTTGTATATTGTGGGCGAAACCCGGCAGCCAAATTGTGCAGAGCAGTGTCCCACAAACAGTCATGGAAGTGGAATTAGGGGAAAAAGGGAGGAAAAATAGCAAGGGGAGGGGTCAGGGTAGGGGGAAGGAGAGCAGGAAAGCTGGCGAAATGCGGCAGCCAAATTGCACACAGCAGTGTCCCACAAACAGTCAAGGAAATGGGATATGGGGAAAAGGTGGGGGAAAGATAGCAAGGGAAGGGGTTGGGGTAGGGGATAGGAGAGCAGGAAAGCCGACTGTATATTTGTGGGTGAAACACGGCAGCCAAATTGCACAAAGCAGAGATGGGTCGGTGACAGGTTTTGAAAGAGGCAAGTGAGGAGGTGGAGCTCGGGATGGAGTTCCAGAGGGTGAATGCAGAAAGGCTACATTTGTCCTCTATCTGTGACCAGGGCTCCCTCTGCCTCCTTATCCTCCTGCACCTGTCTACTGCGTTCGACAAAGTCGACCACGCCATCCTCCTCCACCACCAGTCCTCCGTCATCCACCTGAGTGGGACCGCACTTGCCTGGTTCCAGTCCTACCTCACAAACCTCCAGCAGTACATCTCCACAAATGGCTTTTCCTCCCGCTCTCACCCGGTTCCCTGCAAGATTCCCAAGGATCCATCCTTGGTCCCCTTCTCATCCTCATCTATATGCTCCCTCTTGGGGATGTCAGCCTCAGACATGGGGTACACTTCCACATGAATGCAGATGACACCCAACTCTATTTCTCCACCTCACTTTGCGACCCCCAGTCGCCTGATGTTCTGTCAGCCTGCCTGTCAGACATCAGTAGCTGCATGAGCATGAATTTCCTACAGCTGAATGTTAACACTTCTCTTAAGCTCTCGTCAACATCTCCGTTCGCACGCTCTCACCTCCTCCACCTTCCCGCCTGCCCCTAAAACTCTCTGAAGCCATGCGCAACCTAGGCGTCAGGTTCGACTCCCAACTGTCCTTCCTCCCCCACATCCGGTCCCTCACCAGCACTGCTTTCTTCCACCTCCGTTGGATCACCTGTCTCCGGCAATAACTCACTCCAAAAGCCACTGAAACTCTGGTCCATGCCTTTGTCACCTCTCGGCTGGACTATTCCATGCCCTCCTCGCCGGTCTCCCCTCCACCACAATCCATAAAATCCAACACATTCAAAACTCTGTCGCCTGCATTCTCACCCGCACCAAACTTCGCTCCCCATTACCGTAGTCCTTGCCAAACTTCACTGACTCCCAATCCCAGAGAGGATCGATTTCAAGATCCTCTCCCTTGTCTTCAAATCCCTCCACTCCTCTGCACCCCCCTACCTCTCTGACCTCCTCTCTCCTCAAACCAGCACCCATTGCCTTCGCTCCACCAGGTCTGGCCTCCTCCATGTCCCCCGAATCCTCCGCTCCACCCTCGGTCGCCGTGCTTTCAGCCACTACGCCCCGAGGCTCTTGAACTCCCCCATCCTCATTCTGCCACCAACTGTCCCCTCCTCATCAACCTGCGTCAATGTCTCTAAAAAAAAACCATGGACCTAGCCCGGCCTCTCAAAGTACTGCCCCATCTCCAACCTCCATTTTCTTTCCAAGGTCCTAGAACAAGTCATTGCCTCCCTGCCTTGCTTCTTCCTCTCCAGGCACTCCCTTTATAAATACTCCAAACGGGTTTTCATGCAGCCCACAGCATGGAAACAATTTTGGTCAAAGTGCCAAATTACATTTTGTCTGTCCGCGACAGAGCTCTCTCTATCTCTGCCTCCTCGCCTTCCTTGACTTCTGCTGGCAGAGCCTTGGGACGTCCTCCCGACGTGAAATGTATAAATGTAATTTTACATCGATACCACTGACCACTCTATTCATGTCCCCCGCCTCGCCCGCTCCACCATTCATAGGTGAAGCTTCAGCCATTCTACTCCCGCCATCTGGAACTCCATCCTGTAGTCCCTCCGCCTCTCCCCTCCTTTGCCCTCCTTCAAGACTCATCTCAAAACTGTGCCTTTGATCACCCTTCTTCCTCACTACCCTCCTACCCTCCCCAAACCAGAGCCCCAGCTCATAATAATAAAGTCCTTGCATTTGAAATAGTGGTTTTCACATCTTCTAGGTGCTATATAAATGTAATTTTGTTGTTGCTGTTGTTCCAATGCCTACAAAAATACATTTTGCACTGGACATAGATCAGGAATTGGGCAAATTTGCCTTTCCAACCTAATTTTACTGAGGGCAATTGACCTGTTTAGACCATGTAACGTGGAACTCACTGTGCATCAGATCTGTTACTTTCTATGTACAGTAAAAGCCCGATTATCTGGCACCCTCGGGATCTGGCCAATGTTGGTTGAAGCGCGTGCCAGATATTCGGCCGAAAACGCAAAACAAAACAAAAAAAATTTGCATTTTTCCGGATAAATTGCGGTTAATAACAACTTTTAAAAGGGCATTAGATCTTTATTTAGGGAGAACAGGTCTATTAGGCTATGGGGAGCGGGCAGGGCAGTGGGATTCAATCGCTCTTTTCAAAGAGCCGGCACAGACTAGATGGGCTGAATGGCCTCCTTTTGTGCCGTAAAATTCTATGAATCTATGAATTGAATGCGGACCTTTTTTTGCAATGCCTTTTATACGGAATATACAGTTGAAAGAGTGCTGGATAAACGGGCTTTTACTTTATTTTGATTAGTTGAACTCTAGGCAGTGGCTTTGCTTAACTTTGGAGGAGTTGCTACTCCACTTTTAAGGAAAACTGCATCAAGACTACAATAAATACTAACTTTAATGAATGTGATGTAACATTTATGCTAATTACATTGTTGCCAACACAAAAAAAATCTGGCTTTCTTTGAGTCACATGCAGTCTGTTTCTCTATGTGCTGCATTTGTGGATATTAGATAAAGCTCTACCTTGAGTTTTTTTCTCAAGAGTACTAATTCATTGTATGTTCTCATCCCATCTTTGTCATATTACGTGACAATATATTTCATATAACACATTGTAAGCGAGAGACCTGGGTTCGTTTCCTGGCAGGTTGAAACCTTGGGCAAGTTTCCTTACTACACACGCCTGATAATAATCTCTCAAGAAAAAAAAAAAACAATAATAATTTGGTCAATTCAATCCATGACTGTTTATGGGACACTGCTGGGCGCAATTGGCTGCGGCATTTCACCCACAAAATATACAGGCAATTCACTTTAAAGTATATATTCTGTGGAACTCTTTGATACATCTAGAAGACGTTAAAAAGCTCTATATTATAAATTGTTGTATCAGATCTTGATTTTTTCAACTTGATTTCTCAAATGTCATCAATAACAGAGCAAAGCAGTGAGAAAACAGTCAAAGTGTACAATGTCAAGCATTCAATGATCAAAATGATCCTACAAAGTACCAATAAGGGAAACTCCTAAAATAAGTTAATAATCCTTTCATTTGATGTAGTGCCTTTCACATTGGGAATAAATCTCAAAATGCTTCACAAGATTTACTGTGTAAAATGTAGTATCTGTATATTTTGTAGGCCAACACAGCAGCCAATTTGAGTACAGCAATGTCTAGGAATTGAGAAACAGCCCTGGAGTGAATGACCAATTTTATCTGGTCAAGCAGAATTAGCAAATGTAAAAATCATCCTATTTTAAACCTTCAATGCTGTCAAACTGTTGAGCTACTAATCATGTGCGGAATATGGAAAAGCTGCATAAAGGCTCGCTATTCTGTAGAAATGATTTAAGATAGCGAAAGAGGTTTAGAATATTCAGGCATGAAATGGGCTCACTGTATGTTGTAGCAAATTGGTTCATTGTGCGTTTCTAATAGGATTCTCAATTCTTAGACAAAGAGTAGCTACATCTACAAACCAGTAAGTGGGGAGAGACCCCTAGTTCAAATTAAGTAGAAAAGCATTCAATGGAATATGATTTTTATCGTTATCTTTGACAAAATAATTTTACTGCAAACAGGAACTTTGACTAAAAAATTCTACAGTGAAGAAACCGAGATGTCTTGCACAGTGTGAGATAAATTAGTGTTACATTGTATTTGCCATTGAATATTCTGAAGGTGGACTGAACATACCATTAAATTGGGCCTTATTTTCAGTACACAAGTAGTGGGTATCTATATTATTCAGTGCATGTGCATGTCTACCCAAAATAATGGATACAAATCTGAAAACATTTGGAACTAATCAATAAATAGCTGGCAAATTATTATTCCAGTCCACAGGAAGGATGGAGGAGGAAGTAATCTCACCATTAATAAAGAGATAAAACATAAATTAATGTTTATTATATGAACTCTTGGTGAATTGTAATTTGCCAGCATTCTGAAACAAAAAATTGCAAATGAAAAACTAAGGCTTTCCTCTTAATCTTTAAATGTTTAATGTAATATGCATATATTATGTTCATACATTTGATGAAGGTGTCTGCTTTGTGCTTTCAAATAGGTTAATGAATTTATTGGTGACTAAACATGCTCACTGATCTGTTGGCACCACAAAGGGTTCAATATTTATTTAGGGAGAGGAAAATCAACCAGAGTTCACACTCTTGATGACTATTCAGAGATCTCTGCTGAAATGATTACGTGCACATTAATATGTGTGTATATATATACACATACACGCACGCTTGATGAGGACAGTATCAGGTTCAGCAGTGATCCTTCTTGTGGTCAACCAGGCTGTGTATGTATACGTGTACGTCAAGCCTTAGGTTAAGATAAGATTGATACCCACTTGGGCAAGAAACCACAGGGTGACTGCCACCCATGGATCTATACCCAGTACAAAGAAAAAGTGGGAAAGAAAAATAATGAATCAGCAACCTGTTGTCATTTCCTATTTAAACAGTTATGTACAATGAAAGTCTGCTTCAAATAATTTGTTATGACTGGGCTGATCTACTGCTTGAATCAGGATTACACTGTCTGTGTCTCGTGCTAATGTAAATAAAGTCAGCATCCACAGTGAAGCAATTTCTTTTTCTTTCAAAAGTGAGATTTTTTTTAAAAACCTTTGCAAGTCTCATTTCTTTTCACTGGAAGGATTATTGATATTGTATTCAGTAAAAGCTGGTCATATTTCAAAATCACAAATGTCTAATGAATAATAAAATGTCTACAAAGCCATACCTTACTCCTACTTTTTCATTCCCACTAGCCTAAAATGCACCAAAGGCTCTTTCAAAAAGGATAGAATTACATTCTGTTGGATTCTGTACTTTCAAAACCAGCTAGACAGTGGAATTTACAAGCATTCAAATCCTTCTATTGTAACAAGCATAATTACCTGGTACTTTCATGCCAATCCCAGGAGAGAGTGATTTTTTCCCCCTTTGTTACGTTAGACGATTGTATAACAAATCAGTGTTAATGGCTTTTTTCCTTATTTTTTCAAACAAAATGGGGTGTCACATATAGCCGTTACAATTACCGGTGTTCAATCTCATGTATTCAAATATCTGGACATATAGGCCAGTATAAAAGAAATAATTGCCCTGGACAAGATTAAACAGGAAGGTAGATAATGCTACTAAAAGAGAACCTTTCAAACTTTCAGACAACATAAAGCTAATTTATTTTTTTCCTATCATCACCGAGACAGGGAGATAAGACTATAATTTCCTTCTAATGATCCAAGTAAATAGTTTTATTGTACTAATGGATAATTCCCAACATTGCATTATTACAGGTACATGTCAAATATTTATTGAAACAAAACACATTTCCAGAAAGAATAAATTATATTTTCTGTGAAGGCCTTATTCAGATTAAATTCAAAAATGCTTAACAGGATATTGCAAAAAATTTATATTTGTATTCTGAGTACACACAGGCACACACAAATTTAATTTGTTTGTAATAAGTATTGTTTTTAAACTAGGAATTCTTTTAAAACAAATTTTACATTTGTTATCTTTCAATGTTATGTTCCACACATGTGCCTTAATAATTTCAAATTTATCCATTCAATGTGAAGTATGTTTTACAGTTCTTGTTCAAATCGGACTGTTGTACCTTACAATCCCTCCTTCCACACCTTCAAACCTATCTCCTATTCCTCAGTCATCACCACCATATCCACTACGAAGCCTACCACCTGCTCCCTGGACCCCATCACCACCCCTCTCCTTACCTCCCAACTGCCCCTCCTTGCCCAACGAGTTGCTGACTCTATTAACCTCTACCGAGCATCCGGCACCGTTCCCACACTCCTCAAAACAGCCACAATCACCCTACTCTGAAGAAACCTTCCCTTGACGCATCACAGCTTTCAAGCTACCGGCCCATCTCCAACCTCCATTTTCTGTGTAAGTCCTTGAAAGAGTCAATGCCTCCCAACTTCGTGCTTTCCTCTCATCCCACTCAATACATGAGCCCCTCCAATTGAACTTCCATGTTATCCACAGCACAGAAACTGCTCTGGTCAATGTCACAATGACTATTGGTGACCAGGGCTCCCTCTGCCTCCTCGTTCTCGTCGACCAATCCACCGCCTTTGATTACGGTGAGCCACTTGATCCTCCTCCACTGCCTCTCCTCCCATCTCAACCATCAAGGTTCTGTTCTTGATTGGTTCAGGCCTTATCTTTCATACCGTCTCTATTTTGTATCTGCCAACGTCTTTTCCCCTAGCACCCGCACCGTCTCGTGCGACATTCCTCTGGGCCCTGTCCTTGGTCCCATCTTCTTCACCCTCTATATGCTCCCCTCAGTGACATCATCTGCAGACATGAGGTAAATTTCCAACTGTATCTCTCCGCTTCCACCCTCAACTCCAGGACTACCGGCAACCGGACTGCCTGTTTGACATCGAGTTCTCGTCGAGAGACAACTTTCTTCAGCTGAACGTTGGCAAGACTAAGGCCCTCCTGATTGACTCACATCAGCGCCTCTGCACCTCAGACACTGGCAGCATCGACATCCATGGCTGCTCACTCCATCTTCATTTCATGAAGCCAGTTAGGAACCTGGGTGTCTTGTTTGACCCTGAACTGTCCTGACCACCTCCACATCCATGCCATGACCAGCACTGCCTTCCACCACCTCCATAACATTGCCAAACTCCACCACTGCCTTACCCCTCAGGCTGCCGAAACCCTCAGCCACACAATAACAGCCAGTGAACTTTCAGACACTTGGCACCCATGCTCTGGAACTTCCTTACCACATCTCTCTGACTTGCTCCCTCGCCTCTTTCACACTATGTCTGAAAATGTATCTCTTTGTCCACACTTTGGGTCATCTTAACCATAGAAATTTACAGGACAGAATGGAGCCATTTGGCTGTGCCGCCTTCCTCAAGAGCAATCTTTTCAGTCTCATTTACCTGCTCTTTCTCAAAATCTTTGTAGTTAATTCTATTAAAAGCATTTGTCTAGTTCTCTTTTGAAGTTGGGGAGGGTGGGATGTAGAGACAACAGGACACCTCCTACCCGCCACCCCCCCATATGCTTTTGTGATCAGCATTAAGCTCTTTGGGACATTCTCCTGATCTGACAGGCACTATGCAACTGTAAATTGTATTGTACAGAGTCAAAAGATTCAAGGCTTAAGCCCCACATCGGGACCTTAAGCTAATACGTTAACACTCCCCTACTGTGCTCGGAGAGTGCTACCTTAAATCAAGGTCATGTCTGCCTGGTAGGTGGACTTTAAATATCTCACAGTACAATTTAAAAAGGAAAGCACACAATGCTACACAATATGACAATGCTGCACAATATGACAATGCTGCATTCGCCTACAAGGACATAGTCACTTTAATTAACACTAAAATCCTGTATTTTGATGATATGATAAAACACTGTCAAAAGCAACAACAACAAAATTACACTTGTATAGCGCCTTTCATGTCGGGAGGACGTCCCAAGGCACTGGGTATTGTTTCAGACCCGAGCTATGGTTTGGATGATCAACAACAACAAAAAATTGCACTTATGTAGCGCCTTTCACGTCAGGAGGACGCCCCACTGAACAGTCAGATCGGGACCCGAGTGGTGGGGTGGGGGGGAAGGGTTGGGGTAGGGGGAAGGGGAAGTAGAGTGGGAGAGGGAAAAGAGTTAGTGGGGCAGCCAAAGGCACGGTCGAAGAGGAAGGTCTTGAGACCGGCCTTGAAGGAGGAAAGGGAGGAAGCAAGGTGGAGGGGCTGCGGGATGGAGTTCCACAGTGTGGGAGCAGAGAGGCTGAAAGCCCTGCTGCCAATGGTTGGGCGGTTAGGGCAGTGGACGCGGAGCAGGTCTGAGTTTGTTGAATGGAGGTGCGGACAGGCTGATAAAGACAGCAGGTCGGAGAGATAGGCGGGGGCTGTGAATGGTGTTGAAAGTGAGAAGGTGGAGGGAGAGGAGAGGATTTGGGGTGACTGATGGGACAGTCGAAGAGGAGAGTCTTGAGGCGGGACTTGAAGAAGGTTGGGTGGGGGTGGCGAGGCAGAGGGACTGCATGATAGTTCCAGAGGTTGGGGCAGAGTGGCTGAAGGCTCTCATGCCGATGGTGGAGTTGGTGGGTGGGGGGACATGAAGCATGCCGGTGCTCGCTGAGGGGAGGGATTGGGCAGGTTAGGAGGTCACAAAGGTATGGTGGGGCGAAGCCGTGGAGGGCTTTGAAGATAAGGACCAGGATCTTGAAGAGATCATCAATCTCTGAATCAATGCAGTGTGATACTTGGCCACACTGATGAGGAATATCCCAGTTGGGATTTCTGGTGTACAGTGACCCAATCTCAGCTGGATAGTAACAGGAACACTGCAATTTGTGTTTGAATCTCTGAAGAAACAAGGAAAAACTAATCAGCCAAGACTCCCTCTACCTGCTTGATATTCACTGACCCCTGCTGGAAATTGCTGACATTGCATTTCTTGGGATAAACAAGGACATGACTAAGATTGGCCGGGCTACATGCACCTACCTCCACTCATCTCCCCAATGGTCAACGAGTGTCAACAACAATAACAACTTGCATTTGCAGCATCCCATAGTATGTCATCATTCTAGAACAAATTGGACAGAATTATTAGGAAAAATATCTCGGGATACAATATATAGTTTGGGACATGACATGTCATGCTACTTCCAGAACGGTGGAAGGCTAACTGGATGGGCCTTCGTCTTCTTTTGCCTAGCAATTGTTTATTTCCATTTATATTTGAATACTTTCACATGGAGCATTGGAGGGCTGGGAAACGATACTCTGGTGTGCTCAGTACATTCTAAGGGTAAGAAGAGAAACTGAAGGTCAGAGCAAAATTTTACTCTCAAACCATCTTTCTAGAGAAAACTTTGAATGCAATTAATCATAAATAATTACTAAATAAATGCTGATGAATATTTTCAAGGGCATGAGATAAAATTTGCATGTGTGAGGCTATACCTATGTGACAAAGGTGAGTGCTTGTCTTTAGCGCCTTGGCACATCCGTCCGATATAAAAGTCACTATATAAATGTAATTTGGTGGTGTTGTTACACTTTTAAGTTTGAATTCCTGGAGTTTTTGTTCCATTTAAATTAGTGGCACTGACAGAATGCTACTGATTTCGTCAGACTGTAACTGGAAGGACTGTACTTTTTTTCATACACTGACAGAGCTTTTAGAATTTTTGTCTGTGGAATGCTTGCAATAAAAAAAATCTACCAGCTACAATTTAACCATTCCAAGACAAAAGTTGAAAATTGATAACATATTAGCAATTTGTAAATAATTATGATAATTCATACATAGTATGTATAAATAAATTCATGTAGCCAAATCTTTGTTTACCAAACATCGTAAAATATGTTAATGCAATTTACAAAGAGCCTAACTATTTATTCATAACAAATCCTTTTATGTAATATGCAATGAATATTTAAATTTGCTCTAAATAACATGTGTAAAACAACAACGACGTGGCCTACAATTTGGAAACAATAAAGCAATAAACGGATCCAATATAGCTTAGTGCATTTGTTGTACCAGGTACAATATTACAAGTTGTTAAATATTTTGAATCTGGATGTAGTTAAAGCATAAACGAGTAAGAGACACAATAATCCCAAATTGATCACTTTCTTCACACGCATTATGAGAACTATGTGCAATGTTGTTTTTAAACTTTTTTAAAAAAAGTTGCTCTGTTCTGCAATGACTAGTATTTTGTCCACAATTTTACTTGACAGCAAAGCATAATTGAAAATAATTCTTCTCAAGATTAAAGTAAACCCATTAATTCTTCAACAGATCTTCTAATGGCAAGCATGTGGCATTTTGCTAATACACTGTGAAGTGTTTAAGAACCTCAATTTAAACAGTAGGGGTGTGCAAAGAAATAAAGAGTTATTGTCATACCCTGGTAACTTCCCCAGGTGGCATACGCAACAAGCTGCTTCTTTGGCAACCTAACTATTTAACCCATGGAACTTGGGGGCATAATAATAAGGATAGTACCTAGGGACATTAATCAGCCATGACACTGCTTACAATGTTTAAACACAGACCTCCAGTTGTTCTTGGGCAGGGTTTCAATGGTTCCACTATTATAAGCTTATTTAAGGCCATAGGTGGGATCCTCTTAATAAGATATAACAGGAGAAGCCATGTATCTGCACTCAACACACACTATTTAAAAGGAACAAAGTGGCAGTGTTTTACATGAGAGGCTGTGAACAGACAAACCTTCTCAAGCTACTTGAAAAGCACAATAGTCTTAACTTCAATAAACAGTTATACTGAAGCAAAGTTGTCTGATGGAAATTTATAAAAGGTCTGTAAAATTATTTTGCCGTTTCAACTAGAAATCTTGACTTGAAGTTTTCATAATTCAAACTGATACTGACAGTATTTTCAAATGGTTATAGATCTGTATTGTAGAAATCATACTCATGTAACCTCTTAATTTCGCAGCAGCAGTATGATGGAGGAGTAGTATTTAATTGGACATTTTGAATCGCACTTGTTGGGAGTTTCAAGAAGCTCTCCTTGTGCAACTAAACACAAGTGCAAAGTTCTACATACCAGCACAGATCACTTAAATTGATATGTTATAATAAAATTGGTGTAGGCGTAACTGTGTCAATCATCAATGATGCCAATTTAGTTGGAGACCACCTAAGAATATGTACACATAATTTTTGGGGGAAATGTTGAAAACACAACAATCTACTTTATTTGTTTTGCAAGGAGAACATTACAGGACATCATCTAAAATTTGGGCTACTAGAAACAATGTGTACTAGGCGCTCTATAAATGTAAATTGTTGTTGTACTACAGAACTAGTCGCTGTCGTTCTGCACAAGTTCTAAATACCGTTGTGTAAGATGGAAACAGTTGGGGCTTGAGTTACCAAGTCATTGTAGTGCTGAGAATTTAGCAATGGAATTCATCTGCCCATTTATGGTTGTCAAATCTACATTGATCCAAATTGTCCCAAACCTGAGGTCACGATTTTTGTTGACCTGGAGCCAATTAAGAAGTTTAAATCACTTATAGCGACAAACAGGAGTTGAAGTTTTAGCAGGTCGGACTCCTACTGAGACTATAAAGTACAATGTAATTACACAAGGGCAATTAGAAAATCTCAGCACAATGAGTTACCACAAATCATCAGCTAAAATACAGGGAAAGTCTAGTTACGAGAGGCCATGGAGTCATGTGAAAATGAAACCAAGAGAATTCTTAATATGTTAGTGATTCCCATGACAGCATTGGGTCTTTCCACCAACATTCACTGCATCACGTGAACCAGGGAGAAGTAGAAAATATATAATTTTAGAAGTGTAGCTTTAAAGATAACATTCTTAAAATGACTGGATATTTTGAATATTTCTACATGGACTGATAAAACTGCCAGGCATTTTTAATGTTAAGGAAAGCAGGCAAAAACATTCAAATAATCTGACTCTGTAACAATGTATACCTCCTTTACTTCCTCTCAAAACTGAACGCAGTACAGTACTCCAGTTTCAGTCTAACTAATGATTTGTACAACTTAGCATTATTGCTTTACTTTTGGACCTTATGCCTGTACTGTATATAAAACCAAGAATGCAAAAAGTTTCTTTACAGCCTTTGACATTTTCAATACTACGTTCAATGTCCCTGCATTCATTCAATATATAACAACAACAACTTCGATTTATATAGAGCCCTCCATGCCGGACGGCGTATCAGAGCGCTTCACAATAGCAGATCCCGGGACCGAGCCAGGGGCAGGGGTAGAAAGGTGACCAATATGCTCCATTCCCTTCGTTTTTCTATCACCTCACATTTCTCTTCATTAAACTTCATTTCCCACTGATTGGCCCATTGTGCTAATCTGTGTAAACCCTCCTGCAGTCTCTTTCCATTGTCATTGCTTTACATTAAACGTACAAGCTTGGTATCATCTGCAAACTTTGATACTCCATTCCTTTTTTCTAATGCAAGGTCATTGATTTGAATCGAAAAATTTGGTCCAGCATTGACCCCTATCTTCCTCCATCTGAAAAAACAATATCTTAGACTTAATCTCTGCTTTCGATCCTTCAACCACCTTTTTTTCCAAATCACATTCCTCCTTATTCCACGTGTCCTGAGATTCTCCAGTCTTCCATGTGTCACCTTATCAAATGCTTTTTTGAAATCCAACATCAATAGCATTCGCTTGATCTACATTTTCAATTACTTCTTCGAAGAACTCCATTGCTCAAACAAGATCAAAAATCCATACTGACCTGAACCCATTGCCTCCAAGTTTATCCACATCTAAATGGCCTGTAATTCATTAACTTATGCTTGGTGCTTTTCGTGAATACAGGCACTACATTTTCCACCATCCAATCCTCTGGCACCCTACCAGCCTCTAAAGATGTGTGGAAAATTTTCAACAGTGCCAAGATTGCTGTGGTTTCTTAAAAATACGGAATGCATGCCACCAGGCCCTTTGATTTCTCAATTAGTTCTCCTAATTTTTGTGGTAATTTCCTTTTTGATCCCAAATAGCTCTTCCTCGTTCTGCCTTTTTAAGATCTATTGTGAGTATCCATATCTTCAGTGAAAACTGAAGCAATATTCATTGAATATCTCTGCCAGCCCCTCCTTCTGTACTATGGTTTTTGTTCCAAAATGGCCCCACCCCCTCATGAACGATCCTTTTACTCTTAATATGTTTAAAGAACAGTTATAGTTTCCTTTAATATTGTCCAATAGCCTTATCTCATGTACTCTCCAGACTTCCTAATTTTCCTTTCTGCCACTTTTTATGTGTTTAATAAATTTTGTATTTTTCTGTATTAACAAACATGTACAGTAAAAGCTAGTTTATTCATGACCCGATCAACCGCAACTTCCGTATAAGCGGCACCTCAAAAAAAAGGTCACCATTCGATTAACCGGATCATATCCGGCACATTCGCATTTTTTTCCCCTTGTATTGGTACAGGTACCCCTCCCCAACAGCAGGGAATACGTCCCTAAAAACCTCCGCAGTTGGTAAAACCATGGTTGGAAAATACAGGGCCCTATGGCACACATGGAGATAGGGGAAGTAAGTTTGCTTTGTCGCAGTTGGAAAATGCAGGGCCCTCTGGGAAACAGAGGGCGTAAGGGGGAGTAAGTTTGGGCATTGGCTGCCAGGACCTGCAGCCATCCACAAGGCTGTCTGACTGACTGATCTACACACAGACACAGAGAGAGAGAGAGGGAGAGAGAGAGAAATCAATGGAGAAGGTGTGTGGTGACATGGGGATAGGGGGAGTAAGTTTGGGAGCATTGGTTGCCAGGATCTGCAGCAATCCGCGAGGCTGTCTGACTGACTGCCTGATCTACACACAGACTCAGACACAGAGAGAGAGACAGAAATCAACGGAGAAGGTGGTGTGGTGGGTGACATGGAGTGAAGGGGATGCGGAGAAGCAACAATAAATTCATGTTATTTACCTTAATCCTAAGAGAGAAGCGACATCGTCGCTGATTGATTGCGACATCGCAAATGGGTCCTAGCGCTAAACACTAGCACGAAGCGACATCGTGGCTGGTTGGTGCAATTGGGTCCGAGCGCCAAACACTAGTGTTAATGTTAAAACAAGCAAGGGTTAAGCAATAAACATTGCCATGGTTAGCACGGGTTGTCGCAGCGAGCCAACCGTGGATAAGTGAAATTAGTGGTAGAAAAAACTGTGGTTGGGGCGGGGTACATTTGGAATGCTGCTACTAGTGCCTGAAGGTGGCGATGCCATTTTTTCCCTCATAGAGTACAGTATGATTATCTCTGAATGCTGCCGTAGTGCACTTCCGGGTTTGAGAGGGAGGCAGGGACAGAGGGGGTGGTTGGTGGGGGGGAGAGAGAGAGAGAGGGAGGGTGGTAATGGGAGGGAGGGAGGAAAAGAGGGGGGTGGGAGAAAGAGAGGGAAAGAGGGGGGGAGAAAGAGAGGGAAAGAGGTGGGGGGAGAAAGAGAGAAGAGTGGGAGGGGGAGAGAGAGGTGGGGGAGAAGAGGGGAGAGTTGATTAATTTAGATGGAAAATGAGAGGAGTCGAGGAGGGTTGGGTTTGGAGCCATTGAGATGCCAGACTGACTGCTGAGTGTGTGTGTGTGAAAGAGAGAAAGAAAAGAAAAAACACGAGTACTCCTTTGATTGTGTGCTGTGTTTATAGACTGTAATCGATATATGTTACTTTATTGGTAAGTATCCATACAATATTCTGTTGTTATTTAGTCTATTATTAATATGGTATGTTTAAAAAAATTAAATGACATTTAACTTTTAACTTTTGTTTAAAGTTACTTTTTTTTGTGTTGGATTTTCGGCAGCTGGCCACTCGAATATCCGGCACACGCTTTAATCAGCATTGGCTAGGTCCAGAAGGTGCCGGATAAACGGGCTTTTACTGTATTTTGCATAAGTTGCCTTTGAGTCCTTTATTATCTTCCCAATTTGGGTTTGCTGCTTTTAAAGGTTTGTTTCCTTTCTGGTTTGCTAATGCCACTGTAATGCCTGGAAAGTGTACACAACTGAAAATTAGTACATAAATTATCAAAACTCCATGATCTAATTAGATGTCGAGCGGGCATTAATTTATGTTAAAGGCTATGATTATTGTCTGCAAGGTGAATTTCTCTCATTATATAGCAGAGTTGGGTGTGGGGATCGGAGATGAGCAAATGCCCCACACCCTAGCCTATGAATACACAAGTGTTGCTCTAAAACAGAAACTTCAAGTTAACTTACAGACCCAATTATTGTGGTTTATAATATTTTTCTAGATTCCATTACAACCATAATGCTTAGGAAGTACAACATTCATTTGTAGAGTCTCATGAAGTACACTTGGTTAGCAGCCTCTATCCTGTTTCTAAGCAATAACAGCAAATGAAAGATAGCATTGTGTGCATGCATGGTGTATTCATATCAATCACCAATGGCTTAACTTTTGATTGGACAAAGAACATGTCTCGACAGTAGTTTTTTCAGACAGTTGAAAATGTCTGCTTCCACCGATAGTCAGGAATTTGAACCTGAACAGGGGGATTTGAGGATCAGGGAGGGTGGAGGGCAAAGAGAAGAGGGAAGGGGACGCATTCAAAAAGGAGGGTCTTAAGATATGCCTTGAAGGAGACAAGGGAGGGAGCGAGGCAATGGAAATGTGGGCTGGAGTTCCAAAGCATGGGGGCAGAGAGGCTGAAGACCCGACCGCCGATAGTGGGTGGACCAGGTGGGTGAAGTGCTACAGGCCAGAGCCTGCTGAGCAGACGGAGTGGAAGTTTGATAGCAGCTGTCACAGAAGTAGGAAGGTGCAATGCCATGGAGGGCCTTTAAGATGAATAGTTGAAGCGTTTCATTTATTTTTTAAAAAGTTTAACTTATGCATTAGGTGTTGATCCTCAAGTTTTATACTTGGGGATTAATATAACAGTTAATAAAACTACTTCTAGAATAAAGTTACTTGAAAAATTAAGTTTCATTTTGTGAATTATCTCTTGCAAACATGAATTCTAATTTTGTGAAGCGCACAATATATTTTATCCCATTAATACTTCAAATAACTTGTCAGTAATTTGATAATTATACGTATACAGTACTATAGTTAAATGTATCTAAACTGGTAACTCAACGTATATAGTTAAATGTATCAAAATGTACAAAATTCACAACACCATTGTATGAAGACCAAAGAATAAACCAGTACATTGTTGTCTTAAACTTTTGCTTGTTTTCTACTTTATAGATCAAATATCTGATGCAAACTGAACCCAAATATTAACCAGCATTGACTGAGCTAGTGCTCAAACAAAACACCACATCCATATACCTCAAGACTACTTCATCTTTTAAAATGACAACATACTGACAAAATGATATCTACATCTTATGCATCAAAAGCAAAGGCAAGCAAAACATAAGCCAGTGTATCTCGTAAATGTTACATTCAAGCATCTGGTAACATCATGAAAGATAGTTTTCCACAGATATTACAATTACTTTTATAAAGCTTTTTAGGGCACACTAACCTGCCGGTAAGTTCCATCCAACAATGTGTCCAGATTACGTAGAGGAGTGGGAGTTTTGTCCTTGAAATGTGTTAAAAGTCGTCGTTGGATAGCTCTGAACTGTATGGCCCTTTCTGAAAGAAGCTCTTTGTACTTCTCAGCATTTAGGCGCAACTATAAAGACAATATAAGGGATGTCATCAACTTCTCTGCTACAAAGAAATAAAAACTGTTTTCATGTACAATAAAGCCCATTCAGAAAAATTTAATCTTCTATATAATCATAACATTACAATACAAAAGGAACCATTCGGCCCATTGAGTCTGCATTGGCTTTCAGAGCTGTACTTAAAATCACACTGTGCTATTCTATTCCCATACTCCTTCAAGCCTCCCACTTTCATATACCTGTATATGTCCCTCGTGATATCCATAACGGACTGTGCTTATAATACCTTACTTGGTAATTACAAACCGCCTTGGACATCCTCCCGACGTGAAAGGCACACTGTACAAACATAATTTTGTTGTTGTTGGTCTATTGCATAACTCAACAAATTTGGGTGAAAAATAATGCTCCTATGCTCTCCTTGTAAGTATCTTATATCTAGATCCGAAAGTCACTGACTATGTTTGGACTACATAGTAATGCAAGAAATTATGTAAGAAAAAGACAAGACCTCAAAATGCTTATCGATGAGTTCAAAATACTCCAGCAGGGGAATGGGCCCAGAGAATTTGCACATAAAATCTTGGGTTCCTTGGCTGGTACAATTCTCTTGTAGACGCTGGACAATTTCTTTCGTTATCAGCCAGAGGTCTTCAAACTGGTCACATTGAACTCTGTAACGACCTGAGAAATGGATTTTAAGAAAATACTTCTGATATTCATTTTGAAAGTAAAGTGCAATGAACATCAGGGGATTTTTCAAAATCCCAATTATTTTTGTTCAGTCCCACTTTTAGCAACAATTCTGACAGCTCATGTCCACTGGCATATCTTATAGAAACACTTGCATGAAGTTAATCTTTTAGTCATAAAGACACACATTTTCAAACCTTCCTCCGAACTGGGTAATGCAATCAAATCTATCACAAGATGAGCATTTCACCACATACAACACTGTCTGTTCAGTGGTTTATCGGAATACTTTATAGAAAGTATTTTTCTATACTTTGAAATCCCACTGTATTTCTCTGTTGCAACACAATATTTTCAACCACAATTATTTGATAACTCTTATGAACATAAATCTTTTAATTAAAATTAGCCATTGTCAGATTAGATTGAATCAACAAATGTTTAAGCCTGGGAAAACAGTTTAAACTTCGGATTTAAAACATCTTGCTATTGCAAACACTGTCTGGTAACTGTCCAGCTGCTTATCCAGCTTGGATAAATCATTGCTGCTAGGCTTTGGCTTGCACGGTCACAGGAACCGAATGGGACAATTCCCTGCTCTTTGCGACCGGTTTGCTCCTGACGTCCCGTCAACATGTCAGGCTGGTTGCTTGTTAATCAGATATACTTGAAATACTGGAGAGCTGTCTGGCTAAAGAACCAGACTATTAAGACCGCCACAGAGGCGCATTGAGATTCCAATATTCCACTGCCATTCACAACTCCTCTGAGCCAGCTGAGCCAAATGTCTTGAGGCTTGAAGTGGACTTTAACATTGCTAGTATGGAGAAGCAAGGCTCACAAGGAAGGATGTGATAATATACAGATAGATAGAGATGGGGGGGGATGTGAGAGAGGAGAGAGACACAGAGACACAGACAGAAAAACACAGAGATGGAGAGAGTGAGTATGAGAGATAGAGAAAGATATTTACCTCCTGAGGAGATAGGCCCCGAATGCGCGCGCACCCCGAATGCACGCACCGTGCGCGCATGCGCAGTACGAACAACCCGAAAATATCGATATTTCGGTATACCTCGATATGAGCCCATCGATATATCTAAATCGGAAAATTTCCATATCGACGGACCCTAGTTTCTACCTTGTGCATTTAATCTCTTTAAGTGAAATTTCTACTACGTTTTGCTTTGCTTGCAAATGATAATCAAGCAAAATATTATGTAAGAAAAAGACAAGATCACAAAATGCTTATTGATGAGTTCAAAATACTCCAGTTCTCAATATAAAATCTCCCAGAGACCTGGATATTAAGATCCTAAAAAGGGAGTTTCTCCCAATCTTTTGACCAACATTTCTCCAGATTAATTGGTAATTCATTTTGTAGCTTTTTGTGAGTCACAACCTATTTTTTTTTGTTCTATGAACAAAGCCACTTGTTAGTGATTTTAACATCCTCAACAACATTTCAGCACCTTGGAATATCCTCCCAGCATGAAAGGCGCTATACGAATGTACTTTGGCGGTTTGTGTTGTTGTATTATCAAACACTTATCATAATCGAGCGTCCAGCTTCTTCCTGACCCATCCCTAAAAGAACATTCTTTCTCAATTCTAAGAATGGGCTTTGATCCATTTAAAACCATGGATGCCAGCATACTGGAAGTGCAATACCCTCTTTGACTGTTTGCTTAAGTTTAGTGTTCATTGGTTGCCAATGAACACTAAACACGGGGAAAAAGTAAGCGACCACGAGCAGTTTCTCGTTTCCTGAATTCTGCATGCATGGTGCATAAATGTAGAATTCAGAGAAAGTGGCACTGTTGGTGACCTGATGACCTGGAAGCACTAACTGGTGGCCATTTGTATAATGCACACCATTACAACACAGGGTCTAACTTTCTGAGATTTGGAACATCCCAGCACTTTGGGACTTTCTCCTGAAGGGAAAGTATCTATACCTTTGTAATATGTTGTTGTTATGGTTTATAACAAGAGACACAAACTGTATGTACACAAACCACTTTGGTTGGTAACTTTACAAAACAGACAGAATCTCATCCCTGAAGTGAGACATTCTCCTGTTATTATTATATGTTGTTGCAGATGTGATCTGGCAGTTTACCCCAATGAAAATGCAATTATTGAATGAAGTTGGAAATCTAGTTCTAAGTTGCTCCAAAAAAAAAGTACTTGCTGGGGTCCAATTTACAAAGGAAGGTTTGTTTAGTTTAATAAAAGGCAGTGAACTCCTTACTTATTAGCTATACTATATTTAAAATGTAGGGAAGTGTGAGGTCATCCACTATGGACCGAAAAATGATTAGGCAGAATATTTTCACAATGGGGAGAAATTAAGAGCTATGGAGGAGCCCAGAGATATGGGTGTCCATATCCACAAATCATTAAAAACTAGTTCCCAGGTGCAAAACATAATCAAAAAGGCAAATGGGATGTTGGCCTTTATCTCAAGAGGCCTGAAATACAAAGGGGAAGAAATGATGCTTCACCTGTATAGAGCATTTGTCAGACTCCATCTGGAGACTGCATTCAGTTTTGGGCACCACACCTCAGGAAAGATATAGTAGCCCTGGAGGGGGTGCAGCTCAGGTTCACCAGAATGTTACCAGGACTAAAAGGGTTAAGTTACCAGGAAAGGCTGCATAAACCTGGATCGTATTCCCTCGAGTTTAGACGGTTGAGGGGTGATTTGATTGAGGTATTTAAGATGATAAAGGGATTCGATAGGGTAGATATAGAAAAGCTATTTCCTCTGGTGGGGGAATACAAAACAAGGGGACATCATTTTAAAATTAGAACCAGGCCATTTAAGAGTGAAATCAGGAAGCATTTTTTCCACACAAAAGGGTGGTAGAAATCTGGAATTCTCTCCCCCAAAAGATCATGGATGCTGGATTTTTGGCAGGTCAGGGTACTAAGGGATATAGGAGAAAGCTTACCTCTCACGGGTTCATACTCTCAAGCACTGCCCTGTGTAAGAGGCACTAATTAAATGGAAATTGTTGTTTAAACATTTCAGAAATTATTCTAATGCAATGTTTTATAAAATACTAGAATTGCTTGAAAATGGAGATAAGACTTTCAGTTATTAAGAACTTTGAAATTATGTTTTTAAAACTTATTCCTATTGAATGTATTCCACGTTACATTGTGAAGTCCTGCAGCTCAGTGGTAGAGCACTCGCCTTGCAAGCGAGACACCTGGGTTCCGTTCCAGGTAGAGCGAAACCTTGGGCAAGTTTCCTTACTCTACACACATAATTCCTCAAAAAAAATAACAAATTTAAATCCACGACTGTTTTGGGGACACCACTGTGTGCAATTGGCTGCCGCATTTTGCCCACATAATATATATAGTCTATCTAACTGCCTCCCCTTGATTCATCCAATTTGCTTTACGGGTTATTTTGTGAAGCTCTTTGAAATGTCTAGAAGACGTGAAAAGTACTACATCAAATGCAAGGATTATTATTATTATTAAAGCGGGAAATTGGAATTGAAAAGATTTGTAGAGGTACAGATCAACCATGATCTAATTAAATGGTGGAACAGGCTCGAAGGGCTGAATGGTCTTCTCTAGGGTCCGTCGATATGGAAATTTTCCGATTTAGATATATCGATCGTCTCATATCGAGATATACCGAAATATCAATATTTTCGGGGTTTTCGTACTGCGCATGCGCATTCCGGGCCTATCTCCTCAGGAGGTAAATATATTTCTCTCTCTGTGTCTCTCACTCTCTCCATCTCTGTGTTTTTCTGTCTGTGTCTCTGTGTCTCTCTCACATCCCCCCCATCTCTATCTATCTGTATATTACCACATCCACCCCGTCTCTCCCCCCTGTCTCTTCACCCCCCCCCCCCCCCGCCGTCTTTATCCATCCCCCCCAGCCGTCTCTCTCTCCCTCCCCCCCGCCGTCCGTCTCTACCCCCCACCTCCCCCCAGCCATCTCTCTCCCCCCCCACCCCCCACCAGCCGTCTATCTCCCCCACAACACCCTCCCCCAGCCATCTCTCTCCCTCTCCACACCCCCCCAGCTGTCTCTCTCCCCCTCCACAACCCCCCCCCAGCCGTTTCTCTCCCCCCCCCCCCAGCCATCTCTCTCCCCCCCCACCCTCCACCAGCCGTCTCTCTCCCTCCCCACACCCCCCCAGCCATCTCCCTCCCACCCACACACCCCCAGCCGTCTCTCTCCCCCCCACACACCCCCAGCCGTCTCTCTCCCCCCCACACCGCCCCCAGCCGTCTCTCTCCCTCCCACCCACCCCCCAGCCGTCTCTCTCCCCCCCCACCAGCCGTCTATCTCCCCCACAACACCCTCCCCCAGCCATCTCTCTCCCTCTCCACACCCCCCCAGCTGTCTCTCTCCCCCTCCACAACCCCCCCCCAGCCATCTCTCTCCCCCCCCACCCTCCACCAGCCGTCTCTCTCCCTCCCCACACACCCCCAGCCGTCTCTCTCCCACCCACACACCCCCAGCCATCTCTCTCCCCCCCACACCGCCCCCAGCCGTCTCTCTCCCTCCCACCCACGCCCCAGCCGTCTCTCTACCCCCCCACCCCCCACCAGCCGTCTCTCTCTCCACGCACACCCCCCCAGCCATCTCTCTCCCCCCCACCCACACACCCCCCAGCCATCTCTCTCCCTCCCACACACCCAGCCATCTCTCTCCTCCCCCACCCCCCACCAGCCATCTCTCTCCCCCCCCACCCCCCCCACCAGCCGTCTCTCTACCCCCGACCCCACCCCCCAGCTGTCTCTCTCCCCCCCAACCCCTTGCATACCTGTATATTGTATTCGAGGACGATGAATACAATATGGCGGCTTTGCACCTCGGTCTGTGCATTGTGTATAGAGATGAGCATTCTGGGTCTTGTAGGTCAGTGTGCGGCATTCCGATTTTTTATATTGATTTTTCGATATATCGATATTTTTGAAATGCCTATATCGGCGTATTGATATGAAAAATATATTCATATATCGCCGGACACTAATCTTCTCCTATTTCTATGTTCCTAAAAGGATCATTGATAGTTACATTAAATAGTTTTGTTGACTAGAAAGCCATACTCACGTGATGTTTTGGAAGCTAGAACTGTCGCTGTTGCACCTGAGAATAATTTTAATCCCAAAACATTGATCTGGTCATCATCTGATTGTCCAAGGAAATCTAAGGGCATTTAAAAAAAATCTAAACAAAAGCAAATACACAAGAGTAACATTTTTTAAAACTTATTTGGCACTTTTTGAATATGATTCATAGATTCATAGAATTTTACGGCACAAAAGGAGGCCATTCGGCCCATCTAGTCTGTGCCGGCTCTTTGAAAAGAGCGATTCAATCCCACTGCCCTGCCCGCTCCCCATAGCCTAATAGACCTGTTCTCCCTAAATAAAGATCTAATTCCCTTTTAAAAGTTGTTATCAAATCAGCCTCCACCACCTTTTCAGGTAATGCATTCCAGATTCGAACAACTCGCTGAGTGAAAAAAATTCTCCTCAGCTCCCCTCTACTTCGCTTTGAAACTATTTTAAATCTGTGACCACGAGTCACAGATTTGCCCACGAGTGGAAATAGTTTTTCTCTATTTGCCCTGTCGAAACCCCTCATGATCTTATAAACCTCTATCAGGTCTCCCCTCAATCTTCTCTGCTCCAGAGAGAATAACCCTAGCCTATCTAGCCTCTCCTCATAGCTGAGATTGAGATTTTCAATGAGATTTACAAAGACTGTGGGAGCCCCAGATGGGAAGGATAATTAGGGGTAGAAGCAAAGATCATCTGTTGATGGTGGGGCAAGGCTTGAAACAGGCCAGATTTGGTAGAGGTGGGAGTAGTTGGAGTCTTGGGTCAACAATAGATTGCTGAGGTGAGATCGGGCAAGGCCACAAAGGCATTTAAAGTTGAGCACAAGGATCTTAATATTGATTTGCTGCGGTGTAGGAAGCCAGTTGAGGATTGGGGAATGGACTTGTGGAGCCTGGTGCAGAGATATTACTGGATGATCTGAAACTTGTGGGGGATGAAGCTCAGGATACAGGCAAGTGGGGGCATTAGAAGGCCAGCAATCAGGGTATTGTTGTCAGTATTGCTTGGAACAAACTAAGTTAATAGGGACCTTTTTCCTATTACATAACTACCCTAGGCAGTGCAAAACCTTGCACAAGTTTTCTTACTCCACACACCTACCAATAAACCCTCAAAAAAAACAATAATAATTTAGTCACTCAATCCATGATTATTTGTGGGACACTGTTGTGTGCAATTCAATGCCGCATTTTGCCACAAATATAGTCATACAGTATATTCTGTGAAGCACAGAATACAGTATATTCTGTGAGGCACTTTGAGATGTCATGAAGACGTGAAAAGCGCTAAATCAAGTGCAAGGATTATTAATATCTAACAGAATAATATATTTAAATACATGTAATTGCTGCTCAACCAATGCATGTTGTAAACTAAGATATTTACATAACACATTTTTAACATATAAAAATAGCTGAGGAATAAAAATATTTCTCAAACATCTTGTACAAATTTTATTCTAGTAATTCATGCAATAACATATTTATTAAACATATTTATTGAATTTGTCAAAACTTACTAGAACTGAACACCGTGATTAAATAGACAATAATTATGTTCAATTTTTTTTTAATTATGCTGTACTGAATTACAAATTAAGAATACTGCAGAAATAAACAACAAAGTATCTATGTTCCAGTTGAGTGATATTTAGCCCTAACTATATGTTGATGTATCTCCACTGATCCATATTGCCCTGTTATAAATGAAAATACTTCACATCACATTCTTGGAATTACCGGTACTGAAGAACTGCAGTGCAAAAAAATCTTACCTGGAAAGAGTGCCAAAAGATTTACAGGAGGTTTGTTTGTTTCAATTGTTATTTTATGAGTTGCATTCTTAGATGGTTGGCTCTGTTGGCAAACTAACTTCAGGGGCAAGCTAAATTTACAATGTACAATTCGAGGAATACCTGAAACACAAGAATAATTACTTTTTAAACTTCTGGATATGACTTCAGTTGCTTTATATTCTCCTTTCAAATAGCTTCAGTATTATTGCAACATTGTTTTCCAACTTCCAAATGCAAGAACTGGAAACAAATGACTGATGTTTCTGCAGACCTAGTACTGTACTCAGAGTTAACAACAGTTAACCCATATCATTGCAAGTGTTAAAACATATGTACACTACATAAAAATAAATGTTTAATTAGTCAGCTTAAGATACAAGGCCAAGTATGATTTGTTTCAGTGCAATAATTCTACAAAGAAAACTTCTAATAGAGCAATAGAGAATCAAAGCAGTTCAGAGATGAAATTCTGTGTGTAACTCACATCTGCTTTGAGAAATGTGTAAATCATTCATATCTGTCTTGAAGCTATGTGCTTCGCTCAGGCATTTTTCTAGATGATAGTAACTTTCTAACAATTTTGTTTATTGGGTGAAAAATTATACTGACACAAAACAAAATATGTGAAACCAGGATGGGATTCAATACCTTTTCAGTTTTTTTTAATTAACAAATTATCAGTGATTTCATCCTAGGATCCATAAAGATGTGATATTGCTGATGATATTTGCTTGGTTTCACAATTTTTTTAAAATCTGCATAATTTAGTCATAAAGCATATTATAAAAGTTAATGTTGAATAAATTTATGATGGGATGAGTTGTGATGAGCCATAGAGCTCAAATAGCAAAACTACAAAATATTTCAAGCATCGGTTTGGAAAAATGCAACTTAGGATATAAACGGTGTTCAGCAGGAAATCACAAGTGAGTACCCAGCCTACGCTAACTCAGACATAAATAAACCAAGACTCGATCAGAGAAGACACAAAGGTACTTGGGGTATGGAGCAGGGTGGAGAGAAAGAGGTCAGTTGTATTTTATTTTCTGAGACGCTTCATGCAGTGCAAGGCACCATTTAAGCATAATGTATATATTAGCATTTGCTTTTTTTTTAGCCATTTTGTCAAACAGCTCAGCAAAACTTAGTACCCCTACTACTTCACGAACACACTTGTCGGAGCACAGAAAAGCATCACCAACCTTGGAACAATGGATGACATGGATCTCTCCCTTCAGGAGAGAAATAGGGAGAAATGTGAAAGAGTCAAATGCTCAAAAAATGTCACAAGAAAACCAAATGTTTGTTCATTTATATCCTAATTCTTTGCAACCAATTGCATCCTAGAAACGACCCTGTAAATGTCTAAGGTCCAACTTGCTCTTGAAGAAAAATTTCAAATGACCAAGCATTTATAGTAAGTAGCTCAGTGGTTGGAGTATGCGTCTCCTAAGTGAATGACCTGGGCGAAACCTTGGGAAAGTTTCCTTACCTCACAATAATAAATTGATCACTTCAATCCATGTTTGTGTGACACGGTTGTGCAAAATTGGCTGCTGGGTTTCGCCCACAAATATACAGTCAATTCACTTTACAGTATATTCTGTGAAGCACTTTGAGAAGTCTAGAAATCATGAAAAGCGCTGTATAAAATACAAGAATGGTTGTAACAATAACAAGAATTATCGTTATTACTATTAAATGCAACAACAACAACAAAATTACACTTCTATAACACCTTGGCAAGTTGGTAGGGGGTTAGGTGGTTGCAGAGGTAGGGTGGGGCGAGGCCATAGAGGGCGATTAGAGGGTGAAGACCAGGATCTTGAACTATCCTTGAACTACCCGAACTATTCTTCCTCCCCCACATCTGCTCCATAACTGGCACAGCCTTCCATCACCTCCACAATATTGCCAGATTCCGCCACTACCTCACCCCCCCATGCCACCGAAACCCTAATCCACGCCTTTATCACTTCCAGGCTCGACTACGGGAACTCTCTCCTCATCGGCTTCCCCAGCTCCTCCCCTCACAGGCTGCAGATCATTCAGAACTCTGCAGCTCATGTACTCTCCCGTACCAGGCTTCACGACCACATCACTGCCACCCTCGACCGTGTACACTGACTCCCCGTCACCCAGAAGATCGAATTCAAGATCCTTGTCTTCACTTTCAAGGCCATTCATAGCCTTGCCCCCACCTATCTCTCTGACCTACTGTCTCCCCATCAGCCCGCCCGCACCCTCTGTTCAGCAGACTCAGGCCTGCTTTGCGTCCACCGCCCTAACCACCCAACCATCGGCGGCCGGGTTTTCAGCCTCTCTGCTCCCACACTGTGGAACTCCATCCCGCAGCCCCTCCGCCTTGCTTCCTTCCTTTCCTCCTTCAAGGCCGGTCTCAAGACCTTCCTCTTCGACCGCGCCTTTGGCTGCCCCACTAACTCTTCCCTCTCTCCCATTCTCCTTTCCCCTACTTCAACCCTCCCCCCACCAGCCAGCACATAGTTCCTCCACCTCTGATCAATCCCCCTTGCCTTTGCTAATCGCCTGATAATGCATAATTTGCATAATTTCTGATAATGTCAGGGGTTAATATCATTTTGTTTTTGCCCTCATATTAATGGTTGCCTATTATTCAGTTGAATGAAGTGTCCTGTAGCTCAGTTGAATATGGAGTCCAGTAGCTCCATACTGTAACTATTGGCTTACTAAAGAACTTTCAAAGTCAGTAATTACAAGGTGGTATATGATCACGCGGTTGTTTAGGTGGCTGACCAAACGTAAAACACTACCTTGCAAATTGTAAGAACATGATTGTCAGTTTTTTCCTCTGCAATTTTTTCTTCTCTTAGTTGAGGTATAGATATCAAAAACTATATGTAGAACACACAAGTTGAATATATGAAGGCGGCTGCCAAACAAATCTTCACCCAAAGAATCAAGGTTTGGAGTTCCCCTTAATGTTTAAAAATTCATGTATCAGTTATCCACTCCATACTTGAACAGTTGCCAAGAATGTTATTTCAGGCTCCCCTGACAACTCACCAAGACACTGAACATGTCTAAAATCAACCCATGCATAGAACATGCCCAACAGTGTCTTATGATGTAACCCATGCTATTTTATAGAGTTGAGACTTATAATTAGGACAAAATTAAGAAAAACTAAAAAGAAATTAAAACTCAGAATGCAGAATACATGACATAGTAACCTGAAGGAAGTGTCTCAGTTTCCATTAAAGCACAATTTTCTGCTTGGTGGTAGTTCCCACAGATGGACTGTTTATGAATAATGCAATGGTAATAATCTTTGAATCTGGTTAAGATCCTCACCTTATCATATTATTAAAATGTGTCAAGGCACTTCACAAGATTTTACTGTGAAGTATAATGACTTTGTAGGTGAATGCAAGAACATTTCTTCCTAACTAGTTAAGTCAGCAAATTCCACTACCTTTTTGTGTCTCATTCAACCAAAACCATAATGCTAAAAATTACACATCACATATCCAATTCACAAGTAATTTAATTGAAACATATACGGAATTGGTTTCCCTACTCTCTGTGTTTTGACTCCTTTTTTCCCATTTTACTGGAATATGGTTCCAGGTGGTTGATATCTCACCCAAATGACCAATATAAGTCTCAACACTGAATGCTGACAGTGGCTGATTTTGAACTATTTAATCCTAGAAAGCTTTAGCACACTGAAATTTACTTCCACTTTAAATTTTTGTAACTGGTCTGCATAATGTTTGTAGAAATAGTAAGAAAACGATTCAGATGAACCTTCCAACTTTATAAAAATTGCATCAATGTAGGGAAACATGAAGTGAAATATACAACACTGTCAAACAATGTGTGATATTTTATACAGTATTTCCCCTCTCCCCCCCAGACATTTCTTCTCAGAAAGAAATGGAAACCCAGGCCTGCGACACAAAACTGGTTGCCAACACTTTGTTAATCCTTTCCTGTTTTGTCTGCTTAGGCA
Organism: Hydrolagus colliei; assembly: GCA_035084275.1. Taxonomy (NCBI): domain Eukaryota; kingdom Metazoa; phylum Chordata; class Chondrichthyes; order Chimaeriformes; family Chimaeridae; genus Hydrolagus; species Hydrolagus colliei. The sequence continues at coordinate 116,280,978 of CM068743.1, forward strand.
CGATACTACATTAAGTTGCTTCACTCAGCTAATGTTTTCAACATCCAGGCAATCATAGAACAAAACAGCCTGTGGGTTAGCACACGTAAGAATCTTTCGAATACCGTAGTCACTTCATAACTGCACATCTGAAAAAGCATTAGCATAGTATACATTTCACCTGGACCTCGAAAAGGATCAGACAATGAAACTGAAGGATCCATAATGTTGACAAAATGGATATAACCTCAGATATTACTACCTCCTATATTTCACTTATTTCTTTACATTGTCTGTTTTCTGCAGACGTTGCACGACAAGGTATTTAACAGCTAAGTGCTTATTACTGTTTCAATTGGGGGAAAAAAACATAGGGTGTCATTTGGGCCATTAAGCTTCTTGGAGGGAAAATAGGAGAGAAACTGCATTGGAGGACTGCTGCGTGCCTATTGGTGTTCAAAGCAGCATATTCAGAGAGCTGAGAGAAGGCCACCTTCACAGTGATGCAAGGTGTCTTGGAAACCAATGTTGCTTATTGGTCATTGCTGTTTGTGAAACTTTATCGTACCTAAATTGGCTGCTGCATTTTTCTACAATTAGTCATTACACTCGACAACAACTTATGAATCATTTAAAAATATTTCAACATTAGAGGCATTATATCAAATGCAACAATTTTTATGCAACAATGGCCAAAAGAGATGAGAAGATACTGCTCAATGCTCAAAAATAATGTGAGTCCAAAAAGGCATCTCAAGATGTCTTTTGCAGGAATAAAGTTATTTGTATAAAGCCTTTCACATTGGGAGGACGTCCCAAGGAGCAGGACAGTCAGAAATTTGGACCCAAGCAAGGGTCTAAATCCATCGAACACTCTATCCTCCACCGATTCTCCTGTCACCTCAACCGTCATGGTTCTGACCTCGAATGGTTTACAACAACAACAGCAAAATTACATTTATAGAGCACCTTTTATCTTTTTATAGACAGATTGTCAGACATCAAGTCCTGGATGAGAGCCAACTTTCTATGGTTGAATGTCAACAAGACCAAGGCTCTCCTGATTGGCTCCCATCAGCACCTCCGCATCTCAGGCACTGACAGCATCACCCCAAGGATGCACACTCAACCTTACTGAGCCAGGCTGGATCCTCGGCATCTTAGTTGACCCTCAGCTGTCCTTCCTACTCCACATCTGTGCCATTACCCGCTCTGCCCTTCCCCACCTCCTCAACACCATCTGGCTCTGTCATTGCCTCATCTGTCAGGCTGCCACGCATTCAAAACGCATTCATCTAGGCTTGACAACACAAACTCCCAGCTTATCGACCTTCCTAACTCTTCCCTCCACAAACTGCAGATCATCCAGAACTCTGCAGCTCATTTTCTCTACCGAACCATGCTCTGTGACACTATCACCCCCACACTCACCTGGCTCCACTGGCTCCCCATTCCAGAGGATAGAATTCAAAATAACTCATCCTTGCACCCTATCTCTGTGACCTGCTAACCCCATACCAACCTGTCCACTCCCTCTCGTCAGCAGGCTGTGGCATGCTCCATGTCCCTCACCCGGCCCGCCCCACCATCAACAATCTGGCCTTTAGTCTCTCTGACCCCATTCTTTGGCTCCGTACCATAGTCCCTTCACTTCACTCCTTCGGCTCCAGAAGACATGTCTCAAGACTCTCCTATTTGATTGCACCTTTGGCCACCCTCTTACATTCTCTTCACTCCCTGATCCAAATCTCCCATTCAGGTCCAAATCACTAATTGCTCAGTACCTTGGGTGTCCTCCTGATGTGAAAGGAACTATATAAATATAATTCAGTACTGTATTCTTTAGGGATTTGTATCATTTTTGCAGCAATTTTCCTGTTCATACACTTTAATCAACACCATTATATCAACTGTGGCCTGACCAACTACTGTATTTCACTCTGTGAGAATCTGGAGTATGCTTGGGCAGGGTGCATACTAGGGTCCATCAATATGAAAATTTTCCGATTTAGATATAACGATGGGCTCATATCGAGATTTACCGAAATATCGATATTTTCATTTTTTTCGTACTGCGCACGCGCACGCTGCACGCGCATTCGGGATGCGCGCGCATTTGGGGCCTATCTCCTCAGGAGGTAAATATCTTTCTCTCTCTGTGTCTCTCACTCTCTCCATCTCTGTGTTTTTCTGTCTGTGTCTCTGTGTCTCTCTCACATCACCCCCATCACTATCTATCTGTATATTATCACATCCACCCCATCTCTCCCTCCCCCCCCCCCCCGCCGTCCCCCAGCCGTCTCTCTCTCCCTCCCCCCTCCCTGCCGTCTCACTCCCCCCCCACCCCCCCCAGCCGTCTCTTTCCCCCTCCCACCCTCCGCCGTCTCTCTCTCCCTCCCACCCACCCCCAGCCGTCTCTCTCCCCCTCCCACCACCCCCCCGCCGTCTCTTTCTCCCCCCCACACATCCCCAACCGTCTCTCCCCCCGCCCCCAGCCTTCTCTCCCCCCACCCCCCTCACCCCTTGCATACCTGTATATTGTATTCGAGGACTATGAATACAATATGGCAGCTTTGCACCTCGGTCTGTGCATTGTGTATAGAGATGAGCATTCTGGGTCTTGTAGTTCAGTGTGCGCGCATTCCGATTTTTCACCTCGATATATCGATTTTTCGATATATCGATATTTTTGAAATGCCTATATCGGCGTATCGATATGAAAATTATATCGGGTTTTAGCGATATATCGATATATCGCCGGACCCTAGTGCACACCATTTTGTTTTTAAAAAAGCATTACAACAGCAACAAAATTTGATTTATCGAGCACCTTTCACGTCGGTAGGATGTCCCAAGGCGTTGAACAGTTCAGGTCAGGACCCGAGCAAGGGGAGGCAGGGGCGATGGGAAGGAGAGAGTTGGGAGGGCGGCAGAAGACATGATCGAAGAGAAGTGTCTTGAGACCGAACTTGAAAGAGGCAAGGGAGGAAGCGAGGTGAAAGGATTGTGGGATAGAGTTCCAGAGTATGAGGGAAAAGAGGCTGAAAGCCTGTCCACAGATGGTAATAATATAAATAATAATCCTTGCATTTGATATAGCGCTTTTCACATCTTATCGACATCCCAAAGCGCTTAATGGTAGGGCGGGTCGGTCAGTGGACATGGAGCAGACGGCGCCCGCTGAACATAGGGGGCGGGCAGGTTCATAGGGAGTCAGCAGGTCGGATAGATAGGAGGGGCAAGACCGTGACTGGCCTTGAAATGGCCATTTTTTCCCAAATGTATAAATCCCTGCACTCCAGATTTCACTGAACAATCAGCATAATTGACAAACTGTTTAAATAGAAGAAATACTATGACTGCAAGTTTGAGATTTACAAAGGAAATTGAATAATATTGAAGGGCAAAATCCATAAAGAATTTTATTCAATTAGACCATAAATCTTTGTACACATCAAATATATCTTAAGCGATACTTGTTGCGTGCATATAAAAACGAATAAACCATCAGCAGATATATTTAAATAAAATCTAAAAAATTTAATTCAAAAGTGTTTATGTCTAAAATCTCTTGGACTTCTCAGTCTCCATTTCTGAACAAACTACAAAGTCATCTTTGAAACAAAGAGCTCAACTTACCTGTGGGGTTTCGCTCTGAATACCAACAGAAAGCATAAATGAAAAGAAATCAGTTAGTCAATATTTTATTTTAATTGTGAACTTCTTTAATAGTTTGCTAAATATCATCTTTTCTTACTATTTTACCATACCTTTAAACATTTTAGATGTTTCAAAACCGTCAAATTTAAAAGTATGTTGAATTTCAATGTATGGAACGATTCATAAAATGTTTGGTAATAGATTTGACGATGGAAACGCCCTCCTCAGTCATCCCGGCTCTTCCCTTCACAAGCTGCAGATCATCCAGAACTCTGCAACTTGTGTCCTCTCTTGCACTAGGCTCCACAACTCCATCACTCCCACCTTTGCCCAGCTCCATTGGCTCCCCATCCCCAAGAGGTCCTCACTTTCAAAGTCATTCACAGCCTTGCCCCTACCTATCTCTCTGACCTACTGACTCCTGAACAACATGCCCGCCCCTCGGGCTCTGGTCTGCTCCATATTTCTCACCTGACCTGCCCTACCAACGGTGACCAGGCTTTCAGCCTCTGCCCCCACACTCTGGAATTCCATCCCATAGTGGCTTTGCCTCGCTTCCTCCCCTGCCACCTTCAAAGCCGATCTCAAGACCCTCCTTTTCAACCCCTGACTGTTCAGCGCAATAATTCCATGGAGAGATTTTCACACAATTATCCCACAGGATGCAAGTTTCCTGAATATTATATTTGTGGGATATCTAGTGAAAAGACGAGCAAGTTTAATGGCATGGTTAGACGGATAGTAATTTATAGTGAAGATAATGGATCATACTAGTTTTCCATGTTCCTCCACCCACACAAGCAGAATGTGTATTTGCTTGGTGTGCTAAATCATATCACATTGGATTAGGACAGGTCATTCTTTTTTAAAATGAACATGTTCTTGTGTAAAAGATCTCATTTACCATCTAGTCTGCAAATTACTAACAAATAAATACTTTCTTTAAATGTACACTTGTTACAGCAAGTTCCAACTAAGTATTAATACTTCTGTGTTAACATTCTAGGAATCTAAGAATTATGGCACAGAAATAGCCAATATAGACCATCAAGTCTACCCTGAATAGTTTCCTTTGTGAGTCAACAAATCTGTTCCCAGTTCTACTTTTCATTTTCTGTATCCATTAATGCCCTGTTCAATACCCTGAATTTCTTTACAAAATAATTTAGGTACTCTGAAGATAATTCCACATTCTAAACACCCTCTACATAAAAAATTATTTTCCAACCGCCTCAATTCTTTTTGTGATCACCAAATGTGCATCCTCTCATTGCTAGTGGCACAAATGAAGCTGGAAATCGAATGCAGGTTGACCCTGCTTAGCATTGCTTCAGTCAATGTAGTTTTGTTATTACGTTGCTGATACTTGGGATGTAATGTTGCGACGTTCTCTGTTACATCATTCACCAGCGGGTGGAAACAAACTACAGTAAATGCCCATCGATCAACCGTAACTTCCAATACAACCGACATCGCAAAAAAAAGGTCTGCATTCGATTAACCAGAATTTATCCGGCACAACGACTGATTGATTGATTGATCGGTCGATTGATTGATTGATTGAAATGTTGTGTCTTTCGGGCCGAATATCCGGCAAGCGCTTTCATCGGCATTGGCCAGGTCCTGAAGCAGCCGGATAAATGGTCTTTTACTGTACTGTAGTTTGGGTAACGCAGGCTACCGTCCAATATTCTGACCCAGGGTCTATCCTGAGTCTTAGCATCGCCATTTTAAGTGTGTGCGCAGGTGTGAGATCAATAATATTTTTTAACCATGATTTATTTGTGAGATCCTCTACACGAGTCAAAAACGCCCAGGAAGTTGTGAGTCTGGTAATAAAAATAACAGGAAAACTATTACTCTCAAAATTAAATTAGATGTTTTAACCTGTTTTGATGCAGGTTTTTATGTTATTTAAATTTATATATTTTTATATTGTACATTTTACATTTACGAATGTATTTCAACTTATGTTCTTTTTAAGAAAATGTTGATGAAAAATGTCCAAAAGAACCTAACTCCAGTTTATATATTAATTCTTATGGGAAAAATGTATTCGCTTAACGTCATTTCACTTAAAGTCTCACTTTTCAAGAACACTATTACAACTTTAAGCGAGGATTAATTGTATAAACTTGCCATCATCAAATGCAAATAATTCCTATTGCATTTGCTATAGCGCCTTTCATATCAGGAAGACATCAAAGAGCTTCACTAAATTTTCCAGTTAAGTAAAATCTGACTGGATTTCTATGGGAATACAATAGTTAATTTGCGCATTGCAGTGTTCTATAAATAGCCTTGCAATTAATAACCAAGTCTTCTGATTTAGAGGCACGAATGCTACCCACTGAGCCAGGCTGACACCAACGTACAGCGCTAAGAACATACAAAGAAACAACAGCCATCATAGTTAGCCTGTTGTATCTACACAGTGAGCAAGTAAACTGCTCTTATACCGATTTAGGAGATTTCAAATGTCAATTATACAGTGACTGAAAAACAATGATATGGATGCCGAAGGCTACTTAAGAAAATTATTGGGATTCCAGGTTTCTCCTTTAATTGTGTAACTGAACATCAAAAATAAGTTATTAATAACCTAGATTGATGTTTTCTATGTACTGTATTTTCCTAAAGCGTTACAAATTACACTCTTCTGGTAATCTGATGTTAAAATGTTAGACATGTGTTTTGAACTTTTTTGTGAGGGTTATTGAACCAGTAACACACCTCTGTTAAGCGTTGCAATTCACTCGCCATAGAAACCTCCACATAAAGTTGAGTTATTTATTTTGCTCTGTTGCCTTAATGATTTCTATATTTTTCAGCAATTATAGTTCTTGCTGATGTTTTATAACATACCAGTTTATTTAATCATAGTATTCAATGTGTTACTCATTCCAATACTCAATCAAGCCACAAGTGTACTACACAACAGAGGAACAACAACAAAATTACATTTATAGAGCACCTTTCCACATCGGGAGGACGTCCCAAGGCACTATAGCATAACAATTCTAAGGATTTTGGTCACCTTTTGAAACTAAGGTTCAGAATTAATAATGAAAAGATCATTAGCCATTACTTGTTGAAGAATTATAATGTTTGTTAATGCTAATGCTAAGCTAAACCAAATGATTAAGATAACCTGCAAGGATTTCAACCTAACAGTAATGAGAGTTAATCACCTGACTAAATATTCGGTACTCGAGCCCCCAGTTGAAACACATTGTGAATTCCTCTTCCCTCCATTTCCTCCCACCACCTCTCCCCCAAGCTAATGCTAAAAACTAACATTAACCTTGCTTAGCCAGCCACAAAAAGGATGCATGTGTCAGCTATTCACAATTGAATTCTTAGAAAGCCTTGCATCATGACCATGCTATCCCCAATGGCAAAGTAAAGAGGCTTCTATAGTCCACTGAAGCAATGGAATTCGTAAGATCACACCTGCTGTCATTACTGCATTGGTAAAGTTATGTCAGTTAGTAATTTTTGTCTTCAGCTACTAAGAAATTGCAGTGCTGTGCCCAACAATCGTCATTCAGCATCATGGGTGTTTCTGGGACATTGCTACCGAACAATGATTACAACAGCTGCCTATAAAAATTTCCCATATCGACAGGCCCTACTGTCAAGTAGGGCCTGTCGATATGGGAAATTTCCGATATGGATATATCGGTTGGCTCATATCGATATATACCGATATTTTCAGGTTTTTTATACCGCGCGCGCATTCGGAGGTGTGCGCGCATTCGGGGCCTATCTCCTCAGGAGGTAAATATCTCTCTCTCTGTGTCTCTCACACTCACTCTCTCCATCTCTCTCTCTCTGTGTGGTCTCTCCCTCCCTCTCCCCCCACCCCCCCCGTCTCTCCCTCCCTCTACCCCCCCAGCTCTCCCTCCCTCGCCCCCCACTGTCTCTCCCTCCCTCTCTCCCCCACCCCTTGTATACCTGTATATTGTATTCGAGGACTACGGATACAATATGGCGGCTTGCACCTCGGTCTGTGCATTGTGTAGAGATGAGCATTCTGGGATTTGTAGTTCAGTGCGCGCGCATTCCATGCTCTAGGCCCAGGAGGTTGCAATGCCGGTGACAAGGTACCGATATTTTTTATATATCAAATTTTTGGATATATCGATATATTTTTAATTCCGATATCGGCATATTGATATGAAAACTATACCGATAACCGATATATCGATATATCGACGGGCCCTACTTGACAGTTATTAATTGTATAGAGAACTTTAAGATATTTTCACAATGACAAGACAATCTAAAAATGCATATGCTTTATTTTTTGTTTAAATAGCAAATCTAACTATGAAATGTTCGCTGCCCACTAATTATTAGCCCCATTCCCAAGTTGCTAGTTAGTTCTGGTGGCCTGCTAAACGCTTAACCTAATGTAGCATCTGCTCTCTTACTCTGCTTCACGTTTGCAGTTACTGATTACCTCTACGAAACATCTTGTATATTCCTCCTCCCTCTGGCTATCCCTGGTCTGACTACTTTACTTCCCTCATGATTATCACATTACAATTTCCTGTGGCTTCTTTTACTTACACAAATAACTTTCTATCTGCTTGCTCAGCTTGCATTTCATCACATCCAGAACTCTTCCGTTTGTGTCCTCTCCCGCACTAAGCCCCACAAAGCCCACGAACCCCATAATAATAATCATCCTTGCGTTTAATATAACACCTTTCACGTCTTCTAGACGGCTCAAAGTGATTCACAGAATATACTGCAAAGTGAATTGAATGTATATTTGTGGGTGAAACCCAGAAGTCAATTGCACACAGCAGTGTTCCACAAACAGGTGTGGATTGAAAAATGATTCGCGTAACTCCATTGCCATCCCATCCCCTAGATCAGTGGTTCTCAACCTTTTCAGTAATGTACCACTTGTTAATTTTCAACATTATCATATAGCCCCATCCAACCACATACACTCACACCACCGCCCTCATTCCACGTATTTTATGACCAAGCTTTTCTTATATAACAAAATAACTAACACATACAAAACAAAGGGAATAATAATTAAATATACAATTTGGAAGGCTATAAAACGCTAAATCAGAGAGTTAAATAAATCAATGTACCGCCACCTGTACCCCCTGGAAGTAATTTTGTACCCCCTGGGTTACATGTACCCCTGGTTGAGCACTGCTGCCTTAGAGGATTAAATTAAAGATCCTCATTCCCACTTTTAAGTCCTTGCATGATCTTGCTCCATCCTACATTTGCGATTTTATTTAGCCCTACCAACCCATCCACTCAGCAAACATTGACCTGCTTCACATCCCCTGCCCAGCCCCACCATCGACAGTCTATCAGTTAGGGTCCGTCAATATGGAAATTTTCCGATTAAATATATCGATGGGCTCATATCGAGATATACCGAAATATCGATATTTTCGGGTTTTTCGTACTGCGCATGCGCGTATTCGGAGTGCGCGCGCGTTCCAGGTGCGCGCGCATTCCGGGTGCACGCGCATTCGGGGCCTATCTCCTCAGGAGGTAAATATCTTTCTCTCTCTGTGTCTCTCACTCTCTCCATCTCTGTATTTTTCTGTCTGTGTGTCTCTGTGTCTCTCTCCTCTCTCACATCCCCTCCATCTCTATCGATCTGTATACTATCACATCCATCCCGTCTCTCCCCCCCGCCCCACCCCGCCGTCCCTCTCTCGCACCCCCACCCCCGTCGTCTCTCTCCTCCACCACCCCCCCCGCCGTCTCTCTCTCCCCCTCCCCCCAGCCGTCTCTCTCTCCTCCCCCCCCCAGCCGTCTCTCTCCCCCACCACCACCCCCAGCCGTCTCTCTCCCCCACCACCACCCCCAGCCGTCTCTCTCCCCCACCACCCGCCCAGCCATCTCTCTCCCCCTCCCCCCACCCGTCTCTCTCCCACTCCCCCCAGCCGTCTCTCTCCCCCTCCCCCCAGCCGTCTCTCTCCCCCTCTCCCCCCCCAGCCGTCTCTCTCTCCCCCTCTCCCCTCCCCAGACGTCTCTCTCCCCCTCATCCCCCCCAGCTGTCTCTCTCCCCCTCAAGACCCCCCCCAACCCCAGCCGTCTCTCCAACCCCCCACCCCCAGCCGTCTCCCTCCCCTCACCCCTTGCATACCTGTATATTGTATTCGAGGACTATGAATACAATATGGCGGCTTTGCACCTCGGTCTGTGTATTGTGCATAGAGATGAGCATTCCTAGGTCTTGTAGTTCAGTGTGTTCGCATCCCGATTTTTTACCTCGATATATTGATTTTCCGATATATCGATATTTTTAAAATGTCTATATCAGCATATCAATATGAAAATTATATCGGGTTTTAGCGATATATTGATATATCGCCGGACCCTACTATCAGTCTATCCGTCTATCCGTCTATCTGTCCCACTTTCTGCAGCTCCATCCTAGAGTTCCTTCACCTTTTTTCTTCTGTTGCCTGGTTCAATATCCATCTCAAGACTCATCTCTTTGGCCACGCCTTTGGTCATCCCACCTCCTCTATTCCCCATTGGTCCCCACCCCTCCCAAATCTAACTCCCAGCTTGGGTGCAAATCCTTGACTGTCCAGTACTTTGGGCCATCCTCCTGTAATAAAAGTCATATTTTATTGATTAATTGCTACTAACTTTTATCAAGATTACTTCAACCACTTCTTCGTCTACTGTTATATTAACAGCTACAATGTCTTCCTTGAACAAAAATTACACACCAAGCTTCATAATCTAACCTTGTAGAATTTGTATATCTCTACCTCATGGCCATCTTGCACTTTCGGGTATGACTTTTGGATCCCATCCAATAAAGTCAGTGTTTTCTTTCAGTAGCTACCAATGGATCCAATTCTAAAAGTTTATCTGCAATGTTCTTTTCATCAGTATGAAAATACTTGATCTTATTTTTCAACACATTATTCCTTCTCTCATTATTTTTAATGTTTGTTGATTTACACTTCACTTCCCCTTTATGCTCAATACAACATTCTCCCTCCTGATCACCTCCAGACCTCAGCTCATTCTATTCAGAGCATTGTATATTTCATCAAAGAGCAGATGCAAACCTGAAACATCCATTGAATTATCAAATCAGATTTCAGTATTCTTCAATTCTAAGTTTCTCAGCAATCACAAACTAATGTGCAAACATTAAATACAAATGTGATATCTGGTCCACGTAACAATCCCTTACATATTTCCTTCACCCAGTATCTGCTGCCCTCTGTGGGAAGAAATACAATTGCATCAAAAATTATTTAAAAATAAGTAACATGGACAAGTTTGAAAGCATTAAATTAAATATTTTTGAAAATTATTTTACCCTTAATTATTCATGATGCAGAATTAGTTCACACATTCTGCAACAGTCATCCAATCATTAAATTACTGCAGCTTTCAATCCCACTGACATAGTTAACTGATCCGTAATGTTCAGAGTACAATTTAATTTACTGGACCAAAATTGTTAACACACTAAAATTTATTTGTCTACAGTTAACATATTGCTATACTTTTCGTAAATAGGCACAATATATAACTTGAGCTTTTTCTGCTTTGTAAAAATTACTGCTCATATTATGCAACTCCCACTTCCTGGAATATATAACACCTGTGGTGAAAATCAACAAACCACAGCTTCCCGGTCATCACTTCCAATGGCCTCATAACTGCAATATCCAGCAGCTGAGGAAGCCTGGATATACTTCCAGACATCACAGCTCGTATGTGTGTTAGCCTTGGGACAGTTTTAACACCGTCCAGCTTGTGGACATGCAGTGCAAGAACTCTGGAATCAATATTTCTCCTTTGAGGTGACACCAGATGTTTTTGATCCACTCCCCATCAGGTCTCCACTCATCCACTGTTGTGTTCTCCTCCCTAATGACACTGGAAGGTAATTTTTTAATGTAGTGGCCGGGTTCAGTTTAAAAATTATAATTCCTGTTAAGTAATGCAATGCCAGTACCACTGACAAGGACTGTATGATCTCCTGATGGTCCACACACGTTTTAAGGTATATCAAACTCATTGACACTTCATTCATTTCTCTTCCCACAAAGTACAGGAATCTGGTTACTTTGACTCTGGTAATCAAATGATAGTAAATATCTCATCTTACACAGATGGCATATTCTTGTTCATAACTACTCACACAGGTTAGGCTACTCTTGAGAGGGTGACTATACAAGTGAAATTTTGTTGTAGTTGTTGCTGTCTGTGCTTTCCGTTATAGAGTGCATTTCCATTTGATTAGAAACATAGAAAGCATCATTATTAGCCTCTGACCACTTTCCCGAGCATTGCTTATGAAAAGGCATGTCAGGATGTATCATTTGAATTCACTGATACTCCCAAACTAGGCTAATCAATACAGACTAGGGTTCCCTGCACCTGCTGATCCTCCATAACCTTTCTGCTGCCATTAATTCTATTGATCACTCAAACCAATTGTTCACTCAAATGACCTCCAACTCTGCTATCTCACATTGTATAAAGCATTTTCATGCTCTATTCACGCTTCTGCTCTGTTTTCTCAACTGTACCAGACATGAGATAGTCCATGCTGTATGGTAAAACACCTTCACAAAAGAATTTTCATTAAAATGTATATAACTCATGTCTGAGATACATTCAACATGCAAAATAGTACCCAGTGTATGCAGAAAAATGACAGACCTTTTTTTAAAATAATTGAACAACATTGTACATGCTTAAGATGCCTTTCACTAGCCATACAATGTCATTTTAGATATTAAACTAAACGTTGATAACATATTCTCAATACAAATCAAAGGTTTTCAATGCTGAAATGATTTCCTTGCTTGAAACCAGTGCTGGCAATCAGGCAATTCATAACAAGGGGTATGATTATCCCTATTTTTGATAGCCATAGTCCTAGCCACCGATACATCTAAAAGAGAGTTTAGGAAAAATCTCTTTACACAGAGGGTGGTGAAAATGTAGAACTCACTGTCAAAAGCTATAGTTAAAGGTGTTTAGAAGAGACTTAATGTATGCATCATAGAATTATACAGCACAGAAGGAGGCCATTTAGCCCATCCTGTCTGTGCCGACTCTTTGAAAAGAGCTGTCCAAAGAATACCACTCATTCGCTCTCCCCATAGCCCTGAAAACCCATCCTCCCCAAATAATAACAACAACAATAAAATTGCACTTATACATCAGGAGGACGTCCCAAAGCGCTGAACAGTCAGGTCGGGTCCCAAGAGGGGGAGGGTCAGGGTAGGGGGAAGGAGAGGGGGAAGAGTTAGTGGGGGAGCCAAAGGCGCGGTCGAAGAAGAAGTTCTTAAGATCGGCCTTGAAGGAGGAAAGGGAGGAAGCAAGGCGGAGAGGCTGCAGGATGGAGTTCTACAGTATGGGAGCAGAGACGCTCAAAGCCCGGTGGACGCGGAACAGGCCTGAGTCTGCTGAACGGAGGGTGCGGGCAGGCTGATAGGGATAACTATCTACTTCTCTCGTGAACAGTGTTATCCAATCGGCTTCCACCACCCTTTCAGGCAATGCATTCCAGATCCAAAAAACTCACTGTGTGAAACAACCTCTCCTCACCTCCCTCTGTTTTTTTTTAATACCTATTTTAAATCTGTGTCTACGGGTTACTGACTCACTCACCAGTGGAAATAGTTTCTCCTTGTTCACCCTATCAAATCCCTTCATAATTTTGAAAACTTCGATAAAATCTCCTCTTAACCTTCTCTGCTCCAAGGAGAATAATCCTAGTTTCTCTAGCCTTTCCTGATAACTGAAGTCCCTCATTCCTGGTACCATCCTGATAAATCTCCTTTCCATCCTCTCCAATGCCTTGAGAAAGAATGGAATAGAGGAGTATGAGAGGCCATTGGGGAATTAGGATGAATGAAGCTTCATGTGTAATATATAGACTGTAATGGTCAGGTTAGTGCTTCAATACTATAGAATATCTCATTTATATGTAGAAATCATAGCAACAACTTTGTCATCTACTAATAGTTTTTCAAAAACTTCAAAAACTTCCATTGAAAAGGATCTGAATCCATAAAAATAACGCACTATATGACTTTCAAACCTATAAAATCAAGTTCAAATACCTTCTTCAATAATTTACATTCTACTTCTTCTCAATCTTAAATGTATAGTAATGTGTTATACAAATGCAAATTGTACTAAGTGAAGAATCAGAACATTTATTTATACATTTCTGTTCTTATGGAAATGTACTTGTATCACATTACACAAAGTACCTACGTTTCTGGTGTGCACATCTTTAAGATGCTTTTGTTTCAATGTGGTATGAATTTACCCATTGTAGACAACCATTAAACTTAAACCTGACTTTTGGTATTTAGTTCCAGACTTTATACAGATCAGTTACCAGACTGGATAAAATCCCACGTTGCCAATTTCACATTCCACACTGTTTAACAAAGAGAAAGCCGGACTACCTGTTCGTGTGCTGCATGATACTGCAGCATCTCCTCCCAGCTCAGCAGGTGGGAAACTCCCTTTCAGGAAAATAGACAGTGCTACACATCTTGATGTTCCAGCTTCTGTGAAAGCATGTAAAAAGAAACTTTTTTTTTCCCATTGGGATCCTACATGAAAATTAATTAGCCTTCCTATAGAATGTATAAAACAATGGATATTTGCAGCTAGATAGCTATGTTTCACCAGCAAGATATAGTTAATTCATTTTATAGTATATTCTGTGAAGTGCTTTGAGATGTCTCAAAGATGTGTTGACATGCTATATCAAATGCAAGGATAGTTATTAATTCCAGAAATGAAATTTTTACCAGATTAAATTGATTAGGATGAAAAGCAATTGGATTATATAACCAATAGCATCTGCGGTGCCCTCTGAACACATGCATTTACATGTGGCACATGATACAAATTTTATATAATATATACTATACACACAAATGAAACTACATTTAAACAACACTTTATTGCCATGGAACAAGAAGAAATAAAGTAGCTACACCACTTTCCAACAGCTTTATACTCATTGATGTACAATGCCTCACATGTGTATATATATACTGTATAAATAAAACTCAATGAAATAAGAGACCTCAAAAATTTTAATCAAACGAATAGTCAAAGACTTTTCAAGGTAATTTTTGAAGAAGGAAAAGAAGTAGGGAGATGAAATAATAATAATCTTTCCATTTGATATGCAGTAGTGCCTTATCGTGTCTTCGAGATGTCTCAAAGTGCTTCACAGAATATAATGTAAAATGAATTGACTGTATACTTTGTGGGGGAAACAAGGTGGCTAATTGCACACAGCAGTGTTCCACCAACGTCATTTGAGTGACCAAATTATCATTATTTTTTAAAGCGATTATTGTCCAGGATCTGCCAATCGACCAACACTCAGGTTACTGCTGAATAAACAGAGGCACGTGGAATAAGGAAACTTGATCAATGTTTCACCCTGCCCGGAAACTGAACCCAGGTTCTCATTACAGGACTCAAAGGACTCGCGACCAATTAGTGAATTTCCCTCTATAGGTTCCAAACGAATTGAATGATACAATGAAACTCTCCTCGCTAGACACAATTTAAATGTTTTCCAGTGGTTTCCATATCTTTCAAACACAACAAACAAACATGTAGACTTCCAATACAAATTGCTTTCAAACGAAGATGACCGGGATGTCTCCATCAGAAAACATACTTACCCATTGCAGCAAAAGTGAACTGGTCTTGTGTTACTGCCAGTGGAGGCAGCACACATACAGACAATTTCACTTTCTGAACAGCAAATCTACTCCATATTGTAACCTAGTTTTAAAATTAAATAAGAAATGAATTACAACATAAGAATATTTAATTGTGGAATAAAAGTTATTTTATGCAATTACGTAAAAGTACAAAATCCAGAGCACGTTAGCTACGTTTGGGCACTATATTCTGATGTTCAGGGGCAAGGCATTTCAAAGCAGATGTTAAACTTCTTCCATAAAGGAATAGGTTTAGAAAACCAAGATAATCCGTGCATTTTACATAGTGCCTTCTTGCTTTAACACGTCTCAAAGCGTTTCCCAGAATATACTGTAAAGTGAATTGACTGTATATTAGTATCCCACAAACAATTCTGGATTGAAGTGACCAATTTTTAAATTTTTTGGGAGGTATTATTATCAGGCATGTGGAGTAAGGAAACTTGCCCAAGGTTTCGCCCTGCCTGGAATCGAACCCAGGTCTCTCGCTTGCAAGACGAGTGATCTAACCACTGAGCTACAGGACTCTATAATGCTATTGTTAATGTTCTTTTCTGATATCAGAATGGAGGTAGAATGACATACAATTGCAATATGTATTTCCTGGTGTAATCTATTTGATTAGAAAACCTAAGTTTCCACAATGGTTTAGTAGATAAAGGCAATACGTAAATGGGGTTTGCTACAAATAACAAATAACCTCAAAACCCAAGTCCAGTTTCCCGTTGTGATCACTATTCAGAGACCCCTGATGGGAGCTCCTTGTATAGACAGTGAGCGAGAGAAGAATGGGATTAGTTATGATTTCCCTCTGGTTCCTTCAAATAGCTTGCCAACACCCTCATTGTGAAGGAGTAATAGTAAGTTGGGATAAATCAGAGCAGAAACAGTGACCATGGAACTGTACTGTAGTGGAAGGAAAATTGAGCGAATAATGCTTTCAGGGAGAAGAGAAGAAAATTTGAAGGTTAAAATCCACAAAACAAGTGACTAGTAATGTAAAAAGTAAAATTGGTTGTAGATTATAAGCTTTTGATTGTGTCAGGCAGAGCTGCCAACCTTTTTTAACAAAAAAAAGTACTCCTGAAAGCTAAAAACAGTATTTTGTAGTAAAAAAAAGTACTCCTGAAAGCTGAAAACAGTATTTTGTAGTAAAAAAAAGTATTTTCCCCAGAACCTACCGGTACTTAACGAAAAAATTACAGCGCGAAAAGATGCCAAGTAAAATGGGACTTCAAAACTCCTCATTAAGCAAAACTTACGTTAAGCGGGAGGTCCCTACTGTGTTTCCATGTATGAAAAAAATAATTCCCAGTAATGCCTTGCGCCTAGCCTAGTGCCTAGCACTAACATTTACAGTGTACCAGCGACGGCATAAGGTAGGTAGCACTGCTATTGAAGGCAGGGAGAGAGAGTTAAAGAGAAAGAGACTGAGACAGACAGAGAGAGAAACTGTGAGTGAGATTGTGACAGCGAGAGACTCAAACAGAGAGAGAGAAAGAGACACAGAAAGAGAGAGAGAACACAAAGAGACTGGGACAGAGAGAGACAGAGAGAGAGAAAGAGACACAGAAAGAGAGAGAGACACAGAGAGAGACAGAGAGAGAGAAAGAGAGAGCGCGTGACCGAGACAGACAGAGAGAGGAAAAAATTCACGGAAAGAGAGAGAGACAGAGAGAGAGAGAAAGAGAGAGCGCGTGACCGAGACAGTCAGAGAGAGGAAAAAATTCACGGAAAGAGAGAGAGACAGAGAGGGACAGAGAGAGGGAAAGAGACACAGAGAGAGAGAGTGAGACACAGGGGGAGACTGAGACAGAGAGAGAGAGAGACTGAGAAAGAGAGAGACAGAGAGAAGGAGAGACAGACAGACAGAGCATGGAACATTCGGATGTATTTTACCAAGAAAAATTGTACTGCCGTATTTACTTCAATTTACCATACTAAATACGGCAAAAAACGTACTGGTTGGCAGCTCTGGTCAGGGCTACAATTGCAAAAAAAAAACAATTTGGTAAATCTATTACATTTAGCAGAATATTAAAATGTTAATATTCTCTCAAAGTGATAAGATACAGAAAATTAAAGCATAAAAAATACCTTTATTGCATTTGAAGGATTAGGCATGTCTACGTCATTATCAGTAGTTTGCTGTAAAGAGTGGAAAGTACATTAATTTTAGAAACAACCTCAGCAACTTTTAGTTGTCCGATATAGTAAATGCACTATAAAGTATTCATCACTATATAAACGTTAGTTTGGCCTCAGTTGGTGGAAGATTCGGGGAAGGTTGTGGATTCAAACCTCATGTTGAGACTTCAGCTAATAGTCCAGGCTTTTACTATTGTACAGGACTGAGAGAGAACTGCTTTCTTGGAAGCTCTGCCTTGAAGATGAGATACTAAAATGAGGACCTGCATTCCTGTTCAGGGGACCTTAAAGAATCCATGACTCTATTCCAACAAGAAGAGAGTTTCTTCTGGTGTCCTAGCCAATAATACTTCAGATCAATTGATCAGATTGCATGTAGGACATTAATGTTGCAATTAGCTACCATATTTAACCACAAGCAACATCAGACTATGCCTGAATTACTTCAAAACATTTTGACAATATAAGACACTACAAAATTGTAAGTTCTTTCTGAGATTTATAGATTTTCATATGGAGTTTTATTTTATTCAGTCAAAGCACACTTATCAGTTAATATTTTATTGCATTTGAGGTTAGCATTATTGGGTTTCATAAACTGTTGTTGAATTTACTGGCCAACCTATGAGTCTTGCCCTAGTTTACTTTAAAGGAATTTTTTTTGCTGAAATATTGCAACTTTTCTCACTACATACCCAATTTTGTATGACTATAAATGACAAAAACAAACTTATATCTAGTTTTGGTTGATTTAATTTCATTGTTCCCAAAATGGGAACTATTGGATAAGATAGTTAAGATATATTTATTCTAATTATCAAACAGAGCTGGTTTCAGTGGCTGCTGAACTAATTCCAATGATCACAACAGAAGTTCAAACACATAATGTGTTATGTCATGTGTGGGAAATAGCAAGTTAGCCAAATTCATTTTACAATTTTTCTCAATCGCTTTACCAGTTACGTTTCCTGCTTTTTCTAAAATGCCTTGGTTAGTTATTGAGTCTCACGTACAGGAATTTCATCTAGTTTGGGGGAGACCTGAATGGTCACTTTCAAATCATCTTCTTTACTCTGAGGCAAAACATCTGGAAGAAAATAAGAGAGCAGAAATAAACAGTGTGTAAATATCTTCTCAAATACAGCATCCTTTTCTGCAACAATAGTAACGTTACATTTACATACTGTACATGCCACCACCTCCATTCAGCAACCACCCAATGTAGTAATTGAAAACAGCATTAGGAATGGGGATTCCACCTCCATCACACGCAGATATATTTACGTGATCAATATCAAGAGGTACTGCTAAATTGACCCTTATATCACACAAGTCATTGTTTACCTTGTGATTTTGAAGCCTCCCTGATAACTCGTTGTAATTCCTTCATTTCTCCATCCATCTCTTCATAATTTAATTCCCTCGATTCAACCTTTGGAGCCTGAAATAGTGAAGGATCTGTCCCCAAATATGAGCATTGTAAATGGCCACTGTCGCTTAAAGTCACCAGTACACCCTTCAAATCCCTGCATTGGAAAGAGAATGACATAGTAGTACTTTGCCACCTGCAAACTCACCCACTCCAAGCTTCGCTCTCCCAAGATCCCCAGTCCTTGCCAGACTTCACTGGCTCCCTATCCCAAAGAGGATCGACTTCAAGATCCTCAACCTTGTTTTCAAATCCCTCCACTCCTCTGCACCCCTCTATCTCTCTGATCTCCTCTCCCCCCAAACCAGCACCCGCTGCCTTCGCTCTCCTGGGTCTGGCCTCCTCCATGTCCCCCGAATACTCCACTCAACCCTCGGCAGCCATGCGTTCAGTCACTACTTCCCGAGGCTCTGGAACTCCCTTCCTCACTCCCTTAGTCTTGCCTTCTTTCTTCCCAGTTTCAGGTCAGAGCTGAAGACTTTTCTCTTCAACCGCACTTTTGGTCACCTTTCTGCCCCTGCCACTGGCTCGGTCCCAGGATCCGCTATTGTAAAGTGCTCTGTCCGGTGTGGAGGGCGCTATATAAATCGAAGTTGTTGTTATAGTTGTTGTTGTACTCTCATGCAGATTCTGCTACTCTACTGGCTCTCCATCCTTCAGTACAATTCAAAATCCTCGTCCCCCCTTTCCAGGCCCTCCACGGCCTTGCCCCCTCCTACCTCTCTGAACTTCTGACTCACTATCAACCTGCCTGCTCCTTCCATTCAGTAGGCTTCAGCCTGCTCCATGTCTCCCCACCTTCACCCCAATCCACCCGACCATCAGTGGCTGGGCTATCAGCCTCTCTGCACCCACCCTTTGGAATTCCCTCCCACAATCCTTTCTCCTTGCTCCTTCCCTTGCCTCCTTCAAGGCCCAACTCAAGACCCTCCATTTCGTGACCCTCAAGATCCACCTGACAATGCCTTCAGGCGCCCTCCTACCTCTCCGCTCTCCCTCATCCCAAACCTGCCTGCCTCCCACCTCCCTCATGCCTGGGTCCCGACCACTGACTGTTCAACAACAACAATAACAGTAAAATTACACTTGTATAGCACATTTCACATCAGGAGGGCATCCCAAGACATTGGACTGTCATTGTTTCAGACCTGAGCTGGGGTCAGGGATGGGGAGGGTGGAGGGAAATGGGGGATTTGGGGTGACCAATGGGACATCGAAGAGGAGGGTCTTGAGATGGGACTTGAAGGTGGCTGATGCAGAAGGGCTGCGGGATGGAGTTCCAGAGGATGAGGGCAGAGTGACTGAAGGCTCGCCCGCCAATGGTGGGACGGGTAGGTTGGGGGACGTGGAACAGGCCAGCGCCTGCTGAACGGAGGGAGCGGGCAGGTTGGTAGGGGGTCAGAAGGTCACAAAGGTAGAGTGGGGCGAGGCCATGGAGGGCTTTGATTGTGAGGACCAGGATCTTTAATTGAATTCTCTGGGTGATGGGAAGCCAATGGAGTCGAACGACGATGGGGCAGATGGGGTCACGAGGCTTGGATAGGTAGAGAAGATAGACTGCAGAGTTCTGGATTATCTGCAGTTTATGGAGAGAGGCATTGGGATGTCCTCCCGACATTAAACACATAGAAAGGTGATTCAGGTTTTCGGCAACAGTTTCAACTTATTTCTTGATCTGAGGCAGATAAGCACAGCTTTGCTTCCTATACATATTTGCACTCACCAATTAATCTTGAATTATGAATTGCTGCTTCTTCGACGAATACAGGAAACTCATTATAGTGCCCTTTGATATAGCATTGCCTTGCCTACCCTAACCAGAAGCATGATACCTCAAGCCTCCAGCACAGACTTGCAAGGCTTCCCACACTTACAATTTGGACAAATTCCGCGTTGCCGTTGATATTCTATGTGTTGCATGATTTTGTGCTTTTATAGAAAGTCCCACTAAAGTCAGTTCACCAAAGAAAACAAATTATAGTGCACTTCAATATAGCATTGCCTTGCTTATACAACAGATCTTTTGTGGACTCCCCTAACACCAGCCTCTGACACAAACTGCGCCAAGCTTATCACCTTGGAGCTGAACTGGCTCCAAGGTGACAGGCTTGGCAATAGAATGCTGGAATCGAGTCTCAGTAATCCAGTTCCTGAGCCATAGATGTTGCCTGATCCACTGAGTGTTCCCAGCAATTTCTGTTTATGTTCCCGAGCCATGATGGTCTGCAGAACTCCAGGCACTGATAATAACAGACTAGCAGCCTGGATCACTAGAAGGACTTAGCAGAGAAGACAGCGCCTCCAGCTCCATGACCTTCATCATTCAGGAGAATAAGATATCATGGAACTCAGAAGACATTATAAGGCGCTTTATCAAATGCAAGGATTATTGTTATTATTCAGTTACTCACCACTCTGATTTGGTGAGTAACTTGGAGAGAAACTTTAAGGTGGTGAGTTCCCATGATATCACCATTCCGTTGACATCACTGGGTCAAAATCCTGCAACTCCCTATCCAACAGCATTGTGAGAGCGCATCATCACAAACATTACAGCGGTTTAAAGAGAAGGCACACCACCACTTTCTTAAAGATGAGCAATATCCCGAGATGAGTTTAAAAAAAGCACTCCAATTATCATCCAGTTACAACTATCACATTTTCAACCCAATTCTTGAAGAATTCTAAATTTCCACTATTTAAATTGAACATCTTAAATTGGTTTATAACCAGTTAAACTGTTTACACAATAATCACTGTTATTTGTGCAACAACAGTTATGTAACTCCATGGAATCTAAAGACTTAAAGTAATTATTTTCACCATAAAAATATTCATTCATTCAACTTGACAAGCTTCTTTGACTACAAAAAAAAGCTATTTTACCAAGCAGCAGGAAAAAAAATACTGGAGCATCAAATTTCATCATATCATCGCTGTCAGCTTGGGAGGTTGGTGGCTAAAAAGGTTTGCTTGCATTAAAAGCAATGAGAGTGGAGAGATTGTCTGATACATAAAAAAAGAAAGCTAGCAGACTTTAAACAACATCAGATCCTTCAACCTACCCTCCTACACTGTGATCAAAGACATTTTCTGTTTGCAATGATTATTGCTGAACATTTCCAAAGAAAGGTCATCTCAAATGGCATCAAGTATTACCCAACTAGCTCCGTGACAGAAAAAGCAGCAGTGGGTCAAAAAGTAAAGCTGTAAGACATATTACCAGTTGTTTTTTTTAATCCATCCCATTACATTTTCAACAGAAAGTACCAAACTGGATAACTGGATAATGTGAGTTTAGGAATGCCCTCCTCAGTCCAAAACAGTTTGTAAAATACATTGCACATTTCTGATGCAACTTTCTAGAAGACTGCATGTCAGAAACAGCAGACACTGAAAACCTAATTACTACTGATGACAGATCTACTCTTTAATGTGTCAGCAATATTGCAAGTAAAACAAATTCATTAGAAAATAATCAATTGAACTATGAAGAGCAATAATGATTGGTATCCAATGGATAGCATGATATTTATATTTCTGACTTTTCACGTATACAGTTTTTTTTAAACAAAGACCAAGTTATCAATTTCTAAATGGCTAGAATTGGCTGCATATTCCTGTTGACAATAGGCAATCCTTCTAAAATGGTAAATTAAATACATTAAAATTATGTGGACTTATTTTTCAGTTACTGAACAAAAATAATGAAAAGTTGAAAATATTTCTGAAAAAGAATGCTTCATATTGAATCAAAAAGTTGAAATAAAAATATTTTTCTCAATAGCTATTTCTCAATAACACAAATCTAAATTCTATCTTTGTGTTGAATATGTAGATTACGTAATTAACTGTTCCATAGGCCACAGGCCAAGTCACATAGAATTCTGCAGCACAGAAGACCACAATATGTTTGTGCTGCTCTTTAAAAAAATATTCCATTCATTTCTATTTACATTTGTTTTCCCTCAAACCTTGAAAAGTACAGTACGGGTATCCCGCCCCAACCGCGGTCTTGCCAACCATGAAACTCATGCATCCACGGTTTGCTAAATGCGACAATCCTCGCAAATCGCATTTTGCGCATCCGCGATTTAAATCCGCGGGTTTAAATTTTCAAGTTTCACTCCTCCAAACAAGGGACAGCATTCATTCGCATATTGATGTGTATTCATCCACGCTCTCTTTAAGTTGTCTTCCCCCCTCCCATCCCACCCCTCCTTCTCCAGCCCTCCGTGTCACCCCCTCACCCAGCCCTCTGTGTCACTCCCCCAGCCCTCTGTGTCACCCCCCCACCCAGCCCTCTGTGTCACCCCCCCACCCAGCCCTCTGTGTCACCCCCCCACCCAGCCCTCCGTGTCACCCTCCCACCCAGCCCTCCATGTCACCCCCCCCAGCCCTCCGTGTCACCCCCCCACCAGCCTTTCGTGTCACTCCTCCTTCCCCCCACCAGTCCTCCATGTCTCTCTCTCTCTGTAGCAGATTGCTGCAGATCCTGGCAGCCAATGCGCCGAAACTTAGTTCCCCTATCCCCATGTATATTATAACTGTATTTTTGGGGGGTTTAGTTTTACTAAACGCAAACTTACCATGTATCCCCATGTTTCCCAAAGGGCCCTGCATTTCCCAACCGCGATTTTTCCACCACGAAGGTTTACAGGAACATATCCCCCATGATTGGGGAGGGATACCTGTATTCATTTTTAAGATACTTATCTAGTTTTCTCTTGAAAGTTAATACGCATCCATACACTCTTGGCAAGGCATTCCACACCCAACAACTTAGTTTATAGGACATTGTTGCTTTGGGGGGAGAAAAACTGCTCTGACTAATGATTTATACAAGCATACCAAAATGAATTTAGGTAAAACCATCCTTAAAACATCAGAATAATGTTACATCTCCTCTGTAGTTACATCTGCATTTGCAATGATCTTCTTTTGCAGTGTAAAATACATAATTTATTTGAATTTTGTTTAATAAAAATAACTGCAGTAAAATATCTGCCCAGAAATCGAACCCAGGTCCTCTCGCTTGAGAGGCAAGTGAAGTTAAAATGAGCAACGCATCTGCACAAAGGCATTATGTAAACTCACATAAAAGACACAAAAGCAGTGATTCTGTACGGCAACAGGTTTAACATTAAGCTACTCACTGGAAGTTGGCAACTCTTAAAGCCACAGGAATGTGTGAAAGCTGTGCAGCCCATTTCAGAGTAACATCTTGGTATATTAGCAGCATGTTATTATGGTTTCCAATTAGAGTGTTTATTGTTCCTTCTGAAACTGTAACAGAATTAATAAAATAAATCAATTTATTTAGTTCCCAACAAAATAAATGCAAAGCAGTATTCACATTTATAAAAGGCAGGTTTATCATTCACTATATGTATGATAACAATTTACTTAAAAGTTACACAAAAATGAATATAATTTGCTTGTCAATTAAAACACATTATAAGATATTTCAGATTTGCCTTACAATCTCAGTCATTAGGATTTGTGGTTTCTAAAAAAAAGCATCAACTTTCTGTAATGCAAGTTTCCAAAATAGTTAATGTGTGACATGTACAGACCAGAAAACTCATAGATTTTACATATTCAAATGCAGCATTTCTGTATGTACAGCTTTCTGTAAATACTGCTTTCACATACAAATGAATAGATTTGGGGTGCTTCAAAGGCCTTACTCTACACTGGGACCCTTTTGTTCTTTGTATACTTAATAACCTTTATTCACAGGCTCAGTGCAAGATAATACTTGGAGCGATAACACTCAAGGAAAGGTAAATTGTGAAATCCGAGTGGAGAGCAAAGATCTTCAAAATAGAAATTTCCAGGGTTAACACATGAGCTCAAGGGTGTTAAATGTTCACTACAGATAAATTTAAGGTACTGCATACAGGAAGTAATAATAATAATAATTCTTGTATTTTTGTATTTATCATGTTTTTTGAGATGTCTCAAAGCTCTTCACAGAATATACTGTAAAGTGAATTGGCTGTATATGTGTGGGCAAAACACTCCAACCAATTGCGCACAAGAGTGATCCCAGAAACTGTCATGGATTGAATGACTAATTTATTATTATTTTGAAGGAATCGACTAACAACCAGGTTTCTACTTACTGCTCGGTAAACAGAGACGTGTGGAGTAAGGAAATTTGTCTCATATTTTGCCCTGCCCGGGAATCGAACCCAGGGTCCTCTTGCTTGAGAGGCAAGTGGTCTAACTACTAAGCTAGAGTAGTTGATTCAACAACTAAAAATAGAGGCACAGATACTCTGGACAGATACCAGGACATTTCTCTTTACTAAGAAGTTAGTAAGTGGAACATGTTTTTAGGTTTTTGATTGAGGCCAGGACACTGGATTCATTTAACCAGCTTGATGCTGGGATGATGGTTGGCTGGGTATTCTGGAGGGGTGTGGTCAAATCTGGGCCAAAGGGCTTTCTTGATCCAAACTAATCTTAAAGACCTGGTGATTTTATGATACAATTTGGCAAAGAGGAAGACTAAAAGAGTAAGTGTGTTCACTGCTTCACTGTTCACCACATCAAAAAATGTGAAGCAGCAATGAATAAGGAAAACAGGACACTATGTAGCATGCAGCAAAGGTAATACAGTAATAGTGGGTGATTTCAATCTTCACATAGATTGGGAAAACCAAATTGGCAAAAGTAGGGTAGAGGAGGAGTTCATAGAATGTATGAGAGATAGCTTTCTGGATCAGGATGCTGAGGAACTAACCAGGAGACAGGCCATCCTAGACCTTGTTTTGTGTAATGAAGCAGGGCTAGTCAGTAATATAGATATAATGGCTCCTCTAGGGCAGAGTGATCATAACATGATATAATTTAGTATTAAGTTAAGAGAGCGATGTAGTCAAATCTGAAGCAAGGATCTTAAATTTAAATAAAGCTAACTTTGCAGGATGAGGGAAGAATTAGCTAAAATAGAATGGGGAATTAGATTAATGGATATGACAGTAGACCAATAATGGCAAACATTTAAAGATACAGTGCATAATTCTCAGCAGTGACATATTCCCTTGAGGAATAAGAGTACCACAGGGAAAGCAATTCATCCATGATTAACTAGAGCAGTTGGGGAAAGTATAAAACTAAAAGAAAAGGCCTATAAAACTGCCAAAAAGAGCAGCAAACCTGAAGACAGGGAGTGTTTCAGGGACCAACAAAGAAAAACCAAAAAACTCATTAAGAGTGAGAAAATGGATTACGAGGCCAAGCTAGCTAAGTCAGATTGTAAGAGTCTTTATAAATACATTAAGAGGAATAGGCTAGAAAAAGTAAATGTAGGTCCATTACAGGCAGAGACAGGAGGAATTATAATGGGGGATAAGAATATGTCCCTAAGAGTCCCTAAATAAATACTTTGCTTCTGTCTTCACTAGGGTCCGTCGATATGGAAATTTTCCGATTTAGATATATCGATGGGCTCATATCAAGATATACCGAAACATCGATATTTTCGGGGTTTTCGTACTGCGCATGCGCGCGCATTCAGATGTGCGCGCGCATGCGGAGGTGTGTGCGCATTCGGGGCCTATCTCCTCAGGAGGTAAATATCTTTCTCTCTGTGTGTCTCTCACACTCACTCTCCATCTCTGTGTTTTTCTGTCTGTGTCTCTGTGTCTCTCTCCTCTCTCACATTCCCCCCCATCTCTATGTATCTGTATATTATCACATCCACCCTGTCTCTCCCCCCACGCCCCCTCCCCCGCCGCTGTCCCTCTCTGCCGTCCCTCTCTCCTCCCTCCCCCCGCCGCCATCCCTCTCTCCCCCCCACCCCCCACCGCCTCTCTCTCCCCCACCACCCCCCACCGCCGTCCCTCTCTCCCCCACCCCCCCGCCGTCATCCCTCTCTCCCACCCCTTCCCCGCCGTCTCTCTCCCCCACCACCCCCCACCCTTTGCATACCTGTAAATTGTATTCAAGTACTATGAATACAATATGGCGGCTTTGCACTTCAGTCTGTGCATTGTGTATAGAGATGAGCATTCTGGATCTTGTGGTTCAGTGTGCGCGCATTCCGATTTTTTCCCTCGTTTCGATATATCGATATTTTTGAAATGCCTATATCGGCGTATTGATATGAAAATTATATCGGGTTTTAGCGATATATCGATATATCGCCGGACCCTAGTCTTCACGTTAGAAGACCCAAAAAGTTTACCGAAAATAGAGATGAACCAAGGGGCTAATGATAGGGAGCAACTTAGGGAAATTTACATTAGCAAAGATTTGGTGCTAAGGGAAATTGTTGGCATTAAAAAGTGACAACATCCCCTGGACCTGATGGTTTGCATCCTAGGGTTTTAAAAGAGGTGGCCATGAGATAGTGGAGGCATTGTTTCTGATCTTCCAAAATTCTTTGGATTCTGGAATGGCCCCCATTGATTGGAAGATCGCAAACGTCACACAACTATTTAAGAAGGGTGGGAGAGAAAAGATAGGGAACTATAGACCAATTAGTCTGACATCGGTGGTAGGGAAAATTCTAGAATCCTTAATTAAGGATGTTGTAAGTGGGGTACTTAGAGGACGAAAATAGTCAGCATGGCTTTACAAAAGGGAAGTCATGCTTAACAAATCTTTTAGATTTTTATGAGGACATATCAAGTAGATTAGATAGGGGGAAAACAGTAGATGTAGTGTATTTAGATTTCCAAAAGGCATTCGATAAGGTGCCTCATAAAAGGTTGATCCACAAGATAAGGAATTAAGGAGAATATATTAGCATGGATTGAAGAATGGCTAACGGGAAGAAAACAGAGTAGGAATAAACGGGTCCTTCTCAGATTGGCAGGATGTGACTAGTGGAGTGCCACAAGGATAAGTCATAGCTGCCAACCTTTTTTAACCAAAAAAAGTACTCCTGAAAGCTAAACACAGTGTTTTGAAGTAAAAAAAAGTATTTTCCCCAGAAACTACTGGTACTTAACGAAAACATTACAGCGCGAAAAGATGCCAAGTAAAATAAGAATTCAAAACTCCTCATTAAGCAAAAATTGCGTTAAGCGGGAGGTCCCTACTGTGTTTCCATATATGAAAAAAATTGTTCCTAGTAATGCCTTGCGCCTAGCTTAGCGCCTAGCACTAACATTTACAGTGGATCAGCGAAGGCAGAAGGTAGGTACTGGGTAGCACTGCTATTGAAGGCAGGGAGAGAGAGTTAAAGAGAAAGAGACTGAGACAGAGAGAGACAGAGAAAGAGAGACTGTGAGTGAGATTGTGACAGCCAGAGACTCAAACAGAGAGAGAGAGAGAGACACACACAGAGAGAGAGCAAGATACAGAGGGAGAGAAAGAGAGAGAGCGCGACCCAGACAGACAGAGAGGGAAAGACACGGAAAGAGAGAGAAAGAGACACACGGAGGGACACACAGAGGGAGATTGAGACAGAGAGAAGGAGAGACAGACAGGCAGAGCATGGAATTTCCAAATTCGGATTTTCCAAAAAACTTATTTTAACAAGAAAAATTGTACTGCCGTATTTACTTCAATTTATCGTACAAAATACGGCAAAAACGTACTGGTTGGCAGCTCTGATAAGTGCTTGGGCCTCAACTATTTACAATCTATATCAACGATCTAGATGAGGACATCGAACTTAAAATATCCAAATTTGCAGATGACACTGAACTAGGAGGGCGAGTAAACACCGAGGATGACATTAAAAAATACAACGCGATATAGATAGGCTAGGTGAGTGGGCAAGTAGGTGGCAGATGAAGTATAATGTAGGGAAGTGTGAAGTCATCCACCTAGGTGGTAAAAACAGTACAGCAGATTTTTTTTAGAAGGGGAGAGACTAGATAGTGTCAGCATTCAGAGGAACTTGGGTGTCCTTGTACACCAGTCACAAAAAGGTTGTTTACAGGTAGAGCAAGCAACTAGGAAGGCTAACAGTATGTTCAACATTGCCAGGCTCCGCAACTACCTCACCCCCCACGCTGTCAAAACACTCATGCACGCATACATCACCTCATGGCTGGACTACGGAAACTCTCTCCTCGTCGGCCTCTCCAGTTCCTCCATTCACAGGCTGCAGGTCATCCCAAACTCTGCAGCCCATGTACTATCCCGCACCCGCTTCCGCGACCACATAAACCCCACCCTCGCCCGTCTCCACTGGCTCCCCATCCTCCAGAGGATTGAGTTCAAGATCCTCGTCCTCACCGTCAAGGCCTTACACAGCCTTGCCCCGCCCTATTTAACCAATTTACTTTCCCCCTACACGCCCACCCGGACCCTCCGTTCAGCAGGTCTTGGCCTGCTCCAAGCCCCCCGCCCGAACACCCCCCACCATCGTAGGCCGGGCTTTCAGTTTTTCCGCTCCCACCCTGTGGAATTCCATCCCCCAATCCCTCCGTTTTGTTTCTTCCCTTTCCTCTTTCAAGGCCGGTTTGAAGACTTTCCTCTTCGACCGTGCCTTTTGTTCCCCCCCGAACTTTTCGACCTCCCCTTCGTGTTTCACCCCTTCCCGAACACTCCCCTCCCAGCTCGGGTCACACGCCTCCTGTGCAGCGCCTTGGGACGTCCTCCCGACGTGAAAGGCGCTTTATAAGTTTAAGTTGTTGTTGTTGCCGTTCATTACAAAAGGGTTCGAATATGAGAGTAGAGAAGTCTTGCTGCAACTGTATAGGGCGTGGTGAGTTTTGGTCTCCTTATTTAAGAAAGGATGTACTTTAGAAAGGATGCCTTAGAGTGGGTACAACATAGGTTCACTAGGTTGGTACCTGGGATGAGGGACATGAGCTATGAGCATAGGTTGAGCAATCTAGGCCTATATTCTCTAGAATCAGAGGTGATCTTATAGAAACCTATAAAATGATTAAGCGGCGCGACAGATTAGATAGTGGGATACTGTTTCCCCTGGTTGGAGAAACTATAACTAGGGATCACAGTCAAAATTAGGGGTCAGACCTTTCGCACTGAGTGGAGGAAAAATTTCTTCACTTAGATGGTAGTGAATTTATGACATTCTCTACCCCAAAGGGTTGTAGATGCTCAGTCGTTGTACATATTCTAGACTGAGATTTATAGATTTCTTGTGGATAAAGGGATTAAGGGATATGGGGATAAAGCGGGTAGGTAGAGTTAGATTAGAACATCAGCCATGATCTTATTGAATGGTGGGGCAGGCTCGAGGGGCCGAATGGCCTGCTCCTGCTCCTAATTCTTACATCCTAAGCTATATTGCCAAATCAGTTCGAGTTCAAATTACCAGCACTGCACAGTGCTCTGGTCAGGCGACACCTGCAGTATGGAATAAGTTCTGGTCACCACAAACAAGAGGGAAATCAGATCCTTGAGGCAGTGTAGGGGAGAGCAACAAGGATAATCCCTAGTTTTAAAGCATCAAACTGTAAGTAAAGACTGGATGAGCTACAAGTGAAAAGCGGATAAGTGGAGCTCTTCAACTTTGAAAAGAGACATTTTAAGGGGTGCATAAGTTACTACAATGCATTGAGAAAATAAACCCAGAATAATACTTCCAAATTCCCCCAGGCAGCGGGACATGGGGGCATAGGTTCAGTATTCAGAAGTGTGACCTCAGATAATAATTGAAAGTGCTTCATTGTTCAGCAATGATTAGTTGAATAACAATAATACTTTCTATTTGTATAGAAATGTAGAAATCAGGGAGTAGCAGAGCACCTAAGCATTAATTTAAAGTTTCATCTTGGAAGCTTACATACCTGAACCATATGGTAAGAAGCAACTAGGGTTGTACTCCATTTTTTTCATAAAACGAAGATGTCCATTTTCTTTAAAGCAAAACAGGTTTCTCTCTCCGAGTACAAATATAGAGGAAGCAGCCTGCTTAAATGATACTATGCATATGTCCAATGCTTGTTCACCAATGTTCACTATCCAGTCTTTCTGAAAACAAAACAAAATATGACATCACATGGAAACTACATTTTAAATAAGATTCGGATATGAACCTCTGCACTTTCACAACAGCATTTTCTGTCATGGTTATACTCAATTGCGCTGTAGATCCAGTCTACTGTGCTTCATGTAAGTACCTACTTCTTACCACAGGGTGGCACTATACTGAATTACAGGTAGACCCCGCTTACCAAACGCCCGGTTACTGAAATTTCACGAGAACGAGGGTTTCTATTTGTACCACTTCTCCGCTTAACAAGGGCTGCTTTTGCTATAACGAATGTTTACACACACTTTAAATCTCGCGGGCTTCTCGTGCGCAACTTCTCTCTGGTTGCCCAAGCAACGCACACTCAGTCTTTAGCGTGCCTCAGTTAAGCAGTGCAGTGCAGCCCCTCCCATATGGGAGGAGCTTAAGCTGCAGGATGATTTGTGGCTTCGATAATAGGAAGTCGAAATGGTGGGGGGGGGATAGAGATAGAGAGGAGGGGGGGATAGAGAGATGGGGAGGATAGAGAGGGAGGAGAGGGGGGATAGAGGGGAGGGGGATAGAAAGGGGGGGGAATAGAGAGATAGAGAGGAGGGGGGGTTAGAGAGAAAGAGAGGGGGGTTAGAGAGAAAGAGAGGAGGGGGTGTGGAGAGATAGAGAGGAGGGGTGTAGAGACAAAGAGAGGAGGAGGGGTAGAGAGATAGAGAGGAGGGGGGCGGGGGTAGAGAGAAAGAGAGGAGTGGGGGGGAAGAAAGAAGCGTGTCACGTGTCCTGAAATGCCTGGGTGCAGGTTGCGATATTTCAGTGTGGTGACTGGCCTGGAGCAGGTAGGATTGGCGTTTTTATTCCTGCAATTTTTGTCACATTCCGGATTCTGGAACTCCGGACTTTTGGCTGCTCAACCTGTACACCAAAAATGTTAGCGCTAGGAATTGCTAGAAACTAAACTGATGTTAGCGGGGAGGCTCGGGTTGGGGCTTTGGCCTCAGCCAAATACAGTAATACAGTTAAACTCTTGCTTAACAAAATTTTCACTTAACGAAGGGTTTTAAAGTCCCTAACCCCTTCATTAAGC
This sequence comes from Hydrolagus colliei, assembly GCA_035084275.1. Lineage (NCBI taxonomy): Eukaryota > Metazoa > Chordata > Chondrichthyes > Chimaeriformes > Chimaeridae > Hydrolagus > Hydrolagus colliei. The sequence continues at coordinate 116,312,924 of CM068743.1, forward strand.
GGGGTCTACCTGTACAACAATTAATCTGATTTGACCCAATACCTGACTTGAGAATGGCAGCAATGGATCAAGGAAACAAAGTTAAAATCATCAAGAGAGAGAAAGTCTGAAAAACATCAATTTGGTATGTTTTACCAATTACTAGTTGTGATTCCAAAATATCTCACTCTGCATATAGGAGAATCAAAACATATTTGAGAAATACAATGAGTGAAGAAAGAATGACCAAACTTATTATGATGCATGTTCATGATGAAAAATCCGGTAGATAAATTTATCAGAAAATGAATGAAACACTTGTGAGGAATACTTAATTGTTGTCCAAATAAAGATTATTCCCACATGACCATAGATTTAACCTCCAAAATCAGTATACTAAACAGAATAACCCACACTCTTCACTTCAATTTACTCAAGCATGCTATATGTGCACAATTCAATGGCATATCAATCCATCCCATGCAACCAGAATTTTACAATAAGACTCAATTATTTTAATATTATTTAATTAAGCACTCGTCCTCATCAATAAATATTAAGAATATCTCCACCGCCGCCACATTGCCCACCTCCAACAGTAAACTGCGTGAGGTGACTATACAAATGCGTGTTGTTGCTGTTTGGAACATTAACATATTTGGACTACTGTAAACCATAGACCACACCCTAACTTGCTTTCACTACCAAAAATGCTTCAGAAATAATAGTGGATACAAATTGCAATTATACAGGTGTCTATCATTTATCACATGTGAAGCTTTGTTCAGAAATCAGTGAAGACATTGTGACTAAGTAGAAACCATTAAAATAATGACAATATGTTTTAAAGAAACAAACTATCCAAATCAACAGATTGAATCCTGGATCTATGCAATTTAGCCAAAACATGTTCCAAAGTACAGTAATGATAAAAAATAGGATTAGTAAGATGATCAGCTAACATGATGAAATTTTCTGAATGGATCTAATGGCTTACCAATATACTCTACATAAGGAAACAAATCTTCAGCAATGGAAAGGGTAAACTATATATTCAAGCTACATTTTATGAATTGCTTCATTACCTTTTTTTTTACTATTTATATGTCTTGCTTTTATGTATGTTTCATATATTTTAATTTCCCGCTGTCTGTAATTATGTGGATATCCCTATATTGATGTACAAACAGTGAGAAATTAAATAAAACTAAAAAGAAACACTCTTTGCCTCTCTATATCCATCTGAGCCTGTCTATCCCTGTCACTCACAGACTGGACTAATAGAGGTACTAATAGAGGGCAAATTTAAAATATATATCATTGAAATATAATTAAGGACAACACTAAAGGTAGGTTCGAACTTCATTTCTGTGCTTCTACTCATCTCTAAACATGATCAAAGATCAAGCAACTCACAAAAATGTTATGCTTAAGAAACACAGCTTAAATTCATATAAATACTTTGATCTTGAGGGGTGTGAGGACTCCTGGGCCACTTTCAGCACCACCCTCTTCGATCCACTAAGATACAGAGAACAAACTAAGAACAAATTATATCAGCATGTCCATCAGAATGTTTACAGCATCCATATATACATCGGGAGAATCTTAACCTCGACTATCCATGAGATAGAATGTTGACATCAGATACAATTTGAGAAAATAGTAAACCAAGAAAAAGGATCTAAGGCATTTGCCTCCCAAAGTATTCGCTAACAAACCAAAGGTATATCAACAAATTAGTATCTAAAAATTTGGCAACATTTCAAAGTAACAGAAACCAGCATTACAACATAAGAGAAAAATGTTGAGAGAACATAGACACAACAATACAAGGAATAAAGACAGAACCTTTATGAAGTCTTGTGTCACAAGAATGATGCAGACATTCATCAGTGTAAATAATAGGGAGATTTATTTACAAACAGAATTTGATAAATAAAAACTCCACTAACAGTAAACTAAATAAGTTCCACTACATTATTATGGGACAAACTGATTGGTTTGAGTGTGCACCAGCCAAACCTCCCACAAATGATTGTGGGAAGAAAGGACCACTGTCTGCAAATGGGTCACTTGAGAAAGGTTTAGTCACTGGAACATTTTAAAGATTTTCATTGAGCAATCAAGACCATTCACATACTTTGACTTTGAACGCAGCACTGAATCACTCCAGTTTCCTCTTAAAGATCTATAAAGTTCTGATCAGTTATCAGCAAAGGGGTTTTGGCACATGCACTGGAGAATTTAGAAATCTGTCTTAAAAGCCTTCAAACGCATTGGTGTTATTGATTTGGATGTGAAATTTATATTAATCTGAAGCCATTTCACTCATATCAAGAGATATAGATAGGCAAAAGGAAATAGCTGCAGAAGTCATGAGCAATTGAAGGGCCGCATTCTACATTTTAAAAAGCTACAAAGATGTCAATAAAATCTATTAAAGTATTCTCATATTATTGTTAGTGTATTCGATTCTATCACTCCACAAGATGAATAAATGAAATGCTGATATCCCTTCTGTATACATAACTGATTCAGATGTGATCATGTGAAGAAGCAAATGAAAATCTGCAGATGATAATAAGTAAAAAGGCCCAAAATGTTAAGCAAAATCATGTAGGTTAGAAGATATAGACAGATGAGGAAATGTTTGAAACAGAAGCAACAACAACAACCCAACAAACTGCATTTATATAACATCAGGAGAAACTTCCAAGGCACTGGACAGTCAAGGATTTCCACATGATCTGGGGGTTGGTATCAAAATATGTAGCAAATTTGCACAAAAGAACACGTAATAAAAATATATCCTTTTTTTAAATTCTTCCAAGCAGAGGAATACAAAAGACTGTCAGAGGATATAAGATAAGTTAGCAGAATTGGAATGGAAAGCAGTGAATGCAATTGAATTCAAAGACAAGCAAAACTAAAAAAACTTGTATCTGATAATATTTTTTTCACATTGGAAGAATGTCTCAAAGGGCTTCTCAGGATTTACTCAAATGTGTATTGTTAGTGTGTACTTTGTGTAACATCAGCGAAGGTTACTTCCTGCATTCTAAGCATAAAAGTGCCATTGATGTCACTACCTTCATGAAGAATGTGCTAGAACATGGAATCCTATTCTACCAATGACCAAAATCCTTCCGTCGTGAAAGGTGTCATGAAAGGTGCTCTATAAATATAATTTTGTTGTTGTTGTTGAAATTGAGTCTATAAGAGCAGGGAAAGATCATACAAACAGGAACAGAGCAGATCGCTCCAGTGGGAAGTTGGCATCAGAACAGACAAAATTGCTTCCTTCTGTGCTGGAAATTTTCTCTGATTCTATGAATTTGTAGTTGCAATTTGATGACATTCTTGCAATTTTTTTTACCCTGAAATACACCATGGATAACAAATAAAAGATAGTACAGTACTGCAGTTTAAGTAGATGGCATAATGTTTCAGGACCTGGATTTGTCTCTTTGATTTTAGGTTAAGGTTCAAGATGAAGTGAGTGCATGATGTCTAGATCCCATACATTACAATTATCCTTACCATCAGTTTCTTCCCAGTCCCAAGTTTCTGCTGTTCAGAATTTTGCTTAGTTTCGGCATCTGTGGCAACAGCGAGCACTTGGTACCTGATGTCAGAGAAACATTTGTTTTAAATAAAATACAAATCCTGTCTAATGGGCATAGCTCACACAACTTTGTAATTACAGAGCAGCCTCCTTGGAGTTCACTTCTTTACAGCACAAAACCAAAAATGACAACCTGCATTTAAATAGTGCACTTAACACAGCAAAGCATCTCAGAGCTCTACACACTATAATACCATATTGTGGATCCCATTCATTGCACATGCTGGTTTTCTTGCTCTCTTCCCATGTACCAACCAATTTCTGCAGTAAAGTAACCAACTTCCTGATCATTAAGTAGCTGTTGATGTCAACTGCTGCTTTGCTGTGCATGTACAAATTAGAAATCAACATCAGCAGCAGCACAATAACCCGTACATTGACCATTTTGGCCTCCTCAGAGTCCACGCTTATCACTCCTTGAAGTCTTTCATGCAGAAAGACTTGGTCTTTCATGTAGATGCAAATAAAACCCATACTTACAGCTATTTCATTGTGAAATTGGATTGAGCAGTAATTCCTATATGAAATTGGGTTGAGCAGTCTGACATTAATTCTTCATAAATGTGGTCTCACAAATAAAACTATGTTTAAATAGGCAATCTCACTCAGGGAGACCATAGGATGACCAACGTTAAAAATGTCACACTGGTGCAATAGGAGGTGCTCAACTGAAATTGGGATAGGGCTATATTGGTAGGACAGAACACAGGATTTGTATCTGGGTTCTGTACTGTCTTTTCACAGTGCCAACACCAGTCTTTCCCACTCCATCATGATTTTGCTGCTGCTGCACCTCAGGTGATGTCATCTCCTAGGAGATTCTGTTCTAGGTTTTGCAGGTTATTCTTGGCCTTCTGCACTTCCTCTTTTTATTCAGCTTTCATTTCATTGTGCTTTACAATAATCTGAAGCCTTAACCTGTCAGATACCTGAAGAATTTCTTTACAATTCGGCTTAACTCTATGGTTCTTCACAGGGAGTTTTGTTCTGTGTTTAATTGTGCTGTATCTGATCCAGGATTGTTTGATACAAGGAGGGGTGGGGGGATGTGCACATGACAATGGATTAAGCACACATTCAATGGCATGGACCTAGAATGGGATACCAAAGCAGAAGTTAAACTGCTGCATTTCCCTGCACTTGCATTTCTCATTCAATAAGATATTTTGCCAATCATTTCTGAGGCTATTTTCATACAGCCAATCTTTCAATTTCCTTTGGATTTTTGTTTCCATTTATTTTATTGAAGTATCATTTGGATCATACTAATGGGGCTGCAGTTATAGGTATAGCTCAGCCACCTTTATTGAATGGGGGAATCATAGTAACATTTTACAGTCACTTTTGTTAAATGGGGGGATAACAGTAACATTTTCCATAGGAACCTCTCCTTTGTTTATCAATTCTCTCAAGATGGATGTCAATGTTTGCCTCATTTCTCCAAGTGTCCAGGAGTATGATTCATGTTCCAGTGGATTTCACCATTTCTAGGCCATTGATCCTACTCAGACCCTCTACTTCATTTTAGGGGAAAATCCCAGCTTTCACAATATGAACTGCATATTGTTAATTATCCAACATTTTTTAAAAAAAAACTCCTTCTTGTTTTTTTTAAAACTATGAAGCTGTCATTGTCCAAATCATGGCAGCCAATCTTCACAGAATCTTAATCAATTACAAACAGAAGGTACTGCACTTGCTTTGGGAGAATAAACAAGCTCTGGATTTCCTAGATGCAACGTGTGGTCTACAATAATAACAGTGAGCTTCCAATCACCATATTGAATGGAAAACTGAATAGAAAGAAAGAGGATATCCACGGATATTGTGGTTTGAACATCAAACAGTGATCTGGTGACAAGATTTAGAGCTTTAGATTTCAAAGCTGTTATAGATTTGCTTGGAATTGTGCTGCAGATGCAGTTTCCAATCCTCCTAATGGATTAATGGTGGATTAATGGAACTGAATAAAACTGAGGGAGTGGAAAGACACAGATGGCACAGGTGTATGTGTAAATTCTGAGTAAATTGCATTTCTGATTTATACAATTCTAGTTCTATAATGGTTGTTCTTGCTTAAATATTGTATTTAAATATACAGTGTTAATTGTATGCAGCAACACTGACAATGGTAAAAAGAAAACGGAAAAGGAAGTGAATCCATAGCCAGATGCATCTAAAAACACAATATGGATTAAGTTAATAGCAGCTGTGAAAAATTCTGGTTCAACCAATTTTATTGCCTAATCTTTCAATGGCTTAAAACATAAGAAACAGATTAAACTATATCTTTTGATTTTTAGTTTCCTGAACACATATGGTGAGATCCTTGACAGATGTGAGAACTTCCTGAATTTATTAGCAAGTGTAAACTTGCTCCAGTGTGTACTGCAGTACTGTTTCATGCACATTATAGATTAATAAATAGATACTCCTTGCATTTGATATTGCACCTCTGTTTGGGGGAAAATATTTCAAAGAGCTTCACAGCATAATACTGTAAAGTTGGTGACTGTGAGTTTTGTAAACGAATACAGCGGCCAATGTCCTACAAATAGCATGAAGTGAATGACCAATTTTATTCGGGGGATTGTGGGCCAGGACACCATCACCACCAACAACAATAATTTGCATTTATATAACGCCCTTCACGTGGGTAGCATCTCAGAGCCCTTAATGATAATAAATAATAATCCTTGCATTTGATTTAGCATTCTTCAAGTCTTCTAGATGTCTCAAAGCATTCACAGAATACACGGTAAAGTGAATTGACGTATATATGTGGGCAAAATATGGGCTTAACATGGAAGAGCTTGACACCAAACCAGCGAGAGAAGGGAGGTGAATGGAGGTACAGACAAAGAGGAAGGTCTTCAGGTGTGATCATCAAGAGAAACTCCCTTTTGGAATAGTATTATGGATTCAAGGCTGCACTCTCCACCTCTCGAAGCCAGTCAGGAATCTGGGCATCTTGTTTGACCTCGAACTGTCCTTTCTCCCTTCTATCCGCTCCATGACCGGTACACCTCCGCAATATTGTCAAATAACTCCGCCACTACCTCATCCCCCATGCCACCGAAACTCTCATTCCCGCGTTTATCACTTCCAGGCTCGACTACGGGAACTCTCTCCTCGTCAGCCTTCCTAGCTCCTCCCTTCACAGGCTGCAGATCATTCAGAACTCTCCAGCTCGTGTACTCTCCTGCACCAGGCTCCATGACCACATCACTCCCATCCTCGCCCGTCTCCACTGGCTCCTTATTCCCCAGAGGATGGAATTCAAGATCCTCATCCTCACCTTCAAGGCCATTCACGGCCATGCACCCGCCTATCTCTCCGACCTGCTGTCTCCCTATCAGTCCGCCCATCCCCTCCGCTCAGGAGGCTCTGGCCTGCTCCGCATCCACCACTCTAACCGCCCCACCATCGGTGGCCTGACTTTCAGCCTCTCTGCTCCCACACTGTGGAACTCCATCACACAATCTCTTCGCCTCACTTCCTCTTTTTCCTCCTTCAAGGCCAGTCTCATGACCTTCCTCTTCGATCGTGCCTTCTACTCCCCTCCTAACTCTTCCACCTCTCCTACTCTCCTTCCCCTTCCTCCTACCCCGACCCTTCCCCACCCTGCTCGGGTCCCGACTTGATTGTTCAGCGCTTTGAGACATCCTCCCGACATGAAAAGCGCTCTATAAATGTAATTTATTTTTTGTTGTTGTTATGGGATCTTTAACAGTCACCTGAACAGTCAGATGAGTTCTCGGATTTTATCATTTAATCTGTAAAACTGTTTTTCCTGCAATATATCGTATTCCGAACCTATTTTGGAGTTTCAGCAGGGATTACATGAATTCAAATGCCCAATATCTGGCTTGAACTTGCAAACCTCTAACTCAGAAGAGAGTGTGCTTCCAACTGAGCCATATTATATTGCTATGCATCAGTTAAATACCATGAAAATGATATTACAAACCATTTTCAAATGCAATTTTGTTTTATGGCATTATATAAAGTAAAATATAATTGTGTATTGTGTTGTAAAAACTGTATTTGGCAATTGCTGGGCACAGTAAGAATGTTACAGTACAGAAAGAGGCCATTCGACCCATCAAGTCTATGCTGATTTTTTTCTCCATACACGATGCCTTGCTCTTATCACGCTTCCATATTCCTTTTTCAAGCACGTATCTTACTCTCTGCTTTTGTGCTGCTCTCATCTCCTTTGCTTCCCCACTCTCATGTGGCCAGCTTTTATAATTTGTACCTTCTTATTCTCAAATATTTGAGAACAGTCATTGCACTTCACAGTAAAAATCTGGGGAAGCACTTTTGAGTTGATTTAATAACATTTTGACAATATGGCCAGGAGCTATATCAAATGCAAGAATTATTTATTTGATAATATTATTCAACCATAATATTAAAAGCAGTCACACCACTGGCCAAGAACATGACATTTATAAGACGTATAAGTGATGCAATTGATGCAGCTGATATTTCATTTCATGGCATATATCAGTACAAGGACAAGGTTCTCATCTGCAATTCCCTTCAAGGAACTTTCCAATCTCAGTTATGTTGGCACCCAAAGGCTGCATTCTGCCATACAATCTGTATTGAAGTGTGCAGCATTTTTATTATTTTTTTAAAAAAAACTTTGCCAGAAGCACTGCAATGGTCTTTTCTCGGGTCCTGTACTTTCCTGACTATGTAGTGAGTCATCCCAACCTGTTCTCATGGATTGAAAATCAATGCATCAAAATTCCATTTACCCCAAATTTCAAATGCAAATTTCAGAACCAGTTGGACTTCCCAGAAACCAGTGCCTAGTTGTTTATTTTGAAATGCCTTGCCTAGTCATGTTGCTTTGATAATAGTAGAAATACTATTTGCAGCTGATATAATGCAGTGCAACATGTGAGATCAGTTATCTGAACAAGGGGTTTTACCACATATTTGCAAAAATTATACTTTACCCTTTTAGGAATGGCATTGTTAGGCAACTACCATACAGACTACTGACCCTCTCAGCCATGGTGTATAGCAGTGACACCACTAAAATCAGAGTGGAAAAAATAAAACATTTAACTCTATATTTTTAGTGAACAGACCTGCTTTGGGACCCTCTCACATGTTCTATTTTCTTTTCAGATAGGGAAACCAAATTAGACAGAGGAACAGTGAATACTGAGGATATGGCATTTGAATAATTTGAAACAATGTGGGCACTGTGTTCAGAAAATTCACTGTTTTCTTTTTGCCACAAAAATTATAAGGACATGCAGCTGAAGAAAAAAATACCTCTACCTCCATGACCAGAGTACAAATTAGGCAGCACATGTAATAACGCTATTCATAAAATAATTAATTGTTCGTGGATGTAGAAATTTATATTTATTCCCAAAGAAAAGCATATCAATTATGGTTACTTAAGAAAAGCATATCAATTATGGTTATTTCAATAGTATATGTCAGTGTGCAATTACACTACCCAAAACCTCAATAGTTACACAGAGAAAATGTTGAGTTTCTTAATCAATACTCTTTGCTAAATGTAAACATTGATCTCACATTTTTTGACTGTGCTTTAAAATAGAGATAAAATTCCTTTCAGGATTAACTGTATTACTGGATCTTTTTCTTTTAACACACATAACTTGGAAGCCAAGAAAAATATTGAACTCACTTATAGTTTTCAACTTCTCGACTTGAGGAGACTGTAATGAAAGAGTCAGACCTGGAGCTGTATTTCAATGGGCCTGGCAAGAGGAAACCAGGCAAGTAACGGCCAAAAGAATAGCTTTCTTGTTCAAAGAAAATAAGCATTCCATCCATAGATTGGATGCATATTAAATCTCGACCTAAATAAAGAAAAAAATATATATATTGGAATGATGCCCCATATTCACAATAGCCAGTATAGTCTATTACAATGTTATTGCAGTAAATTGGTCTTCAAAAGAACAAGACCATTTTCCACACTCTTGTGAGGGCAGAGTGCTAGCAGGAGCTTGAAGTCAGCAGAATAAAGCTCATAATCGGTAGCATTGGGAATTTACAAGCCGCCAACAGATAAAGGAGAGCAGAAAGAAAGCAAATTTGAAAGAGAAACTAAAATGGAAAAAAATGAAATTAAAAGTCGAAAGAATAAGCCTTTAAATTTAATGCTCAACGAAAGTTTAACACTGAACTGTGTTAGAGAGCATAGAAAATCTGATGCTGTTTAGTTTTAAATGTGCCACATTGTGAAATGAAAACCACAGGTGCAAAACAAGGTGCAAATTCAAGATTGCCACTGTGCCAGTAATTATTGACTAAGGATTTGCCAGGCCCAAAACTTTGCCATAATATACAGTAAAAGCCTGTTTATTCGTGACCCGATCAACCGTAACTTCCGTATAACCGGTACCTCAAAAAAACGGTCCCCATTCGATTAACTGCATCTTATCCGGCACAATGTATCAGTATTTTGGAATGCTGCTACTAATGCCTGAAGGTGGAGCTGCCATTTTATTCCCTCACCGAGTACACAATGATTACCTCTGAATGCTGTGGTCGTGCACTTCCTGGTTTGAGAGAGAGGCAGAGAGAGAGTGGTGTAGGGACAGAGGGAAAGAGAGGGAAAGGGGGAGGGGGGAGAGAAAGAGAGAGGAGTGGGAGAGAGGTGGGGGAGAGTTGATTAATTTAGATGGGAAATAAGAGGAGTGGAAGGGGGTTGGGTTTGGAAACATTGAGATGCCAGACTGACTGTGTGTGTGAAAGAGGGGGGAAGGAGGGAGAGAGAGGTGGGGTGGGGGAGAGGAGGGGAGAGAGGGGGTGAATTGATTAATATAGATGGAAAATTAGAGGAGTGGAGGGGGGTTGGGTTTGGAGCCATTGAGATGCCAGACTGACTGTGTATGTGTGTGTGTAAGAGAGAGAGAAAGAATAAAAGGAGAGTACCCCCTTGATTGTGTGCTGTTTATAGACTAATCAATATTTATTGCTTTATTGGTAAGTACTCATACAATAATTAGTCTACTATTAATATGGTAATCTTAATTAAAAATATAATTTTTTTAAAAATTCAAAAAATTAAATTGTGTTGGGTTTCCGGCCAAATATCTGGCGCGCACTTTAAGCGGCATTGGCCAGGTCCCGAGGATAAACGGGCTTTTACTGTAATATTAATAGCCACTGAAGTTGCTGGCTGAAATTTGACTTGTGGTTTCTGAAATATCAACTTAAATGAAAAAAAAGGGAACCAGCATTAAAACTAAACATTGCTGGAACACCTACAATGCAAACTAAGACCCAACTATAGAATCCAAGTCAAGGGGAGGTCACACCAACAGAATGTAATATTTACATCCCTTTACATCTACAATTTTCTCCTTAATGGATGTAGGATCATCTTAACGTGATGCCATACCCATTCAAGACCATTGTTATTATTATCTGCATCACTCTGTCCATATTCTTTTCCTACTACATATTGCATTGCAACAAAACTACAATTGTTTTAAAAATAACTTGTAATGTAAACAATACAAGGAATTCTGGCAGCAAGGTACAGTATTTTGTTAACATCTGTAGTAGATAAATCAAAATATTATTAAGCAAGGACCTATTGCCATTTTCTTACTGTTCTGCAAAATAATTTTTGGACGTGTACCAAGTCAAATAAATTTGCTGATGACGCCAAACTGGGGAAGCGCAAATAACTAAGAGTAGGCTGAGCAATTATAAGTGATCTGGACAGATTACAAAATTGTGCTGTCGAGTGCCAAATATCATTTAACAAGGTTAAATGCAGAGTAATGAGATTGGGGAACAAGAACGGGCAGTGTGAATAAAACCTAAGTGTATTAATCTGTAGGACAAGACACAGGAGAATGATTTGGGGTTCTATTAAAAAAAATACTGAAATCACATGCACTGTGCTTTGCCAGAAGTAAAGAAAGCATACACGATTTTGGAAGCATATTGCTAACACTATAGAGCAGAAGTTCCTGCACTTGATACAGTGACTCAGGTTCAACCTCCCCTAAAGTACTGCTTATAATTCTGGTTGCTATATTGCAGTAAAGGCATTGTGGCAAGAGAAAGGATAAAACAAACGCAACTAGATTGATAACTGAATATGCACACTAAAAATGAGAAAACTCAGGAAAAAACTTATTGGAGTGTTCAAAATTCTAAAGATTAGAGAATAACAAAATTTAAATAAATTCTAAATGAACAACATAGTCAAAATAAATCTACAAAGGAACACAGACATAACCTAGGAAAAGCAAAAAAAAATATCATTGCAAATGAATAGAAAATTCAGAATTATTTAACCCAGAACAGTGAATATGTGGAATAATCCACTCAGGGAGACATTAAAGTTGTTGTGTCAATAAACATAATTTAAATCACCCCATGCTATCATAAGAAAAAATATCCATTTCCAATACAATCTGATAGCTATGGATATTATTTACTAATTTTATTATTGTTCTTGTGGTATTGAGTATATTCAAAAGAAAATAAACATTTAAAAAAGCGAGTAATGTATGTGATGACCCAAATTTGAAAACAACAACGCATTTGTACAGTGCCCTACATGCTAGCCGGTGTCTCATAGCGCTTCATAATGGCAGAGTCTGAGGCCGAGCCAGGGGGAACGTGACCGTATGTGCGGTCAAACAGAAAGGTCTTCAGGCGCGACCTGAAGATGGGAAAGGAAGTGGTGAGACAAAGGGTTGAGGGAGGGCGTTCCAAAGTTTCATAGTGGCTGATAACACCTTTGTCGATGGTGGAGAGGAGGATTTGGGAGACAAGGAGGAGGCCAGTCCCAGTATAGTGGAGGCAGTGGATACTGTTGTGAGGAGAGAGGTTAAAGAGGTTGGGGCGTGGTTATAAATCTATCCAGACTGCATAAGTGACACATTTTTCAGGCAGTTTGACTTGAGAGAAAAATATTCCCCAAATGTCCTAAGCAAATTATTGCCAGTTAAAGCCTATGACAATCATTTAGCTTTTTTGTCCAATATTCACAATATGTATTTTCCCCACATTAAACTTTTACGCTGCAGCTTTAACAGCCGATCCCAGGTGGGAAATGGATAATCTTGTGTATTATTTTCAAGCATCTGGCCAGCTGCTTTCTTTTCTCGCTAACCTGATGGGAAACGCAGATGTTTTTTCACAAGGCCATGAAACGGGTACAATTTCTGAAATGTGCAGAATATGGCAAAGTAACCCTTAACATAGTAATTAAAGTCATCACTGTGAAAAAGTTTACTTGGGAGGGATATATACCATTTGAGTTTCTAGTGGTGCTACAGGGGATTATCAGGATGTAAAATCTATATCACAAACCGGATGTGTGTGTAGGGGGGTAGGGGGATGGGGTGTGAAGGAGACAAAAGAGAGAAACAGACATTTAAAATCTACACCGCACAATATCTATGGCAAACACATCATGGCCTAATTCACAATAATCAAATTGCAGCAATGCAAATGCTCTTATTTTAGTTCAAGCTGTAGTATTTGACATTCAGGCCCTGTTGTACACAAGCAAACAACAACAACTTGCAATTATAGGGTGCCCTTCACTCGGGGTAGCACCCCCAGAACACTTGACAGTGGCAGAGTCTGACCCAAGCCATTGGGTGAGGGAGTGGGGAGGTGACCACGAGTACGATCAAAAAGGAAGGTCTTGAGGCAACTGTTGTTGTTGCAGGCGGGATTTGAAAGTGGGGAGGGAGGGGCCGAGGCAGAAGGATTGAAGGAGAGAGTTCCAGAGTTTTGGGGTGAAGTAGCTAAAGATGGTGGTGTGGAGGGAACAAACAGGAAGCCGGAGCCAGCCAAGCAGAGGCAGCAGATAGGGGAATGGGGAGGTAAGCAAATCGGATAGGTAGGGAGATGCGAGAGCATGAAGAGATTTGAAAATGAGCAGGGAAGGAAGGAGCAAAGCAGAGGGATAGAGGAACAGTTTTCCAGAGTTTCAATGCGTAGTGGCTGAAAGCCCGGCCACCGATGATGGAAGCGAGAGCATGAGGGACATGCAGAAGGATGGAGCCAGTCAGGCAGAGGCAGCAGTTTATGGAGTCAGCAAGACAGCGGCAAGGTGCCAAGGGATTTGAAATGAGTGTGAGGTTCTTGAAATCGATCCATTCGGCGAAAGGGAGCCAGTGAAGCTTTGCTAGATTGGTGTGAAGTGTGTGCAGAGTTTAGTGCAGGTGACAATGTGGGTGGTGCAGTTGGATCAGCTGGATACTATGCATGGTGGAAATGGGTAGACAGACAAAGAGGGTATTTCAATAGTCGAGGCGGGTATGCGACGAACACATGGACGAGTGTTCAGCTGAGTCCAGGGTAACAAATGATGGAAGGTGGGCAATGTGGTGAAAGTGGAAGAAAGCGGTCCTGGTCAGGACAGCAGTCGGTCGAACCTGACACCTAGGTGGCGCATTGTTCGATGAGTCTGAGGGATAGGCCTGGGAGGTTGAGGAAGTCAGAGCCACAAAACAGATGAAGTTGATGGGAGCCAAGGAGTATGGCTTCCATCTTCTTGTCTTTTCGTTGTAATTAGTTTCCGCTCATCTGGGCCCTGATGTCTGCCAGGAGAACAACAACATTACATTTGTATAACGCCTTTCATATCGGGAGGTCATCTCAAGGCGCTGGAAACCTTGTTATGGAAAACTCGTCTTTATCCACTGAACTTACTGGCAAGAGTTGGAATCACACTGACTCATGAGAATTGAAGTTCATGCGTCATGAAATGAAAACTACATTTCCCATGATTGAATATACATAATAATCCTTGCATTTGATGTAGTATTTTTCACATCTGATCGACATCTCAAAGCGCTTCACAGAATTTACTGTAAAGTGAATTAAAGTGATATTTGTGGGCGAAATACAGCAGCCAATTGCACACAGCAGTGTTCCACAAACAGTCGTGGATTAAAAATAATCAATTTTATTATTGTGTTTTTTTTTTGAGGGATTATTATTAGGCGTGTGGAGTAAGGAAACTTGCCCAAGGTTCCACCCTGATCTGCCAGGATTCGAACACAGGTCTCACGCTTGGAAGGCGATGGTTGTCCAAGACATCAGGAAAACTTCCCTTCTCATTTTCAATATTGTCATGGATTCTATAATGGTTACCTAAGTGTGTCGATTTCCCATGATTCAATGTAGCCGGTAAGTGCAGGAATAGTGAAGAGGCTTTAAGCATTAAGAGGTGATAACTATGAGTGATGCAAAGAAATCAAAGTGATTTTGATGGGAAACTGAATGGGACTCAGTGAATGTATGACTTGGGTGTAGGGTCCGTCGAAATGGAAATTTTCCGATTTCGATATATCGATGGGCTCATATCGAGATATACCGATATATCGATATTTTCGGGGTTTTTATACGTGCATGTGCACGCATTTGGAGGTATCTCCTCAGGAGGTAAATATCTATCTCTCTGTGTCTCTCACACTCACTCTCTCCATCTCTGTGTTTTTCTGTCTGTGTCCCTGTCCTCTCTCACATCCCCCACATATCTATCTATCTATCTATCTATCTCTCTCTCTCTCTCTCTCTCTCTCTATCTATCTGTATATTATCACATCCACCCCGTCTCTCCCCCCACGTCTGTCCCCCACCCGCCGTCCGTCTCTCCCCCCCACCTCGCCGCCGTCCCTCTCTCTCTCCACCCCCTCCGCCGTCCCTCTCTCCCCCCCGCTGCCATCCCTCTCTCCCCCACCCCACGCATACCTGTATATTGTATTCGAGGACTATGAATACAATATGGCAGCTTGCACCTCGGTCTGTGCATTGTGTATAGAGATGAGCATTCTGGGTCTTGTAGTTCAGTGCACGCGTATTCCGATTTTTTTCGATACATCGTCTTTTTCGATGTATCAGTACAGTACAGTATTATCAGTATATCAGTACAGTACAGATATATCAGTACAGTACAGTAATCAGGTTTTCTTCTGAATGAAGTTGTAATACTTCTTGCATTCATTCATCCTTGTTCATTCATTGCTGTATGCAAATTGGCTATCGCAGTTACCTACAAATACTGTTATTACGCTTTACAGTAAATCCTGTAAAAGACTTTGAGACTTTTTCATGATGTGATAAGGCACTTATACAAGAACATAAGCATTGGCTAGGCAAAAGAAGACCAAGGTCCACCTATAACAACAACAACAAAATTATATTTGTTTAGTACCTTTCATGTCGGGAGGACATCCTAAGGTACTGGACAGACAGTATTTTGGGCCCAATCTGGGAGTCAGGTCTGGGGAAGTGGAGAGCAGGTGGGGAAAGAGGTTGATCGAAAGCATGGTCGAAGAGGAGAGCCTTGAGGTAGATCTTCAAGGAGGCAAGGGATGGGGCGAAGTAAAAGGACTGCGGGATAGGAGTTCCAGAGGGTGGAGACAGAGTGGCTGAAGGCCCACCCACCAATGATGGGCCAGGGGAGGCAAGAGACGTGAAGCAGGCTGGAGTCCACTGAGCGGAGGAAGTGGACAGGTGGGTTAGGAGGTCGCAGAGATAACAACAATTCGCATTTATATAGCACCCTCTACGCCAGGTGGCATCTCAGAGCGCTTTACAATAGCGGAGCCAATGGCCGAGCCAGGGGAAGGGAGAAGGTGACCGGAAGTGCAGTCGAAGAGAAAGGTCATCAGGCGTGACCTGAAAATGGGAAAGAAGCAGGGGAGGCAAAGGGGTTAAAGGAGGGAGTTCCAAAGTTTCGAGGCGTAGTGGCTGAAAGCACAGCCACCGATGGTGAAGCGGAGTATTCTGGGGACAAGGAGGATGCCGGACTCAGTAGAGTGGAGGCAGTGGGTACTGCTGTGAGGAAAGAAGAGATTAAAGAGGTACAAGTTTAGCGCCTTGGGACGTCCTCCCGACGTGAAAGGCGCTATATAAATGTAAATTGCTGTTGTTGTTACAAGTGTGCAGAGGAGTGGAGGGATTTAAATACAAGAGTGAGGAGCTTGAAGTCGATCTACTCTGTGACAGGGAGCCAGTGCTGTTTGGCAAGGACTGGGGTAATCAGGGTATAAAGTTTGGTGCATGTAAAAATACAAGGTGGCAGAGTTTTGAACGAGTTGAATTTTGTGGACGGTGGAGGATGGGAGACCGCCGAGGAGGGCATTGGAGTAGTCCAGCCGAGACATGATAAAGGCATGCAACAGTATTTCAGCTGTTGGGGTAAGGTACTGGCGGAACCAGGCAATGTGGCAGAGATGGAAGAAAGCAGTGCTGGTTAGGGACCAGATGTGGAGGAGGAAGGATAACTGGGGATTGAACCTGATGCCTAAGTTGCGCACGGGTTCGGAGATAGGGAGGATCGAGACCATGGAGGGCTGTGAAGGTGAAGACCAGGATCTTCAACTGTATCTTCTGTGTGATGGAAAGCCAGTGGAGTCAGCTGAGAATGGGGATGATATGGTAATGGAGCCTAGTGCAGAAGAGGACAGGGTTGCAGAGTTCTGGATTATCTGCAGCATATGGAGTGAGGAATTGGGAAGGCCGACACGTTTGTAAGATCGACACGTTTGTAAGGAGCGGAAGGCAGAGCGGATCATGGCACGGATGTGAGGTAGAAAGGCATAGTGAGGGTCAAGTACAATTCCCAAACTGTAGTGCATTAGTGAGGTCTAGTCCTTTACAGAGGCTGGCTAGTCCACTTGATATAATAAGAATCACTTTACAATTCTAGGTTACATCACAAGATGACACTTTTTAACTTTACTAGTTCAAGCAGCTGCAGGCACAGCACGTTGCATTATCATCTTCTGGGCCATCACAGAAGTGGCAGTGATCCTCTGGATGGTATTTTGTGTTAAATCCATTCACTCCCTGACATCTCCCTACCTCTCCGAACTCCTCACTCCCCAATCAACCACCCGGCACCTCCGCTCAGCTGGCACCACTTTCCTGCTCATCTCTTGCACCCTCTGCTCCATCATCAGAGGTCGCACTTTCAAACACCCTGCCCAAAACTCTGGAACACTCTCCCTGAAACCCTCTGTCTTGCCCCCCCCCACCCCCACTTCCCCTTTTCAAATCCCTCCTGGAAAGTGGAGAGGGCGCCATATAAGTTGTTGTTGTTGCTGGTGCTTTTTTAAAGTACGCTCAGCAAAATTTCCCACAGCTGCTACCGGAAACACAGGTTTCAAGCAGGAAAACTAGATAGATTGCACATGGTGTTTGATGAGAAGTCAGTTTTGTGCGGTATGTCAAAGAACTTTTTAAAAAATCTATCCTGTTTTAACCATGTTCTTAAATAGATGAAAAAGAGGAACACCATATGTTTAACTGTTAAAATATGTGCATTTGTCAGTACAGAGTTACATCTGGTGTGGGGTTCAACACCCTGAAACCAGATTCCATTTCCACAATATGACTTATTTGGAGAAGAAATCTGATCTCCTCTGCTAAAAGGTGTATGAGAAATAACCAACAATTCCACAAAATTGGCCAACCATCTGGGTCAGTGACAGGGCATGACAGTGACAACAGGGTATAAATTAAGTACAGTATTAGCAACAGAAATAAGAAAGAGAAATTTGAAGTTTTGTTAAAATAGAATGCTTTTTTTACATGGGTCTATAATATAAATATATATATATGTATGTGTGAAATACATTCTTTGCATTTGCTATAGCTCCTTTCACAAATTCGCAACATCTCAAAGTGCTTCACAGAATATACTGTCAAGTGAATTGATTGTGTATTTTGTGGGCGAAACAAGTTAGACAAATGCGCACAGTAAGCAGTGTCCCACCAACAGGCGTGGATTGAGTGATCAAATTATTTAAATTAAGTATTTTTTAGCAATGTTTGTTTTAATTAATTATAGAAACAAAGTCCATGACAGCATTTAACAGAGAATGTAATGCAAATAATATAAAGGGTGGGAGGAAAGTGCAAGGGAATGAGAACAGAACAAATGCTTCCAAGAGCACAGCAATAGCACAAACGCAATGGCCAGATCCTCTCATGTGCTACACGTCAGCCTCCCCTTATTTTCAAACTTATTTCCATAGTTCTGTCTAATTTGTTGCTTCCCAACACACCAATCTCCAGCAGAGATAGGGGCCAAATATTGCCTCTTCCAAGGTCTTCATCATTGATTCTAGAAAGCTCAGCAGGGGTCAACCAATTCTTAGATTTTATATTAAAGAACCACTAGCAGAATTCTACACTGGTCTGCTCCCAGTGCTTGCTGTTTATAAATGACTCGAGTAACTTTTGTAAAATGTTACAAATGTGTTCATACTAGACTATGGTTGACAAGTGATATTATGATATTCATTTGATATACACTAAATTAAAAAGTACTCAAAATTATCTAGAGACACTTTGCAGGTGTTCCAAATACCAGTTCACCCTCTTGTGAAAAATGAGACAAATGCAGATCAGCCATCTGACAACCAAATGGCCCTCTTCTGTGCCATAAATTTGTATGGTTCTAACCGACATGTAACTATCATTTGCAGTGGGACGGAGGTAAGTGGCAGTTTCTATGACTGAGGTGGTCCCGTGAGACATGCCTGGAGAAAGTAGCACAGGTGAATCAACAATTTATACCAGTATCAGTGATACCAGTTGGGAACAGTATTGTAGCATATAGAGCTAAGTACAGACAGACACAATATTCTAGTAGATACAACTGTTTCCTTTGCCACATGATGGTGTATTGTTTGGAAGGAAAACGGGCAGGAATTAATAATAGAAGTACATTTTGGAATTTCAGTTTATCACTTTACATGGGAAGAAGGGTGGAAGAGAGGAATTCACACTAATAATAATAACAATGTGGTGGGTTTTCATAAAATATTCACAGCGCACAAAGAAGTCAATTCAGCCATTGTTTCCAGCTTTGCATGGTTTGTGGAATGAACCATCACTATGGGCCAAACGGCCTTCACTCATTCTGCAGTGGTTTGAGGACTAGGACAGGGTGAAACAAATGTCGGGCAAGTTTCCTTACTCTACACTCCTCTGTTTACCAAGAGGTAAGTAGGAACTCAGTTATTACTCGATTGTTGGATTGATTTTTCGGGGGTAATAATCACTCCAAAAATGTTTCGAAAAAAAATAATAGCTTGGTCACTGCTGTGTGTTAATGGCTGCTGCGTTTCACCCACAAAATACACAGTCAATTCACTTTACAGTATATTCTGTTAAACACTTTGAGATGCCTCAAATACGTGATAATGCATTTGCATCACATATCAAATGCAAGGATTATCATTATTATTATTAGTTTTCTTCTTTAGCATTCACTTGTCAGGCACAGCACAGATGGAATGCAATTCACATCAACCTCTGGACTGAACCAGCCTCAGAAGAGCTTCCTGCAATGTAACAGGGAAATATTTCAATGCCTACACGATCCAACATCATGGCCTCTATAATTCAGATTGCCAAATAATTATGCATTTGTACTATATTATGGGGTGTTTTATGCTACAGATATGGCTAATGGGAAATGGATTGAGACTGCTCAGATTAATTTTGCTTAGGAAATCATTGTTGCCGGCACAATAATTATATGTTGAAAACTTATTATTAGCAATGTTAACAAAAAGGAATTTATCACCAGGCTTTTATTTCTCACCAAGCTCCACCAGGAAATGAAATGTTTGACCTGTTTGGTTTCTTGCTAAATTAATTATCACACCATTTATTTTTAACTTGACAATTGTTTATGGCCTTCAGAATCACCTTAGAAACATGAAATGCATTCCTACCTTTTACGCCACCAAAACCTCCATATGTTAAATTCCAAGCTGTCCTCTGAAGGTTGTGTTCATACATTAGTTTTAACTGGTACTGATTTCCATGTTCAACTGTACCCATCGTTCCTGTTCATAAAAAGCAATCACACCACACAAGTTGGGTGAGAAATCGTTAAGATTTAATAATCTGTATTTATTTTTAGAGAAAAGTATTTAGTAGCCATGAAGCATGGCACATTCTGTCATGTGACAGAATGTGATGTTGTTTGACCACTATTTAGTCCACCACTGAGTATAAATGTTTTCAACTATATTTATGACAAATTCATAGGGTCCGTCGATATGGAAATTTTCCGTTATCGATATATCGGTGGGTTCATATTGATATATACCGATATATCAATATCGCCAGGTTTCTTTATACTGCGCATGCGCGCGCATTCTGAGCCGTGCGCGCATTCGGATGTGCGCACACATTCCGTGCTCTAGGCTCAGAAAGTTTGCAATGCCGGTGACAAGGTAAGTTGAAAAAATTAGCATTATACCGATATAACCGATATATCGCCGGACACAATATTCAAATTTCCAATATCGGCATATCGATATGAAAAATTATACCGATATAACCGGTATATTGATATATCGCCGGACACTACAAATTCAGTTAACTGCTGCCAAAGAAAGTGGAAGCCAATTTTTCTGTCCTTATTAATTATAGCAATATAGAACACTACCTCCCGAAATAAATGTAAGACTTAGGACCAGAACTTTCTAGGTTCAATTCCCAGTGGCTCCATTCAGCCCTTCGAAGTTGCCAAAATTGATATCATGTCAAAACAAATAGGATCTGCCCAAACTGAACTAGCTCTGAGGAGGCATGTCTGGAAAAGCCAGGGAAGTTGCTCACAAGTCATTAACCCAAGTCATTGCTCATGGTTATCTGGCTCACAGATGTATACATATCCTAAGGCCAGCAAGCCAGAGTCTTAACAGAGGGAGTTCTGGCTGGACATGATGTGCAATTATCAACAGTTTAACATTGAATCAATAATCATGGATGCAGCACAAATGTTCATGGGGTATACACTACCTGAGACAGTGAAGACTGACAGCTTTCTGGGATGTAGAACAGCCAACTGGAGTAGTTCTGTACCCCTGAAAGAACAAAGCCAAATTATCTTAACTCTTGCAGAAAAGCATGCATAAATGCATGATACAAAGTTAGGAAAAGTAGTAGATAGTGAGGAGTGTAGTAGCCGACTGCAAGAAAACAACAACAACAACAACAAATTACATTTATAGAGCGCCTTTCACGTCGGGAGGACGTCCCAAGGCGCTGCACAGGAGGCGTGTGACCCGAGCTGGGAGGGGAGTGTTTGGGAAGGGGTGAAACACGCAGGGGAGGTAAAAAAATTTGGGGTGGAACAAAAGGCACGATCGAAGAGGAAAGTCTTCAAACCGGCCTTGAAAGAGGAAAGGGAAGAGACGAAACGGAGGGATTGAGGGATGGCATTCCATAGGGTGGGAGCGGAGAAACTGAAGGCCCGGCCTCCGATGGTGGGGCGGTTCGGGCGGGGGGCTTGGAGCAGGCCAAGTCCTGTTGAACGGAGGGTCCGGGTGGGCGTGTAGAGGGAGAGTAGATCGGTTAAATACGGCGGGGCAAGGCCGTGTAAGGCCTTGTAGGTGAGGACGAGGATCTTGAACTCGATCCTCTGGAGGATGGGGAGCCAGTGGAGACGGGCGAGGGTGGGGGTTATGTGGTCGCGGAGGAGGGTGCAGGATAGTACACGGGCTGCAGAGTTTTGGATGACCTGCAGCCTGTGAATGGAGGAACTGGGGAGGCCGACTAGGAGAGAGTTTCCGTAGACAGAATGGTAATAAATGGGCAGACACATGACAGATGAAGTTTAATGTGGAGAAATTTGAGGTGATGCATTTTGGGAGGAAGAATGAGGAGAGGCAATATAGGGTAGATAGTATAATCTAAAGGGGGGGGTGAAGGAACAGAGAGACCCGGGGGTTAATGTAAATAAAACTTTGAAGGTGGCAGGACAGGTACATAAGGCTGTTAAAAAAGCATACGGGATAAATAATAATAAATAATAATAATCCTTGCATTTGATATAACGCTTTTCACATCTTATCGAAGACTCAAAGCGTTTCACAGAACATATGTTAAAGTGAATTGGCTGTATATTTGTGGGCAAAACCCGCAGGGATACTAGGCTTTATAAATAGGGGCATAGAGTACAAATGTCAGGAAGATGATTAACCTGTATAAAATGTTGGTTAGTCCTCAGCTAAAGTATTATTAGGCGTGTGAAGGAAACTTGCCCAAGGTTTTGCCCTGCCTGGAATTGAACCCGGGTCTCTTGCTTGTAAGTCAAGTGCTCTAACTACTGAGCTACAGGACTTCTATCTAAAATATACTGGTATAGGAAAAACAGAAGGCAAATGGGAGCGAAAGGATTGCTTTTTAAAAGAGCAAACAAACAAAACGGGCCGAATGGCCTTCTTATGTGCTGCAAATTTCAATGGTTCTTATCCTATCTTGATCTGTTTGACAACATTAAATTAAGATGCAGGAAAAACATACACAGGTAAAATGTGGAAGTCAAATCCACGTTTTATGTACATAAAAAATGTGGCACTATAACATCTCACAGTTTGTAATATTTATAGTAGTAACTATAAACAATCTATCTACATTCTACTTGTCCACAAGCTTATACCAGTTCAAATAACAACAACAACAACCATTTACATTTATATAGCGCCTTTCACGTCGGGAGGACGTCCCAAGGCGCTAAACAAGAGGCGTGTGACAGAATAGACAGAAAATGAGAGGGAAAGAAAGTGAAAGAGTTCAAAGAGAGAAAGGGAAGGGCCTGAACAGTTTGGTACTGTACTACACTTGACAGAACAAGTTTTGTTATTGCACTGTAGCCAATTTGTACTTTGAGTAACGTTCAAATTCTTGCACTGCTTGAATCGGAGGGTGCATTTTCCAATTTGAGACTATTTAAGCAGCAATTTTTCTCGATGGCACTTTTTAAATCCGATTATTTCAATACAGATTCTAATATAGTAATAAAGGTAGATGTTTACATAAACCATACAATGTTTTCTCCTTATTGACTTTTTGTTTTTTCTGCATATTCGGGTGCAGCAGTACTTTGTTTTGTACCATGTAGGCCAGACTGATTGAAGTACTTCAAGTATAGCAAATCTGATCAGTGATTCATAAAGGTCCAGTATACCTATATTCTATTCTTCTGGTTTCACATCTCAACATGTTTGCTTTCTTAATTCCTTTGACACATTTAGCCACGTTGTGGACTCCTGTAGCTTAGTGTGGTTGGAGCACTCGCCTCTCAAGCAAGTGGACCCGAGTTTGATTCCCGGAAATGGCAAAACCTGATGCAATTTTCCTTACTCCACATAACAGTTATGTGGTGGATCACTTTCCAGGGGAAATAATAATCCCTTAAAAAAAAATCTATAATTTGGTCACTCAATCCATGACTGTTGTGGGACCTTGCTGAGTTGCACTCACAAAGTACACAATGAATTCATATTACAGTCGATTATGTGAAACACTTGAGACATTTCAATGATGTGATAAGGAGCTAGATCAAATGCAAGGATTATTATTACTTTGTTAATAATGAAGATGATGAGTCCATAACCACTCCCACGTTCACTTGAAGGTTTTCCTCTGACAATTTATTCCAATTCAGTTTGCACTTACGATACGTTAATTTTATTTTGACTGCCATAGGAAGTGATGGATCAAACAACATTCTCTGATGCCAAATCACAATTTTCTCTTACTCTGTGTGTAATAAGATATTTGGGAATCAGGAAAGATAGGCCTTCAAGTTAAATCATCAATTAAAGAACATCTCTACTTACATTAGGAATCTGGAATTAGTTCAAAAAAGAAAAAATGAAGGAATTGGATTTGTGAGATTTCTGAGCCAACTATTACAAACACAAGGAAATTGTTTGGATATAGAACAAGAAAGAAAAGAGAAACTCATTTCTTCAATAAACATGTGGGTAATTGATAGCCATTCCAGATGAGAATAAGTCATTTAAAACACATTATGAAGATGTATGAAACCAACCAAAAAACGTTTTTATGAACATTAATGCTTCTAGCGATCTAGCGATGCCGTAAAATTGGCATCCTATGATTCTTCAAGCTATATACTGTACATATTTCATTCAAGAGGGGATATGAACAAATGGTTTTATTGATGCACTTTGCAAATAATACATTTTATTAAATAATAATCCTTGCATTTAATATAGCGCTTTCCACATCTTATCAACATCCCAAAGCGCTTCACAGAATATACTGCAAGGTGAATTGACTGTATATATTTGTGGGCGAATCGCGGCAGCCAACTGCGCACAGCAGTGTCCCACACACAGTCGTGGATTGAAACGACCAATTTTATTATTGTGGTTTTTTTTGGAGGGATTATTATTAGGCATGTGGAGTAAGGAAACTTGCCCAAGGTTTCGCCCTGACCTGCCTGGATTCGAACACAGATCTCCCCAGCTTGGTCTCCCCAGCTGACAAGACAAGTGCTCTAACCACTGAGCCACAGGAGCTCCTGTGGCACTATACATAATATAGTGCCATTAGATATAGTGCCTCAGGATAAACCATCTCAAAGTGCTTCACAAGCCATCTAAAGTATAGTGACTGCATAGTTGTAAGTAAACGCGGTAGCCAATTTGCCCCACGGCAATATTTCACAGGAGAGTCGAATAGGAAGGATGTGAGATGGGCCTTGAAGAAGGCAAGGGAGGGAGTGAGGTGACTGGATTGTGAGTTGGAGTTCCAAAGGTTGGTAGCAGAAAGGCTGATGGCCCAATAGCTGATGGTAAGACAGGGAGGGTGGAGGATATGAAGACAAATATAATTTGTTGTTGAACAGGTAGATAGAGTTAGGGTTCCTGGATTTAACATCAGATGATGGTACCTCAGACGATGCTGCATTCTCCCAGCATCGTTTATGGGAGGCAGAAGCACTGGATGGTGGATTCGGAAATGAGGTCGGAGATAGGGAGGTACCAGGGAGTGAGTGGATTTGATCACGTGTGAACTCAATCAGTTCGGTGATGGGGAGCCAGTGGAACCTGTGCCAGAACTGGTGAGATGTGGGTATGGAGTTTAATCCGGGTCAGTATGCAGGCCACAGGGTTCTGACACAGGTTCTGACACAGCTATATCTTTTGAATGGCAGACCTGGGGTGACCGGCGAGGAGTGCATTGGAGTAATCCAAGCGAGAGGTGACAAACGCATGCACAAGGGTTTCAGCTGCATGTAGAGTAAGGTATAGTCGGAAATGGAAATGTGGTAGAGGTGGAAGAAGGCGGTCCTGGTCAGGGACCAGATGTGGGAGGGGAAGAACAGATGGAGGGTTGAACCAGACACCTAGATTGCGCACTGATTCGGTGAGTCTGAAGGAGAGCCAGGAAGGTTAAGGAGTTTAGAACCACAGAAGTGAGGACGTTGACAGGAGCCAAGGAGTATATCTTCCATCTTATCCATGTTCAGCTGCATGAAGTTTACACTCATCCAGGCCTTGATATCGGCCAAACAAGCTGATAGAACATCAGCGGACCTGGAGTTGCTACTGGAGGAGCCAAAGTAGATTTATTTGTCATCCGCATACATGTGGAGTTTACTGTGGATGGCATCGCCCAGAGGGATACATTCACAAGGAAAAGAAGAGGGTCAAGTATGAAGCCCTAGGGTACCCCATGTTCCCCGACCCACCCATCCTACCATCGGAGGCTGAGCCTTCAGCCACTCTGCCCCTAACCTCAGGAATTCCATCCTGCAGTTCCTCCACCTCACCCCCATTCTAGCCTCCTTCACGTCCTGCCTCAAGACCTTCTTCTTCGACTGTCCTATCGGTCTCCCATCCTTTACTTCCACCCTTTCCCCCCCCCCCCCCGTTCCTGACCCAGCTCGGGTCTGAAACATTGACTGACCAGCGCCTTGGGACATCCTCCGGACATGAAAAGTGCTACACAAATGTAATTTTGTTGTTATTGTTGAAAGATTCAAACCGTGCAAGTGCAATCCCACTAAGGTAGAAGATGGAGGAGAAGAAGTGGAGGAGGATGGCTTGGTTGACTGTGTTGAACATGGCAGAGAGATCCAGGAGGACGAGGAGGCAGAGGGCTCGTCACAGAGACCTCTGTGCTATGGACAGGGCAAAAACCTCATCAATTTAACTCACAGGTGAAGAATGACCTTCTGGACAAGCTACCAGATAGCAACTAGTATACACTGAGTTCTAGGCTAGGGTATGAGAGGTTGGGGTGGTGGGGAACATGAAGGGGACAATAAGTAAGCAATTGGTAGATATTACTAAACATACGTTAGGTTTCTCCTCCCTAATAAAAATGAATGCGCTGCAACTTTTATTCAGAATGAATGTAAATGTATAGTGTTTTAAAAGTAAATGTATTTGCCGGACCAATAAATAGAAAAATAAATTCACAATAAATAGCTCCCTCTGCTGGCCAGTACCAGTCAATGTCATACTGATTTATTTCACTTTATTATGAAGGTGTTATCAAATGTAGTTTAAGCAGTGAGTGATAGGCTCACGGAGCCTAACGTAGAAGACATGAACTGCAGAGTTCTGAATGTCTGCAGCTTGTGGCGGGAAGAGTTAGCAAGTCCGGTGAGTAGAGAGTTTGCAAAGTCAAGCATTCACCCAAATGAGTGCACTTGGGATAACACCCAACTTCCAATGCAAGCTAATATAATCCAAAATTAATTTCACAAAATCAAGGCTGGAGACTAGACATGACACATTCCCTTATCTAGTGTTATCATCAGCTCCTCAAGCCTGTTCCACCATTCTATAAAATCATGGCTGATCTGTAACTCAACTCCAACTTGAAAGTACGAATAACAAAATTCAATCGGTTACTGTGCTAAATTCGTTATAATAACAATAATAATCCTTGTATTTGATATAGTGCATTTCACATATTCTAGACGTCTTAAAGTGCTTCACAGAATATACTGTAAAGTGAATTGACTGTATATTTGTGAGTGAAACATGGCAGCCAATTGCGCACAGCAGTGCCCACAAACAGTTGTGGATTGATATGACCAATTTATTATTGTTTTTTTAGAGGGATTATTATTAGGCACATGGAGTAAGGAAACTTGCCCAAGATTTCGCCCTGCCTGGAATCAAACCCAGATGACTCGCTTGCAAGGCAAATGCTTTCACCACTGAGTTACAGGACTCCACATGCCTTCTCAAAAACAAACACCCTCCATCCCTCTAATCTCTCACACTACCATCCCATTTCCAACCTACCCTTCCTTGCTAAAGTCCTGGACTGTATTGCTGCAGGTCACCTTTAGTCAAACCACTCGTGCCCCTGCAATCTGGTATTCGCTCTCCCATAGCACAGACAGCGTTTCTCAAACTCACAAATGACATCCTCTCTGTGACCCGGGCTCCCTCTGCCTCCTCATCCTCCTGGATCTCATGTTTGACAAAGTCGATCACTCCATCATCCACCATCACCTCTCCTGCCTTAATGAGACCAAACTTACATAGTTCGAGTACTCCATTTCATCTCAGCAAATGGCTTCTCCTTCCACCCCAGCCTGTACCTGTGGGGTTCCCTAGGACTCCATCCTTGGCTCCCTTCTTTTCCTAATCTATATTTTCCCTCTTGGTGATGTTATCCGCAGACACAGGGTAAACATCCACATGTATGCAGATGAAACACAAATCTACTTTGCCTCCAGTTATCCCGTCTGCTATTTTTTTTTAAAAAAGCTTCATCTACCTATCCTGCTACCTTCAAAAATTTATTTATATGAATCCCCAGGTCTCTCTGTCCTTCACCGCCTTTTAGATTCTCCTATCTAGCTTATAATTCTTCTGTCTAAAATGTATCACTTTGCAAGACTCTACATTAAACTTCATCTGCCACATGTCTGCCCATTTTAACAATGTGTCTAAGTCCTCTTGCAGTCAGCTACTATCCTCCTCACTGTTTACTACTTTTCCCAGCTTTGTATAATCTGCAAACTTGCAAACTGTACTCCCTATACCCAACCATTGGAGGACACTGCACACCTCCAGTTAGAAAAACAACCGTTCACCACCACTCTCTACTTTCTGCCTCCCAGCCATATCTGTGCATACTGCCACTGTCCCATTAATACCATGAGATTCTACTTTGCTTATGTGGCATTTTATGAAACACCCATTGACAATCCATATAAACTACATCAACAGCACTACCTTCATCCACCCTCTCTGTTATATCAAAAGTGACGTTGCTGCATCTATCAGCATTCTAGCAGTAAGTAGGAACCTGGTTGTTAGTCAAATGGCAGATTTTTTCCTTCAAAAAAGAACTGGGTGCTTCAGTCCATAACTGTTGGTTGGAGTGCTGGCTGCAAATGCCTGCTGCGTTTAGCCCACAAAACATACAGTCAATTCACTTGGGACGTCCTCATGACATGAAAGGCGCTATATAAATGTAAGTTTTGATTTGATTGATTTACAGTATATTCTGTGAAGTGCTTTGTGAAGTATGGAAGACACAATAAGGCTCTATATCAAAGCAAAGATTGTTATTATGCATCTGATCATTGCAGTGCAGTATTATTTTTGTGCAAATCTTTTAATTCATCTACTTACGAAACAAATTTTCCCACTTCCACTTGTAATATAGGATCCTGCAGTTGAATCTCCAGGATTAACTCTTCTGGTTGGGCTGTTGCTCCAGGTTTGGCAGGCTGTGGAGAATACACCCGCAGTGTTCCCTTGTGACTGCCAATAATAATCTTGTCTGTAAAAGAAAACCCCCAAATTGGATTATGTTCTTCATTTGGAATCAAACAGCAAATAGAAAGTTAAAAATAATAGAAACTGATTAGTCAAATCCACACATAAAGTGAAGAAAATACAGGTAGATCATCTCCAATGTGATACAGACTTCTTGCACCATATCTCTAAACAATTTTCCAATCTGTTGAAACAATTCATCTGGTTCAGGCTACAAGCAAATGCTTAGACGTAATGCTTAGAGATAGATGCAAGTGCCTTGGCATAATACTAATAAGCAGATTCTCAGTCCTTTATAAGCAATTCTCTCCCAGCAGTGTTTCTTTAAATCTTGGCTTAATGTCTCCTCTAGAAGACCTGACCATTGAGAATTCAGTACTGCAGAGAGCTGATTATCTGCATTAATTGGCATCGGCTCTACTGAAAATGTTTTTTTTTGCCTTTTTCCCTAATTTATAAGAACCCCCTCTGAGCAACTGGACCCTCAGGATGGTATTACACCAATAATTCTTGCATTGATATGTTTGCTCATCCTTATCATTTTGTCAAGATTCGTCAAGATGCATCACAAGATTTGTATACACCAATGTCCTACAAACATATTCGGTGACCTTCCGCAATCTTACCGCCTCATCCACTACCTTTGTTCAACGAACACTGACCAACTTCATATCCCTGCTCGTCCAAACATCTGCAAGAGAGCTTTCAGCCACTCTACCTCCATTCTCTGAAACAATATGCCTCTATCTCGCCCACTCCCTCTTCACCTTTATTATCACCTTTAACTCACCAATCCAAGAGAAAGTGTCTTAATGACAACTTATCAGGAGTGGCGAGTCAGGTCAGGGCGAAACCTTGGGCAAGTTTCCTTACTCCACAGGTCTAATAATCCCTAAAAAAACACAATAATTAATTGAGCATTTCAATCCATGACTGTTTGTGAGAAACTGCTGTGTGCAACTGGCTGCCATGTTTCACCCACAAATGTACAGTTAATTCACGACAGTATATTCGGTGAATTACTTTGAGATGTCTAGAAGACATGAAAATCGCATCAAATGCAAGGATTATTATTATTGCCTGACTATTTAAGGTCTTTCTTTTCAATAATGCCTTTGGTCACCTCTCCCCCACCCCCACAATCTCAGGTGCTGTGCTCCCCACCGCCAGGTTGGGCTCTTGGCCAGCTCTGTGAAGAACTTTGAGACATCCTCCTGATGTGATATCCTGATGAATATTTGTAAATTTATCATTGCTGTTGGCTAATCTTTCATTTCTTATCTGCATACAACTGTAAAAGTCTAACCTGAGGCACATATTCATAGAATCATAAAAAAGGAGGCCATTCGGACCATTTAGTCTGTGCCGGCTCTTTGAAAAGAGCTTCTCAATCCCATTGCCCAACAATCTCACCATAACCTAACAGACCGGTTCTCCCTAAATAAAGATCTACCATATATCTCCGCGTATAAGGCGCACCCGCGTATAAGGCGCACCCCCCGTTTTTGACCTTTTCTTAGTGAAAAAAAACGGAAGCATTTTCAATGATATTGCCGGCAGAAGGGAGGAGAGACAGGTAGGTAGGGAGAGAGAGAGGCAGGCAGCCAGGCAGGCAGGGAGGGAGAGAGGGAGGCAGGGAGAGAGAGAGGGAGAGAGGCAGGCCGGCAGCCAGGGAGGGAGGGAGAGAAAGAGGGAGAGAGTCAGGCCAGCAGCCAGGGAGGGAGGGAGAGAGAGAGGGAGAGAGGCAGGCCGGCAGCCCGGGAGAGAGAGAGAGAGAGAGAGGGGCAGGCTGGCAGCCCGGGAGAGAGAGAGGGAGAGAGGCAGGCCGGCAGCCCGGGAGAGAGAGGGAGAGAGGCAGGCCGGCAGCCCGGGAGAGAGAGAGGGAGAGAGGGAGAGAGGCAGGCAGGCATGCAGGCAGGGAGAGAGGGAGGGAGGGAGGGAGAGCAGCAGGCCGGCAGCCCGGGAGAGAGAGAGGGAGAGAGGCAGGCAGGCACGCATGCAGGGAGGGAGGGAGGGAGAGTGGCAGGCCGGCAGCCCGGGAGAGAGGGAGGGAGAGCGGCAGGCCGGCAGCCTGGGAGAGAGAGAGAGAGGGAGAGAGGCAGGCCGGCACGCAGGCAGAGAGGGAGGGAGGGAGAGGCAGGCAGGCAGGAGAGAGAGCAGCAGGGAGTGAGGCAGGCAGACTGGGTTCGGCAGAAGGTAAGCACAGCACTGAAGTCCGCTGCTGCTGCCGCTGCCCGGGCGGCCGAGGCCGAAGCCCTGTCACCCGCTCCCCCCAACCCCCGCCGGACACTGACCAAACCCCGACTGACAGCGCGCCGGCCGCCCCTCCTGTTTACTGTATTTCCGAGGCTCAAAATTGCTTGTTCCTGCGTATAGGGCGCACCCCCAACTTTCGAGATCTTCCGACCTGAAAAAAAGTGCGCCTTATACGCGGAGATATACGGTAATTCTCTTTTAAAAGCTGTTATCGAATCAGCCTCCACCACCTTTTCAGGCAATGCATTCCAGATTCGAACAACCCACTGAGTGAAAAAATTTCTCCTCAGCTCCCCTCTGCTTTGTTTTGAAACTATTTTAAATCTGTGACCACGAGTCACAGATTCGCCCACCAGTGGAAACAGTTTTTCCTTATTCACCCTGTCGAATCCCCTTATGATTTTATAACCCTCTATTGGGTCTCCTCTCAACCTTCTCGGTTCTAAAGAGAATAAACCTAGCCTATTCTAGCCTTTCCTCATAACTGAAGTCCCTCAATCCTGGTACCATTCTAGTAAACCTCCTTCGCATCCTTTCCAATGCCTTAACATCCTTTCTATAGTGTGGTGACCAGAATTGGACACAGTACTCCAGCTGAGGCCTAACCAAAGTTTTATAGAGGTTAGTCAGCACTTCCTGACTTTTGTACTCTATACCCCGATTTATAAAGCCTAGTATCCCATATGCCTTCTTAACGGCTTTGTCTACCTGTCCCGCCACCTTCAAAGTCACTAACACAAATCCCCTCTGTTCTCTAACACCCCTTAAAATTCTACTATATTTCTCAAGGAGTCACTGTGCCATGTGAATTTTCTTTTCCTGATTGTGTGTGAGGGTTACAATTCATACAATTTAACTAAATAAGAAAATTCATCACAATTTTCAATGGAAATAGACCTTTTTTATATACGAAGGCAAAGATTATCCAGATTTATTAAATTAACTTTTCTGTAACATTGAGCAGTGAATTCAATAATGATTTTGCAAGAAATGTTCATATGTGAATATGACAAAATGTGTAGTCTACAGAATTTATTTATAACAACTAGGTTTTAAGATTTCAAAACAAATGTAAAACATTACAAGAGACTGTGTTTTAACTGGATGTTTCGGGGATGAGGCTTCGTTTTAGTACTGTATTTATAATCTCTAGTTTAGGTAACAATGTATCACTCAGCCTGATCCACAAACTTTACTATTCTACGTTGAAACTAGTTTGATACAGATTAAACCACTGCTAGAGGTCTCAGTTTGGGTTCAAATTGATTGATACTGATCAAGGTAACATTCAGAAAATACATCTTCAAATTAAATTACACGGCACAGTTCTAGCAAATCAACAACAAATTTATATAGCAACTGTCTTGTCGGAAAGACTTTCCAAGGCTTGAACAATCAACAGGTTGGATACAAGACAACAACAACAAACAACAAAATTACACTTGCATAGTGCCTTTCATGTCAGAAGGACGTCCCAAGGCACTGGACAGCCACTGTGTCAGACCCAAGCTGGAGATGGGTTGGGGAGGGAAGTGGGGGGATTAGGATTTGCGATGGGACTATCAAAGAGGAGAGTTTTGAGGCGGGACTTGAAGGAGGCCAAGGAGGGGCGAGGCGGAGGGACTGCTGGTTTGAGGTCCAGAGGTTGGGTCAGAGTGGCTGAAGGCTCCCCCGCCGATGGTGGGGTGGATGGGTCGGGGGACGTGGAGTAGGCCAGAGCCTGTTAGGTGGAGGGGGTAGGCAGGATGGGGTTAGAAGTCATTTAAAACACATTAGAAGGTCACGGATGTAGGGTGGGGCGAGGTTGTGGAGGGCTTTGAATGTGAGAACCAGGATCTTGAATTGGATCCTCTGGGTGATGGGGAGCCAACGGAGTCAGGCGAGGATGGGGGAGATGGGGGTCACGGAATTTGGAACGGTAGAGGACACTAGCCGCAGAGTTCTGGATCATCTGCAGCCTGTGGAGGAGGAATTGGGAAGGCTAACAATCAGGGCATTTGCATAGTCCAGCCGGGATGCAATGAAGGCACGGATGAGGGTTTCAGCGGCTTTGGAGGTGAGGTAGTGGCGGAGGCGGGCAATGTTGTGGAGATGGGAAAAGACAGAGCAAGTCGTTGCTTGGATGTGTGGGTGAAAAGATAGCTGAGGGTCGAACAAGACACCTAGGTTCCTGACTGGCTTGGAGAGGTCGAGTGTCAACCATGGAGGTTGATGCTGCCAGCGCCTGATGCGTGAAGGCGCTGGTGTGAGCCAATCAGTAGGGCCTCTGTCTTGTTGACATTCAATTGTAGAAAGTTAGTTCTCTTGTCAGACTTGATGTCTGACAAGACAGTTTGTCAAGAAAGTAGTACTCCTGGAGTCGAGGGTAGAGGCAGAGAGATAGAGTTGGGTATCAACCGCATACATGTGGAAGTTAACCCCATGTCTGTAGGTGATGTCACCAAGTGGGAGCATTAGATGTTGAAAAGTAAGGGACCAAGGACAGAGCCCTGGGGGATGCCACAGGTGTAGGAGGATGGAATGGTCCACGGTGTCAAAGGCAGCAGAGATGTCAAGGATGACAAGGAGGCAAAGAGAGGGATGAAAACTGGATAGGGTTGAAAGATGGATTAAAAAGTAGTTAAAGAGAAGGTCTTGAGAATGGGCCTTGAAGGAGGCTAAGGAATAGAAAAGGTGAAGGTGTTCAGGGATGGAGTTCCAGAGTCTGATCACAAATGTTGAGTCGTGTAACAGGCGACTACCTACAGAACAGGGGGAAACAGCAGTAAGGTTTTAGAAAGTTAGAAAGGGAGGGTGAGCAAGATTGTCGAAAGCTTTAAAAATGCTGAAAAGAATCTTGGAGTTGATTGTTTGGGGGATGGGAAGATACTGAGGTGTCGGCTGAGGTGGGGGTTAATATCCTTGCAGAGCCAGATGAGGACAACAGCAACATTTTGAATAGAATGCAGTTTGTGAAGGGAAGAGCTGGGAAGACAAGCAAGCAAAGAGTTAGCATTGTCCAGGAGGTGATAAAAGCATGGATAAGGGTCTCGGCTGCCCAAGATGAGACGCAGCATCAATAACAAAATTACAATTAATAATAATAATCCTTACATTTATATAGCGCTTTCCATGTCTTATCGACATCTCAAAGTGCTTCACAAGAATACAACAACATCCCAAGGTTGAGACCAGAGCAGGTGGGGGAGGGAGAAGACAAGAGGGAAGAAAGTGGGGAGAAGAGGTAGTGTATAACACCCTTCATGTCAGAAAGACATATCAGCACCCGAAGTGAAACTAAACTAGTATTCAATTGGAGAAATGTTAGCTCTCTTCCACGACATAATATTCGACAGGCAATCTGCCAGGACAGGATATCAGTGGTCTTGGAATCAAGGGCAGGATCAGAGAGATAAGAGTTGGGTAGCATCTGCATACATATGGAAGTTAATGTTTTCAGATCACATTACCAAGCGGGAGAGAAAGAGGGAGAGAGTCAGGCCAGCAGCCAGGGAGGGAGGGAGAGAGAGAGGGAGAGAGGCAGGCCGGCAGCCCGGGAGAGAGAGAGAGAGAGAGGGGCAGGCTGGCAGCCCGGGAGAGAGAGAGGGAGAGAGGCAGGCCGGCAGCCCGGGAGAGAGAGGGAGAGAGGCAGGCCGGCAGCCCGGGAGAGAGAGAGGGAGAGAGGGAGAGAGGCAGGCCGGCAGCCCAGGAGAGAGAGAGGGAGAGAGGCAGGCCGGCAGCCCGGGAGAGAGAGAGGGAGAGAGGCAGGCAGGCACGCATGCAGGGAGGGAGGGAGGGAGAGTGGCAGGCCGGCAGCCCGGGAGAGAGGGAGGGAGAGCGGCAGGCCGGCAGCCTGGGAGAGAGAGAGAGAGGGAGAGAGGCAGGCCGGCACGCAGGCAGAGAGGGAGGGAGGGAGAGGCAGGCAGGCAGGAGAGAGAGCAGCAGGGAGTGAGGCAGGCAGACTGGGTTCGGCAGAAGGTAAGCACAGCACTGAAGTCCGCTGCTGCTGCCGCTGCCCGGGCGGCCGAGGCCGAAGCCCTGTCACCCGCTCCCCCCAACCCCCGCCGGACACTGACCAAACCCCGACTGACAGCGCGCCGGCCGCCCCTCCTGTTTACTGTATTTCCGAGGCTCAAAATTGCTTGTTCCTGCGTATAGGGCGCACCCCCAACTTTCGAGATCTTCCGACCTGAAAAAAAGTGCGCCTTATACGCGGAGATATACGGTAATTCTCTTTTAAAAGCTGTTATCGAATCAGCCTCCACCACCTTTTCAGGCAATGCATTCCAGATTCGAACAACCCACTGAGTGAAAAAATTTCTCCTCAGCTCCCCTCTGCTTTGTTTTGAAACTATTTTAAATCTGTGACCACGAGTCACAGATTCGCCCACCAGTGGAAACAGTTTTTCCTTATTCACCCTGTCGAATCCCCTTATGATTTTATAACCCTCTATTGGGTCTCCTCTCAACCTTCTCGGTTCTAAAGAGAATAAACCTAGCCTATTCTAGCCTTTCCTCATAACTGAAGTCCCTCAATCCTGGTACCATTCTAGTAAACCTCCTTCGCATCCTTTCCAATGCCTTAACATCCTTTCTATAGTGTGGTGACCAGATAAGAGTTGGGTAGCATCTGCATACATATGGAAGTTAATGTTTTCAGATCACATTACCAAGCGGGAACTTGTAAATGTTGTAAAGAGGAGGACCAAGGATTGCTTCACAGAGTCAGAGTCTAACAACGAGTTGACTGTAAGCACATTCAAAAAGGAAGGACTTTAGGTGGGATTCGAAGGTGTGGAGGGAGGGGACAAGGCTGAGGGATTGGGGGAGTGAGTTCTAGAGTCTCAGGACATGGTGGCTTAAGCATGGCCACCGATGGTGGAAAAGTAGGTCAAAGCCAGTCAAGCGGAGGCAGCGGGTGTTACAGTGTGGGTGAAAGCAGGTTGGATAGGTAGGAAGGTGCGAGGATATGAAGGGATTTGAAAATGAGTGAGAAGATTTTAAAATCTATCCATTCGGTGACTGGAAGCCAGTCTGGCAAGGACTGGTGTGACGGGAATAGAGCCTTGAGGAAGTCCACTAAGTGTAGGGGCAAGAGGAGCAGCCCTTGGCAGATACAAAGTGGAGACACTGGGAAAGAATGAAACTGTGCAAGGATCATGTAAGTTAACATATGTACTGATATCAGAATCAACAACAAAAGTATGCTGCACAGGCTCTAAACACATTGAGTTTACAAAGAGTCGTGGACCCAAAATGTTGACTCACTTTCCTTTCTCCATACATGCAACACAAATGATTTACACTTGTCTTTAATGCAAGATGAATGCTTCAAAACAGTTCAAAAATCCAAAGTATATCACATAAATATGTAATATAAAAATGTTACAAAATTGTCTAGAAATGCATAGGAATGGGCAGATGCTGAAGTTGAATTAACCATCACACACAGGTTAGTTAGTAGTTAGGTAAAGGGTGAGACTGGGATAGTCAGACTCCTGAAAAATGCAACGGAACAAAAATATTTGTACTTGACAGTTAATTTTCAATATTTTCAAACGCCACCACGAAATTCCAAATTAAGTAATAAAGCTCCTTTAAGCATTTAAACTGAATTACTTTCTTACATTAAAGGAAGTAACATGATCTTGTACTTGAATGGAAAGTACTCTAATTGTGCTTACCATAGCCACTTCCACTGTTGTCAACATCAGCAACACACAAACATCCCAGATCAAATTCCTCATTCTCTCCTAGTGTGGTGGACCACCAGTCTCGAACTTTAAACAAAGACATCCTCTTTCAATCTGCAACCATTAAACAGAAAAAAAATTAATCTATTGATAAATAATACCTAATCAGTAGAAACGCACTACAACGCTCATACTTTAGTGAGTGAAGAATATTTTATTTGGGGGGGGGGTCATTACGCCATGTGAAAGAACTCAGTGTTCAAGCATTTATGCTCATTCTAGGTAAACAATGTCAATGCTATGGAATTAAGTCACTTTTTCAATGTAGCTACCCCAATTTAGCAGCAACCCCTTCCAAATCGGTTTCATCATAGCCAGACACAGAGCAAAGCGCCCACTATTCAGAAGAGGCTATATTAGGCTATATTAGGCTATAGTTAATATCGACCTGAATAGGCAGATAGGAGCTCAATTTACTGACTCATCTAAAGGACACCTCCAATAATGCAGAATGCCCTCAGCACTCCCTACATTCGGCTTCAGATAAGAGTGCTACCAATTGAGCCAAGCCACCTCCTATGTGCAAGAGTCGTAAAGTAAATTACAACATCACTTTCATCTTGGAGAACATTCTACCAATTGCACCTAACAATGGTCATTTGTAAGACTGCTCAACATTTCTAACATCAGCAATAGGGTGAAACGTTGGGCAAGTTTCGTTACTCCACACGTTCCTATTTACCTAGCAGTAAGTGAGAACTCAGTTGTTACTCGATTGGTGGATTGCTTTCCCAGGAGCCCTCCATGGCCTTTAGCTCCCAACACCACCTCTGCAACCCCCTAACCCCCTACCAACTTGTCCATTTCCTTTACTCAGTAGGCTCCAGCCTGCTCCATGTCCCCAGACACACCCACCCCACCATCTGTGGGCGAGCCTTGAGCCACTCGGCCTCCAACCTTTGGAATTACATCCCGCAATCCCTTTACCTCACCCTAGCCTCCTCCAAGTTCCACCTCAAGACCCTCCTCTTTCACCGTGCCATCAGTCACCCACTTTCCCACCCCTCCCAGATTCCAGCTCGGGTCTGAAACCCTTACTATCCAGCGCCTTGGGACATTCTACTGATGTGAAAGGCACTATACAAATGTAAGTTTTGCTGTTGTTCTATATTATTCCTTGCATTTAATATAGTGCTTTATGGGGCTTGTTAATACGTGTTAAACATTTCACTGATTTTACTGTAAAGTGTATTTATAGGCAAATGCAACAGCCAATTTGTGCACAAGTAATGTCCCAGTCCGGAAGTGAATGACAATTTTTTTTAATATGTGGGATTATTAACCAGGAGACTAGGAAAATAAATAGTACCATATGATTGTTAACATCCACTTGAATAGGCATACAGGATGTCAGTGCAATACAGTGCTTCCCCCAGAACCCCAGAGTACTGCCAACTGTGCCAGGTTGACACCATATTTAGTCAAATTAAATCACAGTATTTAACGATTCCAGTCTCTTTTAAAGCAAATATAGTTGGCATATAGCTTGCGTGGAGTCCCTTTAGCTCAGAGCACTTGTCTTAAAAGCAACAGACTCGGGTTCAATTTCAAGCAAGGTGAAACCTTGGGCAAAACTGACGGCTGTGTTTCTCCCACATGTGTGTGTATATATATATATATAGTCAATTTACTTTACAGTATATTTTGTGAAGGGCTTTGAGACGCCTAGAAGACATGAAATGCACTATATTAAAACCAAGGATTATTATTATTATAGAAATAGATATTATTCCTTCAAACAAAACAGCATGAGGGGTGGGGGAGGTGTAGAAAATACCAATTTGAGCAATGGTACTTAAAACTGTGTAACATTTTATCTTGTGGCATAATCCCTCTGAATAACAGCGATATATGTGCTCCGGGATTTGTGGAGGAGACTAATCGGCTTTTCCAACTATAGCAGCTGCCATCCAACATGATACGTTAAAATTATTCACTCCAAATTAATTTTGTTATTAATTCAGTCAATGTATTCTGTGCTACAAACCAATCAACGAACATTAAAAGCACAAGGTCGGAGAAATTGTTAACTTCTTGAGAAATCAGGACCATGTGGGTAAGCTTCTGGTGAGTTTAAATCATTCCCTTCACATCACAAACATCACATTTATGCTTAAAGTGAGTTGATGGTTAATAGGAGCTTGTATTTCCACTCATCGCACTTACTTAATGCACGCATGTGTATATGTACATATATCAAATGCAAGGTTTATTATTATTATAACGCTTTTCATGACTTCTAGGCGTCTCAAAGAGCTTCACAGAATATACTGCAAAATGAAATGACTGTACATTTTGTGGGTGAAGCATGTCAGCCAATTGCACACAGCAGTGTCCCACAAACAGTCTTACACTGAGATACCAATTTATTATTGTTTTTGTTTTGAGGGATTATTATCAGGCGTGTGGAGTAAAGAAACTTGCCCCAGATTTCACCCTGCTGGAATAGAACCCAGATCTCTCGTTTGCAAAGAGTGCTCTAATTACTGAGCTACAGGATTTATACCGTATATATATGTATACTGTGTATATAATATATACATCAATAAGGTGCCATCAAAGCCCACACACATTTAATTTATTCTTCACTCACCTTCAATCTGTAAAGGGGCTGCAGCCCCTCCCCGCAGCCACACACTCCACTAACACAGGGTCAGGCAAACCAGTCAAACGCTAAAAGCTCAGTCCCTGTCGGGGGATTGAAAGCGCAGGAAAAGTAATCACCAGGTCCTCAACATCTCCTCTCCCGCCGGGGCCGGGCGAGGATACAACCATCAGTCCGTGGGGAGGAGAAGCTCGCACATGGATCCTTGCCTCGCCCGGCGATCACTGACCCTGAAAAGCGACAACCCGAGACTGTGGCTGTGATTGAATAGATGAAGTGAGGGTTGCCGGTGTTTGCTGGTCTATCGCTGCCTGGCCTCACTCATTGCCGCTGTTAGCCTCTCACAACCACCGGTGCCGGTGTGGCCGGTCTCTCTCTCTCTCAGACTCCCTGGTGCCGGTCTCTCTCTCTCTCTCAGACTCCCTGGTGCCGCGCCTGTTCCTGGCTCTGATTCCTGGCCTCCTCCGTTGTCATGGCGCCCGCACCAGCCCGGAAACCCGGCAGTTCCCAGCAAGCCGCCGGACCGGAAGTGTCTTCACAACCCTCCACCGCACAGTTTCACGGGAGTTGTAGTCTCTATTTTGTTGCCTGGCTGTTGCTGCTGGAGCCATCATCATCATCATCATAATAATCTTTGCATTTGATATAGCGCCTGACCACGATTTCGAGAAGTCTCAAAGCACTTCCCTGAAATATACTATAAAGTGAATCCATTGTAAATTTTGTGGGTGAAACGCAGCAGCCAATTGCACACAGCAGTGTCCCACAAACAATGGTGGATTCTAATAATAAATTATAATCCTTACATTTATATAGCGCTTTCCACATCTTATCGACATCTCAAAGCGCTTCACAGAATACAACAACGTCCCAAGGAAGGGACCAGAGCAGGTGGGGGAGGGGTCAGGGTAGGGAGAAGAAAAGAGGGAAGGGGGGGGAAAGAGGTTGGGAACAGAGCAAGTGGGGAGGGGTCGTGGTGGGGGGAAGGAGAGTGGGAAAATTGACTGTATGCGGGCGAAACGCGGCAGCCAAATTGTGCACAACAGTGTCCCACAAACAGTTGCGGAATGGGGTTAGGGGAGAAAGGAGGAAAAGAGGGTAAGGGGAGGGGTTGGGGTAGAGGGAAGGAGAGTCGACTGTATATTTGTGGACGAATTGAAGGATCGGAATACATTTGTTTTTAAGGATTTATTACCCCCAGTAAAGTGATCCACCAATTCACTAACAACCGGATTCCTACTTACTGCTAAGTAAACAAATGTGTGTGGAGTAAAGAAATTTGCCCAATGTTCACCCTACGCAGGAATCAAACCCAGGTCTCTTGCAAGGCGAGTGCTCTAACCACTGAGCTATAAGATTCCACAATTTTAATAATACTAATAATTATCCTTGCATAATTACCCATACAACCTTATTACATTGTTGAGATTGTGGACATTATGTAAAAGTGCTCTGGGATGCTACCTCGCATGAAGGGGCTATATAAATGTAAGTTGCTGTTGTATCAATTGGGCTGTGATATGCATTTCTCAGAGAGCAATATTTGTTGTGTTTAACATAATGCCTCAAGATAAACATCTTAAGAGTGCTTCCCAGATAATTTCTCTCAAGTGGTGACAGTGATTGCTCTGAGACACTATCCCTCGTGAAAGTGCTATATAAATGGAAGGTGGTAATTGCAGAAGTTTTATAGTGTAGAAGACTGACAATCTTGCAAACAAATCACTTTGAGACATTTCATTGGGTGATATGTTAAATCAGGTTATCATTTGAACGTGAAGAATTCATGCTCCTACAAATTCTACTGATGAGGCAGATGGCTGGGCTGCTATCAGCAGTGCCCTAAGAAAGGACAATAGAACCACCAACCTCTGGAACCGATTACCACGACCAGAGGACTGATTTGGTTCCAACCTTCTATTGCAAATCATATCACCTTGAAACCAGCTCCGCTACAAGGTGCCCCCACATCCCTCCCACAAGTCATTTGCGATCTTATGGGATAGATTTGAGCTCTCACTAGGTGGATGGCAGGCAGATGGAACTCCAAGCTTCCTCGTGAGCAGCACAACTCAGCATTAAATGCATGAGAACATTCCCACCATCTTCCTGCCCACATCTCAGTTACACATCCCTCCCTATTAAGTGATGATTCCAGTTGGATCTTGAGCAACAGTTACTCATCTCTTTGCATACCAATCAATGCGGTTTCCTTGTCTTAAATATATAAACGTGTGTTCACAAATCTGAACTGTAGGTAACATTTTCCAGCAGGCGTTGTCCTAGTTGTCCTAAGCTTCAGAGTTTCCTCATCTGCTACATAACCAACATCTGCCTTCAGCATAGTCAGAGAATCTTGACACTGATACTTTGCACAGCAAACTTGATTTTCTCAAGGTCCCAATTCAGTGCTGCATTGTCCAGTTGCTTGGGATGTCACGTTGCCTTCTTGGGGTAAATGAGTGGTCAATTTAGGTTAGTGCTTTATAAACTGGGTAAGAAATGGTCTTCAAAGGAAAATAAAAACACCTTGCATGTTTGAGTTAAACATTAGGCACCCTAAAGGGCCTAAAGCCCATTTTTCACCCACAGTACCATTTAAAAAAAACACCAGCAAAGTGCTGTGAAAACCCCAATCCGCATCATTGCTGCCCAAGGAGGGAGGAGGGCAAGTCGCCTCTGCGCATGCGCACCAAGAGAGGTCGCGCCGACATTGGCGGGCAGTGCGCAGGCGCGGCCGCATGGACCGGGTGGCGGTTGTGAAGCTCGGGGCGGCGGCAGGAGCCGGAGTCTGCGCCGTGTTTGGGGGTGCGGTGTTGGCCCAGTACATCTTCACAATGAAGAAAAAAGCCGGCCGCAAGACCAAGATCATCGAGATGGTGAGTCAGGGCAGTGGGTGTGTTCACTGTCAGCCCGGGGGCAATACCGTGGGGTGGTGGCCACAGTGGACGCGGTGATTGACCTGGGGGAGGGGGGGTGTCTGAGAGGGTGACAGAGGATAATATCAATCCTTGCAATTGATGTAGAGCCATAATCACATTGTAGAGATCTCTCAAAGAGCTTCAATAGAGTAAACTGTGGGGTGACTTCAGTGGGTGAAATGTGTCTCTGAGTCTCCGCCTTGCCACTTCCTTTCCCATTTCCAAGTCGTGCTTGAAGACCTTCCTATTTGACGGCGCTCCGCCACTGTGAAGCGCGCTTGGTCATCCCGAACGCGGGATGGTTCGCTGCATGCGGAGGTGCTGTATAAATGCCGGTTGTTGTAGCCAATTGCACAACAGTGGATGAGCGGCAGAGGAGGATGATGGTTAGAGCA
Organism: Hydrolagus colliei; assembly: GCA_035084275.1. Classification (NCBI taxonomy): domain Eukaryota; kingdom Metazoa; phylum Chordata; class Chondrichthyes; order Chimaeriformes; family Chimaeridae; genus Hydrolagus; species Hydrolagus colliei. The sequence continues at coordinate 116,356,029 of CM068743.1, forward strand.
ACTCATCTTGCAAGCGAGAGACCTGTGTTCGATTCCACGCATCGCAAAACCCTGGGCAAGTTTCCTTACTCCACACGCTTCATAATAATCCCTCAAAAAAAAATTGTCATTTTAATCCACAACTGTTTCTGAGACACTGTTGTGCGCAATTGGCTGCCACGTTTTGCCCACAAATATATGGTCAATTTACTTTACAGTATATTCTGTGAAGCACTTTAAGACGTCTGGAAGATGTGAAAAGCCCTATATTAACTGCAAGGTTTATGAGTGGCTGGGATTTGCAGGTTCCATAACGCTTATTGGCTAAACGGGGTGAGGGGAGTGGAGTTGTGAGTGGATAGGGGAGGGGTGAGTGACAAGGCTATAGAGGATGAGTGGATGGGGTGTGTTGCTCAGTTGAGGGGTAGGCAGAAAATAAGTGACTGCGCTGCAGAAGTGGGGGTGAGTCACTGACCTATGAGAAGGTGAGGGAGAGTGGCCAGACTCGAAAGGTAAGGTTCAGCGGCTGAGGTGCTTAGAGTGGGTGAGAAAAAGCGGCTGGGTTGTGGGGGTGTAAGGCTTACCAGCTGAAATGCATGTGGTGAGTGAGTGACTGTACTATGGGTAGGTGAGGGTGATTGGTCAAACTATTTGGGTGGGGGTAAGTGAGTATGAGTTGCAGGGATGGGTTAAGCGGCTGGCCTGTGGGGGTAGAGGGGATAAGGTTGAGTAACCATCCTATAGTGCGGGAAGAGGGAAGCAACGATTGAGTTGCCAAACTGTGTTAGCTGAGTCAGGTGAGGCTTCATCAATGCTTGGAGTTTTAAGTTTCTGACCCCACAGACTCCTATGTTGGCAGAAACCATTTTTCAATATCTATTTGTCCACACAAATATGAGACTTCTGGGTGCTGGTGAGTGATGGACTTTTTTGCGAATGAATGTGTCTTTGCTTGCTTTTAGTAGTTCTGTAAAAATTAGAAAATGTGCTTCCACCCATTAATGAGGACACAGCTGATAACCCGCAAGGAACACTTGTATACAAGTTCTGAACTTTGAGATAGGTGCCATGAATAAAGACATGTAAAAAATAACTTGTGTTGAATCGTCTGCTGTTTGTGGATATTGATGACTTTTCTGTGAACTGTTATCATTTCCCCAACAGAAGATTGTTCATGAGATCGCAAGTGAATTTTCTTGTTCACTGGTTGGTCCAGTAATGTGGATGGTGGAGATAGATTACATATTTACATCTAGTTTGAGCTGTTGGACACAGAACAACTTTGAGCTCGAAGGAGAGGGAGGGGCTTCAGGTTTAACGGCCCCCCTAATATAACTTAATATTGAACTACCGAGTACTACGTCAATTTTCAAAGGGCACGTTTAGCTCTGGACCAACAATAAATCATGTATATTTAAATATATACACAAACCCTGATCTCTTTCTGCATTTTGATCATCTGTTGAACAGAAAAGCTCTTTGGCTCACAGCAAGCCCATGGTGAAGAATGTAATGGTTGAAATCAGCAATGTCAGCAGTTCCATGAAGGGTACTGTGTAAATGAAAGCTGTTGGTGTTGTTCATCCATCAACTTGAATTGCTGATTCATTAAGAAGTCATTCAGGACTTTGCTAGGATATGTGATTATTCCAAAATTCATTTATTTGTATCGTGAAAATCACCTACTCGCTGTTAAATAACAATAATAATCCTTGCATTTGATATAGCGCTTTTCATGTCTTCTAGACTTCTCAAAGCGCTTCACAGAATTTACTGTAAAGTGAATTGACTGTATCTTGAGGGCAAAACACGGCAGCCAATTATGCACAGCAATATCCCACAAACAATTGTTGAAATGAAATGTCAAATGTTATTATTGTGTTTTTTGCCGGGATTATTATTCGGCATGTGGAGTAAGGAAACTTGCCCAAGATTTCGCCCTAACCTGCCTGGATCAGAACACAGGTCTCACGCTTGTTAGGTTTAGCTCTAACCACTGAGCTACAGTTTCTGTGAACGACATCAACAACTTGTTCCCTCACCTTGTTCTCAAGACCCACCTTTTTGACTGAGCTTTCTTACCTTCATATTTCCCTTACCACTTCTTGGCTCACACCCAGCTCTGGTGCCAAGCTATTATTGTATACTCAATATCTGGAACTAAAAAATAGCTGACTTCTGAATTGTCCAGTTGCCACTGACATTCCATCACAAAGGAAATTGCATCAGCGGCACTTCCTGCTGGAAGTAACAACCTGGAATTCACCATTTAAAAAAAAACTCTTATAACACAATCCTGAGTTATTTGAATTAGCCAACGATTTCCCCTGTAGTCACAATTCCACTGCAAAATATTACATTTGTTGAAAGAACAGGATTTTGTATTTAGGAAAAACCTTTTTATGTACTGCTAACATCCACACGGAGGTGAATGTGTATTTAAAAAGGCATCTTTAGAGTGACTTGTATTAATTGCAATTCTCATAGATGCCAGAGTTCCAGAAGAAAACTGTCCATATTAAGGACCCTGAGAGAGTAGAAGAGATCATCTGTGGTCTCATCAAAGGAGGAGCTTCTAAACTTCAGGTAAGCAATATTCTGATGTGACTGAGTGTTTTGTGTTCATGAAGCAATTCATGAACTATGGCTCATAAATGGCCTTTTTTTATTTACAGCATTTATTTGGACAGTTGCTTTAGCTTGATTTGTTTTGTCTTTTAGCGAGGTTTCAGACTACAAAAATAGCCAAATTCCTGGTTGTAAGGTTGCAGTTGGTGGATGTTGCAGCGCCTTGGGACGTCCTCCGGACGTGAAAGGCGCTTTATAAGTGTAATTTGTTGTTGTTGTTGTGTTTCAAAATATGATTAAAAGCAATCAATTCCTCAAGTGAGTGGGAGCAAATTGTAAACATATTTATGACACTGTGCTATGGTTTAAATTTTTGCGGAGTTGCATAACTTTCTTTAAGTGTTCATTACATTCCAGTATGTTCAAATATAAACTCAGTTGAAATGATTTGCATAAATATTTAATGCAGTAATTAAATAGTACAGTATAATGTTTTCTCACTGTATTAACCTGTGAATCTTGCTGTTCCGGGATCTCTAATACTAATACAGTAGAAGCCCATTTATCCATGACCTGATTAACCGGATTGCTCGACTTCCCCCCCTCCCGGGGCAATTCCCTATTCCAGCAATCGTGAGTATGCTCAATTTGTGCATGTGCGCAATGCGTGCGCATGCGCACTTATCAAACTTTCAAACTTGGAGGTTTTTACCGATCGGTAAAAAAAATGCTTTTTTACCGATTTTTTTACAGAGTGTGCTGAAATCTTTATTGGTAAGTAGCTATACAATATTTCTGTTACTATTTACTATATTAATATAGTATGTTTTAAAATAAGTAGGCTACATTTTTTGATTATCCGGCACAGTCAATTAGCATTCCGGATAAACGGGCTTCTACTGTATTCAGGTTTAAAGTTCTGCCCTCCCTCACCCCAACTTTGCTCCCCCTCACCCCAGCTTGGGTTTTGACCCCTGACTGTTTAGCGCATTGGGACGTCCTCCTGACATGAAAGACACACTACAAATGTAATTTTGTTTGTTATTGTTGTACCAATATACAATAGTGGTCTAATTTTTTTTAAATTTGATATCTTACAGATAATCACAGATTTTGATATGACATTAAGCAAATTCTCTCACAATGGAAAAAGGTGCCCAACTTGTCATAGTAAGTACAGTACTTCAGTGTGATGACAACAATGTATGACTAGATTTAATGGTGCTCCGTGCTCTGAGATGTTGCCATGCTGAAGGCTGCTTTATAAATGCAAGTTGTTTTCAATACTCTCTAGAGATTTAACTTGTGCTTACCATTAGTTGCTGCATTTCATCCACAAAACATACAGTTAATTCACTTTACAGTAAATTCTGTAAATCACTTTGAGACGTCTTGAGTACGTGATAAGGGGCTATAACCATGGCAAAGATTATTATTTTTTGATCTGTGATTGCCCACAAGTCCTTGCTAGGCTTAATATCAGAACAATGCATACTGTTCATTTTTGGAGTCTTTTTGAAAGTCATTTTTTTCTAGTTGAAGTACTGTATGTCTTAAGCCCACCATCATATTAAACTATACAGTACTGGCATTTACTGTATATATGATTTCTGTAGTTTTGATAGTTTGTGTTAACTCTCAGTAACAGAAATTTACGTTAGTTGTATTTGAATGTGGAATTTAATATTAATGCAAAACTTGCAAATAAACAGTCAGAATTTGAGCAGTAAAAAAAATGTTGTCACCTCCTTTTGGAGATAATGTATTTAGGTGTTTAATTTCCAAAATTGTTTATTTTGACAGACCTTATTGACAACTGCAAGCTAATCACAGAGGACTGCAGAAAAAAGGTACAATTTAAAAGTAGAAAATGTTTTTCATTTGTTTGTGCTTTCATTTTTCATTTGTGTTTTTCTGTGTCATAGTTGTTCCAAATTAGGGATAAATACTATCCTATTGAAATCGATCCTACCCTTACTGCTGAGGAAAAGTACCCTTTCATGGTTGAATGGTAAGTCCCAATACTACATCTATGCGATTTTCCTTGAACTATTAAATGTTTCTGAAAAACAAAATATTGTTTATGTTAATTATATGTAAAATACTAGATTTTCTCTGATTCTTGCTGCAAAGCCAATCAGGAGGGCCTCGGTCTTGTTGACATTGAATTGTAGAAAGTTAGCTCTCATGTAGGACTTGATGTCTGGCAGGAATCTGTCAGGACAGTAGTAGTCCTGGAGTTGAGGATAGAGGCAGAAAGATAGAGTCAGTGTCATCCACATACATGTGGAAGTTGACCCCATGTCTCCATATGATGTCGCCAAGGGGAGCATATAGATGTTAAAAAATAGGGGGCCAAGGCCAGCCCTGGGGGAGAAGCCATTGGTGGCGACAAAGTGGAGAAGATGAGAAAGGTAGCAATCGAACCAGGCGAGGGTTGGTCCGTAGAGATTGAGCTGGGAGGAGAGGCGGTGTAGGAGGATGGAGTGGTCGATAACTGATCAAAAGTTTATTTAATTTTGTGTGCTGTTTACTATGTACTCTTCAGAAATGTTAAATGAATGCACCATCTACCTGTTCACATAAATATTAAAGGTCCATGTTGCTCCAAAAAGAGTTTGGAGATTTCTTGGTCAACAATCCTCCTGCTAAATCGGTCATTCACTTCATGGCTGTTTCTGGGACATTGTTTTGTGCAAATTAGCTGCCACATTTGCCAATAAATACATAGGCATCATACTTGACATCAGTCCCTTGTGATGATTTTTGAGACATTTTGACATTATAGGCACTATATTGAATTAAATAATTGTTATTGCTTTCTTTAAATTCTGTAGAAACAAAATGAGTTTTATGCTTCACTTTAAAAGCATTAATAATGTTATTATGCTGCATTTATTGTGCATGAATTGAATTGTCATAGATTGTACTTCCTGCTCGTTGAACCATTGCATCAAAGGCCAGTTATAGCTATGTGGGTATGAGTTTGAATTTGGTTCACAACATATTCAGATATACTAATTCTAGGAAATGTATTTATACATGAGGAAATTTCATTAAATGGAAGATAGATTCTCAATTTCTCTCACTGATCTGTGCACCAACTTTCAGCAAGTGACACTTGCTCAATCTCCCAGGGTAGCTCTGAGCCAGGTGCTAGAGGAGAAAGCAAGAGTAACTTGGACCTTCTGAATGTTGTTCTTTTTCTATTCTGTTGCATTCAATATCAAATTATATGGTAGTTGGGGGGTAATTTAACCTATATCCTATCACTGTCTTAGAGCTCTAGAATGTTGTGGTGCCAAATTATATAACTATCAGTCAAATTGTAATTGTATAGTCTGCATTAATATAATAATCCCGGCATTTGACATGGCATCTTATCCCTTCTTTGAGACATGCTTCACAGAATATACTGTAAAGGTGAATTGACTGTGTATTTAGTGGGAAAACACGGCAGCTAATTCCACAAGGCAATGTCCCACAAACAGCCATGGATTGAGTGACCACATTGTTTTTAAAGGGATTATCACCAATTGATTAATGACCAGGTTCCTACTTACTGCTAAGTAAACAGACATGTGGAGTAAGGAAACTTGCCCAATGTTTCACCCTGCTCAGGGAATCAAACCTAGGTCTTCTCGTTTGCAGGGCGAATACTCTAACCACCAAGCCAGAGGCGTCTAATAGTCTGTGGTGTAGATAAGTCCTTTATATAGTAAAAGCCTGTTTATCTGGCTTCTGCAGGACCCGGCCAATGCCGGTTAAAGCGCCTGCTGGATATTGGGGCTGCCGCTGTCGAAAACCCACCACAAAAAAATTAAAGTTCTTTTAACACACACCATACACCAGTCTAACTAATAACAGATAATAACAGAATATTGTAGTGGTACTTATTGTTAAAGTTACTCTCTTGCGCTTCTCACCTTTACTGGTTGCGGTTTATAGTCCAGTGATTCTTTTTAAAATGGAGGACGCCAAGCGGGTGAAAAAAACGGCAGTACAACATTAAAGTCTTACTAGCGGCAAGCTGATAACCCTAGACTCTACTAGCGGCAAACCGAAATACTGCTCCTGCGCGACAATGACTCACAAATGCCCCACCGCTATTGTTCCGGATAAGTTCCGGTTTATCGAATGGGGACTTTTTTTTTGAGCGTGCTGGTTATACGGAAGTGCCAGTTCATCGAGTCACGAATAAACGGGCTTCTACTGTACAAGTATTATTTCAGTAAGTTATTTTCTTGAGATGGCGGTCCCCAGCTAGTATCTTGCTTAAAGTAAATGCTAGCAGATGGGTTCAAGTTTCACTTTCAGGAGAAGTTGAGCCCACCACCATTATGGTGTGGAACATATTTCTTCTTTATAAGCAAAAACCTAGCCATCCTTCAACATTTAATGTGTTCAGTTATTGATACAGTTTGTTTGAAATGCTGCAAAAATTTGTTTTTTCCAAAGATATCCACTAAATATTCATATCTCATTGTTGCATGTAAATATCTGGTTGCTATTGTGTTTGTATAATGTTTAATGAGGGTGTATTTCATACCCTTGCTTCAGTTGATTTCAAAACAAACACCTTCTTTCCTTATAGGTGGACAAAAGGCCACAATTTACTAATTGAACAAGGTATTCAAAAAGAGGAACTGGCTGACGCTGTAAGAGAATCTGATGTCATGCTGAGGTACTAAAAACTTAACACATTCTTTAGAAGGAGTAAAGATGCACTAGTACAAAGCATTGAAGTATTATTTTTAGAACTTTTGTACAAAGCAAAGTATGGATATGGTGGTATTTTAGACTTATTATTTAAATTTATCATTGTCCATTTGATTTAATCTGATCCGCAAGCAGTATTTGATGCTTGAGTAACCTCCAACCCGAGAAATTGGGAAGGTTTAGTTAGTTTCAACAGATGAAGTGTGCGGTTTGATTTTACTTTATTCATGAGCAACATATAAGTTGAGTCCTGTAGCTCAGTGGTTAGAGCATTTGCCTTGCAAGCGAGAAACCTGGGTTCAATTCCAGGCAGGGCGAAACCTTGGGCAACTTTCCTTACTCCGCACACCTAATAATAATCCCCCTAAAAAAAAATCACTTCAATCCACAACTGTTTGTGGGACATTGTTGTGCGCAATTGGCTGCCGTGTTTCGCCCACATATATAGTCAATTCACTTTAGGGTAAAAAGCGCCATATCAAATGCAAGGAGTATTATTATATACTGCAGTGCAGTGCAGGGATGTGCTACGATATCAGAGGTATTATTTTCAATAAGAGTTTAAACTGATGTCCCGTCTGCCTGTTCTCCAGGGGGATGTCGAAGATCTCATGAAATGCTTTGAAAAGGTGAAAGGTTCTCTTGCCGTCCTAGCGAACAATTATCCAGATTGATTGGTTGTTATTCATTCCTCTATAGAATCTTGCTGTGTGCAAATGTTTATCTACAAGAACAGTCAAAACAGTTGACATTAATTACCTCTGAATTACTTTGAGGCATTTAATTATAGGGCACGCTAAAACTTCAAATGCCAGGCATTTCCTGCGATTTAACATATGACCTGTGATTTGCTGTTTAAAGGTAAATTATGGTAGTGTAGTTTTGTTGAGCACATTTGATATGAGTAATTTCTACTCTGAACTTGAAACATGTTGTCCATTCCAGAGATGGTTATGATCTGTTCTTGGATAAGTTGAATGAACACAACATCCCAGTGTTTATATTCTCAGCTGGCATTGGCGATATACTCAAGGAGATTATGACACAGGCTGGAGTCTTCCATTCTAATTTAAAAGTTGTCTCCAACTTCATGGACTTTGATGAAACTGTAAGTTTGATGAAACTGAAGTGAGATTTTATAAGACATTTTATTCTGTAATTTTAAAAATAGTATAAAATGCTTTGCATTTCTTCACGATCTTCAATTCCCTGGCTCCACTGAAATCTAGGTGGGTACCAAATCCAGACCCTCTGGTTCAATAGTAATTTCCGCGCACTCAAATCACAACCCGGATGCTCAAGCGCAGATGGCAGAAATCTGGCCTTATGATTCACTCAAGCATCCCCGCACCTACCGCCTCTCCCTTTCTCTGGCCCAAACTGACTTTCACTCCAAAGTCATCCTCGAGGCAAACAGCAAACCAAAGACACTGTTTTCCACCATCCCATTACCTCCTCCATGGACCATCTCAAGCTCGCTCCATCTTCACATCAGACGTCAAGTGCGAAGAGATCCTAGACTTCTTTGCCTCAAAAATTCAAAACATCCACTTGACTGTCCTCCTCCACCCGCTCCCTTTCCCAACCCTATCCACCACACCCAGACTATCCGCACCCTCTCCCTCAGTCATGGCTCCTGCATTCCCCCATCCCTACACTCCTTTGCCCCCATTTCATCCTCCCTCTCAAACACAATCACCACTGTTGCCTCGATCCCTTCCCCACTCAGCTGCTCAACTCCCCTTTTTCTCTCCCCTGCTGGCCAACACAGTCAACCAGTCACTCTTTTCAGGCTCTGTTCTTCTCCCACTGAAAACCATTGTCAACACGCCTTCTCAAAACATCCACCCTTGATTCCTCTAATCTCACACACTACCATTCCATCTCCAATCTGCCTTTCCATGCCAAAGTCCTGGAATGCATTGTTGCAGTTCAATTTCAGTCACACCTCTCCCTCCACTCCCTCCATGTGCCCCTGCAATTGGGTTTTTGCCCTGCCCAAAGCACAAAGATGGCGTTTGTCAAAGTCACAAATGACATTCTCGCTATCAGTGAACAGGACTCGCTCTGCTTTCTCGTCCTCCTGGATCTCTCTGCCACGTTCAACACAGTCGACTACGCCATCCTCCTCCACCGCCACTCCTTACATCTACCTTAGTGAGACTGCAGTTGCTTGGTTCATGTCCTACTTAACCAACTGCCTCCATTTCATCTCAGCCAATGGCTTTTCCTCCCGTCCCCACCCAGTCACCTACAGGGTACCTGAGGGCTTCTTCTTTGCCTCGTCCACGTGCTCCAACTGGTGATGTCATTACCTATGTATGCGGGTGACACACAAATCATGCATGCATTTAAATCACCTCCCGCTGGGATTACTCCCAACTCACTCCTTGCTGGTTTCCCTAGCTCCACCATTCAAAAGATCCAGCTGTTTCAGAACTCTGCGGCCGGCTATACTGACCCGATCCAAACTCTGGGTCGTTATGTGAGCCGCAGGGTTCTGAACTCCATACATATCTCCAGTTCTGGCCAGGTCCACTGGTTCCCCATCACCGAATGGATTGGCCACCTCAATCCACCACCTGGCGCCTCAACTCGACTGGTATTAGCCTCCTGCTCCTCCCTTGCACCCTCTGCCCCACCATCAGAAGTTATGCTTTCAGTCACTACACCCCCAAGCTCTGTAGCAATCTCCCTCAATCCCTCCACGGAGCCCCATCTCTCTATTTCCAAGTTGTGCCTGGAAACCTTCCTCTTTAAATGACCATGCTTACGGCCATTCCCCCTCCCCCACCTGGCTTCACTGTGAAGAGCTCTGAGACATTACCTGCCATGGAGGACACTATTTAATTGAAAGTTGTTGCTTGTTTGCAGCAGAACTAGTAATAATCCTGCACATGTACTATATCACAGCCTTTGTTTTGCAAATTAAGATGTATGAATATTTTCAGGTCAGCTCAAAGAACATTATTTGTACCGTAAAAACGAAGTGAAGTAAAGCTGCATTTTACTAGGTTGATTGCAGGATGAGGCGCAAGACAACCTTTTTCATACTTGTTACTACGACTTTCATTAATTGCTTTGCGATTTTACTGTGTGTGTGTCTACACCTGGGGAGGGGGGTGGTAATGTGTGTGTGTGTGTACCTGCGGGGGATGGAGTGAGGGATAATGTATGTTAATAATCCCTCAAGAAAAAACCCAATAATAAATTGGTCATTTCAATCCATAACTGTTTGAGGGACACTACTGTGCACAATTGGCTACCATGTTTTGCCCACAAATATACAGTCAATTCATTTTTCAATACATTCTGTGAAGCTCTTTGAGACGTCTAGAAGACGTGAAAACACAATGTCAAATGCAAGGATTATTATTTTAATCTGTCCTTCACACCTTTTTTGTTTCAGGGTATTCTCAAAGGTTTTAAAGGTGATCTTATCCATGTTTACAATAAACATGATGGTGCCCTGAAGAACAGTGAGTACTTCAACCACCTGAAAGAGAATTGCAACATCATTCTTCTTGGAGATTCACTTGGAGATTTGAGGATGGCAGATGGAGTCCAGAATATTGAAAGCATTCTCAAGATTGGATTCTTGAATGACAAAGTAGGATATTCTATGACAAATTACTGTGTTCAACAACAAGAGCTAGTGAAAATCTGTTAAGATTTTAGTGAATTCTGAAAAAACACAAGTAGAAACATTCAGTACTAAATGACTCATTAAACCAGCAACATTTCATTAAAATTTACGTTTATGCACTCGTTTTAGCAGCATTGTCTTGGAGTTGAAACTCCTATTTGTTAAATGAATGTATTTTAGCTTACAATTTACTAAATGCCAGATAACTGGTCATTCCAACAACAAATTACGTTTGTATAGTGCATTTCATGTCAGGAGGACATTCCAAGGCTTTAACAGTCAGGTTAAGACTGTTAACTGGTGTTTAGGATCAGGAGCAGTGGAGGGTTGGAGTGTAGGAGTAGAAGGATGACTGAAGGTGGCAAGCAGGGGTGAGGCAGATGGATTGGGATGGAGTTTCAGAGGGTGAGAGGCAGATGGATAGGGATGGAGTTTCTAATGGTGGAGCAGGTGAGGCAGAATACATAAAGCAGATTAGAGATTGGGGAGTGAGCGGACAGATTGGTAGGGGCTTAGGTGTTCACAGAGGTAGGCCATGGAAGGCTTTGAAAGTGAGAACCAGTATTTTGAACTGAATCCTCTGAGGGATAGGGAACAGGTGGCGTCGGGCGAGGGTGTTATGGTCACGGAGTCAAGTGCGGTAGAGGGCAAGGGCTGCAGAGTTGGATGAACTCCTTATTGAATACCGTATATCTCCGCGTATAAGGCGCACCCGCGTATAAGGCGCACCCCCCGTTTTTGACCTTTTCTTGGTGAAAAAAACGGAAGCATTTTCAATGATATTGCCGGCAGAAGGGAGGAGAGACAGGTAGGTAGGGAGAGAGGCAGGCACGCAGGCAGGGAGGGAGGGAGGGAGGGAGGGAGGGAGAGCGGCAGGCCGGCAGCCTGGGAGAGAGAGAGGCAGGCAGGCACGCAGGCAGGGAGGGAGGGAGAGCGGCAGCCCGGGAGGGAGGGAGGGAGGGAGGGAGAGAGGCAGGTCGGCAGCCCGGGAGAGAGACAGGCCGGCAGCCCGGGAGAGAGAGAGGGAGAGCGGCAGGCCGGCAGCCCGGGAGAGAGAGAGGGAGAGCGGCAGGCCGGCAGCCTGGGAGGGAGGGAGGGAGAGCGGCAGGTCGGCAGCCCGGGAGAGAGAGAGGGAGAGAGGCAGGTCGGCAGCCCGGGAGAGAGAGAGGGAGAGAGGCAGGTCGGCACGCAGGGAGGGAGGGAGGGAGAGCGGCAGGGAGGGAGGGAGGCAGGGAGTGAGGCAGGCAGACTGGGTTCGGCAGAAGGTAAGCACAGCACTGAAGTCCGCTGCTGCTGCCGCTGCCCAGGCGGCCGAGGCCGAAGCCCTGTCACCCGTTGCCCCCATCCCCCGCCGGACACTGACCAAACCCCGGCTGACAGCGCGCCGGCCGCCCCTCCTGTTTACTGTATTTCTGAGGCTCAAAATTGCTTGTACCTGCGTATAGGGCGCACCCCCAACTTTCGAGATCTTCCGACCTGAAAAAAAGTGCGCCTTATTCGCGGAGATATACGGTATTTGATATTTCATGCTGATTTTTTTGTATTAAATTTCAGAGGTAAATCAATAGAAATATTTTAATGTAGAGGTATTCCTCGCTTCACGTCATAGTTTGGTTCTTGAAAAGTGCTACTTTAAGCAAGTACATTTTTCCCATAAGAATTATTATATAAACCAGAGTTAGGTTCTTTTGGACATTTTTCATCAACATTTTCTAAAAAAAACATTAACATTTCATTAAAAAAAACGGACTGCCAGCCTGGCTCACTCACTCGCTCCCTGACTGCCGGCCGGTCTCACTCGCTGCCGGCTGGCTGGTCTCACTCATCCAATACTGGTATAAATGAAAATACCAATTTACCAAACACTTCTCCATTCTAAGTAGAAATTAATTTGATGGTAATAACATTATTCCTTTTTGTTACTACAGTGTTTGTAACTTGACAGTAAACTGATCTGCTTTGGGTTTGCTTTTACGTTGGTTCAAAACGTTGCTATTATGTCCAGCACCTTTGAAGGGAGGGATCTTATAAATACACTACCCCAATTTTTGTTCTCTTTAAACCTACAGGTGGAAGAAAGTTTAGATACGTACATGAACTCTTACGACATTGTCCTTGTAAGGGAAGATACATTAGATCTGCCCAATGCCATCCTTCAGAAGATTCTGTAGTGTGAAAACTAAAGGTGCTCATCTGTGACTGGAGTTTGGATTCAGCAGCTACTCTACCTTCTTAAAGGGAATTTTATGTTTTAAAAACACAATCCAACCTTTTTATTGTATGTATTGTTCACTCGTAAATTCAAAATGGATGTGCTCTGGAACATTTTTCCACTAAAGTAGGCAAGGGTAGTTGGTTTGCACAATGAATAAGCAGAATTGTACCTGTGCAGTATTTTAACCTGTTTTTTTAAACACAAACAGGAACAGTAAAGCCAAAGGCCTGCTTCACAGATTTACATGAGTAGATTTAATGGAATGTTATAATTTAAAATCTTAAGTTTTAAATATATGAACCATTTTCAAAACGTCTGTGGTGTTTAATGTGATTACAAGATTTGCCAAGTGGCCTAATCAGTTGTTAGGAACAAGTAGTCATGTCCAAGGAAATGAGCATTGAGAGTTCTCCATTTAAGTATTTCAAAAGATTTTGCAGCTGTATATACTTCTGAGTGAATGTCTGTTACCTTTGATAATGCACAAAGAAAAAAATTGTAAAAAGCTGTGAAATTCCTGTAATTTGTTTATGTACAGTATTTCTCATGCCCACTGTGCTTATTTCTTTAACATTTGTTTTAAATATTGAACATTATTGGGTTTCTATTGCGTTATGAGAAGTCAATTTTATTTTTCAATGTACAGTCCTCTGCCCAAATAACCTGAACTATAATTATCAGGGTGGACATTCAAACAAGAATTTGTCCAATCGTTATCAAACCTTACTGTTGAAATAAAATTGCAGAATTTATCAGTTGTTAGGGGGAAAGGATGTATAGCCATTCAATAAAAACATTGAAAGTTGTTAATTCTTGATGAAATATATGCTGCAATATTGATGTGCCTGTCTTTGCAAGCCAAAGTACAGCTGGTAGGTTAGTCCAAGCTGAACGATTAACAAAAAGCTAGCCAGTGTTGATAATCATATGTGCACTTTAAGCTAGTTAAAGTCTGGTAGTATCTGAATGCACCCTAGCTATCAAAGTGTCCCTTTATTCTCTGGGATTAGGTAAACCGGGTATATCCCTCAAGAATACTGCACACCAAACCATAACCATTTATAACCAGGAGTCCTGTAGCTCAGTTGGAGCAATCGCCTTGTAAGCGAGAGACCTGGGTCAGATTCCCAGCCAGACAAAACCTTGGGCAAGTTTCTTTACATGCCTGATAATAATCCCCCAATATTAAAATTGGTCACTTCAGTCCACAGCTTTGTGGGGCATTGCTGTACGCAAATGACTGCTGTGTTTTGCCCAGAGATATACAGTCGATTTGCTTTACAGTATATTCTGTGAAGTGCATTGAGACATCTAGAAGATGTGGAAAGCATTATATCAAAATGCAAAGATGATTATTAACCAAAGAGGAATTCTTGATTTCTTGATTTCCACTCCAATTAAATGTTTGTAAAAAAAAATATTTACCTGAGAAATGATATAAACTTGAATATGTTTGATCAAATTTGATGCTTTAATGCTTACAACAGTTCTGGCTTTTTTTTTGGCAGTTATGGTATTCTGAATTGGTGCACATTAAAGTAGATGTACCTATTAGTGATTAAACTTAGCCATTTCAACTCTAATTTTTACTTTGCTGTTCAACATAAGTATCAAACTGGGCACTATGATGTCAGCACACTCGGGGAATGTTATTACAGTTGAGGGCTAAAATGGCACATCGTAGGCATCCCATTTGTCAAACATTTGCATTGTACCTCAAGGGAAATAATTACTGTCAACCTATTAGGCATCAGGAATACTCAGTTCCTGTCATTTGCACAGCCTATTACATAGGAACACCCCCCACCCCAAAAAAATACACAGCTGAAATACTTGTGAGACATATTAATAATCTAAATACATTAGGAGAATTTTGAGCTAACCCATCTTCTCACTAATATCTGCCTCCCAACCCCCAGACTTTATTTGGTGTTCTGCACAGTAAGAAATAGTCATCATGACTTTGCATGTCTTCCACATGATAACTTCTCAAGCTCAGTTTCTATTAAGATAACAACCTGGAGTGCCTCCTCTAGCAATGTTGTTTGCGTCATGTCCTCTGGCAATGTTGATTGTGCTTCAATTAAAATTAAATTGTCCACATCCTTGTATACCATTTATGACCAAAACCTAATGCACACCTGAAAAATATCCACTTTTTGAAAAAGGATATTATTGAAATAATTTCCCCTCCCCACAAAATCTATGATGCAGAGTACTGTACACACAAAAGCAATCATACACAAGGCTACCAAACACAAGGGTCTTTATTCAATAGAAAAGGTGTACAAAGCCAAAAAATGTTCAGATTTTAAAAATGAACTTGGATTAAATAAAGGAATAAGTCATGATGCTCTATAAAGTAATTTAAAGACTGCAATAGTTACCAAGAGAGATCTTTCAAGATGTATAACACATGAGAAACCTTGGTCCTTAAAGAAACAAATATTTCCAACACAATACAATTTTTGCAATCAGTACCGTAATGCAATTTTTGCATCTTTTATAAAAGTCTGCTGATATTAAAATCCTGCTAACCTTGGGGAAAAAAAACAATAACATTTACTTTAAGATAAAAGAAATTAAGCACACAGCTAACAAAATGTTTTCTTTACCCAAAACCTATCGATTCATGATTTACCCACAGTACTGGAACTATACTAAACTACCACCCCCAAAGAAACAATAGAAACCAATGCAATTTAATTTCACAATTAAAATCAGATTTTGTTTTCACCAAAATACAAAGTCAAATATGTTTGGAGAATTTATATCAATTGTATTTTCAGAAAATAATTCCAAAAATAATAGGTTTACCGTACTTTCTCAACTCTTATCTGCTTCAGTCAAAATAGGTATAATGTTTTAATTTAATTACAAACAGTATTAAGTGAAATAATAGGATCCAGCACAGGACAACCATAAATAGGTAAAATCTTACATAATGTTGATCCTGGAGAATGCTGAGATCAATGGAGAAGCTTTATTGGGTTATCACATCCTGTAACTTGATATTTGCCACAACTTCACTGGCTCAGTGAGTATCACCTCTACATTTCAACTTGAGTACAAGGGACAGTTTTATGCAAATTACCTGGATACATTTCACAGAATATAATAGCGTGTGAAAGTTTGCTATCACAATTGTATCTGGACTTTACTGGACCAATTCTGATTATTGAGGTGTTGTTGAACATACATTGTGTTCCGAAGTGTAAACATGAACGTCCAATTGAAGTGCTAGCAAGCCTTTAACATAGTAATACTGCAAGCTGACACCTGAGCTGTAACTAAAATGCTTGGAATAGTTTGACAAAGAGAGAGAAAATAGACTAAATCTTGCCCCAGTTTGAATGACTCTGGACTATAAATGCATTCAGCACAATGTGAATATTCTATGTTCAACCTGAGGAACAGAACTAAGCAAATTCAATGACTGGATACTCAACATCTTTAAAGAAAATAGTTCACTACTCTAATCAATAAAACTTGCTGAGTGAGAGTAGTGTGCAGGTTGAAGCTTTGTTGAGAATTTCCCCTTTACCAATCTTGCAACTTGTTACATGAGTTGTGACTACCTGGTAATGGTGCTGAAGAAAGTCTGCAATTCACAAAAACCTAGGGTTAATGTTTCCAGACAGAATGATTGACTTGTTTTGTAAAATCTTGAAGGTAACATTTATCAACTGATTTTTAATCATGGTTTTTCTTCCAGGTGGGAGTCAACCACCCTGTAGAGGGTGGCATCCATCAGACCATGCAATTGTTAATCACTTTCCACATCCACCATGACAGTAATACAGAATATGTAAGAAACCGAGTGGGGTCAAGCATGAATTCCTGAGGGACCCCTTGCAAATTACCCAATATGTTGATAAGCACCTATTTTCAATGGCTTGGTATTTGCATGGTCTGATGGATACACAATCTTGCAAGCTGCAGGTCTTGTAATAGGTGATTAATGGCTGGAGCACAGTATATAACAGAAATGAAAACAGTGCTATTTCACATCACAGCAATGGATAAAAATAAAACTAACAAGAGATAAATAGAAGGTATATGTTAGCCACTAATGACCTACAAAAATAAATTGATAACTAATTCATGTGCGTTATGCCAGTCATGTTGTGAGCGACATATTTATTGAAAACTAACTTGATATTTACCTTCAAATTGTATTATGCCAAGGGGGAATCAAGTTTGTCTAAGTGATTCTAAATAATGTTTTGGAGTGCATCATTTTTGTTCGCATCCTGCTCTGGCACAATTGGATTTGTAAGATCAGGTGATGTGACCTTGCACCTTTTGGACAGTAATTTCAGCCTGGTATGTAAAGAGGGGAGAACAGGAAAATGAAACAATTTGGTTGGTTGTGGGAGATTGCACATGGCATTGCTGTTGGTACAACAATGCATATGTGATCACAACGATTAAATCATATCATCTAGGATGCATTTGCTAGCCTTGTAGGTATGCATGTATATCTAGCATGTGTTACTAATTTTTGGATCGTTAAATAACAAACTATCTCACAACATTGGGAATTATGGGTACAAAGCCCTCTTGAGTCAAATCTCAAACATGTCTAAAGAAACTGGTGATATTTTCCTTTGTGCTCATTTAATCAGTGGAGTAAGTAAACATATTTAACTTGTTGCAAAATGAAGATAGACACAATAACTTAGTGCTTACTTTCATGCTTGTTAGGCTTGAAATATCTCCCCCTGTACTACAAACGCAATACTGATTCTAGGTCTCCAGGATCCAAAAACAATGTACAGTACCTGTAGTACTGTAGTATTTTAATAATAGGTGCAGACTGACAAAGAGTATAATAACAACTCATCATCGTATGATTATAATGATAAATATGTGTTCAAGACCGATGGAATGTTAACTTTGCTTTGGCTCAGGATTTCTAATTGTCGATGTGTATTAAAATGTGAAATTATGTTCAAGCAAAACATGACTTGCACCCAGAATGTAGGGTGCCGTGGTGATGGGAGGGTGAGGGCTAAAAGATCGTCGTCTATAATTGTCTTCTCTAACTAGTGAAAAATACAAATGCAATCAAAAATAATTGCATACTTTAGATATTAGGAACATCTTAAGTCAATAAAAACATTACCAGGAGTGTAATTCCACAATTCATGTGAACACGATACCCTATTCAACCTTGGATGCATCCGTCTCAGAGCAAATGAACCAGTGGAATTGGTGCTTTTGATTTAACAAACCTACAATACTGTTTTCCTGCCATATAAAACACATGTAACCCTTTACCACTCCATTCAGTAGCAGCATAGAGTTGCACTGTTTGGTTTAAAGCTCATCATGATGGCCGTTCTCCTCTTCTTTCAGCTTGAATTCATTAGCAGTAATTTTGCCATCCCCATTCCGGTCCTGGTTCGTGAACATATTTTCAATTATTTTCTCTGGATCAAACCCAGGCGCCAGCTTCCCATAGCCTGATGTTACTTGAGCCAGGATATAGTTGGAAAACTACAGCAGTGAAGAGGAAAAAGTGATTTCAGAGAGGATCAAAAGCCCAATTAATAATACTCAGAAAGTACCTGCAGATTACATCCAGTTCAAAGAACAAAAGAAACACTAGACAAAAAAAAACGAGCTCCATCTAGTTTATCTTCCACTAGGGTCCGGCGATATATCGATATATCACTAAAACCCGATATAATTTCCATATCGATATGCCGATATAGGCATTTCAAAAATATTGATATATCGAAACGAGGGAAAAAATCGGAATGCGCGCACACTGAACTACAAGACCCAGAACGCTCATCTCTATACACAATGCACAGACCGAGGTGCAAAGCCACCATATTGTATTCATAGTACTCGAATACAATATACAGGTATGCAAGGGGTGGGGGGTGAGAGATGGCGGGGGGGGGGGGGGTGGGGGGAGGGGGAGAGAGACGGCTTGGGGAGGGGGGGAGTGGGAGAGAGATGGCTGGGGGGGGGGGGGAGGGGGAAAGAGACGCCTGGGGGGGGAGGGAGAGAGAGACGGCGGGGGGGGGGGGGGGGGGGGTGGGGGGAGAGACGGGGTGGAAGTGATAATATACAGATAGATAGAGATGGGGGGGATGTGAGAGAGGAGAGAGACACAGAGACACAGACAGAAAAACACAGAGATGGAAAGAGTGAGTGTGAGAGACACTGAGAAAGATATTTACCTACTGAGGAGATAGGCCCCTTTCCCCCCCCCCTTAATGCGCGCGCACCCCGAATGCGCACGCTACGCACGCATGCGCAGTACGGAAACCCCGAAAATATCGATATTTCGTTATATCTCGATATGAGCCCATCGATATATCTAAAATCGGAAAATTTCCATATCGACAGACCCTACCTTCAACCTTCCCGGCTGTCACATGTGCATATGTACTGAACTACCTATGTACAGTAAATGCACGTTTATCTGGGACCCTCGGGACCTGGCCAATGCGGGTTAAAGTCCGTGCCGGATATTCAGCTGGAAAAAATAATTTTAAAAGAAAAATGCTTTTTTCCAGATAAATTCCGGTAAATCGAAAGTTACGGTTGATTGAGTCATGGATAAACAGGCTTTTACTGTACTATATCCCTCAATGTTCTTTCCTAAGAGGTACCAAATCTTGATAGTACTCTTGGACTCAGGATCTGAGCTTAGCCACCGGCACTGGAAACATGACTGATTTTATACAGATGGAGCTTTAAGCGCTCTTTTGAATTACTAGAGAGCTGAGAAAAAAAATCATACTACAACAACAAATTACATTTATATTGCGCCTTTCGCTACGAGGACATCCCAAGGCACTGGACAGACAAGAATTTGTCAGGGTTTGGGATCAGGAAAGGTGAAGGGCAATGATAAGGGTAGGAGGGTGACCAAAAGTGCTGTTGAAGAGGAGGTTCTTGCAACCTGCCTAGTAGAAGGCAAAGGAGGGAGCAAGTGGAAAGGATTGGGATAGAGTTCCAAAATATGGGGGCAAAGAAGCCAGACCACCAAAGGTGAGGTAGAGTGAACCGGGCAGGGGATGTGGAGCAAGCTCGAGCTTGCTGAGAGGAGGAACTGGACAGGTTGATTTACCGTTAGCAGGTCTCAGAGATATGGAGGAGCAAAGCCATGGAGGGCCTATGATTTTTCGTAAAGCATCCAAAAAATCCACACTACTTCATGGAGTTCTGATAGTTTGGGGAGTACCAGAAAGCTGGATAGGGGCAAAATAAGTATTTTTCCATCAATAGTCATCAGGATCTAATATTTGGCAATACATAATAGAGAAGCAATGGCAACTCTCCATAAATGAAAATGCATCATCCTGTTCAGCAGGAAAGTCGCTCTGATCTATTTCTAGTTCTCTCCAGACGTGAAAGGCACTCTATAAATGTAATTTTGTTGTTGTTCCCAGAAGTTGGTGCAAACCACATGTGGTTAACTGGAAGGATTTGCTGTTTGCAACTTCAGTTGCAGTTATGTCTTTTTAACCGAGGTAGTTATGTTTAGATTGCAGTAGTGTATAATCGATTCTGCCAAAAACAATATTAAGGTATACAGCTCCAAGTACAAATTGTGCACACTACTACAGTTGATTTTCACCAGACACCCTGTCTAACAATTTCCTCAAGCTTCTCTGCTCCAATCTGAAAACAGATTCAGCTTCTACAATCTCTCCTCACAACTGCAGCCTGTCATTCTCGGAATCATTCTCACAATCTCCTCTGCAATCTCCAAAGCCCTAACATCTTTCATGAGGTGAGGTGCCCAGAAATGAACACAATTCTCCAGTTGTGGCTTAACCAATTTATACAAATTTAGCATAATTTTTTACTTTTGTGCTCTATCCCCTTATATATAAAACCCAGCATACCCTTAGCCTTTTTTTTATATAGCCTTTGTCACTTGCGATGCCACTTTCAATGACCAATGTACCTGCACTCCCAAATCCCTTTGTTCCTCAGCTATTCAACGCAATTCAATGACACAGCCATTCAATACTATATTGTATTTTTTTTAACTAAAATGTATCATGTTAGATTTCCCTTCATTGAAACTCATCAATGTGCTAATCTATTTAAATCTCTTGCAGTCTCTTGCCATCCTCATCACTATTCACAATACTTCTGAGTTGAGGTCATTGCTGTCAATGGAAAAATGTAAGAAACACAACCATCCATTTAATATGTATAAATTCTTTGACATTATGGGATATCAAAAATTAAAAATAAACTTACCTCCTCTAAAATAACCTTTTTATCTTCATTCTTATCCATCTCTTTGAAAAGATCCGGTGAAACATCTTGGTTCCAAATGAACATATAACCTTCTGGAAGGCCTGCGATCATTTCCATCAATTCAACATCAAAAACTAACACAGCACTCCCAGGCACCTCCCCAGCTGTAAGACAAACAGTCAGGATATGCGATTCTCATCTCATTCTAGTAAAAGGACATTGTTATGTTATGACATTCAAACACTTTTCCATAGCAATCAAATAATTGCAGGCCTCAAAACACTGTCCTGAGCAATATTGACAACAAGGCTGCTCACCCTTGCAGGCCAGAGGTGGGGGAATTACTGTTGTAAGATAACACAGATGTTCTAGCCTCTGAAGATAATCTGAAGCAAACTAATGTGAAACATTTACCGAAGAACATCCTTCTACTGTACTACCATCTCCAAATTATATTTTGGAAAAATCGCATTTTGTGCTCGACCATTAATTGTCAGGTAACCGGTGAAAGAATTTGAAATTATGACACCACAAATGAACAAATTCAAAGTAAAATTTGAAGTAATAACAATAATAGTTATTATAAACTAGTGGCAGGTTTCTAAAATTTAAATTGCCAGGAATTAAAAGCTCAACACTTTTACATACCAACTCCCTTTTCTCCATAACCCAGATGAGGTGGAATAACAATGGTTCGTTTCTCTCCGACACACATATTTCTGAGGCCTACGTCCATCCCCGAAACCACTTGACCAGATCCTAAAACAATGTTGTAGGTTTTCCCATAGAGGTGCCTGAAAAAAAAGAAAACTTCCAGTTTTTGATCTCTGATATATAAAAGCTTTGGCTACAGCTAAAATTGTCATCTCGAACGATAGTGAAAATTTATTAGTCATGGCGGTCAGCCACTGTTAAGTGCTCTGAGACACTGCGAAGCATAGAGGGCGCTATATAAGTCTATATTTCACCAACAAATATACAGTCAATTCTCTTACTCCTTCATCCTGCCCCTCCCCTTCCCCTCCTGCTCTTGTCCCTACCTGACTGTACAGCGCCTTGGGACGTCCTCTCGATGTGAAATGTGCTATATAAATGTATGTTTTGATTGATTGATTAGTGCAAATTATTGTCTAGAACAGCGATTCATAACCGGTGGTACATGCACCCCAGGGGGGGTAGGGAGAAGGAGAGGGGGAAGAGTTGGTGGGGGAGCCGACAGCGCAGTCTAAGAGGAAGGTCTTGAGACCGGCCTTGAAGGAGGAGAGGGAGGAAGCAAGGCGGAGGGGCTGCGGGATGGAGTTCCACAGTGTGGGAGCAGAGCGGCTGAAAGCCCGGCCGCCGATGGTTGGGCTGTTAGGGCGGTGGACGCGGAGCAGGCCAGAGTCTGCTGAATGGAGGGTGTGGGCAGGCTGAGAGGGAAATAGTAGGTCAGAGAGATAGGTGGGGGCAAGGCAGTGAATGGCCTTCAAAGTGAGGATGAGGATCTTGAATTTGATCCTCTGGGGAATGGGGAGCCTGGGGAGACGGGCAAGCGTGGGAGTGATGTGGTCACAAAGCCTGGAAGGGAGAGTACACGAGCTGCAGAATTCTGAATGATCCACAGCCTGTGAAGGGAGGAGCTGGGGAGGCCGACGAGGAGAGAGTTCCCGAAGTCGAGCCTAGAAGTGATAAAGGCGTGGATGAGAGTTTCAGCGGCGTGTGGGGGTGAGGTAGTGGCGGAGTCTGGCAATATTGCAGAGGTGACGGAAGGCTGTGCCGGTCATGGAGCAGATGTGGGGGAGGAAGGGTAATTCGGGTTGAACAAGATGCCCAGATTCCTGATTGGCTTCAAGAGGTGGAGAGAGCAGCCTTAAATGTTGATGTTATCAGCGCCTGAAGTGCGGAGGCGCTGACGTGAGCCAATCAGGAGGGCCTCCGTCTTGTTGATGTTGGAATGAGGGGGTGATGTGTGTGTGTGGTGTGTGTATGTGGTTGGGTGGGGTACACGATAATGTTGAAAATTAACAAGGGGTACCTTACTGAAAAAGGTTGAGAACCACTGCTCTAGAAGACGTGAAAGGTGTTTTATCAAATGCAAGGATTATTTATTTATTATCGGTAGAGTAAAACTCACCTGTCTCATGAGGATAAGATGCAATAATAATAATAAACCTTGCATTTTAACACAGCGCTTGACAAATGACCTACTGTTTTTTTTCCCAAAGGATTATTATCGGGTGTGGAGTAAGGAAACTTGCTCAAGGTTTCCCCTGTCTGGAATCGAACCAGGTCACCGCTTGCCTCTAACCGCTCAGCTATTGGATTCTACAAATACACATTATTTTACATTGTGCTGCTTTCTCTTTGCACATAAAATTATTGCTCAGGTTTGCTTTTTCAATCCCATGAAAATTTTTGTGTACTGTAGTTCTATAAGGTCTATGACAAATTTTTCTTGTATAATTGATACAGGTGAGCGTCCTGAATCCAGCAACCTCGGGACCAAGGCCGAGCCAGTTTTCGTATTTTTCCGGACTTCGGAACGTGTTTCTGATGTCCAAAGTTCGGAAACACCCCAGCTCGGGTATTTCCGGACTTCGGAATGCCAGAAGCGCGTCCCGAGTCTGGAAATGCCTGGGCCCAGGTTGCGATATTTCCAGTTTTTGGATGTTACCTTGTACTTCATCTCAGGGTGTCCGGATTCTGGAACATTTTACAGATTCCGGACAACCCTGCCACCAATCGTCTTGGGAGTCTGGATTCCGGAACATTCCAGAACTCCGGATTTTGGACGCTCAACCTGTACTCATATCTCATTCCTCTCATATTAAGGATCATCCTTGTTGTTCTCTGTTGAACTGCCTCCATGAACCTCTGTGGCATGTTTTGGTGTGATACCGTGCTATTTCAAATCTAAGGAAAACAATCGAGCCACACAATCAATCATACTTCTGGAGTACTTCCCATCTTTCATTCTGGATTATTTTTTGACATGTGTATTCAACAAGAGCATTTTGTTTGCAGACTAATTATAATAACAACCCTTGCATCTCAAGAAGCTCCTGAAAATAATATTCAGATAAGGACAAGGTGGGGTTGGGGAAATGAAAGAAGATCCCCAAGAAAACTACAACAACAACTTGCATTTGTATAGTGCCCTATATAGATGCATGGTGGCAACCAGACTGGAGGGGTTCGAGTAGGGTGTGGAGAGAGGTATGTGCGCGAAGTTGGTTGGCAACAATGCATTCCAGAGGTTTGACAAAGAAGGGCAGATTTGAGATAGAGCAATAATAGCCAAGGTTGGGGGGATCAAGGGTAGTTTTTTTTTGCTTTGTTTTTAAAAAGGAGGGGTTTGATGATCGTGATTTTGAGTTGGAATGGGGCTGATCCTGAGCATAGCGACTGGTTAATAGGGTCTGCCAGCAATCGGCTGATGCGGGGGAGCTGGGTGATCAGAAGTTAGGTGAGCAGGGGATCAAGGTGGCAGTTGTTGGGTTTCATTGTGTTTATGGTGGATGAGAGAGAAAGGTGAGATGAAGGAAAATTTATGTAAGATGGGGGCCATGATGGGTGAGTGAGGAGCTGAGGGTGGAGTGGGTGAGGGAAACAGAATGGGGGTGGGGTAGGCGACATGGGGCTGAAGGATGAGACTGTCATGCAGATGTTGTCAATTTTAAAAGGTAAGGAAGTCCATGACCATCTCGGTCATCGACTTCCTCGGACCACTTTCTTGTCTCCTTCTCCTCTTCCATCCCTCTCTCCTCCACCAAGCCCTCAACTGTACTTTTCTGCCCACGGAAAAGTCTCTCCCCTGAGATCCTCACAGAGGCCCTCACATCCTCTGACCTCCTACCTCTCTGGTCTTCCACCCACAGTGATCCTGAAGCAGCTGTCCAGCTGCTCCACGATCGCCTCTCCTCCACCTTCAACTCTCTCGTCCTCCTTAAATCCAGGTCCATCTCCAAACCCACCCACTCCCACTGCTATAACACTCATCTCCACACCCTTAAATCCCCAACCTGCGCAGGTGGCAGAAAACCGGTCTCACTGTTCACCACCAACTGTGGCTCGAGCATCTCCACAGCTACCCCCATTCCTTGTCTCATGCGAAAAATGGCTTACTATTCTATCATTATCCTGGAGTCAAATAACAATCCCAAACTCCTCTTTTCCACCACCCACCACCTCCTCCATGCACGCCCTCAGGCCTCCTCAATCTTCATTTCAAAAGCGAAGTTCGAGGAGGTCATGGACTTCCTCTCCTCCAAGATCCACAATATCCGGCAGGCAGCATCATCCTCCTGCCTCTCGTCACCCACTACCGCATCCACTCCATCCCCCTCACCCTCCCCATCATCAGCTGCTACCTCGACCCCCTTCCTGCACTCCTTCTCCCTGGTCTCTCTTTCTACCCTCTCATGCACTCTCACCTCATGAAGCCAACCACCTGCTGCCTCGACCCCATCCCCACCAAGCTACTGCTCATCTAGCTCCCCCTCCTCTGCCCACTGCTGGCTGATATCATGAAACAGTCCCTCTCCACAGGATCAGTCCCTGCCCCCCTCAAAACTGCTGCCATCACCTCCCTCCTTAAAAAACCTTCACTGGATCTCTCAAACCCTAGCCACTACCATACCACCCTATCTCTAACCTGCCCTTCCTTTCCAAAGCACTCGAAGGTGTTTTTGCAAACCAACTCCGCGCCCACCTCTCCTCCCACTCCCTCATCGAACCCCTCCAGTCCAGTTTCCATCCTGCCCACAGTACAAAGACTGCGCTTGTGAAAGTCACAAATGACATCCTCTCTATCTGTGACCAGGGCTCCCTCTGCCTCCTTATCCTCCTGGACCTATCCGCTGCGTTCAACACAGTCAACCATGCCATCCTCCTCCACTATCTGTCCTGGGTCATCCACCTCAGTGGGACCGCACTCACCTGGTTTGAGTCCTACCTCACAAACCGCCAGCAATACATCTCCACAAACGGCTTTTCCTCCCGATCTCACCTGGTTACATGTGGGTTACCCGAGGGATCCATCCTTGGCCCCCTCCTCTTCCTCATCTGCATGCTCCCTCTTGGGGATGTCATCCGCAGACATGGCACACACTTCCACATGTATGCAGGTGATACCCAACTCTATTTCTCCACTTCATTTTGCGACCCCCAGTCCCCTGATGTTCTGTCAGCCTGCCTGTCAGACATCAGGAGCTGGATGAGCGCAAATTTCTTGCAGCTGAATGTTGACAAGACGGAGGCCATACTCTTTGGCTCTCGTCAACATCTCCATTCGCACGGCTCTCACCTCCTCCACCTTCCCGGTCTGCCCCTAAAACTCTCAGAACCTGTGAGCAACTAGGCGTCAGGTTCAACCCCCAACTGGCCTTCCTCCCTCACATCCGATCCCTCACCAGCACCGCCTTCTTCCACCTCCGACGTATCACCCGTCTCTGCCAATATCTCACCCCAAAAGCTGCTGAAATCCTGCTCCGCACCTTTGTCACCTCTTGGCTGGACTATTCCAATGCCCTCCTCGCCAGTCTCCCCTCCTCCACAATCCAGAGAGTCCAGCTCATGCAGAACTCTGCCGCCCACATTCTCACCTGCACCAAACTTCGCTCCCCCGTTACCCCAGTCCTTGCCAGACTTCACTGGCTCTCTATCCCAGAGAGGATCGACTTCAAGATCCTCACCCTTGTCTTCAAATCCCTCCACTCCTCTGCACCTTCCTACCTCTCTGAGCTCCTCTCTCCTCAAACCAGCATCCATTGCCTTTGCTCCATTAGTTCTGGCCTCCTCCATGTTTCCCGAATCCTACAATTCACCCTCGGTAGCCGTGCCTTCAGCCACTATGCTTCAGCCACTATCCACTATTGTGAAGCACTCTAAGATGCCGTCCGGCGTGAATGGCGCTATATAAATCAAAGTTGCTGTTGTTGACCTCTTTGCACTTGGCGTTAGATGCGATCCAATTTGAGAGAGGAAGCTAAGTTAAAAAAGTGGAAAACCTGGACGAAATCAATGCATCACCTCAGAGCATTTGGCCACAGCAGACACCTGTATCAGACATATCTTCCTCAAAGTCCTTGATGCTGCTCCAAGTATCAAACATTGTCTCGGAGGCCAGTTCACACCAAACAGTGAGAATGATTCAGCTCACCTACAAAGCTTCCCATTTGAAAATCCATTAACATAACAACAGGAATTCCTGGAAAAGCCATTCTATAGATATTGATGAGAAATTAACACACTATTGTTCCCATTTAGATTAGAAAGGTGGTGTGAGTAAAAGCCATTTTGGCCTGTCCAACTTGCACTTTTCACTAACCCCCCAAAATGTACCCTATTTTTCTCCACTCCCCTCCAACTATACCCTGTACAAATACTCAAAATGTAATCAAACAAAAATTCCAGAATATTCATCCCTGGTTACCTTCCTTTCACAAATAACACACCGTACCCTCTTGAGCAGCTCTTGCAACACAGAACCCATTATGTTATTTAGAACACTTGTTCTCAGTCTACGTGAATTTTTATAAAGTAACATAGAAATATAGACATATAAATATATTATATACTGTATATGTACATATACATTATTTGGGGGAAACTGAAAATTAATCTACATAATAATAATCCTTGCATTTTGATATAGAAAGTCTTCTAGAAGTCTCAAAGTGCTTCACAGTATGTTTGTAAAGTGAATTGACTGTACACTTGTGGGCAAAATGCGGCAGCCAATTGCGCGCTGCACTATCCCACAAACAGTTGTGGATTGAAATGACCAATTTTTAAAAAAAAAATTTGGAGGGATTATTATTAGCTGTGTTGAGTAAGGAAACTTGCCCAAGGTTTCACCCTGACTTGCCTGGATTCAAACACAGGTCTCACCCTGTAAGGCAAGTGTTCTAACCACTGATATATAACTGCTTTTGCTGGGAATCTGTTTCATACATCCCAGGGGCGAGGGGAGGGGAGGGGAAGGTGAGGTTTTCTAACTATATACGGTAGAAGCCCATTTATCCGTGACTCGATGAACCGGCATTTCCGTATAGCCAGCACGCCAAAAACAAGTCCCCATTTGATAAACCGGAACGTATCCGGAACAATAGCAGTGGAACATTTGTAAATGCATAAATAATAACAGATAATAACAGAATATTGTATTGGTACTTTTTGTTAAAACTACTCTTGTGCGCTTCTCACCTTTACTGGTAGATGCTGCACTTGAAGCCATGATGCTGCGGTTGAGGTTTATAGTCCAGCGATTCTTTTCAAACTGGAGGACGTCAAGCGGGTGAAAGAAACGGAGCGCGACTTTAAAGCCTTACTAGCGGCAAGCTGATAACCCTAGCCGATAACCCACATTGTCGCGCAGGTACAGTATTTCGGTTTGCCACTAGTAGAGTCTAGGGTTATCGACTTGCCGCTAGTAAAGTCGCGCTGCCGTTTTTTTCACCCGCACGGCGTTCTCCATTTAAAAAAGAATCGCTAGACTGTAAACCTCAACCAATAAAGGTGAGAAGCGCAAGAGAGTAGTTCTAACAATAAGTACCAATACAATATTCTTTTTTTTGTGGTGGGTTTTCGGCCGCGGGCCACCCGAATATCCGGCAGGCGCTTTAACCGGCAATGACCAGGTCCCGCAGATGCCATATAAACAGGCTTTTACTGTAACTTTCAAACCAATGCTTTCCAGTCTTGCTCTGTGAAAGAGCATTCATTTATTAGCCAATTCAGGTTCTAGACCTGAAATGAATAGAAAGAGATATCACAAGAAATACTTACGTAGAATCCAGCTTTGTCCCATCCATCAGTGTCACATTATAGTGATACTTGACATAATCTCCTTTTTTGGTCAACACCCCACAGTCACTGGGTTTATGGTAGGTTTTAATGGCTACTTCATCAGATGGGTTATGGAAATCAATCATGTGGATATCAAAAATAAGGACAGCAGAGCCAGGAATCTTTCCATCTAAATAATATGTGTGAAAAAGGAGGATTGGTCAATGCCATCAACAACAACAACTTGCATTTAAATAGCACCCTTCATGTGGGTAAAGTTTTAGAACATTTAAAGCTTAAGGTTAATTCTTTGATAAATTGGCCGATCAGAAACAGAAAGGATTTTTCTAAAATACCAGACATGGTTTGAGTCCGAAAACTCCACATTCTCATCAGCCTCTGTGTAAGATTTTTTAAAAAAACTTGTACCTGCATATTACTGACTTGAAGAGTTTTGTGAATCGTAATACACCTACAATGGAAGCCGTTTAAGATGGACACATCTGGGTTGGTCCGAGGTTAACCAGAGTTTCACTACCTCTTCCCACCTGCAGAGGAGCAGTAGCAGCTACATATTCTCCCTCCCATTGGACAGGAAAGGGATGGTGGCTCCAAGACTATTGACAGTGTTGAAGCTGTATGTACTTGGATACTTCAGCCATTCTGAGGTGGATCCAGCTGTCTATCAATCATGAATGACTCCACCCATTCCCTCCTTTCTTCCTCCGCCCCCTCATTGATTGACAGTTCAACTCCAGCCACTTGTAAACGGCTGGAGTTTGCTGTCAATCAATTACAATTTGACTCCTCTCATCTGTATCCTGGAGCTGCTTGCAACACCAAAGTCGTAAGTGAGTGCATCCAGCAGTGACCAGTGCCACATTTCATCCGGATTAATTGAATTATTGTACAAATTAAATGGATAAGAACAGAAATGATTCAGGGTTCGGCGTTTTGCCTAATTTACCCAACTACAAGGTTATATGGCATCCGGCAAAAGTGGCCTCCACTGTACAGTAGGGTCCGTCGATATGGAAAATTTCCGATTAAATATATCGATGGGCTCATATCGAGATATACCGAAATATCAATATTTTCGGGTTGTTCGTACTGCGCATGCGCGCGCATTCGGAGTGTGCGCACGTTCGGGGTGCGCGCGTATTCGGGGCCTATCTCCTCAGGAGGTAAATATCTTTCTCTGTGTCTCTCACTCTCTCCATCTCTGTGTTTTTCTGTTTGTGTGTCTCTGTGTCTCTCTCCCTCTCTCCTCTCTCACATCCCCCCCATCTCTATCTATCTGTATATTATCACATCCACCCCGTCTCTCACCCCCCCGCTCTACAGTACTGTATATAGTATTGCTTCAGAATTTTGAATATCTTCATCTGTTCATTCCTTAAATTTCTTAGTTCTAGTGAAAAAGCAAACAATTTACAAAGTCTCTCTTCATAACCTAAACAACACATCCCTGGTAACCTACTTGTAAATCTACATTAAACCTTCTGTGTCATTTGTTGTTCTTTGGTTTTTATCTCTTCTCTATATTGCCCCACCCACAAAAAGAACTATGCACAATCCAGTAAAATCTTGATAATCCGGCACGCTTGAGACGACACGCCTCCAAGATTTCAGAGTTTAGAAACCTACTCTAGAAATAGGTAGGGAATCCCTGTGTGCTGTAAACAAAGCACTGAAGTGAAAAAGTGCCTGAGTGGCAACGCAGGCAACTACAGCACCAGATGACAGAGAGGCGACACAGTTAACTACAAGCAGTTGTTCCGAACTTTGAGAGATTTGCAAGATATCGGGGGGGGAAAAAAAAATCAAATACTGTATTTTGAATTCTTGCTAGTTCTAGAGAGCTGCCAGCTTTTGGAATATCGGATTATCGAGGTTTTACTGTAATCATACTTTGGTGTATCCAATGTATTACTTATTTCTTCCTAATTTTTGTATTCTATGCCTCTTTGCACATCACAAACTACTACTTTTCAGCCCAAGTGAAATATGTGGACAAACAGCAGCGTGTGTAAAAGCACATCTACAGGAGATGGTAACTCTAATACATTATGCACACACATCCTCCAATGTACTTTATTTACCTATTCCATCTTCACCATATCCCAGATGAGGTGGTATGATTATCCTTCTTCGCTCTCCAAAACACACATTTAGTAGCCCTTCATCCATCCCTGCAATAATGAATTTTTTTCCGATGTATGTGTCATAGGTATGGTTCCGGGAATAACTGACAAAAAAAACAGGCATTTACAAATACACCGGACTTCAGACATAAAATTCTGCGAAACAGTAAAACCTACCAGCCCAGTTAATTGCAGTAATTCTCTCCCTGTATTAATCATCCTACAGTAAAACCTTGTTTATCCGGTACCCAACCAAGCGGCATACTCGACCAACCGGTATCTCCCAATACAATTCACCATTCCAGCAACCGAATCTCATACCGTAGCCATCCGGGACACTCGCGGTATACTCACTTTGCGCATTCTTGGTGCATGCAAGGCCGGCGCTACCTTTAGGCAAACTAGGCGGTAGCTTAGGGCCCTGATCAGCATATTAACAGCTGCAACGGTTGGGGGGATAGTACCTGAACTTCCACCCCACCACCCCTCTTACTCTCTGTGCACTGATTGGTTAACGGTCCCCACCAGTCACATCAACCCAGCGTCCCATTGGTCGCCACTCACGTCAATCAAACGGGCGCCATTCACACCCTGCCAACACGTTAGGTTGAGTTCACTTTAACGGCCTGCCCTCAAGGCTGGTCACGCCCTTTGCTATTGACCCAATCAATTAATAAGGTTAGTTCATTTCTTTTTAAATAAAATAATAATTAGCCATATACAGTATATATATATTTCGAAGCACGATACAAACAACCATTATTGGGGGGGGGTGAGGGGGGAGACAAAGGAAGCCATTCATATTAATTTTTAGTATTAACATTAGCTTATCAAAAGTTACTAGGGAGCGCACATCTGAAGGTCCACCTATGGAGCCAAATACCCTTGTGCCATTCCTGCTTACCGAACGCTGGAATGCAGGATGTGTGCCTCCAGGGAGAAAGTGAACAGCCAATGTATATATATTTAATAATTATATATACTTGATCCACATGCTCCAGTTTAGTACTGTATAGTAAAACCTTGTTATCCGGCACTCTTGGGACCTGACCGGTGCTGATTAATCAAATATGCCGGATATTCGAGTGGCAAGTTGCCGAAAATCCAACAACAAAAAATTACTTATTTTAAAACATACCATATTAATAATAGACTAATAATAGAATATTGTATGGATACTTACCAATAAAGCATTTCAACATACTCGGTAAAATGATTGGTAAAAAACCATTCCAGCGTTCGGTAAGCAGGAACGGCACAAGGGTATTTGACTCCCTAGGTGAGTTCTACTCTGCCTGTTGGGGCTTTATGGCTCCACTTAAAAACTTTTATATTTTCATCCAAAGGTTTACAAACACTAGTTTAAATATCAGGCTTTCTGTTAGCTGTGATCCAATACACTTGAATTGAGAGTTATTCTATAAAACCATACCTTGAATCAAATAAAGTACCATCCATGAGTGTGGCATTGTAATGATATCTAACAAAATCTCCTGTTTTACTCTTCCTGGGACAGGAATCAGGGACAAATTCTGTCTCAATGGCAATAAGGTCTTTAGGATTGTGGAAGTCAATCAAAAGTACGTCAAACACCAGGGTAGCCTGTGATGGTATGTCTTTTCCTGCAGAAAACAGAAAACATCTAAAGATATATAGTTATTACAACTTACATAGCATCTAATGTAAGATGAACAGCAACAAGTGCCTCAGAAAGTCTTTAGCAGGCTAAGAGAGGAGTGCTGAGCATTTAGAGGTATTGGCCAAATGCACTGTCAAACGTATGGTTTGAAGTCAGAGCAAGGCAAAGGGATATTGGAGGGGCACAGAGGATTACTTCCCCTACCGTAAGGAGAACAATTAGTGGCCCAATGCTCAACCATCAATTGTGGTTTAAGAGGTATTTCCTTCTCCCTATCTGCTTTGCCTCAAGACCATCCCAAGTCTACCTCAAGCCCTTCCTCTTTGACCGTGCTTTCATCCATCTTTTTTCTCTACCCCCACACCACCCCATTGCGACTCACTCCTTTGGCTTCAACCCCAGCTCGGGTGCAAATCCTGGACTCTCCAGTGCCTTGAGACATCCACCCAGCAAAAAGGGTGGTAAATCAATGTAAAATAGTATTTTACAAGCCCCAGTTCTGACAAAGGGTTGCAGCCCCGAAACATTGACTCTTTTTCCTTTCTCCATTGATGCTGCCTGACCTGCTGAGTTTCCCCAGCAACTTTTGTTTTTGTTTTAAAATAATATTGTATTGCTCTCTTTTGGAACAATATGTACTTGTATATTGTTAGTGCATCACCATCTTGAAGTGTCTCCAAATACTTTTACCTGGAATTATTGTCAAGGGCAGTGACTGATTGTGTGGGCACTGAGGGCATAGATTCACCCCACCCCTGCCAGTGTGAAGCACTCAAAGACATGTCCTACATATATATTGAAGAGACTGAATGGACACTATTACCTTGAAGGAAATAATGTAGTGTTGATCATGATTCACTGCAGTTTGTGATTTGATCAAGTTGGCACTAAAGCCAAGCAGGTATTTGCAGACCTACAGGTCAATACGCAGATATAAAGGGATTCATGGGATTTTATCAGATATCATAAATCTGACACGCTGTTCAAATTCATAACATTACAATCGAAACGGATTTACCCATTTAGATCTGCATATTGTAATTCAGTTGACATGATGTTTGGCAGACATGCTGCTATCGAAATGACACAGTGTAATTTAAAAAGGTATTCACTAAACAGTTATTAGAACATGGAAACAGTATATCAAGTACCACAAGAAGCACAGAAAGACAGTTGTACCCAATTAAGGTACAGTATTTTCCAAAGGATGACCTCAGCAGAACTACAACTGGAAATCAATGGCATTGAACAAACCTGTTTAAATATGCCCACGCAGTACATTTAGAATAGTCTCAGTGACTTACCATCTCCCTTCTCTCCATACCCCAGGAAAGGTGGTACAGTGACGATTCTCTTCTCTCCTATGCATGTCCCCAACAGACCCTCGTCCATACCAGCGATTAGCCAGCCGATTCCAACATAGGTGTCATAGGTCCGCAGGTTATTGTGGCTACAAGGACAAGAGTGAAATCACTGAACCCTGAGAAAGACTTCTCACATAGAAAGCAAACTCTGGATCTCGTTCAGTGTAATCAGATACAGCTGAAGGATCAATAATCACAAACAAACAGAGATAAGGAGGGGAGGAGACAGATAGACACACACACAGTGCAATGTGTTACCTGGAGTCAAACAGGGTACCATCGAGCAGAGTGCCATTGTAATGGTAACGCACAAAATCTGACACCTGGACGGTGCGTGTGCAGTTTTCTGGGATGTAATAAGCATCGATCTGAACTTTATCTTCAGGATTCCAGATGTCAAGCATTAGCACATCGAAGTGTAAAATAGCATCGGCGGGAATTACGTCGGCTGTGCAAATAACATAGTTTCTTTAAATAAATCGATTAAATCCATATCGATTGACAATCGCGAATTTCAAGACAAGCATTCAAAGAGGGAGAATTGCAAAATGAACAATTTGTGCATTCACTTTTTCATTTAAAAAAAAATGACTTACGAACTCCTTCACTGCCATATGCGAGGTGAGGGGGCACCTTTATAAAGCGTCTCTCGTTCACACACATCCCGATCAAACCTTTATCCATCCCGGCGATCAGCTGCCCTTTACCCACAAACACACTGTATGTGGAGCCTCGGTCATAGCTGCAACACAGTGAGGCAATGAGCACACACCGACTTTAATGTACATTTACTTTGAGCTACGAGTACAGCCTTGTGCGCAATTAACTCTATTTTTTTTTAAAAGATTCCAACATCCTATGGGGAACAATACCATTAAATAATACTCAAAACATGCCAACAGTGAAGATGTCCATGGAAGAAGGGAGGGGGTGGATCTGCTCGACAGAAATACAATGAGTAACCCCTCCCCTAAATGAATGAAACCTGTACTCGTGGACAATCTGTCTGTGTCTCATTTGAAAGCAAACTGCTGGGTGGAGATCTACTGAATTCCACACAAAATTAACTATTGATTTGTTCATTCAAAAAGTGGTTGGCAATGCTGCAGCTGCACTTCACGGTAGTTTCACGCTTTGTGCAAAAAAAAATTTGTAAATCTGCTTGAAACGAAAATATTACCCGCATTCCAGGCGGCGGGTTGTGCAACCGGAAATAATAATGATAATAACTGATAATAATAATTGCATTTGATATTAGCGAATTATCACATCGTTGAGACGTCTCAAAGCGCTTCCCGTGTTATAATGCGCTGTAAAGCGGATTGACTGTTTATACTGTGAGCGAAACTTGGCAGCCAATTGCGCACAGCAGTGTCCCACAAAACAGTTGTGTGTGTGTGTGTGTGTGGGTGTATGTGGGTGGGTGAGAGGGGGGGGGGGGGGGGTCTCATATTTACCTGGAGTTGAACTTCTTGCCATCGGGAAACGTGCCATGATAGTGATAGCGAACAAAATCCCCGGCTTTCACAGCCCGGACACAGCGCTCGGGCACGAAGCCTTTCTCAATCGAAATGTTATCTAATGGGACGGGCGGCGCGTTGCACGACACGAAACCAACTAAAATCGCCTGGAAAAACATGAACTTCCAGCAGCAGGTCATATTTCCCCTCGGCCGCCTTTGTTTCCAAGTATGTGTGAAGTGACTGAAGTCTCTGGACGTCGTTTAAACCCCCCTCACCAACACCCCCGCTTTACTCTCTGACTCCGACTCTCCCTCTCTCCTGCGCCCACCCCTCGCCTCGCAGCTACTCTGCATAATATTTGCAAACGTGTAGACGTTGCCCCTCCATTAGCCTGTTTTTTCAGCTGCCCCCCCCGCCCCACTCTCACACTGCACCACAAACTTCTGGCCACATGCAGCCAATACCTCGTCAAAAAAAAATTAAATCACTGCTTTCCTCTGCCACCCATTGGCAGAGTTGATTTAATTAACTCGGTTCATTTAATATCGCCCTGAATATCTACCGTTTATTTCGTTGGGGAAAAAAGTTACCAACTTCTATTTGCAATGAGGACCCCAAATTATGGGAGGAGGAGGAGGAGGGATGGGGGGAGGGGGAGGGGGGAGGGGTTGGCAGTTAAACAGCCAACAACTCACTGCAGACACCCAAACCTGATGGTTCTCACGTCCCAGGATTGTGGGCGCTTCTCCCGGTGGCCATTGGTGCTGTTGCCGGGCGAGTCTGGCGTCCAGGGCTGTTCCATTGGCTTCCCTACTCGTCAGTCATTCTCCCGGGAAAGTTAGGTTGAGCGGGGGGCGGGGGGGGGGGGGCTGGAGCTGTTTGTGTCGGGCGGTAGACAGACAGAGAGATACAGAGAGAGCTGTGAGTGACACTGTAGTAAACCATGCAGGGCTGCCTGTTGGTCTGTGTGCTGTCGGCTGTTCTGTGCTCTGGCCTCGCCCAGTATGAGAAGTACAGTTTCCGCAGTTTCCCCCGGGATGAGCTGATGCCCCTGGAGTCGGCTTATCGCTACGCTCTGGACCAGTACACGGCCGAGAAGTGGCTGGAGACGGTGGAGTACCTGGAGATGAGCCTCCGGCTGTACCGCCTGCTCAAGGACAGCGAGGCTTTCTGCAACCTGAACTGCAGCACCGCCCGGCTGGACGACGAGAGCCACTTCGGCCAGTTCACTGAACTCCGGGTCTTCGGGAACTTAATGAAGAGAGCGCAGTGTCTGAAGAGGTGCAAGCAGGGGCTGCCCGCTTTCCGGCAGTCTCAGCCCAGCAAGGAGACCCTGGATGAATTTGAGAAGCGAGAGCTCTACAGATTCCTCCAATTCGCCTACTTTAAGGTATTATTATCGTGATTATTATTATTTGCCTCCAACGATCTCGAAGGTTACTCGGCAGCAAACAGTTGTTGTTCTCCCCTCACCTTGGATCCGTTCAGACCAAGTCTGGGTTAGCATTTACACGTGTCCTGGAAATGTGTGGCTGGCTCCAAGTCTGCTCGTTACGTTTCTTGTTTGGGCGGCTTGAGTCACACACAACCTCAAATAAACTACCGAGTGTTAAAATACATGACCGGAGGCTGATGTGAACAACACACCATCTTAGGTGTGCAGTGTGTATGTTTTGCTGGCTGTTTGAGCGGTTACTCAATGGTATTTGCAATCCCCTTTTTCTTTGCATGTCTCGTCTAGTGTCTCAATTGTCTTTTCAGGCTATTGCTGCCAAATTTTAAGGCAAGATGTAATCTGTGTCATCAGTTTTTCCAAGTATGTCGGGCAGTCTGTGATCTGCCTATTACAGATGTCTGACCCTGACTAACACAGCCAGCAAGGAGCTGACCTGACATGAAGCCGTTCAGGACAGTTTGTTGTAGTTGTTTCAGTTAAACGATTCAGTCTTCACGTTATTAACCTCAACCCTGTGACGAATTTTCCTAATCTCTTAAATTGCTAGCTCAGCTATTTTTTTTGGCACAACCTATAAAATCACATAAGTAAGTTTACTAAATTATCCTTCCGTTACCTTGTCCTCCCTTCCCCCCTGGTCTCTGGCACCCTAAGCCATGACCACCCCGATTCCACCTCTCTCCAACAACAACAACTTGGATTTATATAGCGCCCTCCACACCAGACAGAGCCTCAGAGCGCTTCACAATAATGGATCACGGGGCGGAGTCAGGGGAGGGGGAATAGGGTGAACCGAAAGCGCGGTCGAAAAGAAAGGTGTTTAGCCAAGACCTGAAAATAGGAAGCGAGGGAGTGAGGAAGGGATTCCAGCGCCTCGGGGCGTAGTGGCTGAAGGCACGGCTGCCGCTTGTGGAGCAGAGGATTCGGGGACAAGGAGGAGGCCAGACCCGGTAGAGCGAAGGCAGTGGGTGCTGTTGTGAGGAGAGAGGAGGTCAGAGAGGTAAAGGGGTGCAGAGGAATGGAGAGATTTGAAAATGAGTGAGGATCTTGAAATTGATCTTCTCCGGGACAGGGAGCCAGTGCAGTCTGGCAAGGACTGGGATAAGCGGGGAGCGGAGTTTGCTACAGGTGAGAATGTGGGCGGCAGAATTCTGGATAACCTGAATTTTATGAATGGTAGCGGAGGACAGACCGGTGAGGAGAGCATTTGAATAGTCCAGCTGAGAGGTGACAAAGGCATGGACCAGGGTTTCGGTGGCTTTTGGGGTGAGATATTGACGGAGATGGGCGATGGGTCGGAGATGAATGAAGGCGGTGCTGGTGAGGAAGCGTATGTGGGGGAGGAAGGACAACTGGGGGTCGAACCTGACACCTAGGTTGCGTTACAGGTTTGGAGAGTTTTAGGGGTAGGTCGGATAGGAGGAGGAGGTGAGAGCAGTGGGATTGAAGATATTGACGAGACCAAAGAGTATGGCTTCTGTCTTGTCAACATTTATCTGAAGGAAATTTGCACTCATCCAGCTCCTGATGTCCGACAGCCAGGCTGGGGGACTGGGGGTCGTGAAGTGAGGTGGAGCAGAGCCACTACCCCCATCTGAAACTTTACCTTCCTCGCAAAAGCTCTGGAATGGATTGTTGCCAACCAACTTCACACACCTCTCCCTCCGCTTGACACGTTCCAGTCCGGTGTCCGCCCTGCCCACATTACATCAACAACTAAATTATCTTTATGGAGCCCCATTCACGTTGGGAGGATATCCCAAGGCGCTGGACAGTCAGGGTTCAGGATCCGAGCATAGGGGGGCAGTGTTGTGATGATGGAGGGCAGAGAGGAAGGAGGATGGCTGAAGGCACAGTCAAAGAGAAGGGTCTTGAGACTGGTCTTGAAGAGGGCAAGGGAGGGAGCAAGGCAAAGGTGTAAGATGGAGTTAAAAGCAGGGGACAGAGAGGCTAAAAGCCTGGCCACCTCCACTCCCTAAAATAGGGTAGGTTGTGTGAGAGACATGGAGCACGCCAGAGGCTGCTGAACGGAGGGAGCAGAGGGTTGGTAAGTGTCAGCAGGTCAGTGAGGTAAGAAGCAGCAAGGCCGTGGATGGCCTTGAAAGTGGGGATGAGAATCTTGCATTCTATCCTCTGAGGGATGGGGAGGAGCCGGATGAGGGTGATGGGGTCGTGGAGCCTGGTGCCAGAGAGGACATGAGCTGAAGAGTTCTGGATGATCTACAGTTTTTGGAGGGAAGAGTTGGAGTGGCTGACAAAGTGGGAGTTGCAGTAATCAAGCCTTGAGGTGACAAATGCATGTGTAAGGGTTTGAGGGATGAGGCACTGGTGGAGATGGGTGATGTTGCGGAGGTGGTGGAAGGCGGTGCTGGTCATGGCATGTGGATATGAGGGAGAAAAGACAGTTACAGACAGGGCACTCATGAAAGTCACAAACTATATCCTTTCTATTTGTGACCAGGGCTCTCTCTGCCTCCTTGTCCTCCTGCACCTCTCCACTACCTTCGACACAGTCGATCATGCCATCCTCCTCCACCGACTGTCCTCCATCATCCACCTCAGTGGGACTGCACTCACTTGGTTTGATCTTTACCTTACAAACCGCCAGCACTACATCTCTGCTAATGGTTTTTCTTTTTGCTTCTGTCTGGTCACCTGCGGAGGCCCTTCTCCTCCTCATCTATATGCTCCTTCTCTATGATGTCATCTGCAGCCACAGGGTTAACTTGCAGATGACACCTTACTCTGCTTTTCCACCTCCACTTGCAACCTCCTGTCCACTGATGTTCTGTCAGCTTGTCTGTCGGACATCAAGAGCTGGATGAACACAAATTTCCTGCAGTTAAATGTCAAGACGGATGCCCTAGTCTTTGGCTCCTGTTGAAGTCTTCTGTCCCATGGCTCTGACCTCCTCAGCTTACCTGACCTATCCTTAAAACTCTCTGAACGCATGAGCAATGTAGGCATCCGGTCGATTTCCGAGTTAACCTTCCTCCCCTACATCTGGTTTCTGATCAACACTGCTCCCTTCCATCTCTGCCACATTGCCCATCTCCGAATGTACCTCACTCCAACAGTTGCTGAAACCCTTGTCCATGCCTTTGTCACCTCTTGGCTGGACTACTCCAACGCCCTCCCCTCTGGTCTCCACTCCCATTGAGCTACAAGGCTCTGGAGTCTTGTAGATCAGTGGTTAGAGCACCCATCACTCAAATGAGAGATCTGGGTTCCATTCCCGCCAGGGCGAAACCTTGTACAAGTTTCATAATCCCTTAAGAAATGAAAACAATAATAAATTGGTCACTACAATCCATGACTGTTTGTGGGACACTGCTTTATGCAATTGGTTGCCATGTTTTGTCCGCAAATACACTGTCCTCCAAAGAACTTAAGAAATAGGAGCAGCAGTAGGCCATTTGGCCCCTCAAGTCTGCTCTTTTAATAAGCTCATTGCTGATCTTCTAACCTAATTCCACTTACCTGCCTTATCCCCATATCTCTTGATCCTTTAGTTTTTAAAAATGTATGAATCCCAGTCTTGAATTTGTTCAGTGACTGAGTATCCACTGCCTACTAGGGTAGAGAATTCCGTAAATTCACTACCCTCTGAGTGAAGAAAAGTTTTCTTAATGCAGTTCTGAAAGGCTGGCCTTTATTCCTGAGACTATGACCCCTAGGTTAAGATTTTCCATTCAGGGGAAACAGTCTCACAGTATTTACCCTGTCAAGACCCTTAAGAATCTTATAGGTGTGTAAAGATCACCTCTAATTCTTCTGGGTTCGAGACAATAGGCCTAGTCTATTCAACCTTTCCTCGTAGGTCAACCCACTCATCCCAGGAATCAACCTTGTGAATCTAGGTTGCACCCGCTGTTAGGCGAATATATTATTTCTTAGATAAGGAAACCAAAACAGAATATTCTAGATGTGATCTTACCAAAGCCCTATACAATTGCAACAAGACTTCCCTACTCTTATAGTCTACAATAAACGCTAACATGATATTAGCCTTTCTAATATAGGTACTTCTATTTTCTGTAGTTCAAGAAGACTCCATAAATTATTTAGAACGAGAATTAGAAAGTTGCTTGAAAAAGAGGAACATAAAAGGGTTGGAGAATGGGAATAGTTTAGGTGGCGATGTGAAGAGAAACACCAGCACAGACCTGATGTATGGATTGACCTATTTCTTTGCTGTCTCTATGTATATTACATATTCTATGTATATTACAGTAAATCAATACCGTATGCGCGGATCATGGAGATGCATTGAGGTGTTTGAATTGTGACTCAGTCATTCTTCTGATGACTTCCAAGTTTCATTTCTTTGAATATGTCTGTGTTTAAATCCAGGTCAACATTGCATAATTGTTGTTATGATGATTTATGCTCTTGTGTTTGCTTGCTTATTCCTAAGAATCTAAATATTCCTGCACTTTTAGTCAAACAACATCCCTAAGGCTATATCGGCAGCGCACACCTTTCTTCAGAAACACCCCAATGATGTAATGATGCTGCGGAATATGGCTTATTACAAGAGTCTTCCAGAGTCGGATGACTTCATGAAGGATCTGGAGATTAAAAACTACGAGGCAAGTGATTATACATGGAGACGTACAAATGTACTAATTTAGGAAATGCTATGATTTGTCTGTGCAAAAAGTACAACTTGTATTCATATGTGAAGGAGCAGAAAGTTCATAGAGCTTTTTGTTCAATTTTATCATTGATAGTTTGAGAGAAAAGAGTACATTGCAAATTTTCACAGTTCTGATACTTGTGATCTTATAATAACTTCAAACTTTATTCTGTACTGTTAGATTGTTTCTAATGTATAGTATGATTGAGCTATTGGGATACCAAATTACTTGCAACGGCTGTGAAATAACAACAATAAAATTACATTTATCGAGCGCCTTTCACATCGGGATACATGTGCTCGTCAAATGGCAAAAGAGGATTCTATTTTTTAAATAATTTAGAAACCAGCTGTAATACTGTGCATTTCCTTTCATTGAGCATTAGATAACTAAATGTTTGCTATCTTTCAGAACCTGTTTGTCAGAGCAGTGAAAGCATACAATGGTGAGAACTACCGTACTTCCGTCACAGACATGGAGCTAGCAATACCTGATTACTTTAAAGAGTATGATGAGTGCATTGCTGCTTGTGAGGGTGCTCGAGAGATCAAACAGTTTAAAGATTTTTATCCTTCCATAGCAGGTTTGTGTACCTCACTTCACATCTAAGTTTTGGATTAAAGTCGGGATAATTTTATTGCAACTCTTTAAAATGGTTTATAACATATACAAAACTATATGGAGCACCATTTTAAAATACATTTCCTACGAAAGGTATTATAAATCATTACATAAGGGAGAAGTATTGAGATTGGAAAACTATTGTCAATAGAGTGTCATCTCAAATTCACTGCTTACAATACTCACTCTTCTGCATTTTCCCATGTGTAGCACTGACCAAAGGTAGCTGAAACCAATTTGAATATAGACGGTGTGTACTTGGGTTGCGTGACTTCAGTTTTATAAATAACTGCTTTCTTAAGCATAATTATCTTTCATTTTCAGACCATTACACTGAGGTCCTGAAGTGCAAAGTGAAGTGTGAACACGAGCTGACTCCTGTTGTCGGAGGATTTTTTGTGGAGAAGTTTGTAGCCACGATGTACCACTATTTGCAGTTTACTTACTATAAGCGTAAGTACTCTGGTAACTTGGGCTCAATGTAAAGGAAGCAATGTGGAGAAGAATTGCAGGCCGAACAGTCATGTGAAGAAGCTCCTTTCTTATGAAAAACTGGAACTTGGAAATATGTTGCATCCATTTTTCTATATTAGCAGCCTGCTGTTTGTCTGCTGTTTTTTATTTGAATTAAGCTATGAACAGTATAAAGGTGGGAAAACTGGAAACAATCTGAGCAAAAGGTTCACTTGAGTGAAAATGTTATGCAAATATACCCTACAAAGAAGGAAAATCTCTGACCAACAAGAAACATTCTTTGAAGCCAGAAAAATCTGCCAATATTCAAAGAAAAACAGTAAAGCACACTGGTTATGGCCCTTCCATTATTGTTGCTGAACAGTGTGCTGACCAGTTCTTTAATTAACAGCTACTTCTGGGAGACTTCCATATATTCAGTAGTCTTGGGGAAAATTCTAAATCTCTTCTGTGATTCTGTGCTCACAGTTCAAGTTAACACCTTGTTCCATTGGTAATATTTCTGCCATTTAGCAGTTGAAAATCTTCATCAATATCAGTTTTCCTGTTCAAATTCGAAAGATTTTGAAGAAGTTTGATTGAGCATGAACATAATTCACGTATTTCTTAAGAACTAGAAATTATCTTTTTTTGGAGGGGGGGTGGGTAATGGGTGGCTTTTCAAACAACAAACCTTTAACAGGATTTAACAAGGATTTAACTAATCCTTGATAACTAATATATTAAGAATTTTTGCATTTGGTTGATATAGTGCCTCATCATGTCAAAATGTTTCAAATCATTTCATAATACTGACTGTGTAATTTTAGGCAAATGCAGCATCTAATTTGAGTCAAGCAAGGACCCACAAAGAGTCAGAAGATGAAGGACTAGCTTAACCGGGGACATTTGGCCAGGAACTCCATTATCTTTTCAAATATTACTATGGGTACTTTAATAACCATTCTCCTTTCTTATATCCTTATATCTGAAAGATCCCTCTTTGAATTTGAGAAACTATGCCTAAAATGTGGGAATCGGGACAAAGAATGATAAACATGTGAATTCTGCTGGTAACACAGAGGGTCACGGCAACCTGCAGGAATTCTGCCACATTCCACAATGTCCTCAAGTGTCGCCCAAATAGTCTGCACAGCTGAACAAACGTTTCTGGCCCATGTTCTAAAGAATCTGCTTGCATCGTTAAGATGGCTGTTTGTGGGACATTGCTATCTGCAAATTGGCTGTTTCTTTCACTTGTACAAAAAAAAACACAGTGACTGCACTTTACAGTTTATCCTGGGAAGTACTTTGGGACATCACTTAACCTGGAAGGGGGCATACCACATGTAAGAATTATTTATTATCCTTGTGATATATCCTACTGACAACAGCCTCTTAAAGTAGTTCTTAATTATAATGTATTTCCATACTCATGATGTAATGCACAAGCACATATTCAGTAAATACAAACTGCAGAATGAGTCCTCTAACCTTAACGAATTTTGCAAAGGATTTTATTCTCATTAAAAAAGTTCACATTTTTCAAAGCAAAGCTTTTTTTAATGAAAGACCATTATTCATCT
This sequence comes from Hydrolagus colliei, assembly GCA_035084275.1. Lineage (NCBI taxonomy): Eukaryota > Metazoa > Chordata > Chondrichthyes > Chimaeriformes > Chimaeridae > Hydrolagus > Hydrolagus colliei. Next base: position 116,400,527 of record CM068743.1, read on the forward strand.
TTGAATAGTTTGGTTTGAATAATCATCTTTGAATCATTATGGCTTGCTTGGAGATTAACACAATTGGGGTAAATGAAATTAATAAAAAATAATCCTTGCATTTGATATAGCACCTTATCATGTCTTTGAGACGCCTCAAAGTACTTGACATAATGTACTGTAAGTGAATAGACTGTCTTTTGTGGGCAAAACATGGCTGCTATTTGCATGTAGCAGTATCCCACAAACAGCTGTGGATTGAGTGACCAAATTATTATTTCGTTTTCAAGGAATTATTACCCCTCATAAAACAATCCACCAATCGACTTAACAACTGAGTTCCCACTTACTCCTAGGTAAACGGAGGTGTGTGGAGTAAGGAAACATGCGCAACATTTCGCCGTGGTGGGAATTGAACCCACATATCACTTGTGATGCGAGCTACAGGACTCCACTAAGTTTCAACAAATACTGTATATTTAAAGTCAGTAAACACTGCTGTGATTTCTCTTACATATTCAATGTGATATTGGTGTATGGTAGAGTTGCACCCTGGCTATGTATTAATAATGTTAAGAGAACAATTGATTGATATTGATACACCCAGAAGATCGAATTCAAGATCCTCGTCCTCACTTTCAAGGCCATTCACGGCCTTGCCCCGCCTATCTCTCTGACCCACTGTCTCCCTACCAGCCTGCCTGCACCCTCCGTTCAGCAGACTCAGGCCTGCTCCGCATCCACTGCCCTAACCGCCCAACCATTGGCGGCCGGGCTTTCAGCTTCTCTGCTCCCACACTGTGGAACTCCATCCCGCAGCCCCTCCACCTCGTTTCCTCCTTCAAGGCCGGTCTCAAGACCTTCCTCTTCGACCGCGCCTTCGGCTGTCCCACTAACTCTTCCCCCTCTCCTACTCCTTCCCCTTCCCCCTACTTCGACCCTCCCCCATCCCCCACCACCAACTCCCCCCTGCTCGGGTCCCAACTAGATTGTTCAGTGCTTTGGGATGTCCGCCCAACGTGAAAGGTACTATATAAGTGCAATTTTGTTGCTGTTGATGATATATTGCAATAAACCCAGCTCTGTATAAAGCACCTTGAACTGCTTACCTGTGCTTTGTCTTTGACAGTAAGCGATATGAAGAATGCTGTTCCATGTGTAGCAACCTACATGCTATTTGATCCAGATGATGAAGTGATGAAGCAAAATATGGTGTATTATCAATTCCACAAACAGAACTGGAGCCTTACTGATGAGGATTTTAAGCCCAGACCAGTGAGTAACTAGCAGCAGTGATGTGTGACAGTAAACAAAAAGAGAGAAAGAGAAGAGTCATCTTTATATAAGAAACATAAATGAGAATCTATTACAGACCTATATATTTGCACCCATTTAATTGGTTACACTAATTTAGTTGTGAGCAGACATAATAATACTGTACTAATCACTATTCTTACATTTTATATCTAGATATAGTGTGGGTTCATATTTTAAATGTTTTTAAATACCATTCTGTTCTTTCCTTGTTTAATGCTGTTCGAACCTGTCTTGACATGGAGAGCGAAGAATCAACTAACACCTCTAAGGTTTTTTCAACTGTTCAAACTAGTTAATAAAATTATCATAGCACATTGAGAAAATGCCATTTTTAAAAATTATTTAAAAATAGAGGATTTCTGCTGAAGGTGTTTTCTAACTAATAACGATGCTGGGATCTGTGCCATGTTAGAGAAAGAATGCTCCAGGTCTTCACTTTTTATCACACATTATGTTTTATTTTTAAACCATTGTTCATTTCCCCACAATCCATTGGCGATAGTGGTAACTCAAACTTCCATTAAGAGTTTTATTGTCACCAAAGTACATTGTTGTGACCCTTCTCTCTCGTTGATGTGTTCTCTCTCTCGCTATGACTCTCCATTTATTACTTTCATGATAATAGCAGCATTGATTTAACTATGAACAGTATTTTGACTGTACACAAATGGGCTATGTTTTCCCCCACTATTTTGCTGCCCCATGTTCATTTTTGCATTGGTTTATAAACAAAAATCCACACTAAGAGAGTAGTTGGCTCCTTGGATGAACTAAATATATATATATATATATATATATATATATATATGTCCAAGTGTATATCGAATCATCATTTTTTGTATTTACTATAAAGCACATTGAGAAAACATTGAAAGCACTTCACAGAATTCGCAGTGAAGTGTTGTTGTACCTGAACATTTCATAGCTAATTTAGAATGTGTGAAACTCTGTCTGGTCTGAATACTTTTAAGCATAGCAATTTTGTTCCCAAAATGTTTGTGTGCCAGACAACTAACTGATCAAAATACACCGCTGAGGATCAATCGAATGTTTTCTATCACTTAATCTCTATGATTGTTTACTCCTGAAAGACGGTGCTCCAGGGCTCAGAATGTTGTGGTAATTGTTTTGCTTTTCCACTGTGGTTCCACTTGCAGGAAGCCTTGCGATATTTCAACCAGACCAGGTATCAGCTCCAGATGTACGAATTTGCCATGGAACATCTGCAAGATGATGATGAGGTAAGCACTGTGTTGTCGGCAGCACAGCATTAACTGCTCTATTTGGAGTGGGCGTTTCCAATTCACCACTTCTATTGGGCTTTGAAGTGGAGTCCTGCAGTTCAGTGGTTAGAGCACTCGCCTCCAAAGTGAGAGGACCTGTGTTTGATTCCCGGGCAGGACAAAATGTTAGCCAAGTTTCCTTACTCCACACACCTGGTTATCCAGCAGTACGTAGGAACCTAGTTGTTAGTCGATTGGTGGATTACTTTTCTGAAGGGAATTATCGCATTAAAAACACATTATGATAATAATTTAGCCACTCAATCCATAACAGTTTGGGACACTGCTGTGCGCAATTGGCTACCATGTTTCACCCACAAAATATACAGTCAATTCAATTTACAGTTAAATGCTTTGTGATAAGGTGCTATATCAAATGCGAGGATTATTATAAAGAAAATTACATCTGTTGTGTTAGAATGGATGACTTTTGCTCACTACCACTATGAAATTTTTTAATGTGAATCCATCCTCTTCATCCAAGCCTATAGTCCCCTCCCATTTCTCCCCAGCTTAGTATCATGCTCGATCATTGTTGAACACTCCTAAGACACTATCCTACATGAAGGGCGCTATATAAATGCAGGTTTTTTTTTAACAAGTATCCAGCTCCGTGTTAGAGCAATAATTTGCCGTGCCACTCTGCTAGTTTAATTGTTCTCTTGTCAATTGTCTACCCTCTATGTTTGATACCTTTTTCCTTCCACTGAGATATATTCCATAGCCACAAAGCACCCGCTCCATGGATCGCCATGTTTTGTTATAATTCCCTGATGTTTATTTTCTGCTTCATTCCTTTAGCCTGTTATTCATTTTCACCATTGTCTTACTACCCAAGTATAGCAGTTTGTAAAAGTTTCTCATGTTAGCACCTTGTCAAATGCCTTTTGAAAGAAGTCGAAATACTGTACATCAAATGCCTTTCCACAGTCAAACTGGAATGCCACCTCCTCAAAAAAATTACTATAGTTGGTTAGACAAGATCTCTCCCTGTTGAAGCCTGTCTGTCACATCAGGTTATTTTCATACAGGTTTTCTTCCATTTTGCTTTGAACAATTGAATTTATTCCAATCAGTGAGGTCAGGTTAATGGGTCTTAGATGACAGGTACGATTTTGTCACCTTTCTTGAATACAGGAACCACTTTTGCTGGCTTCCAGTCTCTTTTACAGATGCAATTGACCACTAGAGGGAGACAAAGCCAATGTTTTGACTCCATATGTTTGAGTAAGATCATGAGATTCAAAAAGTCAAACTGCAAAACGTAAATGCTGAAGCCTCCTGGATGTCTCAGGTCGGTCCTTGCAAACTCTGATCTCTTGTTTGATTCTGGATCTCTGCCTCTATCCCTCTGCCTCATCCTTCTCTACAAATCCTTCTCAAAACTTCCCTCATTGTGTGAGTTTATGGTTTGTGGGGTTATCCTACTTTAAGGTCACTATATAAATGCAAGTCAATGTATATATCAATGCCCCAGATTCATAGACTCAGTACAAGATGGTTATATTTATATTTCACACCCAAGTTGTGGGAGAAATTGTGAAATTAAAGGAGGCGACAAAGGATCTTGAAGATGATCCTTTCAGAGACTGGGAGTCAGTGGAATCTGGCAAGGATTGGGGAGTTTAATATGGATGAGGATGTGGGCAATGGAGTATTGTGTGATTAGACCTTGTAGGTGGAACTGGTGGGGAGACCAGTTGGTAGTGTGTTTGGGGAAAAATGAAGGTGGGGATGACAAAGGCATGGAGCAGGTGAACAATGAGTTGGAGGAAAGCAACCGGTTTGGGAACTAAATGCAATATAAGAAGGATAGTTAGAGATCAAACTGTAAAACAATAACTCTGCACTTAAAAAGCACACTCCACGCCAGGTAGTGTCTCAGAGCACTTAACAGTGGTGGAGCAGCCTCCGAACCTGATGTTGGATTGGGGTGTAAGGAGATCAGAGAGATAGCGAGGTGCCAGGGAATGAGTGGATTTAAACACAAGGATCTCAAGTGGAGATCTGTTCGATGATCGGGAGCCAGTGTAGCCTGGCCAGAACTGGTGAGATATGGTCAGTACAGAGTTTGGTCTGGTCAGTATACAGGACGCTGAGTTCTGAATCAGCTGGATTTTTTGAATGCTGGAGCCAGAGAGATTGACAAGGAATGCATTGGAGTAATCCAGGTAGGAGCTGATGAACCCATGCACAAGGGTTTGGGCTGCATTTGTGGTAAGATACGGTCAGAGATGGGCAATGTGGTGGAGGTAGAAGAAGGCAGTCCTGGACAGTGAATGGATTTGGTACAGCTGGGAGTCAAACTGGATGTCTAGATTTTGCACTGGTTTGGTGCGTCTGAGGGACAGCCTAGGAATGTTGAGGAGTTTAGAACCACAGGAGTGAAGACATTGACAGGAGCCAAGGAGTATGGCTTCCTCCTTGCCCATGTTCATCTGCAGGAAGTTTACACTCATCCAGGTCTTGATATCTGCCAGGCAAGCTGATAGAACATCAGCGGACCTAGAGTTGCTACTGGAGGAGCCAAAGTAGATTTGTCATTCACATAATTATGGAGTTTATCCCGTGTCTGCAGATGGCATTGCCTAGAGGGATTATATAGATAAGAAAAGGGTAAAGGATGGAGCCCTGGGGTACCCCGCAGGTGACTGGGCAGGGGCGGAAGGAGAAGCCATTTGCTGAGATGAAATGGAGGTGGTTGGTTAAGTAGGACTCGAACCATGAGAGTGCAGTCTCACAAAGGTAGATGAGGGAGTAGAGGCGGTGCAGGAGGATGGCTTGGTCAACTGCGTCGAACACAGCAGAGAGATCCAGGAGGATGAGGAGGCAGAGGGATCCCTGGTTATCGATAGTGGGAATGTCTCTATATGGACGCCGAGATTGCACATGGGTTCAGTGAGTTGAACTTGACAAGAGGAAACCTGAAGGAGTTAGCTAATCGCCATGTCAAAACACTGTGGGGCAGCAATAGACAAGCCAAGAGGAATGAGTTATGAGCAACAATTAGAGAAGATATGGCACTTCAGTCTTAGAAATGGACTTCTCAGATAGGGATCTTATAGAGGTAAAGGAGATTTTAAATGGGACCAAGAAAATAAACTCAGAACATTACTTTCAAATGCACCAGGACAGTAAAACAAGATGAGATAGGTTTTGAGTTGCAAGACAGATATCAAAAATATTTTGTCCAGAACATGATTAATGCCTAATGGGTTGGCAGGAAATGTGATTGAGGCCAAGATGCTGGATTCATTAAAAAAAAATACTGGTGTAATATAACACCCTAACTTAGATTGGTCTTATTTATTTTTTAAAAACTGCTAAAATTCTCTGAGGTCTTAAATTCCATATTGTCTATGTTTGTCTTTAAATTTAAGAAATAAAGAATTAATTTTTGTCAGCTTCAGTATCCAAATGAAACTGAGTTCCCTGCAACCTTCCCATGGTATTAGAACACAATGCGCACTCTCTTCCTGAAGGAACACACCATGCTTACCTAATTTTGGAGAGTATCAAGTGCCGGCTGGTAAGAAATTAGGCTGGGGGGACGTCAGTATTTGCATTGGGATCCAACTGGAGTCTGACCAGCTTAAACCACTTGCTATTGAAAGCCCTATCTGCCAAGCTTTCCTGCTACTTATCCAGCCAGGACCACCCTACGATCTCTGCGGGCAGTGAAGGTTGTGTGTTTTTAGTTTTTTTATTAAAATTAATTTGTTGCCTGACCACCATTGCGTTAGGACTTTGGCTTGCTTAACAGAAGCTGAGGTGGAAAGAATCTCTGCCCCAGTGCCTTATTTGCCTTTCCATGTCCTGCTGATGAGTGAGGCTGGCTGTGCTGTCATCAGCAGGGACCTGGAGAACTGCAGACCCTCCTGGCTCAGGAGCTGGAATACCGAGACGCCGCAAAAGGTGGATTTGATTCTGACATTCTATTGCCAAGCACGTGACCCTGGATCCAGTTCAGCAGCTCCGCTCATTCCCCTCCCCCCAGGAGGTTAGAATTGTACCAAGTGCTCTTATTCATTCTTAATTTGGAAGCAAGTTATTTTTAGGAACTGTAAGAAACCAGCTTCCAAATTTAGACTGAATTTACAAATATTCCACAATTTAAAAGCAAAATAACCTTGTAGGCTTAAACCACATAGGACTTTCTTAATTCTTTGGATACATATACATAAATGTTCAACACTGCGGTAGCTTTATCCTGCAACTGACATCCACTGCTTGATTACAGAGACAAATTTAAAACTCCTCGATTGTTTAGAAAAAGTATCTAAAATATTTTATAAAACCCAATGTCATAGAAATAAGCTTAACTAAGAGGAAGTTTGACCATTGTACTTGAAATGCTTTTTATCCCAGAGTTGAGTGAGCACATATTCTCACATATGTGAAGATCTCTTCATGTACTTGCAAGAAGAAGACTAAAGTTTAACAGTGGTATGAAACTTCCAATTTAAACGTACAGTGTAGATTTAACATCCTACACAAAGAACATCAAAGGAAAGTTGAGCGTATTTAGATGACCCTCACAACATGTCGTGCCCAATATTTTAATGTTTTTTTCTAAAGAGGCCGGAAGAACTTGGTTTAATTGAAATGTATTTGATATGGAAAGTACATTAAGTCCCAAGTCACTGCGTATATTTGGTTGGTGCTGATGTTTCACTAGCTTGCAAGACATACTGTACTGTATGTAGATTTCCCTTTTTTAGAAATATAACATATATTGCAAAACATCTTTTTCTCCAGTATCAAGTTGCCAGTAATGCAGTCACGTTCCTGAGGAGTTTTATTCAACCTTACAGCTTGATTTTATTCTGTGTATTTTTTTCAAATACAGGGTGTCCAAGGCTTTTGTTCCATCACTGGTGAATTATTTGCAAACCTAAAAGCATGGACATGTTTACATGCTTTGTTGTTGGATTCTACACAAACCTAACCGTACATTCCAATGACTTGAACTAATTGGGCCTAATGGCCTGTTTCAGTGCTGCAGACTTTATGTAATTATATATTACAATTTTTTTCTAATTGATTGCTGAACTAACTTTCTCAAGTACAGTCATTCTCAGGCACATAAATCAGAGCTTTAACACTTGTAGTTTAGAGAATTAGGTCAGGCTGTTAGCACTTTAGCAATCTTTAATTAAGAGTCTCCTTTTCTCCCTCTTCCCCGTCCCCACATATTCTCCTCCACCCCATGTAAATAATACCATGCTGTTGTGTAAATGAGGATGAGTAAAAGTTTGAGTGACTTCTCATAACATGAAGTGAACTTGATCCTGAGCCATTGCAAAAAGGGAAATGTTGAATTATCCCCATGACTCCTTTGTCAAGCACTATGCACCCTTGTATTTTTCTATCAAATTATACCACTTAACCATGTAGGGTGTAGGGTGCCACCCTCTGAGCACTAACCTTAGAGCTTTTAATGTCCCACAAAATATTGTTTCTCTATAGTCATGAAATTCTCAAGATAATTTGTAGATGGTGAATCTTTATGTCTGCTACAAAATATTCTAATGTAGAAATAGGAAATTATTGTGTATGGCAGCAGGCATGCTAGGAAGAGAATTTTTGTAAAAACTAAAATGCTTATCCTGTGTATCCTACTAGGAGGGGAAGTGATGTTGCTAACCATAGACTATTGGAGGACAGAGAACTCATCTATACTTGATCCTAATTGTTTTGGCTGGGATTGAGCAGAAGTCCACTCATGCTGCAATATATGATGTTTAATAAAAATGTTAGTTTAATTTTATTCAGATCTCAAGAACTACCCACAACTTATTTATCTCATTTATTCAAACAAGTAATAGTCGACAATAGTTTTTCGAATGCGGCACTGTGACCCCAAAATAAAAAAACTCTAGCATATAGGCAGTACTTTAAAGATACTTTAACAACACTTAGCTTAAACAGACGTTAATACAACATGAAATCTTACAACAACAAAATTACATTTGTAGAGTGCCTTTCACGTCAGGAGCACGTCCCAAGGCGATAAGCAGAGATCAGGACCCAAGATTGGAGGGGCGCATGCAGGGGGAGACGGTTGGGTTGAGGGACGGCAGACAGGTAGGATGGAGGGTGAAGACACGGTTGAAAAGAAGGGCCTTGGACCAGCCTTGAAGGAGGCAAGGGAGGGACCAAGGTGAAAGGATTGTGGAATAGGATTCCAAAGCGTGGGGGCAGGGCAGCTGAAAGCCCAGCCAGCGATAGTAGAGTGGTTTGGGCAGGAGACATGGAGCAGGCCAGGGCCTGCTGAATGGAGGGAGCAGACAGGTTGATAGGTGTTCAGCAGTTCTGAGAGATAGGAGGGAACAAGGCCCTGAATGGCCTTGAAAGTAAGGATGAGGATCTTGAATTCGATCCTCTAAGGGATGGGGAGCCAATGGAGCTGGGCAAGGGTGAGGGTGATGGGGTCACGGAACTTGGTGTTGCAGAGTTTTGGATGATCATAGAAGTAATTTAAGGAGGGCCGAGAACCTGTGAGTTTATAAACAGATTAGTGTTTACTAGGGTCCGTTGATATGGAAATTTTCCGATTTAGATATATCGATGGGCTCATATCGAGATATACCGAAATATCGATATTTTCAGGTTTTTAGTACTGCGCATTCACACCCCACCCGCCGTCTCCCCCCACCCCCCAGCGTCTCTCTCCCCCCCCCCAACTCCCCCAGCCGTCTCTCTCCCCCTCACCCCCCCCCACCCCCCCCCCCCGCACCCCCCCAGCCGTCTCTCTCCCCTCCCTCCCCCATCCGTTTCTCTCTCCCTACCCTGCCCCCCCCCATCCGTCTCTTTCCCCCCTCACCCCCCCCCCAGCCGTCTCTCTCCCCTTCACCCCCCCCGCCGTCTCTCTCCCCCTCCTCCCCCAGCCGTCTCTCTCCCCCTCACCACCCCCCAGCCGTCTCTCCCCCCCCCCCCCCCCAACCCCCAACCGTCTCTTTCCCCCTCCCCTCCCAGCCGTCTCTCTCCCCCTCCCCCCCAGCCATCTCTCTCCCCCTCCCCCGCCCCCCCCCAGCCGTCTCTCTCCCCCTCCCCCGCCCCCCCCCCAGCCGTCTCTCTCCCCCTCACCCACCCCTCCCAGCCGTCTCTCTCCCCCCCACCCCCCCTAGCCGTCTCTCTCCCCCCCCACCACCACCCCAAGCCGTCTCTCTCCCCCTCTCCCCCCCCCCAAGCCGTCTCTCTCCCCCTCTCCCCAGCCGTCTCTCTCCCCCTCACCCCCACCCAGCTGTCTCTCTCCCCCACCACCCCTTGCATACCTGTATATTGTATTCGAGGACTGTGAATACAATATGGCGGCTTTGCACCTCGGTCTGTGCATTGTGTATAGAGATGAGCATTCTGTAGTTCAGTGTAGTTCAGTGTGCGGCATTCCGATTTTTTACCTCGATATATAGATTTTTCGATATATATATATCTTTCGAATGCCTATGTCGGCGTATCGATATGAAAATTATATCGGGTTTTAGCGATATATCGATATATCGCCGGACCCTAGTGTTTACACAAACCCATGTCCTGGACTCAATGCCTTACAGGAATCACTTCAGGCCTGAGCTGGGAATCCTGCTTTGTTGTAGCAAGGATTATCCGTGGCCTTAACATCTCACTCTCTACTTTGTGCTGAGCTGTTGCTGTCCTGTAGCTCAGTGGTTAGAGCACTCGCCTTACAATCGAAAGACCTGGGTTTGTTTGCTGACAGAAGCGAAATCTTGGACAAGTTTCCTTACCCAACACACATTCCTGATAATAATCCCCCAAGAAAACAATAATTGAATAATTTAGCTAAACTTCCATTTATTTTCATCTTTTAGTCCATGTGACCCTTACAACCATAGACAGAATTCAAAGTTTGTTTTGTCCATTCATATTCAAAGTTCAATCAGCCAATCATATTCCCAAACTGGTTCACCCAGTCATGTTTTCACACAGGAGACCCCCCTCCACCCCGTGTTTTAATCTCACAAGAATCTAGGAGTTTGTATGAGGCCATTATTACCAAGTCTGAAAAGTTAATTTCTTCACTTAATTTTCTTTCTTTGACACCTTGAAATTGTAACATCTTATAAATCTTATGGTAAGGTGAATAGAAAATTAATGTGAATTAAGACAAAGTATAAGAAGGTTTTATCAAGAGACAAAATACTTGTCTTTGAAACAGCATTCAAGATACAGTAATTGGTAACCTTAATATCTCCTGAATTACAAGACAGATGGATTATAAATTAATGACTCAAAGTAAAATCAATAAAGTGTAGAATTAATTTGTATTTAACACAAAATATAATATGGGCAATCTACATCAGCAGCATCCAACGAACAAAAATAAGGTGAGGAGTAAAATTAATTTGAATTTTTGGGGTTATGTTGGCATTAATTGGAGGAAGAGAGGTTAAAAAGGATAAAATAAGATGGAAGACTGAGGAGTTGGGAGCTCAAGACTGGAGCGGGGGCCAAGCTCGCATGCAGGGACGTTTGAGGCCAAGATTAGGCACACTATAGCTTCTGTTTATCTTTCTCTGGCTGTTTGACTGGTAACATGGAATCGGTCCCTTGAGTTGGATACAGATGCCTTCTTTCTGAAACAGGTCGGAGACACCAACGGAGGACACACCAGGGAAGTCAACAGTTAGAAAGAGTGATCTTGCTTAAGAAACTGCTGAACACTAAATTGTGGTCTATTTTGCACATTCAAATAGCTTTAATATGAAGAACCAACCTGCTCTTTACCTTGCAGTATTAGTCTCAGAGGGCCTTTGTAGAGGTGTATTAGAGATTAACAGGATAGAAAACAACAACAAAATTACATTTATAGAGCGCCTTTCACATTAGGAGGACGTCCCCAGGCGCTGAACAGTCAGGTTGGGGCCCGAGCAAGGGGGAGGGGAGGGAGAGATTTGGGAGGGCAGCAGAAGGCACGATCGAAGAGGACGTTCTTGAGACTAGCCTTGAAGGAGGCAAGGGAATTTGAAGCGAGGCAAAGGGACTGTGGGATGGAGTTTCAGAGTGTGGGGGCAGAGAGGCTGAAAGTTCGTCCACAGATGGTAGGGTGGGTTGGGTGGGAGTCACAGAGTAGAGCGGAGCCTGCTGAACGGAGGGGGCGGGCAAGTTCATAGAGACAGCAGGTTGGAGAGATAGGAGGGGGCAAGGCTGGTCTTGAAAGTGAGAACAAGGAGCCAGTGGAGTTGGGCAAGGGTGGGAGTGATGTGGTTGTGGAGCTTGGTAGCACAAGCTGCAGAGTGCTGGATGATCTGCAGCTTGTGAAGGGAAGAGCTGGGAAGGCTGACGAGGAGGGAGTTTCCATAGTCGAGCCTTGATGTTACGAATGTGTGGATAAGGATTTCGGCAGCTTGAAGGGTGAGGCAGTGGCGGAGTCTGGCAATGTTGCGGAGTTAGTGGAAGGCGGTAATGGTCATGGCGCGGATGTGGGGAAGGAATGTTCAGGGTCAAACAAGACACCCAGGTTCTCTTGACTGGTGTGGGGAGTGTGGAAGTTGGAAGGACGGTGCCAGCTGAGTGGATTCCCTCGATTTTGGACTCGTGGAAATCCAGCATCTCTTCACAGTGCGAATTGGAGGAAAGGATCTGTGAGGCATGGCGGGGAGGGTGGAGGAGCTGGCTTGTCTTGGAGAACAGGAGCCTAGGGTTGTCCTTTGCCTCCAGGATTAGGTTTTGATGTGGTCGGCCAGATATGCCGGTGGAATGTTAGGCCGGATTTGAGCCACATGCGTTCAATGGCCAAAAAACAAGCATGGAATGGTCGTTTCAGATATGCCAAGGGAGCAGGATAAGAAGACACAAGTTGGAATTGTGAAAAGCATGTTTAGGACACACATCAGGGAACCATCTGTTAACCTCAAGAATTGAACCCCCCTTTTTTTGTTTACAATAATAATAATCCTTGCATTTGATATTTGATAGCGCTTTTCACATCTTCTAGACTTCTCAAAGTACTTCACAGAATATACTGTAATAAGTTGATTTTATATATATTTGGGCAAAATGCGGCAGCCAATTGTGCACAGCAGTGTCCCACAAGCAGTTGTGGATTAAAATAACCAATTTTCTTTTCATCAGACACGTAGAGTAAGGAAACTTGCCCAAGGTTTCACCTTGCCTGGAAATGAACCCAGGTCTCTCGCTTATAATGCGTGTGCTCTAACCACTGAGCTACAAGGCTCCCAGCACTCTTATAATGAACACAGCTAATCTGGTTCAGGAATATTCACAAATAGACCAATATCTTAAAAGATATATTAAAAGAAAGTATGTATGTAACACACATTGCAGGCAATATATTTTGTACCAGAATTTCAGGTTTTTGAAAGATTAACTTTTAATGCCAGTGGTTTGCTAACAAATAGACTCTAATGTGATCATCAATAGAGGCACAGTGCCAAATGCTGAGTTACTATAAACTAACCGGAGACATTAATATTTGTTGCATTTTTCCACTGAAATTGAGGAGTGAAAATTGCAGCAATTTGCTTTCAGAGTTTGAATGGAAAGTGCCTGAAAAGTCTCAGTCCTTGAGCCGATCAGTACTCGCAGTGATTTTACAGTAATGCACACCGACATCTTTCATAACCTTTCATAACTGCAAATAAATGTCACTGCAAGATTAAACTTAAGCAGTTTAACATTCCAAAGTTGTCAAAGTTTTACTTTGATCTTTTGAGCCATTATTCATTTAAGCAGGCCAGTTATTTCCCAGAAAGAACAGACTTGCATCAGTGCTATAATCTTTCATGTGTCTTATTGTGTAGTAAATTTAGCATGGCTAGTATGAAGCGGATTGAATTCAGAATTAAAGTGGAAAGTGTGGCACTTGAGATACTCAATTCCATAATGTCTCGAGCTGCATTCCGAGGATTCTTTAAACTTTTAAACTAACCTTATGTCTCCCATTTTCTGTCTACAGGGTGATGTGATAGAATATATTGATGATCTTCCGGAAGTACAAGGGCCTAGCAAATCTCTGGAACAAAATCTGCTCAGCGATGTTAAGCAACAAGTTTGAACATTCAAATTTATACAGAAATTGGTGAAAAGCACACACTAATTCTCTATTCCCTCCACTGTTTGATGATATTTATCCATCCTAAGCAAACACTGAAGTACCTGCAATTGCATGTCCAAATGACCTCTGCTGGTTTGTCACCACAACTTTTCTGAATTCCTCTGTTTAGCTCACAGAGGTGCCTCTATCTTTGCTGCATTGTCTCCCATCTAGTGTTAATTGCTGTTGATATAACAGGAAACGTTTGTGTTTCTCAGACTCTCTACTTGACAATTTAGTTTTCTCTGTGGTAGAGGAGAAATGGTTTGTTTCTGCAGCAGGATTTCAATAACTCATAACAATCACTGCCTTTCTCCCATTTGTCTAAGGTTGCTTTCCTGTAAAGAGATGTAGTGATGCTTGAATGTCTCTGCAGGAATATTGCATTAACCATGAGTTCTTGACAAATGAAGAGCTCTTTCTTAAAGCCGATTTCCTCCACTTCAATCAGAATATAATCTGCGTTTTCAGTTCTAATTAAAAGAAAACATAATTAATAATTGATTTACCTATTATTCTGCCCTCTCTGCTTCTATGGGAATCTTTGCTGTCATTGCTGCTGCATGTTGCTTAAGCCTGCTGCCTTCATCAAATTAAAGCTAGGCTTAACAATAGTTAGTTATATTGGGTATAACATCTATGAGCAAAATTCTTTATTTTGTCCTCCCTTCGTGAAAGGCACTCTATAAATGTAATTTTGTTGTTGTGTGTATTTGGCATTATACATAAAGGACCCCCTACCAAATCTCTGCCTAACAAAACAATTTTGGGGGATATACTTAAGAAAGGCCCTGCATAATGTGATTCTTAGTCTGCCATAACAATTTAAGTGTTGCATTTGAAGTTTGAAAAAAATCAAAGGGGAATGATTTTGGAAGCTGAATAAATCCATGTTATTGGACAAAATAGAGTTGATATAAAACTTTAATTGTCTTTATATTTGTAGAACTTAGAACTATTCAGGCAGGAAACTCGTGTGTTGATTATAATCCTGTGGAAAGTATCTAAACCAAACTGTTTTTTATACTTTGCTGCAAGCACCCGTTAGCTGCAATGTGAAGGTGCCAGAGACAACATTGACTCATTTAATAATGTTTGAACATAGAAGCTTGATGCAGTTTGTAGCATGGCAGTGAGAAAACCCCACAACCAATCCTTCATTTGAGCTGTCGGGCGCCTGGATAGTTGGTTGAGAGCCACGCTTCAAACAGCAACTCCTTTTAAGCAGCAGTGTGGGGGCTTGAATAACCCAGTGTAGAGTATGCTCAAGTATAAAGTCAGTGAAAGATTAGAAATTCTCACAAAACAACCGTAGCTTTGATAACTTGTATGTACAATCTTTATGATGTTTTTGAAGAAAAAGTAAATTCAATGTCTTTTCAATTTGCAAGAGGGCATGTATTATTGGAAATCTGGCTTAATGGACACTTTTGTTCCTGACTGCAACCAGGTTGATTCAAAGTAGCCCATAAATTCAATCCATGTTTATCTCAGGTCACAAAGTCCCAGTGCGTTTTTATGTAGTCTGAACTAGTTGAAAAGAAGTAATGCCATGCATGTATGTAACTTTTCAGATTTATTTTTGATGATAATTTAAAGCAGATTGTCAAGACAGAGCAAAATGTGGAAAAGTCACCTTGTGTATTGACCCCAATAATCATCCGCAACATAGCATGATATAATCCATCGAGTGCTTTCTGCTTTTTACCTCTGTTGACCGTGAACTATGTCCTGCTGATAAATCTTGCTTTTGTTTTTTTCTGTAAATCATCTTAGTGAAACAGATTTTTCTTATAAGTATCACTGCCGGTATGTTCAATTTTGTTACATTATAAAAAGAAATTGGGTAAGAACTGTACAACTAAATTTGGGCCTTAATACTAATAAAAATATTGTTTACTTTGCTGAAAAGATTACTTTGGTATATTTATTGTTATATGGCCCCACACAGGTTTTCCAACACATTTTTTTCCCTTGGTCAGTATTTTTTAAAACCCTGTGAGGCCATTCGTCAAAAGATCATTGTATACGAAACCGGAATAAATATGTAGAAACTTTCCACTATTATAAGTCATTGCCATTTCCTTTAAAAGAAGTATAAAGTATTCATTAGTTGTAGTAGTTTAGACTATATTATATTGAAATACATGCAAATTGATGTCACTTTAACATACTGAAATTATTTACAAATCTTTACACTTCTGGTTGCAGCCAGTCAAAATCGCCGCCCTCCCTTTTCATAAGATTCCTAAGGATTTCTAGTCTTCTAATTTATAACTGTTAGTGTATCAAACCCAGTGAGACTATGCCCTTGTAAACGAGAATAAATGGGCATTGATAAACATAACATCCCCCACCCAACCTCCCAATTCCCTTCCTGCCACCCCAACCCATTTACCTCCCAATTCCCTTCCTGCCACCCCCACCCCACCCCCCCCACACATTATAAAGTTATTTTCCAATTTGTTGTATCCACTTGACTGATTCAAGCTCCATGTCCACACTGCATTCGCTAGGTATTTTGAAGCGTACTTCTGTTGATTATTCAAAGCACATCAGAACTAAGGCGACTCTTTCAGTACCACAGCGTTTTCCATTTTGTAAAGTGGAGTCAGCTCTGAAATGTCCACTGTGATTTTGTAGCTGGTAATTAGTGCCTCCTTAACAAGCAGATCTGTGTTCTCTCTAAATTATACTTTTTGCTGCATTTCAATTTGCTCACCACGTCTCGTCTGCCCTTTTCCATTCATCTCATACACAGATGTTTTCTGATGCCTCCTTTTGTAACACCACAAGGCCAGTATAGATGCCAATGCAAGCAAACCGATTGCGATGACTATAATGGCGATCATGGGGCCTTTGCTTGAGCTGGGGCAGTCTTCCCCAATGCAAGGCTCAGATGTTGGCATGAGCTTGGCCTCAGTGTCTCCTGTGAAGTTCTCTATTTCGGGGAAGTCGTCATAAATGTCAATTTCTGTAAAATCCATTGGAGTCTGAGTACCGGGTTCAGGTATGTCTGAATCCAGGGTGTGGTAGGTTGTAGGTTTGCCTCTCTCTGTAGGAACTGGAGCATGATCGACAGGGTGCAAGCTCTCACCAGTTGTTTCGACAGTGGTTGTGAAAGACACTGATGGCTCAGTAACAGCGTCAAAGGATTTCAGAGGCTCTTCCGTGACGATGCCTGAAGGTGTGGTTGTGAAGTGCTTGAAATCGATTGCTTTACTGGCACTCACGTTTTCTGGTGCTGTGGTGGGTGTCAGACCTACGTCAATTTGTTTGACTCCCTGGTCAGGCGACCCCGTTGGCACCATTAGAATCTGTGTATAATCAGTAGCTGAAGTGCTTGGTGTTTCCGCCCGGCTGATTTCAATGTGATTTGAGTGATCTGTGGTGATGACGGTCTCATCATCTGTTTCCATTGATCCGTCAACCTTCTCACCTTCGTCCTCACTTTCAGATGGCACGGGGTAGCCATCCAGCCATGATTCATCAGTGCTGGCCACTGTTTCCTTGGTGACTTTAGTTTTATTGTGGACAATGGAACTCTCAACCGGAAACTCTTCGTTTTTCGTTGTTTTTACTCCTTCAGTAACCTCGCTCTTTCCTCCAATCTGATTATCGCTTTGGGTTTTGGAATCCACATTTGGCTGCTCCTGAACAGCAGGTTGCTCTGTTTCGGAAAATCCCTCGGAAGGGAACCAAAACAAGTGCTTTTGGCTGAGTAATGAAACAGGCCATTCAGTTGGCTTAGATGGTTTTTGGTCATCAGTCCCCATTGAGTCATCGGCTTCCTTGACTGCTTCCTCATCTTCGTCATCATCGGAAAAAATGACTTTGCTCTCCTTTCTATTGGAATCTGAAAGGGACAAAGAGTCCTCATCGGGGAATTTATCTTCATAGTCAATATGTCCCTCGGTGTCACCTGAAAATGTGTAGACAAAACAGCAAAAAATTATTCTACAGTTAGCTTTTGGTGGTACATGAGATTTGTCATTTGGTGAAAATGCAAATGCTTGTTTTTAACACACTCACAATAAATAACAAAAAATATACAAGTAAAATATCACTCCAGGAATTTTACAAAATAAATGTGGGGAGGATAGAGAGAGAAGTTCCTAATCTCTGCTCATTGGATAATTATTTTCTGTTTATCTCTTTTGACGACTCGGTTGATGTATAAATCACAATTAAAGCTATATTTATGAAGCATTTTTGTCCCGGGATTGTGTCCACTTTCCTGGCATCATCTCACACTACTGAAATTACAGGCACGCTTTCACAGACTAACAGGCTTTACGTTGTTTCCTCCATGCGTGAACCTCAACATTATTATTTTGTTCTGTATTCCAGCAGCCATCACTGACTGTCCATTTGCCCTTGGCCTACCAAGTCACAAATAGATGCCTCTGTGCTGAAATTGGATGGTTAAGTTCACTTCGACAGCCAGGTTTCAGAAATGGATGGAAAATATGGAACATTTCACAACTGTGTTTGATCCTTCAATGAATTGATCATGAATGCTACATTTTTAGTCCACTTGCTTAAAAGACAGAGCTCTGAATACCTTTATTCAAGTCGTACATTTGAAATTGAATGAAATATTTACACTGATTTTTATTTTATACATAAAGACATTTTTTTAAAAATCCTAGTTCCTGATCATTACTTATATGCACAGAAGCTATTGTATGACTGAATATGGAATCAGTTGGTGTAACACACAGTTGGACCTCATTTCATTTATACTTTGACTGAGGCAGGTATCACAGCAGTGGTTGATTCTAACCTTATGCACATTTTCTAGCAGTGAGCACCAGCCAGAACATTAGGTTCTATTTCCCTGACCCAGCCTGGAGATACTGAAGCCAATTTTAGCATGTCCACTATCACCATGAATCATTTTGAAGTACAGTTAGCTCCCCAGTTATGCAACTAAAGACGCAATTTCCACTCTGCTGAGAATGGCAATTCATTTTTTTTTCTCTTTCACTTCAACCCAGCCTAACCCTACAAAGCTAATGCTGGCCGAAGAAAACCAGGATTTTTTTTTAGGAGCAGAAGTAGGCCATTCGGATGAAACACTAACTATATAAAAGCTTCCATTCATCCATTTAACATCAAAGAAAATAAGCAGCACTCCTCCCATTCTGAGGCCTCGATTTCCATTCTGAGTAACCCTGAGGGCACAATTAGTTGCGTGCAACATTCGGCAACCGTCTCTGTTTGTCTTGAGAGGCCTGAAGTGCCTTTATAGAAAGTGACCTTGCCTAGTGCTGGTATGTAGCAAAGAAGTGTAACAATTGCCATATTTAGCAACTGACAATGTTTAAAATAATGTCACATCTTTCCCTCCCTCCTTTGCAAGCCGTAAAATGATTTTGAATTGCACATGGGTGCAAGGCACGCCTTTTAATAAGCAGTTGCATGTAATGTTCCTGATATATTCGAAAGGAATCTGTGTAATGTCCATTTTGGTAGTACATTGGTAGTCAAGAAGTCAGGTCACAGGGATTTAAAATGACGACTTGCATTGCCACAAGGTCAGAGCTTGTCCATGGGAAAGACAATCGCAGGAACGATGAAGATGCTGCCAGAGACAAGTCCTCATTTCACCCTGAGACAGTGCTCATACATTCTGTAAAATCCAGCGGTCAGACAGTCCAGTGTGAAGAAGGGCGAAGCTGCTGTAGCCATTATAGCCCATACATACCTGAGCTCTCATTTCTTCAACACTAACCTCAGTTATTAACCTCTTACTGGCGCTCTGTGCTGAGCTGCTTTTCTGTAATTGTGGGCTCTCTAATGCAGAATAAATAAGGATGTTTCCAAATCCATGCTTCTCACCCTCAGCCTACTTAGAGCAAGTTGAATATCCCTGTGTTTTCTGTGGAACACAGTGCTCATTCATGGTGGGGCACAAAACAGGAAACACTAACTATGAGGAATCATTGTACCTCTGGAAATCCCTTAGCTAAGACTTACACAGCTCCAGTTACCTCACGTCTGTGACATAATCCTATACCATTCTAGTTGATAAATATATATACTGCATTTTGATAGATGTTTCTAGTGGCAGTAAGTAAAGGCAAAGATATGCATTTTTTATTTTAACATGACAGCTACATGCAAATTTGTAACCAAATATTTATCAGATGGTATTTTTAATTAGAAAAATGTGTATGAAATTGCATGAATAAAAACAATTAGCTCCATAAAGAATATCAGAATAGATTTGATCCTCTTCCAGAGTTCAGGTATGAGCTTAGATGTGTTGCTGCTTTTATAAAAGCCTTCCTTTCCTCTATCCTGCTTGATAGGGGAACAAAAATGCTAGTGATGAGACAGAAAGTACTGCCAGCAATAACTTCTCAGAGCCCCACAAGTTCTCTAAATAAACAGTAACCTGTTGACAAGGAAATTCTCTGCAGCCTTGAATCCTTTGCAAGATGCTGTTCATCAGGCCAAAGCATTCTCCATTTTGAAGAATTTGGAAATGCGATTAACGGTTGATACACAGCAGTTCCATTACTCTGTTTTTGCATTAGTTGCCAAAATAGTTACAGACGATTCAAACATGGCCCTCATTTGCATGTTTCTGCCACTGATAGTGGTGAGGGGTCAATTTTCTGTGCCTTTAGGTTCAATTTCAGGATCAGACTGGCTCAGTTGGTAGCACTCTTTGCTCTAATTCAAAAGGTTGTGGATTCAAGCCCCACATCATTGGATTCAAGGACTTTGAACTCAAATGTTGGGGGACGCTATATTGTTCAAGGTGTCATCCTTCAGATGAGATGTTAAACCGTGATCCTGTCTGTATGTTTGGGTGGATGGTAAGGATTCCAAGGCACTATTTCAAGAAGGGAGTTTCTTTTGGTGTTCTGGCCAACAATCCCCTCCAGATAAACTGTCTTATAAACTTAAACTTAATGGCTGTTTGTAGGACACTCAGTGTGCAAATGTGCTACTATGTACACCTATAAAATACAGGGTCACAGCACTTTACAGTAATTCCTGTGAACTATATATTCTTCCAATCTACTACCATGAAGAAAGCACATCATCTTAGCTGATTATGTCTCAGCCATATAGAGCCTTAAGTCATCAAGACGTTTAAAATCTCTTCACAGCATATACTGTTAAGTGTAGTGACTCTTTATTTGTAGGTGAACACGGCAGCCAATTTATTCACAGCAATATCGCACAAACAGCCATGAAGTGAAAGGCCAATTTTATTTTGGTGGATTGTTGGCCAGAACACCAGAAGATGATGGGTTAGAGAGAGAACACTGCTTCTCTGTTAGAATAGTCCCTTGGGATCTTTAACAACCTTGGAGTCCTGTAGCTTAGTGGTTAGACCACTCGCTTCGCAATCGAGAGAACCTGGGTTTGATTCCTGGGCAAGGTGAAACGTTGGGCAAGTTTCCTGACTCCACAGGCCTCTGTTTACCTAGCAGTAAGTAGGAACCCAGATGTGAATCAATTGGCAGATCATTTTTCCAGGGGATGTACTCACGATGTGAAAGGTGCTCTATAAATTTGATTTTGTTATAGTTGTTGTTGTAATAATCCCTTAAAAAAAATTTTTTGTCACTCATTCAGTGACAGTTTGTTGGAGACTGTTTTGTGTAATTGGCTGCTGCATTTCGCTCATGGAATATAGTCGATTTACTTTACAGAATATTCTGTGAAGTGCTTTGAGATGTTTTGAAACTGTGATAAGGTGCTATATCGATGCAAGGATTATTATTTTAACGTCCACCTGGACCAACAGACATAACCTAAGTTTAATGTCTCATAAGAAGTATGGCACCTCTGACAATGCAGAACCCGCCTTTCATTAAAGTGTCACATTAGACTATATGGGTTTTAAGTCTTACCATGGAGTTGAACACATCATCTTCTGACTCACGGCCAAGAGTACTACCAACTGACCTAGGCTGGTACTCAGTAAAAGGAAGGTTGAAAAGTATGAATATTCCGGGATATGATAATAACAATCCTTGTATTTAATATAAAGTCTCATTATGTTGTTAAGCCTTCTCAAAACACTTCACAGAATGTACCGTAGAGTGAATTGATTCTACATTAGAGCATCGAAAGTGAGTCGGAGAGTTGGATCAGATTAACTGACATGGAGAAAAAGAGCAGCATATATTTGGTGGGCTAAATGGTGTATTTCATGCTGCAACTTTCTACACATCTATAATGTGGAAAACACTGAGGTTGTTAAGAGCACCAAGTTGCCCAATGTCAGTATGCATTCTTGAAATCCGAAGTGGATTCAAAGATTTATTTTTAGATACAAAATCTTCACGTGGGCAAACAGGCCAATAATATCCTGGCCAAATAAAGGCAAGTGACTGCTAGCATTGTTTTATAAGCCCTCAGAGCTTCCATTTTTAGTTCCCGCTTGTGAGTTTAGCATTGGCACTACTGTGAAAACATTTACAACTTTTAACAGATTCACGCAACTAATGTCAACATTGTACAGCCAGAAAATCAAATCCAGTGGAGACCTTTCTGTGCCAATTTCAACCTACCGTTTTCACCTTCCGTCAAACAGGCCCTTACTCACTCTAGCATAATGTAGACTTGCTGACAGAAACTTCCAGGGTGAAATGTTTGCAATAAAATCATGCGGAAATAAATTTGCTCTATCTCCTGGCTCCTGCTGTAATTTTATAATTTTTTGTGAAATACCCATCTGGGAAAACAACTGGATGAGAACTTGTTTGAAGATTTTTACAGGGTCTAATTCAAAGTGATTTCTAACCCCATTTCCTAATACAAGTTTACAAGAGCTTAAAAAAATACATATTCTTCTCAAAGATAGAACAATGACACACAACTTTATGGTACCTTCACTCTGCAGATAGATTGCACCAGAGCTAAATTCCTCTGAGTTGGGATGTGCACCAGTCGGGCTCAGTTAATAGCATTCTTGCATCAGTCTGAGTGTTTTGAGTTCAAGCACCATGTCAGATCCTTGAACTTGTATCCTTAAAGCTGACACCGCGACACATCACTTGGGGTATGATGCTTTGTAAGGCCTACTGTCTCTTGGATGAAATATTAAACTAACTGTTTAGGCGGACGTTAAAGATTCCATTACGCTATTCCAAAAGGGAAGGTAGGTTATCCCGGTGTCCTGGCCACCAACCCCTCAAATAAAAATGGTTATTCACTTCACGGCTGTTTGTGGGACATTCCTCTGCACAAATTAACCGCCATACTCACTTACAAATACAGAGTCACTACACCGTACTGAAAATCTGTGAAGAGCTTTGAAATGTTTCAACATGAGGCCATATATCAAATGCCAGGATTGTTATTAATTCAATTAAATGTATTATTTGTAAAGCATACCTATAAAACTCTTTGTGCTGGTCCCCTGTAGGATGAAACAGCATATAGCTTGAAGAATCATTTACTTTGATAGATTTACATTTTTCCATCATAGAATGGTGTATGGCAAGGAACTGTCATTTGTGACTTTAGAATTATTCTAAGTATCCTGTGGTAATGCTGTATTAGATATTACAATTTAGTCTATGTTACTGCAACTGTTATCTCACTTCAGAGTTTGACCAGAGTTTGAAATCCAGTCCAAACTGATAGGATAAGGGTCTTCACTGGCTATTGGCAGCAAGGATCCTGCAGGACTACAAGAGATTAACCTACATGAATATATAATAAAAATATTATAATAATCCTTGCATTTGATATAGCGCTTCCACATCCTAAAGCGCTTCACAGAATATACTGTAAAGTGAATTGACTGTATATATTTGTGGGCGAATCGCAACAGCCAATTGTGCACAGCAGTGTCCCACGCAGTCATGGATTGAAATGACCAATTTTATTATTGTGTTTTTTTTGGAGGGATTATTATTAGGCGTGTGGAGTAAGGAAACTTGCCCAAGGTTTCGCCCTGACCTGCCTGGATTCAAACACAGGTCTCCCCAGCTTGGTCTCCCCAGCTTGCAAGACAAGTGCTCTAACCACTGAGCCACAGGAGCTCCACAATATGGTTCAGTTCTGGAATTCTACCAATATTCCTTTGTAAAACATTGCTTTAACTTCTGAGTCAGCAGATTGTGGACTCACGTAGTCTAAGCTACCACTCCAATGGAGTGTGCAGAAGGTACATTGCATTGTTGGAGTTGGTGACGTTAAATGAGACGTTAAAACCGAGGGCTCTTTCTGTCTGTTCAGGAGGACATTAAAGATCCCTTGGCACTATTCAAAAAGAGAAGGGAGTTTCTCCCAGTGTCCTGGTAAACAATCCCCCAAATGAATCCTAAGGTATTTTATAAGCATATCAAGAATAAAAGATTAGTTAAAGGTAGGGTGGGGCCAATAAAGGATCAAGGAGGAAATCTTATTGTGGAGGCAGAGAACATGGCTAATGTACAGAATGAATACTTTGCATCTGTCTTCACAAAATAAACCAATGCCATAGTATTGGAGGAGAGGGTAGAGGCATTGGATAAGTATAAACAGAGAGGAAGTACTAAAAAGGTTGACGGTACTCAAGGTAGATAAGTCACCCAGCCTGGACGGGATGCATTCTAGGTTGCTAAGGGATGTACGGATCCAAATAACAGAGGCTCTGGCGACAATCTTTCAAACTTCCTTGGACACAGGGGTGGTGCCAGCGGACTGGAAGGTTGCTAATGTTACTCCCCTGTATAAAAAGGGGCAAAAGGACAAACCTGGGAACTATAGGCCAGTCAGCCTATTTTTGGGACACAATAAATGGGACAAAATACATCTTCAATTAGAGAATATGGGTTGAAAAAGGATTTGCACAGAATTGTTAAAGGCAAATCTTGTCTACCAAATCTGATAGGAGTTTTTTGATGAGGTAACAGAGAGGGTGGATGAGGGTAGTGCAGTTGATATAGTTTATATGGACTTTCAAAACGCAGTTGACAGTGCCACATAAAAGACATAAGGACAATAGAAGCCCATGGTATTAAAGGGACAGTGGCAGCATGGATCCAGAACTGGCTGGGAGACAGAAAGCAGAGAGGTGTGGTGAATGGTTGTTTTTTCACTGGAGGGAAGTGTACAGTGGTGTCCCCCAGGGATCAGTATGGGGACCACTGCTCTTTTTAATTTATATATATGATCTGGATTTGGGTATAAGGAGTACCATTTCCAAGTTTGCATCTGACATAAAGCTAAGAAAAGTAGTAAATAGTGAGGAGGATAGAAGCCAACTGCAAGAAGACATAGACAGAATAGTAAAATGGGCAGACACAATGCAGATGAAGTTTACTGTGGAGAAATGTGAGGTGATGCATTTTGGAAGAAAGAATGGGGAGATGGCAATATAGGCTAGATAGTACAATCTTAAGGGGATGAAGGAACAGAGAGACCTGGAGGTTCATGTAAATCAATCTTTGAAGGTGGCAGAGCAGGTAGATAAGGCTGTTATAGATTCATAGATTCATAGAATTTTACGGCACAAAAGGAGGCCATTCGGCCCATCTAGTCTGTGCCGGCTCTTTGAAAAGAGCGATTCAATCCTTCTGCCCTGCCCTCTCCCCATAGCCTAATGGACCTGTTCTCCCTAAATAAATATCTAATTCCCTTTTAAAAGTTGTTATCGAATCAGCCTCCACCACCTTTTCAGGCAATGCATTCCAGATTCGAACAACTCGCTGAGTGAAAAAAATTCTCCTCAGCTCCCCTCTACTTCGCTTTGAAACTATTTTAAATCTGTGACCACGAGTCACAGATTCGCCCACGAATGGAAATAGTTTTTCTCTATTTGCCCTGTTGAAACCCCTCATGATCTTATAAACCTCTATTAGGTCTCCTCTCAATCTTCTCTGTTCCAGAGAGAATAACCCTAGCCTATCTAGCCTCTCCTCATAGCTGAAGTCCCTCAATCCTGGCACCATCCTAGTAAATCTTCTTTGGACCCTTTCCAATGTCTTCACATCCTTTTTATAGTGTGTTGACCAGAATTGTGCACAGTATTCCAGCTGAGGCCTCACCAAAGTTTTATAGAGGTTAGTCAGCACTTCCTGACTTTTGTACTCTATACCCCGATTTATAAAGCCTAGTATCCCATATGCCTTCTTAACAGCCTGTTAAAAAAGCTTAAGGGATACTAGGCTTTATAAATTAGGGGCTAGAGTACAAAAGTCAAGAAGTTATGATTAACCTGTATAAAGCCCTGGTTAGGCCTCAGCTAGAGTACTGTGTTCAGTTCTAGGCACCACACTTAAGGAAAGATGTTAAGGCATCGGAAAGGGTTCAGAGGAGATTTATCAGGATGGTAACAGAAATGAGGGATTTTGGTTATGAGGAAAGGCTGGAGAGGCTAGGATTATTCTCATTGGAGCAGAGAAGGTTATGAGGAGACCTAATAGAGGTTTTCAAAATCATGAGGGGATTCGATAGGGTAAACAGGGAAAAACTGTTTCCATTGGTGGGTGTTCAGTGACTTGAGGTCACAGATTTAAAATAGCTTCTAAAGGAAGCAGAGGGTAGTGAGAAGAATTTTTTTCATGCAGCGAGTTGTTTGAATCTGGAATGCTTTGCCTGAAACGATAACAACTTTTAAAAGAGAGGTGGATGGTTATTTGGAGAGGATAGGTTTGCGGGGTTATGGGGAGAGCCAGGGAGTGGAATTGACTTTAAATAGCTCTTTTCAAAGAGCTGGCACAGAGTCGATGAGCCAAATGGCCTCCTTTTGTGCTAAAACATTCGATAATTTTATGAAATTTGGTCACTCACCCTACGGCTGTTAGTGGAATATTGTTGTGTGCAATTTGCTGTCACGTTGACCTACAAATAAAGGAATGGGCTGGTTTGGAGGGAATTTCCTGTGAGCAGAATGGGTTGAGTACTGCAATGAACTAGGAAAGGGAGAATGGCTAATTTTTCTAATTAAAGGAAAAACAATCAGTCTCTCGTGGAAGTCAAAAGTATTTTCTCCTCACATTACAGCTTCTGTCTGTAAAAGCTACTTAAAATATAATTGTTCTTACCTTAGTTCAATCTTTCAAAATGTAATATATTGAGGAGTGAGCAGCAAAACTGCGACTAATTTATCTCC
Source organism: Hydrolagus colliei (assembly GCA_035084275.1). Lineage (NCBI taxonomy): Eukaryota > Metazoa > Chordata > Chondrichthyes > Chimaeriformes > Chimaeridae > Hydrolagus > Hydrolagus colliei. The sequence continues at coordinate 116,427,258 of CM068743.1, forward strand.
AACATATTATGTGGTGAAACACTCTACGCATAATTAATTTTGGTGTACCGCGCTTCTCCCCAGGCAGTCTCAGCACCAATTACTGAAACACAACTGCATTGCACTTGGGGAAATGGCCAATTTCTTTGATTGGAAACAAATATCCAAGGTTCCAAAGGGAAATAAAAAGTGTTTAGTTTGGCAAACCTAAGAAACCAACAAGCAGAACTATGCAAAGCAAAATACATGAAGGCAACTGTATTATTTAACATGCCTATAAAATTACACTTTACACTCAGGCTCAAGCTATGCCATTGTTCAGCGTTCTGAGACGCTATCCCGTGTGAAGGGCGAAGTTATGCAAAATGTTGTTTTTGTGGGCTATTGTAATTTGCCACTGTATCTTACTCACCTTTCATACAGACTTGAACATGGCCGTACCATTCTCCACAACTATCACACAAGAGGCTGAAGACACTATCCTTGTTAGCCATAATATAGCCAGAAGTGCAGATATAAAGCACCTCATCCCCCATTTCAATATGTGTATGGCTCTCCAGAATTGTGTTCGGAAAAGAAGGGGGATCTCCACACGGGTTGCCTGCAGAGAAGGAAGAAAAATTGGCAAGTGTTGATTTCATTTTTAAGACATTTGCTAAACTCGGTGTGATTCATTTTATAGTCATTGCTGAAGAATCAGAATTGTAAAAATTACAGAGTAAGAAGAAACTGTTCAGCTTACTGAACCTAAACTGGTGCCAGCACATTCCCAAACCAGTTAAAATATATTTTATTTTTTATACTAAGGTACATGAAGTGCTTACATTTTCATTGTGTCTCATGAGAGTTGGTTTCTGCAATTGGCTGTTATTCAATTTGGCAGTGCTCACTATCACCTAGTGAGCAGTAAAGTGTGACTAATTTACCTCCAACCTATTGTGTGATGAAACATTGTACACACATTTAATTTTAATGTAACATGCAGTAAATGACTTTATTCTATTACACAATGTGGAATTACTGTATATGTACGTACTGTGGATAAAACGTACTTTAAATATGTGATACAGCGTACAGATTTACCTCAAGTACATCACACAACAAGAGTGCTGACGTGAAAGGCACCATACAAGTGTAATTTTGTTGGTGCATTCACACAGTCAGTTCAGAAGCATCATAATAATAAATAATAATACTTGCCTTTGATACAGCACCTTATCACATCTTCTAGACATCTCAGGGCACTTCACAGATTATATTGTAAAGTGAATTGATTGTATATTTTGTGGGCAAAATGCGACAGCCAATTGCTCATAGCAGTGACCCAGTGGTTAATTGACCAAATTATTATTATTTTATTTACTATTTTTTTAAACGGATTATTAGCTCCGGAAAAGTGATCCGCCAATCAACCAGGGTTCTATTTACTGCTGGGTCAATAAAAGGCATGTGAATTAAGGAAACTTGCCCAACATTTCGCCCTTCCCGGGAATCGAACCCAGGTCCGCTCACTTGTGGTTACCATTCTGACTGTCGGGATTAGGATCTGATGGGAGTGAACGGACTAAACATTAGTTTTTATTACAACAAGCATTCATAAAGGCTGCTTTCTCAAAGACTCCATTAAAATATGCTCCATTAAAAGGTGCGATTGTTCCCTTGTTAACTAAATAAAACAGAACATGATAGACAACCCACTAATTCAATTCGGACCAATTCTCTCTCTCAATCTATCTCTCTCTCACTAAAACAGTATATTCACTCACTTTGATTAATCCCAACCCATGCTAGCTAACTCTACTGTTCGCTTTAGTGTGTATGATTCGAGGTAGTGGTTTCGAGATGGCATCAAAGAGCACACATGTAGTAAATCATGTAGTAAAATCCTGAAAAACCTTGTCTATGAGTCCCTTGTCTATGAGTAGAACCTGGCTGTTTATCTCAAAAGAATCATATGAGAAAATAATGCAGAGAGATTACCCTATCCACATCACAAAATAAAATTGTTTGTGAGACACTGCTGTGCGCAATTGGCTGCCCATTTCACCCACAAATACACAGTCAATTCACTTTACAGTATATTCTGTGAAGCGCTTTGAGACGTCGATAAGATGCGGAAAGTGCTATATCAAATGCAAGATTATTTTTAAAATTATTTTTATTATTATTATTATTATTATTATGTGCACTTTTGGTATACGTGTGGGAGAGAACTATTCTTATATTGCTTAGTCCTCATAGGCAGATGGGAGAGGATAATTCCCCCAAACTAGAGGAACATGCTCAACAGAAGCTAGCTCAGTATAGCAGAACCTGAGCATTTCCTTCGGACAATCCCTGCTCTCCCCTTTGCTCCCATTGATCACCTGACCACTTGTGCAGGAGTTTTAAACTACGAGACAGTGAAAAGGGCGAGTTATAGGTTGTATAAAGGCCTAAGTAACTGGGCATGTGCATGCTGGAAAAGAGAAGATTGAGAGGCAGCATGATTTCTGCCTATAAGATTCTAAAGGGACTAATCAATATAGATCACGACAGGCTGTTTCAACTTGTCCAGAATAGTACAACTCGAGGACACAGCCTGAGATTGAATAGGGGGTAAATTCAGAATAAATCTACGCAAACACTATTTCAGTGAGTAAATACAGAACCTGTGGAACAGGCTCCCTGGGGAGATGGTTGAAGCAGGAAGTGTTAGTTCTTTTAAACACAGATTAGATAGTTTTATTTTAGGAAATAACATTACAGGATATAATACATAGGTAGTTTGGGACATAAGTGCATGCAACTAGCAGGAAGGTAGGAGGTGAATTTGATGGACCTTGGTCTTGTTTTATCCAGCATTTCTTATGTTCTTGTGTTCCTATTTCTCTTCACTAGATTTTAGTAATTAGTTTTTAAAAATTAATTGGGTGATTAATAAACAATTATTACATGTGACTATGCAAATTGTCTGCTTGTTGATCTCCCCAATCCTCGCACCATCAGCTGCAGATCATCCAGAACTCTGCAGCCCATGTCCACTCCTGTACCATGCTCTGTGACCCTCATCCTCACCCAGCTCCATTGGCTTCCCATCACACAGAAGGCACAGTTCAAGACCCTGGTCCTCACCTCTGTAACCTCCTAACCTACTATCAAATTGCCCGTTCCCTTGGCACAGTGGGCTCTGGCCTGCTTTACTTCCCCTGCCTCGCCCACCCCACCTTCAGCCGTTCTGCCTCCATCCTCTGGAACTGCATCCCGCAGTCCCTCCACCCCGCCACTTCCCTTGCCTCCATCAAGACCCGTCTCAAGACCTTCATCTCTGACCTTGCTTTCAATCAATCTCCTTTCCCTTCCCTCCATTATCCCCGATCCTGACCCTCAGCTTGGGTCCGATATACTGAGCGCCTTGGAACATACACCCAATGTGAACGGCACTATACAAATGTAATTTTGTGGTTGTTTTTGCCTTGTAGGTTGTTTAGTAGCATTAAAAAGTAGCAAAAACACAGTACTTAAAAACTAGTATGAGAAATGGCTACATTAGTCTGAAAATCTATGAACAGAATCCACACCAGGGACTCTGTCCCTGGACCCTTTGCCTGAAATCTTTTATTTTTTTCTGAAATTACACCTTTGTTCTCCCTTCAGCATCCTCAAAGTGTAAAAGTCATACCTTTAAAGTTTAATTTTATATCCATGTATTCGGAATCCTTCTCTTCCAATCTCTGTCTATATCATCCGTATCTCTCAGTACTCTATTTTAAAAACTTTAATCATGTTTCATTTAACCTTGCTTAACGGGTTCCATTCAGTGTGCCTTTCGTTCCAATTTTAGACAACAAAAAAACTAAAATCATATTTATATATAAATTTATATATTTATGCGCCTTTCATGTCAGTGGAACCACTAAGACCAAGAATTAAAAGTCAAACCTGGGTCCTGTTTTCCTGTACAGATGGGTGTTAAACATCCCAGAAAACTATTTGAAAAGAGATGGGAATTTCTCCTGGTGTCCTAGCCAACAAATCTTCAAATACAATTGGTCACTCCCTTCATGCCCCTTTGTGGAACATTGCTGGATGCGAATTGGCTGCCATGTTCAACTACAAACACAAAGTCACTATACGTTACAGTAATTTCTGTGAATTGTTTTGAGATATGTCAATGTTATACAAAGGCACTATATCAAGTAGATTATTATAAAGCGCACTGAAAACCAGCCAGGAGTTGTATTCCACCACCAACAATACTGCTTTGGATGGGAGTGAGATAATGTAGGTTTCCTTCATCTCGTTCTTGCTCTCTACTTATGATATTTATGCCATTATTGCCACTATTTATGAAATTTCATAAAGTCTTCTGAAATTCTTTAAATTAATATGTACTCACAACTTTCAAAAGCAGACTGAGTCTCTTATGCCCAGAGCTGCGGGTGATGCAAACGTAATCAGAAAGGGTACAAAATCACTGATTAATAATTAATATAATAATGCTTCAGTCTTCAATCAACTTGAGCCTTTTGGTAAATGGTGAAAACAACTTTAGTTACATAGCCAAAATAGTCAGAAATAAATATATTTATCAAATAGATCTAATTAATGATCCTTCAGATGAGATGTTTAACTGAGTTCCCTTCTGCCTTTTCAGTAGGACCTTAAACATTCCACAACACTATAAAAGCAAAGGAAGCTTCTACCAGTATCCTGGCCAACAATCCCCGAAGTAAAATTGGTCACTGTTTGTGGGACATTGTTATGTGCATGTTTGGCTGCTGTGTTCACCCATATCAAATACACAGTCAAACCATTGTACAGTATATCCTGTAAAGCTCTTTGTTGATATGATAAGGCGCTATTTGAAATTCAACGATTATTATTATTATAATTGTTATGATATTTAAAGTGGGAAATACGATACAAAAGCACAACAGTAGATTAATATGAATAGAACAAAATATTTTGACCACAGTGAGAAGAGGTAAAAGTTATTGTAGCAAGTGTTGGGTCATGAAAATTATCCAGAGATGGCATTGCACCATCAGTTAAGTACTGGGTCCACAGCTAACAGGGAAAACAACCTGTATTTCCGTATAGAAAGGTTTGAAATAAGTAAAACTTATGATGAGTCAGGTCTCAAACTTGCTCAGATTGTAAAATTACACCAACACCAAACCTCCAAATGTACATTCCAACAGGTGTGACATTCCCAATCCGTCACCCTCGTTTTATAATGTTCTCTTCACATCTTATCGGCAGAATGTCGGCATATTCCCAACGTTCAAACACCCCGACAGGTCTAACTGCTCCCCATTTCTTTTCCAGTACTCACATGTGAGAACTTGCTTCAAACCTAATCACTAACAAGTGTGCTGACTATTCTTTGAGGCAAAGAAGGCAGCATTTGCACTAAGAAAGTCCCACAAACTGACATGAGGTGATTGATCAATTGATCTAGATGGTTGTTTCACTTCTTGATGACCTTTTAAAGCACTTCACAGGATTTTTTTTAACATATAGTGACCGTGTATATTGTTTAGGTAAAAGCAGCAGTCAATTTGCCCACAGTATTCTTTTACAAACAGCCATGAAATGAATGACCAATTTTACCTGGGGGATTTTTGGCCAGGGTACCAAGAGATTCCCTTCTCCTTTTAAATAGTGGCAAGGAATCTTTAAATGTCCATTTAATCATTCCAACAGGAACTCGGTTTAGCATCACCTATGAAGAATGGCACCTCCAACAATGCAATGCATCCCCAACACTATATTGCCATGATTTGGGCTTTGAATCCACAATCTTGGAATCCACAATAATGTTGTTATCAAAAAACAATGTTTTTTTGGTCCATTTTACCCAGAACTATGAAATGAGATCAACTAAATAACATACAATCACAAACTAGTTTTCACCCAAACCCTCAGCACAAGCTCAACCTAATCAAGCACACAATTTTATTGTACCTCATGAATAGCACTCAACACCAAAACAACAGGGGGCGAGGAGGAGGGATTGTGGGATGGAATTCCAAAGGTTGGGGGCAGGATGGCTGAAGGCTTGAATGCTGATGGTAGGGCGGGTGGAGCAGGAGACATGGGGCAGGCCGGAGGCCTCTGAGGGAAGGGAACGACAGATTGGTAGGGGCTTAGGAGGTCGCAGAGTTAGGGTGGGGCAAGGCCATGGAGGATCTTCAAGGTGAGGTCCATGATATTGAATTAAATCCTCCAAATGATAGAAAGCCAATGGAGTCAGGTGAGTTCGGGGGAGATAGGATCGCGGAGCTTGGTCCAAGGGAGGACTTGGGCTGCAGAGTTCTGGATTATCAGAGCATTGGCATAGTCGAGCCTGGATGTGATGAAGGCATGAATCAGAGGTTCAGCAGCCTGAGGGGTGCGGTAGTGCCTGAGTCGGGCAATATTGCGGAGGTGAGGGAAGACCTTCCTCCCCCACATCCAAGGTCATAGCTTGGATGTGGGGGAGGAAAGACAGCTGAGGATCGAACAACTCAACACTTAGATTGCTGACTGGCTTGGTGAGGTGGAGTGTGCAACCATGGAGGTTGATGCTGCCAGTGCTTGAGGAATGGAGGCGCTAGCCCGAGCCAATCAGGAACTTGTTGAAATTCAACGGTAGAAAGTTAGCTGTCATGCAGGATTTGATATCTGACTATCAGTCTGTCTGGACAGCAGTGATCCTGGTGGAAGCAGAAAGATAGTGTTGAGTGCCATCCGCGTACATATGGAAGTTGACCATATGTCCTATGTGTGAGGATGATGTCCCAATGGGGAGCATATAGATGTTGAAACGTAGGTGGCCAAATATAAAGCCCTGGGAACGCCACAGGTGACAGTGAAGGGGCTAGAGGAGAAGCTGTTAGTGGCAACAAACTGGAGATGGTGGGAGAGGTAAGATTCGAGCTAGGAAAGGGCAGGTGAAGATTGAGCTGAGGAGAGGCAGTTTAGGAAGATGGAGTTGTCAACGGTGTTGAAGGTGGCAGAGAGGTCAATGAGACAAGGAGGCAGAGAGAGCCCTGATTGCAGATGTTTAGAATGTTATCAGAGACTTTGACCAGGGCTGTCTCACTGCTATGGACAGCATGGAAGCCAAATTGGATGGGTACAAAGAAGGAATGGTAAGAGAGAAAGGAGCGAAGCTGGGACACAATGACTCATTCCAGGGCCTCGGAGACGCATGGGAGGTTAGAGATGGGGCGGTAGCTGGAGACTCGGGATGGATCAAGGGAAGGATTTTTCAGGATGTGGGTGATGATAATTGTTTTTAGGGGGGTGGGAACGGTGCCAGTGGATAAGGACAGGTTGATGATGTCGGTTAGGGAAGGAGTCAGGAGGTAGAGCTGGGAGGTGAGGAGAGAGGTGGGGATGGGGGTGGGCTTCATTTTGGAGGTGAGGACGAGGGAGGGATAGGGTTGAAGGTGTATATGGGGGGATGGGTGGGATGTGGATCATGGGGGAAAGGTAATGAGGGGGTAGCGGTGGATGGGGTAGAGGAGGCTAAACCGATCCTCTCGATTTTAGATTTGAGAAAGTCCAGCATCGCCTCACAGTTGGAATTGGAGGAGAGGATGGGCGAGGCGCGGGAAGATGGGATGGAGGAGGCTATTCCAATCACTCCACTGCCTTCCAATATTCACAGAAATGACAGAAAGCTCCATTCAGATATAAAGGTTCCACACAACTAAAAGCAGCTGATTCCTGTACTGTTAACTAGGGAGCTTCACTCAATGGTTTCACAGGTTCAAAACAACCAGAACGATACCAAAGACTTCCCTTTGCATGGGTCTAAAAGAGACGCTATATATGAGGAATGAGAAAACAGACCCACTGCTCCCAAAACATAATTGAAGTAAAAAAAATCCAACTTTTTAAAACACATTACAGCCGACATTAATCAGATCACACTTCAGAATCCATTGAACATGGAAACCATTAGATGATTGTGTTAGATGGTTCTAACTCACACCAGAGAAGACATTTTGCATGTGCGCATTCTCATATAGAACTGTCTCACAAAATAATTTCCTCGGGACCAAGGGATCATTTGGGAGCAGAGATGAGATTATCTCTTTCTGTTTGACCCCAGACATCGAGAGCCAAAAAAATATTCAAACGCTGTTCTCCAGGCCCGAGAGACTGGTGTCAAGTGAGGAGGAGTGAGGGAAATAAACTAAGAAAAAAAATCTCTTAAATAACCTTTTTAAAAACCTGTTTATTCCATATTTTCTTTTAGTACCTGATTTATGCTCAGCCACACTAAATAAATAAAACAAGGACTTACTCCTTTATAGCCAAAAGGCATTGGGGGGAAATGATGAATAAGGCATTTTACATTTTACCTGCTGTATGGGATTAAATGGGCAAACATACAAACATTTCTGTATTACATCCAACTGCAGAAGCAAGACATGGATGAAAACGTCACACTTACTGAAAGGCTCTCTGTTGAATCGGCTTATATGGTCTGGTTGCAGTCTCTGGAGCTTTACAATATTATCAAAGTGACATAACCACAGTGACGCAAACGGAAGTGACACCATCAAAATGTCCCTATAATCATGACAACATGAAATTTAGGTCTTGGAGCTGTTTTTAAACTCCAGGGTCTAAATGCTATTATGTAATGAGAAAGTTAGAATCTCAAAGATTAAAGAATCAGAAAGAGCATTTCATCTTATAAACCCAGCTCTCTCACTTGCAAGGCGAGTGCTTTAAACACTGAGCTGCAGGACTCCTGTGCAATAATAATTATCTAAAAAGTGGTAAACCGTACCAATAACTCTTGCTGCACTACGTCTCCCATGTCCCTTAGGATAACCTTGTGCTAGTTTCTTGGGATCTTTCTTAAGATCTTTCTTTCAATTGTGTTTTGGTTATCTTTCTGGCATTACCACATTCACCACACCCTCCTCAGCTATCTCCAACCTCAGCTTGGTCTTCCAGAAGACTATCATCTAAATGTACCTTTTTGGATTGACATCTGAAAGCATTTGTATTCAGCATAATAACAGTGTGTTCATCACATCCATAATGTGAACATTGTGGAGTCCTGTAGCACAGTGGTTGGAGCACTCGCCTCTCAAGTGAGGGAGCTGGGTTTAATTCATACCAGGGAAAAACCCTGGGTAAATTTCCTTACTCCACACACCTAATAATAATCCCTCAAAAAAACAAATTGGTCACTTCAATCCGCGATTGTTTGTGGGACACTGCTGTGCAAAATTGGCTGCGCGATTCGCCCACAAATATACAGTCACTTTACATTATATTCTGTGAAGCGCTTTGAGACATCTAGAAGATGTGAAAAGTGCTATACCAAATGCAAGAATGATTATCCTTATTATTGTTATTATAATGGGCTTGATGCCAATTAGGGTGGCTGTCAGCTCAGTGACTGGGACAATGCAGTACTAACCTTTGTCTTTAATGCAAAATGAATCGTATGGACCACTTGAAGAACCAGCAGTATCTGTTTTCACATCGACAGTCTGCACCTTCTGTTGACCATTATCCATGTCATAACATATGGTTGTTCTAAGTAAAAAAAAATTAAAAAATTGTCATCTACTGTGTTCTGTATTAAATTAACATTTAAATCCTTCTCATTATTTAACAATTTTATATGTGCGGTTTATGTCTCATTAAGTCTACTACTCAATTCTACAACTTTCTCCAGTGGAGAGTGGAGAAAAGATATCCTGTTCCTCACTTCAGGCTCCGAGCTGTTCACCTTCCCCTGACTAATGTGTGTGAGGATCTCATGTGATGTCTTTACTTCCAATTCAGTTTCCGAATCTGTCCCCATTGAAAAATACCCAAATTAATTTTGAATAGAACTCGTTTTTACAGCCAGCAGAGAGAGATGTTTGTCCGGCAGTCCAGCTACTGCCCCATGTCCAACCTCCCATTTCTTTCTGAGGCCCTGCAACAAGTTGTTTCTTTCCAGCTTCGCTCCTTTCCCTCTTGCCATTCCCTATTTGAACCCCTACAATCCAGTTTCCGTGCTGTCAATACCTGCAGTATGGAGACAGCCCTAGTCAAAGTCTCTAATGACATTTTAAACATCTGTGATCAGGGCTGTCTCTGCCTTCTTGTCCTCCGTGACCTGTATGATAACCCAGAATTCTGTGGCCTGTGTCCTCTACCGCTCCAAGCTCTGTGAACCCATCTCCCTCATTGTCGTTTGACTCCAGTGGTTCCCCATCACCCAGAGGATTTAATTCAAGATCCTGGTCCTCACGTTCAAAGTGCTCCTTGGCCTCGCCCCACTGCAACCTCCTAACCCCCTACCAACCTGCCCACCCCCTCCGCTCAGCAGGCTCCGGCCTCCTCCATATCCCTGACCTACCCGTCCAAGCATTGGTGGGAGAGCCTTCAGCCACTCAGCCCCTAACCTCTGGAATTCCATCTTACAATCCTCCACCTCTGCCCCCTCCCTTGCCTCCTTCAAGTCTCGCCTCAAGACCCTCCTCTTCGACAGACCCATCGGTCCCTCCAAATGCCCTCCTTTCCCTCCACCCTTCCCGTTCCAGACCCCAGCTTGGGTCTGAAACATTGATTGCCTAGTGCCTTGGGCACTGTTTCACGATGTGAAAGGCAAGATGCAAGCATAATTTTGTTGTTGTTCAATCAGCTTTAATCAGCCACAAAATAAGCAGTGAAATCACATTATAGTATATTCTGTGAAGTTCTTGGAGACTTTTCGAAGATGTGCATATCAAAGGCAAAGATTATTACTACAGTATTATTAAATCCAAACTCATGCGCTACATCATCAAATCTTCTGATCATAAAGTAAGTGTGTGCTGTGACCTCAGGCACTGAGGCCTAACAAGTTTCTTCAATATCACTTGAAGTCACAAATGGAGACTCATTCCATAACTGAGCACATGCCATTGACACTCAGGAACTCCATCATGCTCTGAAGTAAATCACAGGGTTGCCTTTGGTTGGCATGATATCCAATATTTAGGAGTTTATAGTAAGTCCTCTCTCACACACCACCAACATCTACTGTCAGTACACTTCACAGAAAATTCTCCACCACATGATAAGGCACTGTATCAAATTCAAGAACTTGACAAATTCTGGAGACTGAAATAATCTTATATTAATCTAAACTAAATAATGTATATTAGAGTAAATCTAGACCCAGGTGGAAATTCTACCAATAGCAGCACTGGCTTACATTGTCAGAAAATTTGCACAATTAGCTGTTTTAAAGGAAAATCCTTTCAACACAATGTCCTCTGGAAAAACAAATCTGGCAGAGGCAAAGTTCTGAACCAAATGCAAGAAAACAATCACCGTAAGTAGGTCATGAAAGCATGAGACACTTTCCCCAATACTTGGGGTAGCAATGGATAATCTATCTTAATATTAACTGGCAGTTATGAAAGCCCAGGATGAATTTTACAATAATTATTTTAACTGAGGTATTTAACGCCAATGTAATTAATGTCTGCCGACTTTTGACTCATTCTGATGCAGTAGTTGCATAGTGGACATGTTGCAGTTTTAATGTAATCTCAAGGAAACACGAGGTTAAGAATCTCTGGGTAATATTGTCGTGATAATATTTCACAATCATCTTGCATATTATTTTACAGTTATGATGAGAGCATGTTTCACCTCTCAAGAAACTATGGGTTCTAATCAGTTATACAGTAAAAGTCTGTTTATCCAGCACCCTCGGGACCTGGCCAATGTCAGTTAAAGTGCGTGCCGGATATTCGGCCGAAAGCACAAAAAAAAGACAAAAAAAAAAGCATTTTTCCGGTTAAATTCGGGTTAATCGAATGCAGACCTTTTTTTGAGGTGCCGGTTATACGGAAGTTACGGTTGATCGGGTCACGGATAAACAGGCTTTTACTGTAATACTTAACAGGATTTCTTAATAAAACAGAGTTCCCACAACCTGGAACTCCACTTCAGAAGTCGACTATTCCCATGGGTTGGCATGATATACTTCTGATTACTTGAAGGAGTCCCCAGTTATGCAACTTTTTTTTTCTTATTAAGAAATCCTTTATTTCGAAATACCATGACACATTAGGCTCCAATATCAAAGCTAATATGCAATTACTCAGGGAGATAGTTGGAGGCAGCTGGAGGCAGCAAATTCCAGAGGGAATTGGACAACTATTTGGCAAAGAGATTGATGAAGTGGTGTAGGAGTTACAGTGTATGACTTTTTACACTGAGATCAAATTGATGAGCTATGGCTGTCTGCTCTGCCCAGTAACTTCCTGTGGTTCTAATAAACAGGTATTGAAAAAACAAGTTTTACATTTATTTTTCTGATTTCCACCACTGCTCTCTTGAAGGATTCTGCTGGGTTGCAAATTAGCCTTTGCTAGAGAACAATTCTAGTTCCTTCCATAAGTGTCCATTATTCATATTCGAATGCAGCTCGTGAAAGTTGCAAGGTGATTTAACTCTAGCTGGGAGAGAGAGAAAGAGCGAGGGAGAAAGAACACAGGACTCAACCAGGCCCAATCCTATCTTTCACCTTCTGTAACACACACTGGCACTTTCCAGCAGGGTCCCCAAACCAAACTGTCTATAGTCTATTGCAGGTTGACCAAAAAGCCAGCAGGAGACAGGGAAGCTGGCAACCGAACCAAATGGATAGATGGACAAAGAGATGGAATTTGTTCAGTAACATCTAGAATTAAATATAATACATCATTTTCATGAGTCATGATAACAGGCACATTACTTGCAATAAAAAATGTCATTGCTGTTCCAGGCTGCTTTCACAGCCCATCGTGAAATAGTAGTAATTGCAATTACGCCTTTGGCACTTTTTTGGTATTCACTCTACAGTGTCAGTGACTCACTGAAGCTGAGACTGCTGAGACTGAACAACTCAAGCATGTGTGTGCACAAGGCTTGAGAACCACAGAGTGTGTGTTGGTGCTCTACTGGCATGTAACTAGCTACAAACACATAGCTTGCCATTCAAAGCACCGCTTATCCAGCTAGGACCACTCTACCTGCTACGGCTTTGGCTTGCAGGTTTAACAGGTGCTGGATGGAAATATTTTTTTCCCCTCAGCCTGCCTCTCCAAGTCCTGCTGATAAGCCAGGCTTCCTGATTCTGTTATCATCAGTGCCCTGGAATACAACGGACCCGCCTGGCTCAGGAACCGGACCAGAGAGACTGCCGCAGAGGGTTGACTCGACTCCAACATTCAGTTGCCATGTCACCTTGGACTCAACTCAACTATAATGTTGGGTTTAATAAATGTAGAGATAATGTTGGCTAATTTGACTTTATCTTCCACTGAAGAGAAACATCAGCACATGGCAAACTCTGGCAGGCGTGACTACTACTGAAAAGAAACAAAGGTTTCTTTCCTATTCCAAGATAAATATCTGTGTATAGATACATTGTATTTTTTCTGCTGTTGCCATACTCTGGGGATCCACTTACTGTACTGTATTTTTCATGTGATTAAAACTGTCGTTTACAATAACCTACCATTTGCAGGTGTACCTCGAAGAGCACAGTAAAAAGCTAAAAATCTAAAGACTGTATTATACAACTCAAAACTAGAGGGAGTTAACATACAAAACTAAAGGTGGGAGTTGCTGAAAATTAGATGGAAAATTAGAGTATCTGTGAAAATTGAGTGGGATTAGTATCTGGTACTGTGCTGAGGATTTGCAATAGCTAAATCTTCCTTATTAAGTCTGACATTTATGCTTGTAATTAGATTGGCCAGTTTTGAGTCGAACCATTAAAAATTGATTATCTAATACTATGCAGCAATTCATATTCTATCCTAGCCACAAACCCGAGCTGATATCTGGCACAAACAGCATTAGGCAATGTGCATAATACAGTACTACTACTGATCATAATAATCATAACGATTTGCAATTATACAATTGCTTTCATATACCTCGTAAATGCCTCAAAGTATTTTCCAAAATACATTTGATTTGGAAAGAAAGTGTGTGTTTTTAGAAAACAAAATGAGAGCAGCCGAGGAGACCCACAAACTTCATTGAATTGGGCAACGAACGAACGAACTAACTAACTAACTAACGAACTAACTAACTAACTAACTTGCATTTGGGAATAGATTTGGTTTGGGAGGGAAATATAAACCTGCATATCAAAGAGACAGACTACATTAGTGTATGGCCATCAATCTAAAGGGTATTATACAGAGGAAGTGAGCAAGCGTTGCTTCTAGAGGCATTTTTTGTTGTTGATGAATGAATGAATGGATGAATGAATGAAGCTTGTGTACTATTTGTAATAAGATTAGCATTGAGTGGAGTGTGTGGATAAGCGACTGTGAAGATCTATCCAGACCTGGGTTTGAAACATTTATCTATCCCTGTTTTATGAGTGAGTAGGGATGAGGAGCGGGGGAGGGGGCAGTTTGCAATGGGAGACGGTCTGTTAATAATATTCCTTGTATTTTATATAATAATTCTTGCATTTGATATAGCGCTTTTCACGTCTTCTAGACGTCTCAAAGCGCTTCACAGAATATACTGTAAAGTGAATTGACTGTATATTTGTGGGCGAAACACGGCAGCCAATTGCGCACAGCAGTGTCCCGCAAACAGTCGTGGATTGAAATGACAAATTAATTTTTTTTAAGGGATTATTATTAGGTGTGCGGAGTATGGAAACTTGCCCAAGGTTTCACCCTGACGTGCCTGGATTCAAACACAGATCTCACGTTTGTAAGGCGAATCATTGAGCTACAAGATTCCATATCGCTTTTTGTTAATCAAATCGTTGAGCTGTCTCAATGTTCATGACAGTACAGTATCCTGTAAATTGAACTGACTGTAAATTTAGTGGGCGAAACCCTGTTGTGTTAGTTTGTGATCTACCTATGCTGTGTTGTTTGATTGTGTGTGTTTGTGTGTGTGATCTACCTATTTTGTGTGTGTGTGTGTGTGAGGGCGGGATGCAGTCTTACCCAATAAGGCTGTCTGACAGCCAGCCTGTGGTGCACACAGTGAAGGCACATACGTCCACCGCCCGCATCAGTTCCTTTGGGGTTACCAGGCGAGCTCCCTGCGCTGAGCACAGCTCCCGAGCCCCCCTCACATCCAGTGGCTGAGTCGCATTCTTTCCCTCCACAACGAACACTTTCCCTGTGGCAAACCGGGAGAAGGGGTGAGAGGGGACACACACACACACACACACACACAAGGCTCACTATTTGGCAGATAAAAGCTACTTGGACGCGTTGTGCCTCATCTGACATTGTTACTTCACTTATTTCCCCCCCCCCTCGATTTAGGAATAAACGGGATAAATTCATCCTTAATCGGCTTCAATGACACGGCACCTGAATCACTGGACTAACACACAAAACTTTAAACCTTTGCAAGCTTAAGGATGCAACGAAGATCAAGTTAAAGACTTGACAAAGCTCGTGTTCGCGTCTTTTAAAGCGATCCATTCCACTCCTTCTATTTTCTCGCATTGGGAAGCTTTGATTTTATTGTAATTTTTTTTGTGCAGAACTGATATTTTGCAATTGACGAACGATCATTAACACGGGGGAGCGGAGGGAAATTCGCTTTGGCCGAGCTCTATTTTTGAATCACTTCAAAATAATCTTTTTTTTAAAGAAAAACATACAAGTATATTTATTTATTTATTCATTCATCCGTCCGCGCGTTGCTTACAGGCTCCGTACTCTCGGGATATCCTTTTCCACAACACCTTCTAACTCTGCACAGTGTTCAACTCGAGTATTTTACTTCCCAGATGTTTTTTAAACGAATCCTCCCCAATGCGGGGAAATCAAAACATTTTAATGGGTGACGAGCAAATACACGGTGGGGGGGTGGGGGGGGGGGGGGGGGGGGATCGATCACTAAATAACAGCAACGCTGATGTTACAGAGAGTTAGTGATCGAGTCCACAGGGAAGCAAATAGTTAGGGCAACATCCCGCAGACATGAATCGCTTTTAATCTAATATCTCCACCGATCGATCACGGGTCTAACACAGTAAAAGCAACAGTGAAATCAGATTTTTTTTAAAGTACGAGTACATTACAGTCGGCTCTTAAGACAGCAGCACTAATTTGTCTAATGTTGTCTAATGAACTAATAGTTTATTCGATAAAGGCGCGTAATAACATCGCCATCAACGTCGCCTTGATGGAATTAAAGTGTTTTTCTCCCCCCCCCCCCCACCCCCCCCTCTCAAAGATGGTGTTCAACATCTAAACATTAATACTTTTGTTTTCCTTTTTATTAAAATAAAATCTAAATCCGTCGCAAGGCTCCAAAGCAATGTGTACAGAAGTTAATTTGTTTAGATTACAGTTTGCGATGAATGAGATCGAGTGGGTTTGTCTATCAGGGAAAAAAATACACTCTTGACATTGATCGGTGGGGGTGGGAGGGGGAGGGGGGGGGGAGGGCAGCAACTCGACTGACCGTGTCCCTGGACGAGGCGGCTGTGGATGGCGAGGAGGAGGGCGATCCGTGGCAGGAGGAGAAGGCAGGGTGAGTGCCAGAGCCGAGACATCGCGCTGCTCCCAACACTGGGAACACTGACACCGGGCAGGTGGCGATCAGCGGCGAAGGGCGATCGAGGCAGACGCAGACAGGCAGACACAGGCAGGGCAGACACAGGCACAGACACAGGCAGGGCAGACACAGGCAGGGCAGACACAGACACAGACACAGGCAGGGCAGACACAGACACAGGCAGGGCAGACACAGGCAGGGCAGACACAGGCAGGGCAGACACAGACACAGACACAGGCAGGGCAGACACAGACACAGACACAGGCAGGGCAGACACAGGCAGGGCAGACACAGACACAGACACAGGCAGGGCAGACACAGGCAGGGCAGACACAGACACAGACACAGGCAGGGCAGACACAGACACAGACACAGGCAGGGCAGACACAGACACAGGCAGGGCAGACACAGATACAGACACAGGCAGGGCAGACACAGACACAGGCAGGGCAGACACAGACACAGACACAGGCAGGGCAGACACAGACACAGACACAGGCAGGGCAGACACAGACACAGACACAGGCAGGGCAGACACAGGCAGGGCAGACACAGACACAGGCAGGTAGACAGGGCAGGACCAGGAGAGTAAGCGTTTCCACCAGACACCTCCGCTGTAAAACTCCCTCCTCTGAGAATGAATCCACCACCACACGCTCTCACTCCCTCCCTCCTCCCACAGCAACGCGACCACTACAACAACAGCAACACGAAGGAGAGTGTGCTGAGATTGGGGGCGTGGGGGGGGGGGGGGGGGGGGGAGAGAGGGGGAGAGGGTGGAGTGCAGTCCGTCAGCGAATCAAAACTTTAGCAGCGGTGTCAGCCACACAACATTTTTGCGGCGAGTGCAGATGTTGAACCAATGCGAAAATCCACAAGTGTTCGTCAATAAGCTGGTGATCATGTGCAGCTCAGCCCGCCTGGCAGGCAGGGAGATACCCTCTCACTGCCTCCCTCCCTCCCTCTCACTCACACACTCACTCACACACACAAGGGACGTCAAACCAAAGAGATCTGGACACCAACACAACAGTTGTGTTGGCCAGTCTCTCTCTCTCTCTCTCTCTCACAGTGAGCGGCTTGTATGTTGGGACTTCACTCACTCACTCTCTTACTCACTCACTCACTCACTCACTCTCTTTGCAAGTTGTTTTCAGCGTCGCTTTATTTCCGTTTGCTCAGTTATTTTTCTTCCGCGGTTTTTCCCAACACGGTCCAGCCCCAACTTACCGCGCCCCAGCGAACCCGCTCCTGTTTAAAGTGGGACGAAGAGTCCATCTGAGCACTGGCTGCTCTTTCCTGATGGACATGGAAACCACATGCGTTTTACTCCTTTTCGCACAATTTCTTAGCCATTCTGGAGTCCCGGTCGCCCAACAGATTCAGGTTCATCCCTCAAAAAAGGATTAACAGTGTTCAGTGTTCATAACACTTCACAGAACCTTATTTTTTCTGGAGAGAGGGGTGCAAGTTGCAATATGAAGCTGATTTATCTCCAGGTGCAAAATATAGCCTTTATTTATGCCACATCCGATGTGTCAATAAATGCGGTTAAAAAGGACCGTGGAGTTCTGGAGCTCAGTGGTTAACGCACTCACCTTACAAGCGAGAGACCCGGGTTCAATTCCCGGTAGGGCTCAAACCTTCGGCAAGTTTCCTTACTCCACACGCCTAACAATAATTCCTCCAAAAGAAAAAAAACTCACAATTTGGTCACTCAATTCACGACTGTTTGTGGGCCATTGCGGTGTGCAAATGACTGCTGCGTTTCGCCCACAAAAATACACAGTTAGTTGACTTTACAGTATATTCTGTGAAGCGATTTGAGATGTCTAGAAGATGTGAAAAAACTCTATATCGAGGAGTATTATTATTATTATTAAAAATATAGGCAAAGAATAGGTTGCCTGCTCCACATTGGGTTAAAACATACCCCCGCCTCTCAGTTTCCTTTCTGTTATTATTAGCTATTAGTATTATCAGGTATTATCTTTGTGGACATCAGTGAAATCCATTAGCATGTTAAAATAAATGAATGAAGAGTGAAAATCGCAGTGTTGCTTGATAGCAGCACACTGGATCTGTTTGGGGGAAACACTGATCATTTTCACCCAAATGTTTATACTTTCTGTAACCATTTGAGATCATGCAGGATTTCAAAAAAATTGTTTCCATTTGACAAACACAGAAATTACATACAAAACAAATTGCTTTTGGCACAGAATTATTGGTGAAAAGTGTATTTAAAAAATACATAGAATCCCCTTCGTGTTGGTGTTCAACTGGTGTTAAACATGACCATTTCCAGATCAGCCCCCACCCTCCTTCTCCCATCAGTCCACTTCTCCCTTTATATAAATATCAGTAAAGGACTTCACTACAGAAAAATTATTTGGGAATAAAAATAAAAAAACAAATAGAAATAAAAGCAATGCAAAGTGTCCTGGATGGTGGACCTCAGAATCATCACAGTGATAGCTCGGGATGAGAATTTAGGTTAAAGAGATAGAGAAACCCTCTTGCTTTGGTTGTATTCAGTTTCACATCAAGATGTCCTCTTGATGTGGAAGGCTATACAAATGTAATTGTATTGTTGTATTGCCTCACATTAACTTCCATTTGCCGCAAAAAGGCATTTTTTTGGTGTATTCTCGAGAACCTTTTACTGAGAGACAATTCTAGGAATTTTCAGTTTTCTGCATGTGTTCCGGTTAACCGTGCATCTAAAGATCCTTCGTCTACAACAAAAACAACAACAGCTTGGATTTATATAGCTGCACGGCGTCTCAGACCGCTTCCCCATAACGGATCCCGGAGTCGAACCAGAGGGAAGGGGAAAAAGGTGACCAAAAGCGTGTTTGGAAAGAAAAGTCTTTAGCCAAAACCTGAAAATAGGAAAAAAGGGGATGAGGCGAAGGGAGTAAGGAAGGTAGTTCCAGAGCCTCAGGGTATATTGGCTGAAGGCACAGCCGTCGATAGTGGCGTCAAGGATTCGGGGACAAGGAGGTAGACTTCGCAAGCAACAGGTGCTGTTGTGAGGAGAGAGGAGGTCAGAGAGGTAGGGGGGTGTAGAGGAGTGGAGAGATTTGAAAACAAAAGTAAGGATCTTGAAATCGATCCTCTCTGAGACAGGGAGCCAGTGCAGTATGGCAAGGACTGGAGTAATCGGGGAGCAAAGTTTGGTACGGGTGAGAATGCGCCCACTATAGCGGGCGGCAGAATTCTGGATAACCTGGATTTTATGAATGGTAGCGGAGGGGAGTCCGGTGAGGAAGGCATGGAATAGTCCAGCTGAGAGGTGACAAAGGCATGGACCAGGGTTTTGGCAGCTTTTGGGGTGACATATTAGCAGAGACTGGGGTTGCGTTGGAGATGGAAGAAAGCAGTGCTGGATAAGGACCGGATGTGGAGGAGGAAGGATAATTTGGGGTTGAACCTGGCGCCTAGGTTGGATAAGGGTTCGGAGAGTTTTAGGGACAGGTCGGGTAGGTGGAGGAGATGAGAGTTGTGAGATTGGACATCAGGACAAATGACTGTAAAACAAAGTTGCTCAATTTCCCCCCAAAGTGCTGATCTTTCCCTTTACTGTGAATAGATTAACCTCACACAAATTTGACTGGATCTCCCAAGCAATCCAGTACAACCCATTTCTAGCGGCCAGAGAAGGGCCAAATCATAGCCGGAGGTGGGTGTCAGGGAACCTGTGACCCTGAAATGGCAGAGAGAGCGAGAGAGAGAGATTTGTGGACAATCCCTGAATTTAAGTCGACTCAGTTCCTCCAATGAATAAGTAACAAAGATGAATACTCTATTGATAGGCAGGCCTGCAGTGTATACGTTTACCTCCTAATCACACAGACTCACAGTATTAAAGAGGTGCTGAGGTTTCCGGTTGGGATGGTGCCTGGTTGGATTTGTAGTCATAGTTACAGTTAGCAACGCTGTGCCCCCATACATGTTTATTTACTGTTTGGATTTTTCACTTCTCTTGGCTTTTGATGCTGATACAGGAGTCAGACTTTCCGAGGCCACTGTATTCACTGAATGTGTATGGAAGACGCTCCCTGTGGCAGCTCACAGGGAGGTGACACCATGTGTCAGTCTGACTCAATCATTAACACTTTTCCGCTTGAAGGCAACATCTCTTGGTGCCCTGGCCAACAGCTCTCCAGGTAATACTTCACCAGTATTTGTCGGACATTGCCGTGGGCAAACTGGCTGCGACATTTACCTATTAATACAAAGTCACTTCACTTTGCTGTATATCCTGTGAAGTATATTGCTGTGAAGTGCTCTGAGATGTCTCCAGACATAAGGAACTGTATCAAATGCAAGGACTATTGTATTATTGTTTCCTCAAGCTTTATTTTAACACTTAGTCATTCCAAACACATCATTTGCGCAAAGTTACCAAATCTGAGTCATCTACAATATTAGATGTCTTCTGCAACACTACAACACTAGAACTGACAATCTAGGTGAATGTTCCAACGCTCCAATGCTGGGGAAACACAACATTTGTTGGCGCTGTCTTCATCTACAAAGGCCCTATCTGCCTGATAAAGATTTCATGGTAATATTCTAAAGAGAAGGAAATTTCTCCTCTGACCAACAACTCCCCCAAATAAAATTGGGCATTAATTTCACAGCTGTTTGCAGGAAATTGTTGTGTTGATCAAATTATCTGCCATGTTCATTTATACCAAACATAGTCACTAAACTTCACAATATATCCTGTGAAGCACTTTGAGATGTGTTAAGAACATGCAAGGTGCTTTTTCAAATGAGAGGATTTGTTTTTCCAATTATTATTACTTCAGCCTCTGTTGTACAAGCGTGACTGTCGAAACAATCACCTCCACGTGGCTGGTTTTTGTACATAGTGAAATAGAATCAGACGATGCACAAGATAAGAAACAGAACAAAATCGATCAATTGTAGCAATCCTTTTGAATAGTTTTACAGAGAGAGGCTCAGGAAATCATTCACTATAGTCCCATTGGCCTCGAATTAGCAAGGAATTGTAATAAGACTCAACCGAGACGGTAACAATTCACCCCACTTCGTGACACAACCAGGAAAGATTCACACTGTATGACAGATGATCACATTCTCATTTGATCGTGCAGTTATTTCAACACGCAATGCCGTTACGAGAACAGCTTTAATGTGACAAATAGATAGTGATAAAATAAATTTTGGCTGTTCATTTAGTGACTTTTCATTTTGTTTGTGAAAAAGTCCTCAGTAATATCAATGACACATTGTACATGGCTCATTATAACATCAGCAGAAATCAATCAATTAGAAATTGCAAGGTTGATAAGTTTTCAAAGCCCATGGTCACCATTTAAATAACTCAGGAGATGTTACATTTTGCCCCCACATATCACAGTGCATGAAGGAATATGAGCAAGAAATATCAGTGTTCATCAGCTTAAAGTCGCAGTACTGGAAATGTACTGGTTATTTATAAAAAGAATTAAAAATAAACTCCATTAATGCATATTATTCAGTCCCAAGCAACCATGAATAGTGACATAAACAATAACATAAAACAGCAACCTTATTGATAATATGATGTGAGAATCCAGCCAATGTAGGGCACTTGATTTATTTTGTATTGAACTTGTTAAATGTTATGAGGATCAGTATGTTACATGGGCGGTAGCAGGTGACCTCATTGACAAAATATTTGAGCAGTCTGAGATGGCCTAAACATTTGTGGTGAATGTGTGAATTGACCTTATTAATATTTGGAAATTACTTTGCTGACTTATAGGACATTCTGGAAAGTCAGTGGGACAGGCTAGAAAGAGTCAACTCAGTGAATCTAGATGCAGTGCTGATTCAACAAGATGTCATTTTGGTTCTGCATGATTGGATGCTGATATTTCACCTTGAATAAACGTATTCATGAGCGGAAGGACCTATCACAGTTATGAATCATTCTGGGTGACTCGATGAGCACTGGATCAAATAATACATTACATGGTCAAGAAGATAATCTGCCAACACCCTGGTTTATAAGGCAATACAGGAAAGGGGACATATAGGCATAGGCATTGGAAACAATATCTATATAATCGTACACAAATTATGATTATTTGTCAATATAATTATACACAAATTCTTCTGCATATCAGATAATACTTACTGAACTTCACAGAGTTTATATCAGAAATATGCTAGTTTCAGATGAATTCCAATAAGACTTTTCATCTCTGATAAATGTCTGACAGGCTAGTTTGCCTTCAAATACAGTCACTACATTTCACAATACATTCTGTCAAATGCCTTGAGATGTTTTGATAACATAATATAAGATGTTATATCGATTGCAAGACTTTGTTTTCTTTCCAGTATCAGTTAATGTCGGTGAAGTTGGGACACAAGCCTTCACGTTGAGCTGTCAGTTGCTTTCAAAGTTTGCAATTGTTTATTTTTTTCTTTTCTTGCTTGCTAAACAATCAGGGAAGTTGCCAGAGAGTTTTCACTTATTTGTGCAATCAAAAATAATGCAGCAAGATGTCTTAAAACCAAGTCATGGGATGGGCCAACATTTTCCAATTCAACCCTCATCTGGTAAAAACCCCACATAGATGTAGTTTCTGGCCTGCAGGCCACTTACACTGTTTGCCTAACACCAATGTGGGCGGAACGGCTTAGTACAGTGCAAGCGGCAAATTGGCCACATTCAGAGACCCCGCTGTTGTGATAATCTGTCTGGGGGTGTGTCTGTCTGTCTGTCTGTTTGAGTGTACCTGTCTGTGAGTGTGTGTACTAAGTCTGTCTGTGAGTGTGCCTTTCTGTGTGTCTGTGTGAGTGTCTGTCTGTCTGTGAGTATCTTTCTGTGTGTCTGTGCGATTGTGTCTGTGTGTCTTTCTGTATATGTGTCTGTCTGTGAGTGTGTGCCTTCCTGTGTGTGTCTGTCTGTATGAGTGTGTCTGTGAGTATCTTTCTGTGAGTCTGTGTGAATGTATCTGTGTGTCTTTCTGTATGTGGGTCTGCGTGTGTGTCTGTCTGTGAGTCTGTGTGAGTGTGTCTCTGTCTGTGAATGTGTCTGCATCTCCTATATGTGTGGGTATTTATGAGTGTCTCTGTGTGAATGTGCCTCTCTGTCTCTGTGAGTGCATGTCTCTTTGTGTCTATGAGTATGTATGTGTGTCTCTGAGAATGTATCTCTGTCTGTCTATGTGTATGTGTGGGTGTGTCTCTCACTGCGAGTGTGTGTCTCTCTGTGAATGTGAGTTTGTGTGTTCTGTCTGTGAGAGTATGTGCGTCTCTATCTGTGTCTGTGAGTGTGTGTTTGACTTTCTGTGCGTCCCAGTGTCTGTAAGCGTGTGTGTCTGTGTGTGCGTCTGTGAGAGTATGTGTGTCTCTGTGTGCCTGTGAATGTGTGTGTCTCTCTGTCTGTAAGTGTGTAACTCTCTTGTGTCTGTGAATGCGTGTGTCTCTGCAATCTTTTGCAGAAATGCCCATACTTTTCTCATGGGGCTGAGAATAGCAGTGAAGCATCTCTCCCCATTCTCAAATACACATCATACCCTGCAGGCAGTTCAGTGTTGTACTGAAAATAACTCCAAGGATCTAAATCAGACAAGTTCAGGTGCATTTGCACATGTCTAAATTGCATACAATTTGTATAGTCTTAGACTCAGAGTGGCTCTTTGTAAAACTGGAAATGCACATTAGTAACACATACACAGAATCCATAAGCAAAGCCTGTATCAGCCTTCAAGAGGCAACAAAACTGGACAAATGCATTAAAAAGTGCCAGCTGCCAGAATATGGGGAAAAGGGCTGGTAAATAGAACTGAAAGGATCATTTTTGAGGAAGCCGGTACAGATACAATGGACTGAATGGCTTTCCGCTGTGCCGTAAATTTGTACAGTTCTATAGTTCTATGGTGATTCTATATTCCAATACAAATCTATATTTATATTTGATTTGGTTTGCAATAAGTCAAGGTGTGATCCACCAGCCGAATGTCCAATACTATGAACTCAGCTTCTCTATTTCACTGTTGAGAATAATATCATGGGGACCTGTCTTGTCATTTAATGGGATAAATATTATGCAGAACTTGCTCAGTTATTAACAAGCCTTCAATGTACCGTGACTGCATTATTTTAACACTCTCCATTGTTACCATCATTTTTATTTTTGTAGCATGGAGAGAGGCCCTCCATGGCCTTACCCCATCATATGTCTGCAATCTCCCCCCGCTCAGCAGGCTCCGGCCTGCTCCATGTCCTCTGACCCACCCGCCCCACTATCTGTGAGTTAGCCTTCTGCCACTCTGCCCCCAACCTATGAAATTCCATCCCGGAGAAAATCTCTCTGCCTCACCCCTTCCCTAGCCTCCTTCAAGTCCCGCCTGAATACCTTCATCATCTTCCTTGAAATCGGTCACCCCCTTTCCCCACCCTTCCCTCCACCCTACCCAAAACACTGACTGTCCCGATGTGAAAGGCACTATCTGAATGTAATTTTGTTGTTGTAAGGTAGAGGTGCCTTTAACACTAATTTTCCTCACATCTCGCTGTAAGAAAACGAGTACTATATAATAACAACAACAACGTAGTTATATTGTGCCCTTTATGGATGTAATATTCTGGAGTTCTAAGAATAATCTTTGCATTTAATTATAATGCCCTTTATATCAGGAGGACCTCTCAAAGTGCTGCACAGGATTTACTGTAAAGTATATTTTGGAGGTGAATACAACAGCCAATTTGCACACCGCAATTTTCCACAAACAGCCATGAAATGAATAACCGATTATATCTGAGGGATTGTTTGCCAGACCACAGGGAGAAACTCCCTTCTCTTTTCGATTAGTGGCATGAGATCTTCAAACGTCCAGCTGACCAGGCAGCCGAACCTCAGTTTAATACCTCATCTGAAGGTTGCCATATCCAAGAAGGCACCCCTACCCAAGGGCTGCATTAGAGTGTCAGATTATGTAAATTCAAAGTCTCAATACGGACTTGGAACTCACAAAGGTTTAGATTGGAGAAAGCTACCAACTGAGCCAGGCTGACACATAATTGAGGTTAACGTCCAGCAAGCTGCTGACTCAGCCAAGCCTGGCCAAGACAGCACAGAGCGTTGAAGAATGACTGTGATGCTGAACATGTTCAGTCCTGGCTGTGTCCACTGCAGGGTGCAGTAATAGTGCTGTAAAGAAAATCATGCTTCTCCGTTAAATTGATATATAAAATCTCAAGAATGGGGCCAGTCAGGATGCCTTAAATGAGACTTTTGTGAGAACAGGAGCTTTTAAATTAACTACAGACTTTTTAAACTCTGCACTCACAAAAATCGTATTTGTGCTGCATAAACATGAGCACGTCTGATACTCTAAACTTTGATTTAGCTGAGAAATTGCTGTTATTACTTCTGGCCAGAAATAGTTTTATTTTCCCTGTTCTGGATTTCAAATCAGCTGACTTAGATTGAGAAATCCACTTAGTCACATTTCACACAAGCTTGCTTCTGTTGTGCACAATGCAGGGATTAATTTTCAGAATAATTTGCAGAGCAGTGGGGGAAGGAATGAAGCTGCTTTACATCACAAGATCACATGTTTGCAAGAGGGTTTGGATAAAAAAGGTCAGTCAATCCATTTGATCTCAGCCTTTCAGAATACTAAATTTTCTTAATATCTCTGTGGAAATTCACTGCCACATTTAATCACAGCACTATAGAGTAAATTCTTGAAGTGTTTTGAGATGTTTAGACAATGTGATAAGGAACTATATCCAATGCAAGCATAATTATGATACAATACTGATATTATTATAGCTGTTTTCCTAATTCGACATCAAGTTGTTTCTTAACTTTAAAAGTCCTCATTTTTAATGGTCTTGGCTTTATGACATTCTAAAAATATAAGCATTTGAAGATTTTCAGGGATGAGACTCAATTCAGCAATAGATTTCCTGGATAACTCCAAATGTTGTCAACAAATATTGTCAGCACATTGTCATTCCATAAGATCTGTCTTCACTTTCTGATCCTCTTTTTCTCTTCAAAAGCACCAATCCTGCAGTGAATGTAGCTTTTGTTCTGACCAATTGCATTGTCTGGATGCCATAATTAAGCAGCAAAGTACTGAAGAGTTTTTGGAAATGACCAATAGCAAAATAAACTGAAATTCTAATCAAGATACAGAAGATTGTTAACCAAAACCTGGCAGCACCTTGGGACATTCTCCTGATGTGAATAAATGTAATTTTGTTGTTGTTGTTGTTGCTGAGGGGGCAGAGGTATTGAGGGAGAGGGTTCCAGAGTTTTGGGGAGGAGCCAGTCAAGCGGAGGCACGATGTGTTGGAATGGGGAGTGAGAAGGTCGGAGAGACAGGGAGGTGCCAGATAGTGAAGATACGACTAGATGAGGAAATAGCACCTAATATATCTAAATTCGCCTACGATATGAAGCTAGGTGGGAAAGTAAGCTGTGAGGATGACACAAGGGGAAATTAAGTGATTGGGCAAGAAAGCGGCTGATTGAGTATAACGTGGGGAAGTGTGAAGTTATTCACTTAGGTAGAAAAAGTAATAAAGCAGATTATTTTCTAGAGGGGATAGCCTAGATAGTGTTAGTATTCAGAAGGATTTTGTTGTCCTTGTACAACAATCACAGAAAATTAGTATGCAGGTAGCAAGCAATTAGAAAGGCTAACAGCATGTTATCATTCATTGCAAAGGTGTTAGAATATAAGTGTAGGGAAGTTTTGCTGCAACTGTATAAGGCCTCAGTGAGACCCCAACTAGAATATTGTGTGCAGTTTTGGTCTCCTTATCTAAGAAAGGATGTACTCGCCTTAGAAGGGGTGCAACGTAGATTATTAGTTTGATTCCTGGGATGAGGAGGTTGAGTAAACTAGGCCTATATTCTCTAGAATATAGAAAAATTAGAGGTGATCTTACAGAAACCTATAAGATTCTTAAGCGCCTTTATAAGGTAGATGCTATGAGACTGTTTCCCCTGGTTGGAGAATCTAAAACTGGAGGTCATAGTCTCAGGATTAAAGGTCAGCCTTTTTAAAACTGAGTTAAGAAAACATTTCCTCAGTTAGAGGGTATATTCAAGACTGAGATCGACAGTTTTTTTTAAAAAAAAGCTAAAGGGATATGGGGATAGGGCAGATAAATGGAATTAGGATAGAAGATCAGCCATGATCTTATTAAATGGTGAGAAAGGCTTGAGGGGCCGAATGGTCTACTCGTGTTCCTATTTCTTTTGTTCTTATGAAGGGATTTGAACATAAGTATGAGAATATTGAAGTTAATCCATTCGGTGATGGGGAGCCACTAGCGCCTGGCCAGAGCTGGTGAGATGTGAGTACAGAGTTTGGTGCGAGTCAGTATGTGGGCGGCAGAGTTTTTGAATGAGATGAATCTTTTCAATAGTGGACATGGGGAGACCAACGAGCAGTACATTTCAGTAATTCAAACGGGAGGTGACAAACGCATGCACGAGGGTTTTGGCTGCATTTGAGGGTAATGTATGTTCGGGCGTTAGCAATGTGGCAGTGCTGGAAGAAGGTGGTCCTGATCAGTGATCGGATGTGGGGGAGGACGGACAGCTAGGGGTCGAACTGTAAGCCTTGGTCACACACTGGTTCAGTGAGTCTGAGGGAGAGCCCAGGGAGGTTGAAAACCAAACCTCAATTGGTCTGTTTTCCCCCATAATACTGCCATATTTAGCAGCAACAAAGTAACGGCCTATGTATGTTATATCTCATTTGTTGTTAATTCTCCAATAACTATAACTTACTTTATCAAAATCACACATTTTGGGGTCCTGTGTGGAATATCACCACTTGAGAATGAGTGTGTGTAACAAAAACAGCAGGTATAGCATGGGAGTCCAAGGGAGAAAAGATTCAATAAGTCAGATCTCAATATCTAAACATTTACTGAAATAAATAAATGACTTCTGGGCACATCCAGGAAAGAAATTAAATAAATCTTGCCTTACAAATCTGCTAGAATTTTTCAATGAGATAACGGAATGGGTGGACGAGGATAGCACAGTTGATGTAGCTTACATGGACTTTCAAAACGCATTTGACAAAGTGCCGCATGAGAGGCTTATTAGGAAAGTAGAGGCCGATGGGGTTAAAGCGACAGTGGCAGCATGGATCCACAACTGGCTGCAAGACAAAAAGGAGAGAGGTGTGGTGAGCTGCTGTTTTTCAGACTGGCGGGAAGTGTGCAGTGGCGTCCCTCAGAGATCGGTATTGGGACCACTGCTCTTTTTAATATGCATTAATGATCTGAACTTGGGTGTAGGGAGTACAGTTTCCAAGTTTGCAGATGATACTAAGTTAGGGAGAATAGTAAATAGTGAGGAGGATAGTAGCCATCTGCAGGAAGATATAGATAAAATGGTAAAGTGGGCAGATACATGGCAGATAAAGTTTATGCAGAGAAGTGTGAGGTGATACATTTTGGGAGAAGAAATGAGGGGAGGCAATGACTAACCTCTATAAAACTTTGGTTAGGCCTCAGCTGGAGTACTGTGTCCAATTCTGGTCACCACACTATAGAAAGGATGTTAAGGCATTGGAAAGGGTGCAAAGAAGGTTTACTAGAATGGTACCAAGATTGAGGGACTTCAGTTATGAGGAAAGGCTAGATAGGCTAGGTTTACTCTCTTTAGCACAGAGAAGGTTGAGAGGAGACCTAATAGAGGTTTATAAAATCATGAGGGGATTCGACAGGGTGAATAAGGAAAAACTGTTTCCACTGGTGGGCGAATCTGTGACTCGTGGTTACAGATTTAAAATAGTTTCAAAACAAAGCAGAGGGAAGCTGAGGAGAATTTTTTTCACTCAGCGGGTTGTTCGAATCTGGAATACATTGCCTGAAAAGGTGGTGGAGGCCGATTCAATAACAGCTTTTAAAAGATAATTAGATTTTTATTTAGGGAGAACAGGTCTGTTAGGTTATGGGGAGAACGAGGGGCAGTGGGATTGAATTGCTCTTTCCAAAGAGCCGACACAGACTAGATGGGCCAAATGGCCTCCTTTTGTGCAGTAAAATTCTATGATTCTATCAAATCCAATCAGTTAACATACCTGCCTGCCTGCCTACCCACCCACCCACCCACCCACCCACCCACCTACCTACCTACCTACCTACCTACCTACCTACCTACCTACCTACCTACCTACCTACCTACCTAACCCCCACACACACACATACATGGATAAATTTGATCCTGACAGAAATAAAATAAATTACAAGTGGCCAAGTAAGGGAAATAAATATATTGAATGAGGCTTTCCCTTTTAGACCTAGTTATCATTCTGGTTCCTATTGAACGTGTTTATTGTTCCTTTCCATTGACATTGGATTAGAAAGATGATAACTCATCTCTTAAAGCACTTCAATTATTACAACTGCTTCCATGGTCTGAGGGCTGGATGGGCAGTTTAAGGACAGACAAAAGGAAGGTTTTCCTCAGATAGATAGTAATTAATAGTTGTAACAGGTTCCCAGGAAGGCTTGTAGAGATTAGAATACTGAGTGCACAATCATACCAAGTTCAGCACATTGCTTTTTGCCTGTACTGATATCAAGGAACACACAATCTATGTAACTTCTGAGGATTCCCCACATCAGGAATTTGATGCTCCAAAGCTGTGTTGGGGAGCTCTGAATTTTTGGAGACCTATTACAATAATAATAAATAATAATCTTTACATTTGATGTAGCGTTTTTCACATCTTATTGACATCTCAAAGCGTTTCACAGAATAGACTGTAAAATGAATTGACTGTATATTTATGGGCAAAATGCGGCAGCCAATTATGCATAGCAGTGTCCCACAAACATTTGTGGATTGAAAATTACCAAATTTTATTATTGTGGGGTGTTTTGGACGGATTATTATTAGGCATGTGGAGTAAGGAAACTTGCCCAAGGTTTCGCCCTGACCTGCCTGGATTCGAACACAGGTCTCACGCTTGTAAGGCGAGTGCTGTAACCACTGAGCTACAGAACCTCCAGGAGCTTCAAACAACACATAAAGTTAAAGTCTCATCTGCTTGTGCAGAGTTTTGGCCAATAACCTCCAAGGTAGAAATGGTCATACACTTAATGACTATTTGTGGGATATTGCTGTATGCAAATTGTCTGTTGTATTTGTCCACAATTATACAGTCACTATAATTTACAGTAAAATCCCATTAAGTGCTTTGAGATGTTTCAACAACATATAAGGTGCTATATCAAATACAAGGATTATTACTTTATTGAAGTGCTAGCAAGCAATGAGTGACTACACAAACATTATGAAAAATTGTCTAATACAGCTCAATCAAGGGAAATTCTTCCAAATTTTCATGATTTCTCTCGGTCTTCCCACGCACATTTGAAGGGTGATTCTCCTAGTGTCCTGTCAAATAATTGTCCACATTAATTGATCATTCGTTTGGAGAACCCAACCATGCACCAAATGCTTGCTGCGTTTTCCTATAAATATAAGTCACTCTGCTTGATTACAATTAACTGTGTAGCTCTTAAAAAATGGCACTTCTGGACACTATAGGGTGAAAGTATTATTAGATTATCTTAAAATTTGAGGTATGCAAAATTCTGGAAAAGTTTTAAATTCTGCTTTCATTTGGAGAATGGGTTTCTAGAGTTCTTATGTCACACTAACCGGCAGGAATGTCACCCTTACCCGCTGTACTTTGGGTTGGTGGGAATTATAAAAGAACTTAATAAATCTCAATAAGGAAATATAACCAATCAGACTCTAATCAATTAGATTTTATGTTGGCACTAAGGTAAAGCTTTCTTGCCGAACTTAAAGATTAAACTACAGAACCTAGAGACATGCAACAGCTGCAACCTCTCCAGTAACTGTAGTATGATCTGTTTTGTGGCTTCGGTAGCTGAAAGCTTAACAGTTGACTAAGGTTGGAATGGGGTGGGGGCAGCAATGGGGTCTGTGGGTGCCGATTGCCGGTAGTGGTTAGAGAATCAGCTCTGCATTACTTCCTAGCGAGAACCACACTGTGTAAGAGAATTTGCTGCACAAACACTGCTGTGTCCACATCAATCCTCAAGGGGTTTCACATATCCAGGCAATTTCAGTGTGAATATAAGACACATCCCATTTGACAGGATCTCACTGTGAGCGAACAGGCAAGGAATCCATAGAGGGACAGACCTCGATTAATGCTTTCTTCATTTCCTGTAATTTTCTCTGTAGAACCAACTGATGCTCTTTGATCATTTTGTAGACATTTTGTGTTGTATGAGTCTCTCAGATTTAAAAAAAAGCACTCACAAAAGCATAATTTTTGTGACCACGGTCTTGCTCGCCCCTACCTCTCTGACCCCATAACCCCATATCAGCCTGTCCGCTCTCTCGCTCGGCAGACACCATCCTGCTTCAGGTCCCCCACACTTCTTGTCCCACCATTGGCGGTGAAGCATTCAGTATCTCTGACCCCACACTCAATCCCACCATGCCTCCACCTCAGCCTTCTCTTTCATCCTTCAAGACCTGCCCGAAGACCTTCCTCTTAGATTGTATCTTCAGTCACCCTTCCACC
Source organism: Hydrolagus colliei (assembly GCA_035084275.1). Lineage (NCBI taxonomy): Eukaryota > Metazoa > Chordata > Chondrichthyes > Chimaeriformes > Chimaeridae > Hydrolagus > Hydrolagus colliei. Next base: position 116,459,345 of record CM068743.1, read on the forward strand.
AACCACCCCACCCTCCTCCCCCACTCCAACCACCATTTTCCCCATCTTAAGTCAACTCTCAGCTCGGATCCAAAGCCTGATTGTCCAGCACCCTGAGACATCTTTCCAAAGTGAAGGGCACGATAACTATCATTTGTTGTTGATCTTGTGACATGTGATGTGATCATTGTCACCAAATCCATGTTTTGTTGGTATGATGTGAAGCGTCATTTAAACTCTATATTTCTCTAGTAGAATCTCTGATGGTGGCTGCCAAAACTTTTGAGCTGAACCATTTTGCCAAAATCAAGAGGATCAGAGAAATTATGTTGTTGTTATTATTATTATTAATTCTTGCACTACTCCCATACCCTCCTCACCGGTCGCCCATCCTCCAACATTCACAAAATTCAGCTTACCCAAAACTCTGCTGCCCGCATTCTCACCCACACCAATCTTTGTACCCCGATTACCCCAGTCCTTGCCAAACTCCATTGGCTCCCTGTCATAGAGCATATTGACTTAACAATCCTCACTTTTGTGTTTAAATCCCTCCATTCCTCAGCATCCTTCTACCTCTCTAACCTCCTCTTTTCTCACAGCGGTACCAGCTGCCTCTGGTCTGCTGGGTCCAACCTCCTCCTTGTTCCCCGAATCTTCCGCTCCACCATCGGCGGCCGTGCTTTCAGCCACTATAGGGTTAATGTTTTATATATAAACTTTCCTTCACTGTTAATTATTTATTTTCCTGGCTGTTTTCCAGTTTAAATACACATTATAGAATCTTACGGCACAAAAGGAGGCCATTGAGCCCATCGAGTCTGTTCCAGCTCTTTGAAGAAAGCAACTCAATCCCACTCCCCTGCTCTCCTCCCGTAACCGCACAAACCCATCCTCCCAAAATAAACGTCTACCTCTCTTTTAAAAGTTGTTATCAAATCGGCCTCCACCACTTTTTCACGCAATGCATTCCAGATTCGAACAACTCACTGAGTGAAAACATTTCTCCTCACCTCCCCACTGCTTATTTTAGAAACTATTTTAAATCTGTGACCACGAGTCGCTGATACACCCACCAGTGGAAACAGTTTTTCCCTGTTTACCCTATCGAATCCCCTCATGATCTTGAAAACCTCTATTAGGTCTTCTCTGCTCCAATGAGAATAAATCTAGCCTCTCTATCCTTTTCTCATAACTGAAGTCCCTCATTCCTGGTACCATCCTGCTAAATCTCCCCTACACCCTTTCAAATGCCTTAACATCATTCCTAAAGTGTGGTGACTATAATTGAACACAGTAGTCTAGCTGAGGCCTAACCAAAGTTTTATAGAGATTAGTCAGAACATCCTGAGTTTGCTTTTTTTTAACAGACTTATCTACCTGCCCTGTCACCTTCACTTACACAAACCCCCAAGTCTCTCTGTTCCTTCACACCCCTTAAAATTGTACTATCTAGCCCATTCATAATTCTACAGTTTACGTACTCTCCCATATCAGGCTTCGCGACCACATCACTACCACCCTCGTCCGTCTCCACTGGCTCCCCATCTCCCAGAAGATCGAATTCAAGATCCTCGTCCTCACCTTCAAGGCCATTCATGGCCTTGCCCCCGCCTATCTCTCTGACCTGCTGTCTCCCTATCAGCCTGCCCGCACTCTCCGTACAGCAGATTCAGGCCTGCTTCATGTCCACTGTCCTAACCGCCCAACCATCGGCGGCCGGGCTTTCAACATTTTGCTCCCACACTGTGGAACTCCATCCCGCAGCCCCTCTGCTTGGCTTCCTTCCTTTCCTCCTTCAAGGCCGGTCTCAAGACCTTCCTTTTCAACCATGCCTTCAGCTCCCCCACTAACTCTTCCACCTTTCCTTCCCCCTACCCCGACCCCCCCCCCCCCCCCCCACACCGCTTGGGTCCCGACCTGACAGTTCAGCGCTTTGGGACGTCCTCCTGACGTGAAAGGTGCTATATAAGTGCAATTTTGTTGTTGTTGTTATATTGCCTCTCCTCATTCCTCCTCCCAAAATGCATCACCTCACATTTCTCCACATTAAACTTCATCTGCCATGTGTCTGCCTATTTTACCATTCTGTCTATATCTTCTTGCAGATGGCTACAATCCTCCTCACTATTTATTATTTTCCCTAACTTTGTGTCATTTGCAAACTTCGAAATGGTACTCTCTATACCCAAGTCCAGATCAGTAATATAAATTAAAAAGAGCAGTGGTACCAATACCGATTCAAGGGGGACATCACTGTTCACTTCTCTCCAATCAGAAAAATAGCCATTCACCACAAGTCTCTGCTTTCTGTTTCCCAGCCAGTTGCGGATCCATGATGCCACTGTCCCTTTAACGCAATGGGCTTCTATTTTCCTTATAAGCCTTTTATGTGGTACTTTGTCAAATGCCTTTTGAAAGTCCATATAAACTACATCAACTGCACTACCTTCATCCACCCTTTCTGTTACCTCATCAAAAAACTCTTATCGGATTTTTCAGACATGATTCACCTTTAACAAATCCATGCTTAGGATAAAAATATCTTAACTGTTTGATTGTTCTCATGTTTGTCTTGGTTCATCCTCATCAGCAAGACAACAGAGTAAAAACTGGCACAGTAGACCACAGGAATCGGACTGGAATATTTTAAATAATTTTCTGAAGAATAGTTATGCCCTTTGGGGCAGGATATCAACAGATCAAAAGGAATTAGCTGAAACAGGCTCTTAAACCCATCTGATCTGATCTTTCCAGAAAGCCCGCTTCACTGTCCTCCATCAAGGCATTTTAACACATTTTAAAAATGAGTCCAGTGTCATAGTTACAACCACTGTTCCTTGTAATCTGTTTCAGTCATTAATCACCCTCTGGGTAAAGAAAAGCATTCTGGTGTCTGTTATGAAACTGCCCATTGCAAAAAAAAAGCAGGGTGTTGATCTTTCGTTGTCTCTGTGTATTTCAAAAGTAATAATCCCTCAAAAAAAAACAATGATAAATTCATCGTTTCAATCCACAACTGTTTGTGGGAAATTGCTGTGCAATTGGCTGCTGCGTTTTGCCCACATTTAAATTCACTTTACAGTAAATTTACATTCATTTTACAGTATCTTCTGTGAAGCACTTTGAGATGTCTAGATGATGTGAAAAGTATTTATCAACTACAAGGTTTATTATTATTAATATTACTGGGAATCAAATGATCTTGCCAACTTCAGTTTCTCAGGGTTATTATTGGAGGACTGTCTCATAGGTAATTACTGCAAATATGGTGAGTACCAGGCAGGTCCTATACAAAGTCATAATGTGAATATCAACAACAACTTTGATTTATATAGCACCCTCCATGCCGGACGGTGTCTCAGAGCGCTTATCAATTAATGGGGATGAATGTTGACCATGTTGCAAACAGACGTGCTGTAACAATGTGCATTACAACAGGGTTGGACTGAACTTTCAGTTTTCTTAGCCAGGCAGATCACAGTATTCCAGGACCCTGCCTATGACGACCAGCCAACCGACTCGTTAGCACAACTTGGAGGGGTGGACTGGGGAACAGGGATTTTTCCCACTCAGCTCCTGCTTAACCTGCAAGTAGGGTGGGCCGTGACCATCGAAGGCAATTTATGCAGTTTGAGCTGGTTACCTAAGCAAAGCAACTCATAGGCCCCAAGCTTTGGCTCGCCAACTTGCAGCTAACAGTGCTACCTGACCTTTTCAGTGTTACCAACGACTTCTGTTTTTGTTACTAATTTCCAGCATTAGGAAACAGTTGGGTCTCTCCAGGGAGTGAGTGTGTATTCCATTCCATACAAAGAATTTCCTAGTGTAAGGGACGTGTGCATATACAACTCTCAGTTCATTTCACACGCCACAGATTTCACCATTCCTCAGCAGATCAACCCCATAAGCAAAAACAATACTATTCTAAGCTATTCTATTTAATGTCATTAATATAAAGATGGGGGCTATCTAATCCGAACATGTACTATTGGCTGGCCGCCACCTTGTGGTCATGAATACAGGGGTAAAGTTACACAAGTACTGTAATGCTTTAAACATCACAACATTACTGCCTTTACAAAGTGGGTGGTTGGCAGGTAAAATGATCTGCCATAAACTATAGTTGAAGAACAGCCAATATTATACTTAAAATAACGTAAAGCCGGGGAAAAGAGAAATATTGGGGTGTTTCTGGAGAGAGCAGGAAAGTATGATTAGATTAAGTGCCTTATTATAGAGCAAAACACCAGTACAGCCTTAGTGTGCTCATTGGCTTGCTTCTATGCGAAACCATTCAGTGATTCTATAACTTATACCAAACATCAAGACTGGAACAAGTCACTATAAGTAAATGTGGCTTTAATCTTTTGTTTGGTCCAACTTTATGAAAATCTTTCGACCTTCCTGTCGAAATCTGTTTAAACTGAGTCATATTTAGAGCAGGCAGCGAACTGAATGCTAAGACACACATTTTGACAAACTGGTCAACAAGTTCCAAGTGCTCCAGTTACAAACAAGTAGAGGGAATGGGAATATTAAAATAAATAGAAAACCGGATTAAAATATGAATTATAACATCAAAGAAGTTCTGTTCAACAGAATTTCCACCAAATAATCACAAATTAGCAATTGTAGCAAGCATTTACTCCTGTCATTTATAGTTCTATTGAGACAATTTCATGAAGGATGATATCTTTGGCACGAATAACGTTGAAAGGAATACGAGAGAATACGGTAATGTGAAAAGTGATGTTTACGTGACCCCCAAGCTTGAATTGTATAAATTGTAGACGGCAGGATGGGCATATAAAAGAGGGAAAACCTTCACTGTATTAACATTCTTGACTAATGTTTCAATCAACAGCTCTGGGTATGAATTATTGTCAATCTGCTGCTGTACCTGGGACGTCATCACCACAGGAAGGACTCTATGCAAATGTATTTCCATATCATATTGCTATGTATCTAATACCTTTACATGTAAATGTTGTTCAGTATGGAGTGGCATCTCCTGTAGCAAACTCAAGCCCATTTCCATCAGCAGGTTCCCTATCACAGTAGTTCCTAGTTTGGCTAGGGCAGAAATAAACTTTTTTTTTCTAGAGTCATAATACTTCTGGGGTTGACCTGGCAAGGGGACCTCTTTGAACATCTAACCCCAAAGACCTCACTATGCTGCGTCCCCCCAGTGTAAAGCAAGATTAGGAGCTCAGATACTGTGGGAATAAACTGCTATCAAATGAGCCAAGTTGCTAAACTAATGAATAAATGGCAAAGAGGTGAAGCAGAGCATCGAGTGTTACGCACTGAGGGGAGGAGGAAACAACCGCAAAACGGCTCTAATTGGTACAAACGGGTTTGGATCTTTCCCACAGAAACAAGCGCCAACTGAGATGGTCAAATTGGCTTGAAGCTGTCCCTGGGTCACACATGGTATCAAACATGCCGGGGACAGGCTGTGTCTGTTTACTGACCGTCTTGCTGTCGGGTAAGTTTATCTGGATGCAATTCAGCAGCCGCCCCATTGTCAGAGAGACAGAGAGTAAACTAACCTAATGGATTGTTTTTATTTTTCCAGTTGGCTGTGATGGCTTTACCTTGTCACAGCCCACCTACGTGGTGGTGAAACCAGGAAGGGTGGCGACGATTAGGTGCACAACGAATGATATGAGCAATGACTATGTTCACTGGTACCGTCAAAGTCCCAGGAAGGGGCTTCAATGGATGTTGTATTATCACTCAAAAGATAGAAAAGATCAATCGCCTGATTTTCCAAGCCGTTTTTCTGCTGAGAGGAATATGGACTCGTGCTCTCTCACAATCACACAAACGAAAGAGACTGACAGTGACACTTATTATTGTGGTGTCTGGGATTCCCACAGCAGCTGCAGACACACAACAGATCGTACAATAACTTGCCTCTCACTCGGAAGCCAACACGGCTGCAGTTGGGTGTCAGTGTATTGAGGGGGAAACTGTGAACTGCAGCAGAGAGACCCCAGCCTGGGCAATGCTGAAGGTTGTGGTCCAGATACTGGGAGGTTTCCCACTGTAAAGAGGGTGACTGTAGTGACTTACATAAATGTATAAGACAATACATATGAATTGCCATTGGCTTCCAAGAAATCACTTGTCTGTAACATGTTTCTTTTTCAACATTAAATCTACTAAAGATTGCACACACATAGCAGTCTCCTGACCATTCCTCTGGAAATATATATTTAAGTATATATACTTTTGTATGTAATATAATAATCTGACGTATTATTTCTCTCTGACGGTAAATGGAAGACTGTCAGACAAATGCCCAAGACCATTTTCCTATTCGCCTACCCCTGTGCTTATATCACAACAATCCAACACCTCCACCATGCCCCTGCCGTCGGTAGACCTCATTTGACAAGTGGTCCTCACCAGGTGCTCCCATTCTTACACTACACAAACTCTAGATCATTCTTTGTCTTTGATCACTCAGTCTTTGCCAAACCTAACTCGGTGAGACCATCAAAGCCGGACTCCCCGACACCCTGTTCCCCAATAAAGCCTCAAATATTGTGGGCCTTGACCCCACAACCTTCTGACACAGAACCTGCCGTTGCTGCCAAATGAGCCAATCTGATAGACAATGAAGAAATGGCCAGAGGTAACGCTCAGCTTGAAGAGGTGATGGGAGGAGGGAAACACAACCGCAAACACTGCTTATTGGCACAAACAGGTTTAGATCATTCTCACTCAAGACGAACGCAGTGATCTGGTCAGATCCCCCTCAAGCTGTGCTGAGGGCTCACATCACATCAGATATGTGGGGGGCAGGTTGTGTCTGTGTGCTCAGTGCCCTGGTGTCATGTAAGTTTATCTGGATGCAATTTAATGATTATCACATCATCAGAGACAGTAAACGAGGCTAATGATTTTATTTTGTGTTTCCAGTTGGCTGTGAGGGCTTTACCTTGTCACAGCCCATGTCCATGATCAAGGAGGAAGGAAAAACAGCGAAGATTCCCTGTGAAATGAAAGATAAATCAATGGGCAATGACTATGTTCACTGGTACCGTGAGAATCCCGGGAAGGGGCTTCAATGGATTCTATATTATACAAGAACTAAGACAGAAAACTCACCTGATCTTCCAAACCGTTTTTCTGTTGCTAGAAATGTGGACTCATGGTCTCTCAAAATCGAAAGCCTCCAAGCGGCTGACGCTGGTACTTATTATTGTGGAGTCTGGGATTCCCACAGCAGCTGCAGACACACAACAGATCGTACAATAACTTGCCTCTCACTTGATGTCCGTTCCGCTGCAGTGGAGTCTCAGTGCATTCAGAGAGAAACTATTCACTGCAGCAGAGAGAACACAGCCTGGTCAATGCTGATAGTTTTGGTCCACAAACTATAAAGAGGGAGTTTCGTTCCTTGTATTAATAACAGAACGGAACGAGTTACAGGGGAACCTTATTTCAGTCGCCCTGACATTTTGCACCAGTGGCAGATTGCACAACAATAATCACAAGGTGGGCTTCTAAACTAGTAGAATTCAACCACAAACATGAAAAACTAATCCTTCCCCAAATAGAATAATTCCAGCATTGAAATAGCACGTTGGTGTTTCAATTAACTGCATTTATTCATTTGAGAAATCCCAACAAAGTCTAGGACACTGGGATTAACTCCTTTCGCGTTTTGAGTAGTGCCTTGGGATCTTTAGCGTCCACCTGGACAAAGCAGACTGGATCTCGGGATAACGTTTCCTCTGAAGGACAACACCTCCAACAATACAGACCGGATTAGTCAGTGTAGAATATATAGGATCCAAGGCCTGAAATGGGACTTGAACCTACAACCCGCTTACCCAGAGGCGAGACTGCTACCAACTGGACCAGGGGGATGATTAAATATTGAATGTGAAACATGTATCAAGCTCACGACTCACTCCCGATTTGAATAATACATTTGTTGTCCTCCAGTCCTTGGGTGTAACTTCTGTGTTTATACAAATCCTGAATTACCGTCCAGAGGAGTGGATTTCATTTTTTTAGATATCTTTGCCCTTGGGTGTGGGATATCTACAGATGAAGGGGAGATTCGGCTGAAACGGATCCCAGTTTTCTTAACCGGGTGGATCACAGTATTCCAGGGCTCTGCCTGTGACCAACCAGTCAGCCAACTCTTTGGCTCAGCCTGAAGGGATGGACAGGTTTTCTGGGGACAAGGACACTTCCCACTGAGCTCCTATTTACTCTGCAAGCCAAGGTCCCGACTATGTCCTCGGCAAGCTCGCTGGGAAATGCTTTCAGTGTCAAGTTATGTGGTTTTGGCTGGTTAAACTGCAGGAATGTCTCAACAGATACCCGCAGATTTACCAGGTTTTTCTCTCCCTGGTCTGTGGCCAATAATCTCTGGAGTTATGGAGTAGGTTGAGTCCCCGCGCCCAGGGAGAAAGTGTGTATAGTATTCCATTCCACAGAGAATTTCCGTGTGTAACATACATTCATATGTGGAACTCTCAGTCTGTTATGGTGATGAGTTTTCCCATGTATCAGATATACCGCGGACCAACACCCTAAAAATGACATTCACCAAATTGTTGCATTGAATCCATCTCCCATTCACTGAAGCCAACCTGATCACCGATGTGTTAGTGTTGAATGTTGATTCTGAATCCTTAAACCATGAATATAAACCCATAGCACAGATTTCTCTGCTCCTCAGCAGATCAACCCAACGAAATACCACCTAAACTAACATATGTCTTCTCCGAGCTACAATTTACTTTCATTTCATCTGATCTAAACACTTACAATCCACTTACTGTATTGGGTGTCCGCCACCTTGTGGTCATGAATACAGGTGTAATATAACGAGGTGGATGACATCCAGCTCTACCGTTCTCGAATTCAAGATCCTTGTCCTCACCTTCAAGGCCATTCACGGCCTTGTCCCCCCACCTATCTCTCCGACCTGCTGTCTCCCTATCAGCCCACCCGTCCCCTCCGCTCAGCAGGCTCTGACTTGCTCCACGTCCATAGCCTTAACAGCCCTAACCATTGGTGGCCCGGCTTTCAGCCTCTCTGCTCCCACACTGTGGAACTCCAACTCCATCCAATGTCTCCTTGACGCGAAAGGCGCTATAGAGGTACAATTTTGTTGTTGTTGTTATATCACCCCCCCCCCCAACAATCAAATCACTCTTCTATCCCTCTGCCCTCTCCGAGCCTGGTTTCGCCAAGTTCCTCCACAGCAAACTCCCCTTCCTTACTCTACACAAACTCTAGATCATTAATAACACAGTCTTTGCCAAAACAAACTCGGTGAGACCATCAATGCCAGACTCCCCGCCACCCTGTTCCCCAATAAAACCTCAAATATTCTGGGACTTGAACCTGACACAGAACCTGCCGTTGCTGCCAAATGAGCCAATCTGATAGACAATGAAGAAATGGCCAGAGGTAACGCTCAGCTTGAAGAGGTGATGGGAGGAGGGAAACACAACCGCAAACACTGCTTATTGGCACAAATAGGTTTAGATCATTCTCACTCAAGACGAACGCAGTGATCTGGTCAGATCCCCCTCAAGCTGTGCTGAGGGCTCACATCACATCAGATATGTGGGGGGCAGGTTGTGTCTGTGTGCTCAGTGCCCTGGTGTCATGTAAGTTTATCTGGTTGCAATTTAATGATTATCACATCATCAGAGACAGTAAACGAGGCTAATGATTTTATTTTGTGTTTCCAGTTGGCTGTGAGGGCTTTACCTTGTCACAGCCCATGTCCATGATCAAGAATGAAGGAAAAATAGCAATGATTCCCTGTGAAATGAAAAATAAATCAATGGGCAATGACTATGTTCACTGGTACCGTGAGAATCCCGGGAAGGGGCTTCAATGGATCCTGTATTATCACTCACAAGGCATGGCAGAAAGCTCGCCTGATTTTTCAAGCCGTTTTTCTGCTGAAAAGAATGTGGACTCGTGCAGTCTCACAATCACAAGCCTCAACTCGGCTGACACTGGCACTTATTATTGTGGTGTCTGGGATTCCCACAGCAGCTGCAAACACACAACAGATCGTACAATAACTTGCCTCTCACTCGGAAGCCAACACGGCTGCAGTTGGGTGTCAGTGCAATTGAGGGGGAAACTGTGAACTGCAGCAGAGAGACCCCAGCCTGGGCAATGCTGAAGGGTGTGGTCCAGATAATGGGCAGTTTCCCACTGTAAAGAGGGCGTCGCGGTCATTGTATTGAGCTATTCGAAATCCTCTACTTACAATACGATTAGGAGTTTCTCCTGGTGTCAGGGCCACTAATCCCCACGAATAATATCGATGATTGACTTCATGGCTGTTTGTGGGACACGGTTGTGCCAAAACGTGTCTGCCACATTGACCTACAAAGCACTGTGATTATATGTTCCACTGCAGCACATCAAGCTCTTTGGCTCGTCCTCCCAATGATAAAGGCACTGTATCAAAAGTAAATATTATTTTATTTAATAAAATATAGCAACAACAAATTATAACTGTACGGTTAATTTCTCGTAGGGAGGACGTCCTAAGGCGCTGCACTGTCAGGGATTTTTATATCAAAAACCTAAAATCGTATTATTATTGTTAGGAACTTAATCCATTCTTCAGATATGTGGGTGGGGGGGAACACGTTGTGTCTCAGTACTGAGTGCCTTTGGTTTCACGTCAGTTTATCTGGATGCAATTAAATGATATTAATAATAATAATAATCCCTGCGTTTTGCTATTCCTTGATAATGATCATCACATTATCAGTGAGCAAAATATAATGAGGAATTGGTTTTGACTTTCCGGTGGACTGTGATGGTCTGTCCTTGAATCATACCAGATTCATGGTTAAGAAACCAAGCAGGACAGGAACGAGTACCTGCTCAGTGGCGGGTGGATCAATACAGATTATATATGTTCACTGGTACCTTGGGAATCCCGGGAAGTTTCAACAGGTCTCAGTTTGTTGAAGGGGAGATTGTGAGCTGCAGCAGAGAGAAAACAACCTGGTAAAATCTGTGCTATTCGGGACCCTGTTCAGTTTTAAGTGTGATTCGGGAAAACGGATTGAAAGGAGGGGGGCACTTTACAATTGTACAGTATTATAATTTCAGGCGTGTGAGGTAAAGATTCAGAAAAGTGCTATAGTCCCCCGTGACAATGTTATCAGAACTACTTACAAAAATGTATTTTGTTTTGTAAACGATCACACACTGTGCTTAGAAAAGGAATAAATCATCCGAAAACACTCTCTCGATAAAATGTAGTTCTTATCCAAATAAGACAATTCAGCTTGAATAATAATACTTGAGTTTGCTATAACGCCTTATCACATGGTTTAAACATTACTCCTCAAAGCGCCTTGAGGCGTCCCCCCAACGTTTAAAAACTTGGTTTACAGCTGTAATTGTGTGGTTGTTGTTTCTAAAAATGTTTTGTTTCGAGTGAAGTCCAGTGACTGTATCATATAAGTATACAGTATAAGACAATATATTTCAATTGCCATTGGCTTCCAATAATTCCATTGCCTGTAACATGTTTCTTTTTCAACAATACAGTTCTAAGCTATTCTATTTAATTTCACTAATATAAAGATGGGAGCTATCTGATCTGAACAGGTACAATCCACTTACTGTATTGGGTGGTCGCCACCTTGTGGTCATGAATACAGGGGTAAAGTTACACAAGTACTGTAATGCTTTAAACATCACAACATTACTGCCTTTACAAAGTGCGTGGTTGGCAGGTAAAATGATCTGCCATAAACCATAGTTGAGGAAAAGCCAATATTATACTTAAAATATTAAATATTAAACTTCAATTAACGTAAAGCCGGGAAAAATATAAATATTGGGGGTGTTTATGGAGAGAACACGAGAGTGTGACTAGATTAAGTGCCTTATTATAGAGCAAAATAGTAGTGCAGCCTTAGTGAGGTATTTCACTTGTTTCTATGCTGGAACATTCAGTGATTCTGTACCTTAAGCCAAACATCAAGACTGGCCAAGTCACTAAAAGTAAATATGGCTTTAATCTTTTGTTTGGTGCAACTTTATAAAAGCCTTTCAACATTCCTGTTGCAGATCTGTTTAAACAGAGGCAGGTTCAGGTCAGGCAGTGAACTGACCACAAATATACAGATTTTTAAACTAGTCAATAAATTCTACCTACTCTTAAAAAGAAACAAGTAGAGGGTATTGGTATATCCCTTCTCATTCATAAAGGGATTAAGGAGTATGGGGATAAGGCTGGAGTTGGAATGGAATATCAGTCATGATTGAATGGAGGGGCAGGCTTGATGGGCCGAATGGCCTACTCCTACTTGTTATGTTCTTATGTTATAAAATTGATAGTAAAGCTGACTAAAATATGAATTATAAGATCAAGGACGTTCTGTTGAACATAATTTCAAATTCCACCAACTAATCTCTAATTAAGAATCTGTAATAATCATTTACTGAGTCACTCCTGTCATTTCTATTTTTATTGAGACAATTTCAGGAAGGATGAAATCATTGGCAATAATAACATTGAAAGCAATAGGAGAGAACAAGATAATGTGAGAAGTGATGTTTACGAGCTTGAATTGTATAAATTGTAGAGGGCAGGAGGGAGCGTTTGAAAGAAGTGAAACCTATATATTAACATTCTTGACAAATATCTAATTTAATTCCACTCTCACAGTAGGTTAATATGGTTGGAGTTCCCAAACGTGTTTGATGTTCCACAAACTGATATCAACGAAAATACTATCGATCACAAATCCTCCGTATAACCATAATGTTTCTATCAACAGCTCTGGGTATGAACTATTGTCAATCTGCTGCTGTACCTGGGACATCCTCACCACAGGAAGGACTCTATGCAAATGTATTTCCATATCATATTGCTATGTATCTAATACCTTTCCATGTAAATGTTGTTCAGTGTCGAGTGGCATCTTCTGTAGCAAACTCAAGCGCATTTCCACCAGCAACAGTAGTTCCTAGTGAGCTACTTTGGCTAGGGTAGAGAGAAACTGTTTTTTCTAGAGTCATAATAATTCTAGAGTTCACCTGATTGAGGCAATGGGACATTGTTGATCATCTAACCCCAAAGACCTCAATATGCTGCGTCCCCCCAGTGTAAAGCAAGATTAGGAGCTCAGATACTGTGGGAATAAACTGCTATCAAATGAGCCAAGTTGCTAAACTAATGAATAAATGGCAAAGAGGTGAAGCAGAGCATCGAGTGTTACGCACTGAGGGGAGGAGGAAACAACCGCAAAACGGCTCTAATTGGTACAAACGGGTTTGGATCTTTCCCACAGCAACAAGCGCCAACTGAGATGGTCAAATTGGCTTGAAGCTGTCCCTGGGTCACACATGGTATCAAACATGCCGGGGACAGGCTGTGTCTGTTTACTCACCGTCTTGCTGTCGGGTAAGTTTATCTGGATGCAATTCAGCAGCCGCCACATTGTCAGAGAGACAGAGAGTAAACTAACCTAATGGATTGTTTTTATTTTTCCAGTTGGCTGTGATGGCTTTGCCTTGTCACAGCCCATATCCATCATCGCTAACCCAGGAACGGTAGCGAAGATTACCTGTGAAAAGAATGATATGAGCGATGACTATGTTCACTGGTACCGTGAAATTCCCGGGAAGGGGCTTCAATGGATGTTGTACTTTCATTCAAAGGACAAGAAAGATCACTCGCCTGATTTCCCAAGCCGTTTTTCTGCGGATAAACATGGGGACTGGTGCATTCTCACAATCACAAGCCTCAACTCGGCTGACACTGGCACTTATTATTGTGGTGTCTGGGATTCCCACAGCAGCTGCAGACACACAACAGATCGTACAATAACTTGCCTCTCACTCGGAAGCCAACACGGCTGCAGTTGGGTGTCAGTGTATTGAGGGGCAAACTGTGAACTGCAGCAGAGAGACCCCAGCCTGGGCAATGCTGAAGGTTGTGGTCCAGATACTGGGGAAGAACTGTACATCATGTGTTTCCGTCACTGTAATAAGCGGGAGGGGAAGAGTTGAAGAGAAATAAAATCAATTACAAATACTTCCATATAGAAACCTTAACCAACAAGTTTTAGTGCCAACAAATTCAATCTCCATTGGATGAAATTTGCTCATTGTAAAATGAAAAACAAACAAAGCTCAGTTGTTCCTCCTGTTCACCCCCTCAGAGTTGCACTGGACCATAACATATCAATTCTGCTTCATGTTACATGAAAGATCAATTCATATTTCTGTTTGCTTTAAAACATTCTAAATCTTCTGTTGGCAACAAGATGTGTCCCACAAACACTTGTCGATTGAAATGACCAATTTTATTTGTGTTTCTCCTAGAGCCCCCCACCACCACCCCACCCAAATAAAGCAGATTCAACAACAAAGTAAATCCCCAGGATATTATGTGGAATGATGAGATAGGCGAGGGGACGGGAGCAACACAACCACACAACAACCATAGTTGGCAGAAAGGTGATGTCACTTAAGTTTATCTGGATGCACTTAAATGATCATCGCATTATCAGAGAGTAAAATATAATAAGGAATTGTGTCTTTCCAGTGGGCTGTGATGGTCTTTCATTGACTCAGCCCATATCCATGCTCACGAAACCTAGCAGGGACAATAGATATTACCTGCTCAGTGCCGGGTGGATCAATGCAGATTATGTATGTTCATTGGTACCATGGGAATCCCGGCAAAGTGGTTTGAATGGAGTTTCCAGGAGTCTCAGTGTATTGAAGGGAAGGTTATTAAGTGCAGCAGAAAGAAAACAACCTGATAAAATCTGAACGTTTTGGGATCATGTTCAGCTTCATCTGTGATTCGGGAAAAAAAAATATTGAGAGAACGGAGGGACTTTGCAATAGTATTTTTCTCGGGAGGGTGGGGAGGTGAAGATTCAGAAAAGTGCCTTAGTCTAGGTGAAAATTGTCACCAGAGATATTTACAAAAATTATTATTTTACAAATTATCACAAAACGAATTAAATTATCTGAAAACACTCGCTCGTGAATACCGAGTTCTTAACCAAATAAGGCAATAATAATACTCTTTGCGTTTGCCATAACGCCTTGTCACATTCTCCAAACATCACTCCTCAAAGCGCCTTCAGACGTCCTACCAACGCTTAAAAACCTGCTTTACGCATGTAATTTTGTTGTTGATGATGTTTCTAAAAGCGGTTTTCGTGTGAAGTCCAGTGACAGTATTATGTAAGTGAATGGGACAATATATTTGAATTGCCATTGGCTTCCAAGAATTCAATTGACTGTAACATGTTTCTTTTTCAACATCAAATCCATTAAAGATCGCACACTCATATCACAATCTCCTGATCGTTCCTCTGAAAATATATATTTTAAGTATCTGACGTATTATTTTTCTCTGACGGAAAATGGAAGACTTTCAGACAAATGTTGTCGCTAACAGCTTTCTGGGTTGTGAATGCTGTCATATTTGTAAGACAAACTCAATATTTTTGAAGTGGAGGTTCAAATGTATCTAATAATCGAGTCCTGACCAAGACGATTTTCTTAATCGCCTACCCTGTGTTTATATCACCCGAACAATCAAATCCCCCCACTAAGCCTATGCCCTCTCCAGGCCTGGTTTCCCCAAGGTCCTTCTCACCAAACTTCACATTCTTACAATACAAAAATTCTAGATCATTAATAACACAGCACTGTATTTGCCAAAACAAGCTCCGTGAGACCATCAATATCAGACTCCACTGACATCCCATTCCCCAACAAAACCTCAAATATTGCGGGCCTTGAACCCACAACCTTCTGACACAGAACCTGCGGTTGCTGCCAAATGAGCCAATCTGATAGACAATGAAGAAATGGCCAGAGGTAACGCTCAGCTTGAAGAGGTGATGGGAGGAGGGAAACACAACCGCAAACACTGCTTATTGGCACAAACAGGTTTAGATCATTCTCACTCAAGACGAACGCAGTGATCTGGTCAGATCCCCCTCAAGCTGTGCTGAGGGCTCACATCACATCAGATATGTGGGGGGCAGGTTGTGTCTGTGTGCTCAGTGCCCTGGTGTCATGTAAGTTTATCTGGATGCAATTTAATGATTATCACATCATCAGAGACAGTAAACGAGGCTAATGATTTTATTTTGTGTTTCCAGTTGGCTGTGAGGGCTTTACCTTGTCACAACCCTTGTCCATGATCAAGGAGAAAGGAAAAATAGCAATGATTCCCTGTGAAATGAAAGATAAATCAATGGGCAATGACTATGTTCACTGGTACCGTGAGAATCCCGGGAAGGGGCTTCAATGGATTCTCTACCACACGGGAACGAAGACAGAAAACTCGCCTGATTTCCCAAGCCGTTATTCTGCCTTTATAAGTGGGGACTCCTGCGCTATCAGAATCAAACGTCTCTCCTCGGCTGACACTGGCACTTATTATTGTGGAGTCTGGGATTCCCACATCAGCTGCAGACACACAACAGATCGTACAATAACTTGCCTCTCACTCGGAAGCCAACACGGCTGCAGTTGGGTGTCAGTGTATTGAGGGGGAAACTGTGAACTGCAGCAGAGAGACCCCAGCCTGGTCAATGCTGAAGGTTGTGGTCCAGATAATGGGAACATAAGGTTATAAAAATTAGGAGCAGGAGTAGGCCATTCGGCCCCTCGAGCCTGCCCCGCCATTCAATAAGGTCATGGCTGATCTTCTAATCTTACTCCACCTGCCTACTTTATCCCCATATCCCTTAATCCCTTTATTCACAAGAAATCTATAGAAGAACTATATGGCATGTGTTTCTGTCATTGTATTAAGCGGGAGGGGAAGAGTTAAAGGGGAACCCAATTTTAGTCACTCGGTCATTTTGCACCAATTGTAGTTTGCACCAATTGTAGTTTGCACAGCAATCATATGGTGAGCTTAAACAATAAAATCACATATCTGATATGATGTGTGGACTCTATAATAATAATCATTGCATTTGATACAGTGCTTTTCACGTCTTCTCGACGTTTAAAAGTGCTTCACAGAATATACCGTAAAGTGAATTGACTGTATATTTGTGGGTGAAACACTGCAGCCAATTGTGAACAGCAGTGTCCCACAAACAGTCTTGGATTGAAATGACCAATTTTATTTTTGTCTTTTTTACCGATTATTATTTGGCATGTAGAGTAAGGAAAGTTTCCCAAGGTTTCATCCTTACCTGCCTGGATTCGAACACTGGTCTCAGGCTTGTAGAGACGAGTGCTCTAACCACTGAGCTACAGGATTCCTCAACATTAATTACAATCACTTTGTAAGTGACTGTCTGATATCTAATTATCATATCTGATGTGATGTGTGGACTTTGTAATAAAACCAATTACAAACACTTTGAAATGGAAACATTAACAATTCAAGTTTAAAGACGAACATTTTCAATCACCATTGGGTGGCATTTACTAATTGTAAAATGAAAACCAACAAAGGTCAGCTTTTTCTCCTGTTCACCCCCTCTCGGTTGGATTGTAAACTATAACATATCAGTTCTGTTTGACGCTAGAGGAGAGATCAATAACCATCATTTTCACTTTTAAAAAATTCGAAATTTTCTGTTTAAAACAAGATGAGAAGTTTCTCCCACAGCTCCCAGCACCTACCCCCATAAAACACACACAGCAAAAGAGTAAATGCGCTCAGAGATTGTGTGGAACGATGAGATAGGCGAGGGGTCGGCAGAAACACAACCACACAATAACGGTAATTGGCAGAAAGAGGTTTCAATCATTCCCACAGATATGAAGCGCCAAGATCAGCTTCAAGATCCTCCTTGTCCACACATCACATCAGATATGTGGGGGGCAGGTTCTGTCTGTGTGCTGAGTGCCTTGATGTCCCGTAAGGTTATCTGGATGCATTTAAATGATCATCACATTATCAGAGAGTTAAATATAATAAGGATTTTTATTTGTCTTTCCAGTGAGCTGTGATGGTCTGTCCTTGACTCAGCCCATATCCATGGTCAAGAAACCCAGCAGGACAGTAGAGATTACCTGCTCCTTGGCGGGTGGATCAATGAAGATTATGTATGTTCCCTGGTACCGTGGGAATTCCGGGAAAGTGGTTTGAATGGAGTTTCCAGGAGTCTCAATGTATTGAAGGGGAGGTTGTTAACTGCAGGAGAGAGAAACCAATCTAGTAAAATCTGATCGTTTGGGGATCATGTTCAGTTTCATGTGTGATTCGGAAAAATGAATTGAGAAGAAGTAGGGAGTTTTAAATTGTATTTTTCTCGGGGTGTGAGATGAAGATTCAGAAAAGTGCCTTAGTCTAGGTAACAATCGTCATCAGTTATAGATACAAAAATGATAATTTTACAAACGGTCACAAACTGTGTTGATCAACGAATTCTATCATCTGAAAACACTCTCTCGTGAAAATCGCGGACTAAATAAGACAATTCATCTTAAATAATAATCCTCACTGCGTTTGCCATAACGTCGTTACATTGTAGAAACATCGCTGCTCAAAGCGCCTTGAGCCGTTATTACAACGCTTAAAAATTGGCTTTACACATGTCATTTTGTTGTTGTTGTTTCTCAGAGTGTATATAAGTGAATAAGAAAATATATTTGAATTGCCATCGGCATCTAAGAATTCCATTTATTGTAACATGTTTTTTTCTTCAAAAATATACTCCAATAAACATCGCACAGTCAGATGGCAGTCTGCTGATCATTCCTCAGGAAATGCATATTTTTAGTGTCTGACACATTTTTTGTCTCTGACGGTAAATGGAAGATTGTCAGACAAATGTTTTCGATAATAGCTTTCTAGGCTGTGAATACTGTCATATTTGGAAATATCTGTTGATATTGAGATGAACTCAATTTGTTTTAATGGAGTTTGAAATGTATTTTAAATTCAAGATCTGCCCAAGACCATTTTCTTAATTGCCTACCTCTGTCATTAAATCAGCCCCGACAATCAAATCCCTCCTCTATATATCTGCCCCGTCCAGGCCTGGTTTCCCTAGGTCCTCCTTACCAACCTTCCCATCATTGCTCCACTAAAACTCAAGACCATTAATAACACAATCTTTGCCAAAACAAGCTATGTGAGACCATCAGTGCCAGACTCCACTAACAATCTATTCCCCAGTTAAAGCCACAAATATTGTGGGCCTTGAACCCACAACCTTCTGACACAGAACCTGCGGTTGCTGCCAAATGAGCCAATCTGATAGACAATGAAGAAATGGCCAGAGGTAACGCTCAGCTTGAAGAGGTGATGGGAGGAGGGAAACACAACCGCAAACACTGCTTATTGGCACAAACAGGTTTAGATCATTCTCGCTCAAGACGAACGCAGTGATCTGGTCAGATCCCCCTCAAGCTGTGCTGAGGGCTCACATCACATCAGATATGTGGGGGGCAGGTTGTGTCTGTGTGCTCAGTGCCCTGGTGTCATGTAAGTTTATCTGGATGCAATTTAATGATTATCACATCATCAGAGACAGTAAACGAGGCTAATGATTTTATTTTGTGTTTCCAGTTGGCTGTGAGGGCTTTACCTTGTCACAGCCCATGTCCATGATCAGGGAGGAAGGAAAAACAGCAATGATTGTCTGTGAAATGAAAGATAAATCAATGGGCAATGATTATGTTCACTGGTACCGTGAGAATCCCGGGAAGGGGCTTCAATGGATGCTGTATTTTCACTCAAAGGAGAAGAAAGATCGGTCGCCTGATTTCCCAAGCCGTTTTTCTGCTGTTAAAAGTGGGGACCTGTGCACTCTCAGAATCGAAAGCCTCAACTCGGCTGACGCTGGCACTTACTACTGTGGAGTCTGGGATTCCCACAGCAGCTGCAGACACACAACAGATCGTACAATAATTTGCCTCTCACTTGATATCCGTTCGGGTGCAGTCTTCATTGCATTCAGGGAGAAGCTGTTAACTGCATTAGAGTGAACAATAATCACAAGGTGGGCTTCTAGACGAATAGAATTCAATTACAAACGTGGACAGCGTAATCGTTTCCTTAATAGGATAAATACAGCTTTGATACAACGCGTTTGTATTTCAATTTACTGTAAGTATTCATTCGAAAAATCCCAACAAAAGGTAGGACACAGGGATTAACTCCTTTCGCTTTTTGAGTAGTGCCTTGGGATCTTTAGCGTCCACCTGGACAAAGCAGACTGGATCTCGGGATAACGTTTCCCCTGAAAGAGGACAACTCCAACAATTCAGACCGGGTTGGTCAGCGCAGAATATATCGGATCCAAGTCCTGATGTAGGATTTAAAGCAACAAAGTTCTTACTTGGGGCAGACTACTACCAACTGAACCAGACTGCTGATTAAATATTAATTATGGAAAATGTATTAAGATCACGCCTCACTCCCTATTTGAATAAGACATGTGTTGTCCTCCAGTCCTTGGGGGGGCAGCGTCTGTCTTTCTACAAATCCTGAAATACCAATCAGATGAGTGGATTTTATTTTTCTGACAATTCTCGTGCCATTGGGGGAGGAACATCAACAGATCATCAGGGAGGTTCAGCTGAAGAAAATCCCCGTGTTCTTAGCCCGGCGGATCACAGTATTTCCGAGCCCTGCCTGC
This sequence comes from Hydrolagus colliei, assembly GCA_035084275.1. NCBI lineage: Eukaryota > Metazoa > Chordata > Chondrichthyes > Chimaeriformes > Chimaeridae > Hydrolagus > Hydrolagus colliei. Next base: position 116,479,939 of record CM068743.1, read on the forward strand.
GACCAACCAGTCAGCCAAATCTTCGGCTCAGTCTGAAGATGTGTACCGCTTCTCTGGGAACATGGACTCATCACAATCAGCTCCTATTTACTGTACAAGTCCTGGCTAATGGGGTGGTCCTTGTTGGGTAAGCTTGCTGGGCAATGCTGTGGTTATGTGGTTTTGTATTAAACAGCAAGACTGTCTCAATAGATACTCATGGATTGGCCATCTTTGGATGTCTAAACCGTGGCCAATAATCTCTGCAATTAGCAACTCTCGGTCTGCTCTGGTGATGCGTTTTCCCATGTATCAGAAACACCGCTGACCGACCCCCCTTAAAAAGTACATTGATAAATAGCATCCGTCTCCCATTCACTGAAGCCAGCCTGATTTCCGATGTATCAGTGTTGAACGTTGATTCCGAATCCGTATACCACGACTATCAACGGGTAGCATAGATTTCTCCGCTCCTCAGCAGATCAACCCAAGGAAATATCACTTAAGATAACATGTGACTGCTCTGAGCTACTATTTACTTTCATTTAATCTAAAATGAAACCACAGACTGATCTCATCACTTACTGTATTGGGTGGTCGCCAACAACAACCACAACATTACATTTATAGAGTGCCTTACACGTAGGGAGGACGGGACCCGAGCAATGGAGAGGGACAGGGCAGTGGGGAGGGGTAGGATAGAATTAGGTGGGGGGGGAGAGAGTTGGGAGGGCAGCAGAAGGCATGGTCGAAGAGAAGTGTCTTAAAACCAGCCTTGAAGGAGGCAAGGGAGGGAGTGAGATGAAGGGATTGTGGGATGGAGTTCCAGAATGTAGGGGCAGAGAGGCTGAAAGCCTGGCCACTGATGGCGTGTCAGGCGAGGGACATGGAGCAGGCCTGAGCCTGCTGAACGGAGGGGGTGGGGAGGTTCATAGGAGGACAGAAAGACAGAGTGTTAGATGGGGGCAAGGCCGAGAATGACCTTGAAAGTGAGGACAAGGAACACAAATTCGATCCTCTAGGGCAGTGGTTCCCAATCTTTTGTGCTGAGACCCTAAATTGGTCACCAACAGGACTTCCCGACCCTTAGGGGGTGCCTGCTTGACTGAAGCGAAGCTCAGCCAAGACGATATCACCATCTCTTTTGTGGACTCAGCACAAATCACAAGTACGGTCTTTCATGCCAATTAGTCGGTGGTGCCGCCTCGGGCACTTTTCAGCATTAAAAAAGCATTTTCAGCATTAAAACAGCAACAACAAAAAAATTCTGATGACTCTCCGTGACCCTACAGAAGACTCCCGCGACCTTGATTTGGGTTGGGACCCGAGGTTGGGAACCACTGCTCTAGGGGATGGGAAGCCAAGGGAGGGAGTGATGTGCTCGCAGAGCTTGTGCCAGTGAGGACATGAGCTGCAGAGGATGATCTGCAGCTTGTGAAAGGAAGAACCATGAAGGCCGACAAGGAGGGAGTTTCCATAGTCATGCCTTGATGTGATGATCGTGTGGACTATGGTTTCGGCAGCCTGAGGGTTGAGTTTGACGATATTGCGAAGATGGTGGAAGGCAGTCCTGGTCATGTCATGTATGTGGGGGAGGAAGGACATTTCAGGGTCAAACCAGATGCCCATGTTCCTCAATGGCTGAGAGCGGTGGAGAGTGCAACCTTGGATGCTGATGCTGTCAGCACCTGAAGTGCAGAGGCACTGACGTGAGTAAATCCGGAGGGCCTCAGTCAGTCTTGCAAACATTCAGCTGGAGAAAGTTGTCTCTTGTGCAATTCAATGTCAGACAGGAAGGCAGTCCTGGAGTTGAGGGTGGAACTGGAAAGGTAGTGCTGGGTGTCATTCACATACACATGGAAATTTACCCCATGTCTGCGGATGATGTCCACAAGGAGGAGCATGTAGAGTGGTGAAGAGGAGGGACCAAGGTGTTAACAGTGAAACATGTGTGTTTACTAACTATTAGTAAAAAATATATAATTGTAGCTATTGAACCATAAAAATTATGGTTTAATTCAATGTAACCCTTGAATATATGTAATGGTTGTCATGAGCATTATGAGTAGTAAGGCTGTGTGAACCAGCCAAGTGAACCAGCCGTGTGTGAATCAGCCATGTGAACCAAGACCGACTCGAGTCAGGAAGATGTTAGGAGACTGGTAATATCCAGTCGATATCAGGAGAGCAGGACAATGAACAGAGAGAAGTAATCAAGAGAAAGTAACAGAAAATAGTTCAAGGTTAGAGTACATGGAAGGTTGCTACAGGGAAATAGGTTAGAGTAACATAAGAACGTAAGAACATAAGAATTAGGAGCAGGAGTAGGCCATTCGGCCCCTTGAGCCTGCCCCGCCATTTGATAAGATCATGGCTGATCTTCTGACCAAACTCTAATTACCTGCCCTATCCCCATATCCCCTAATCCCTCTATTTAAAAAAATCTATCAGTCTCAGCCTTGAAAATGTTCAAGAACTGAGCACCGACAGCCTTCTGGGGTAGTGAATTCCATAAATTCACTACCCTCTGAGTGAAAAAATGTTTCCTCAACTCTGTTCTAAAAGGCTGACCTTTAATTTTAAAGACTGTAACCCCTGGTTATAGATTCTACTACCAGGGGAAACAATCCCTCATTGTCGACTTGATCCAGCCCTTTAAAAATCTTGTATGTTTCAATAAGATCTCCCCTAATTCTTCTGTACTCTAAAGAATACAGCCCTAGTTTATTCAAGCTATCCTCATGGGTTAGTCCCCTCATCCCAGGAACTAACCTAGTGAATCTATGCTGCACCAGCTCTAAGGCAAGTATGTCCTGTTTTAAATGAGGAGACCAAAACTGCATTCTAGGTGCGGCCTTACCAAGGCCCTCTACAGTTGCAGCAAGACTTCCCTACTCTTGTACTCTAAACCTTTGCAATGAATGCTATCATGCCGTTCGCCTTCTTGGTTGCTTGCTGTACCTGCAAACAAACTTTTGTGACTGGTGTACAAGGACACCCAAATCCCTCTGAACACTAATATTATCTAATTTCTCCCCTTCTAGAAAATAATCTGTTTTTCTATTTTTGCTCCCTCGGTGAATAACTTCACACTTCCCCACATCAAAATTTCCTCTGCCACCTACCTGCCCACTCTGATAGCCTATCTATATCCCATTGCAATATTTTTGCATCATCATTAGAGCTCACTCTCCCACCTAGTTTAGTGTCATCCGCGAATTTAGATTTGTTACATTCAATGTCCTCATCTAGATCATTGATGTAAATTGTAAATAGCTGAGGCCCAAGCACTGATCTTTGCGGCACTCCACTAGTCACATCCTGCCAATTCGAGAATGACTCATTTATGCCTACTCTCTGTTTTCTACGCATTAGCCACTCTTCAATCCATGATAATATGCTCCCATTAATCCAGTGAGCCTTAACCTTGTGCAATAGCCTTTTATGTGGCACTTTGTCAAATACCTTCTGAAAATCTGAATATACTACTCTACTGGTTCCCCCCTATCTAACCTGCTAGATACATCCTCAAAAAACTCTAACAGATTAGTTAAGCATGACTTCCCTTTTGTAAAGCCATGTTGACTCTGCCTATTTTTGTTATGGTCTTCCAGGTATCCCATAACGACATCCTTAATTAAGGATTCAAGAATTTTCCCTACCACTGATGTCAGATTAAGTGGTGAATAATTTCCCACCTTTTCTCTCCCACCCTTCTGAAATAGTGGCGTTACATTTGCAATCTTCCAATCACTGAGAACCGTTCCAGAATCAGTTTGTATAAGCAGGAGAGGGAAAGGAATGCCAAGCCAAGGTTATTCCTCCTAAGATTAATTGAATTAGCTGGACAGAAGACCTCTCGTGAGAATGAGAGGTGCTGACTTGTTAATTCAATTAAGAAGACCAAAAGGTCCCAATCAGGTACTGTACTCATAATCGGGTACTCATATCACATATATATTGTCTGAACGCTGCTAAAAGGTACAAGACTAGAAACTGGAGAAGGTTTTCAGTGAGTCTACTCTTAAATTGGTCAACTTAAGTCAGTTAACTTTTTGGTCAATTGGTGGACTCTTCAATGGAAGAGCAGGAGAACCGGAAAAAGAGAGCTTGGGCACAGAAGCTACACTCTGTGTAGGCTCTAAACTGGGATTCAGAGACCAGCAGCTGAATCACAAATCCAGTTGATCACGCTGATCATTTGAGCGTTGCAAGGGACGAGGCAGAGAACTTCGGTCAAGCAGACTAACCAACTATCTGATGTAGGACGTCTAGCAACATCTTGTGTAGGGAGGAAAGAGAACAGTGCCGAGGCTGAAGAGAGAGGGAGAGAAAGTGAGAGTGTCCTGCATTTACAGCTACAGCAGCAGAGACACTGCCCAGAGGGAAAGTAAGAGAAAGAGAATGAACAATCTGTCCTGCAGCTACCACTACAGCAACAGAAATATCATTCACTCGAGAGGAGTGAAAGGGTAGAGCGAGAGCTGAATGGGTATCACTGTATAATCCAATCTTGGGCTGCCCCATACTCACCCACATGCACCCAGCTTACAGTCACACAACAATCATGGATAGTTTTGATTACAGTTAACTGATGTTTAACCGCCATTACCTCACTTTGAAAGCCGCTGCAAGCCTCATCCATGCCTTCATTACATTGGCTCGATTATCCAAATGCCTTGCTGATCGGCCTCACCAATTCCTCCCTCTGCAGCCTGCAGTTAATCCAAAACTCTGCAGCCCATGTCCTCTACCATTCCAAACTTCATGACCCCATCTCCCCCATCGTTGTCCGACTCCATTGGCTCCCCATCACCCAGAGAATCCAAATCAAGATCCTGGTCCTCACATATAAAGCCCTCCTCGACCTCAGCCCACCCTACATCTGTGACCTCCTATCCCTTTACCAACCTGCCTGCCCCCTCCTCAGCAGACTCCGGCCTGCTGCATGTCCCCCGACCATTGACTTGAGAGCCTTCAGTCACTCTGCCCCCAACCATCCCGAAGAGCATCCACCTCGCACCCTCCCTGGCCTCCTTCAAGTCTCGCCTCAAGACTCTCCTCTTTGATGGTCCCATCGGCGACTACTCCCCGCACGCCCCTGTCCTTAGCTCGGGTCTGAAGCAGTAACCTGTCCAGCGCTTTGGGACGTCCTCCTGACGTGAAGGCGCTATACAAATGTAATTTTATTGTTGTTGTTGTGTTTTAACCTTGTGTGCATTATATTAATGATTTTATAAGTAAATTGCATCGGGATAATATGCATCGGTTGTTCTAATAAAGTTGTCTCGAGAGTATGGGAGTTGTGATTCAGTTGTTCTGATCCAAGAGTGCAATATGCGTGACAAATAGCCTTTAATGTGCGACTATCACTGATCAGTTGTTTTCTACTTATGCTGTTGTTTTTTTATTACTAATTGTGTAGTTAATAAAATTCAAGCTTCTTTATACTCCAATCTCTGACTGACTATCAAAAATTGTTTTTACCAAGGACAAAGCCCGGGGGAAGGTTGAGGTGTGAGGAGAGGCGGTGGAGGAGGATTGTATGGTTCACGGTGTCGAAGGCGGCGGATAGTTCGTAGATGCCGTGGAGGCAGAGGGAATCCTGGTCACAGATGGTCAAGGTATCATAAGCGGTCTTGACCAGAGCAGTTTCTGTGCTGTGGGCAGCAGCGAAACCTGATTGGAGGGGCTCGTGGAGGAAGTGGGATGAGAGAAAGGAGCAAAGTGGTCATCTAATACAGGTGTAAAGTAACAAAAGCAATGCTTTAAAAAACACAACATTACTGCCTTTACAAATTGGGTGGTTGGCAGGTAAAATGATCTGCTCATAGTTAAAGAACCATGGTTAAAGAACAGCCAATATTATACTGTACTTCAAATAACGTAAATCCCGGAAAAATAAAAATATTGGGGTGTTTATGGACAGAGCTGGCGAGTCTGATTAGATTAAGTGCCTCATTATAGAGCAAAACACTTAGTGAGCCAATTGGCTCGTTTCTATGCTGCAACATTCTGTGATTCTATACCTTATGCGAAAGATCAAGACTGGCCATGTCACTGGAGGTAGATATGGCTTTAATCTTTTGTTGGTGGAACTTGATGAAAGTCTTTCGACCTTCCTTTGGGAAACCCATTTTAGCGGAGGCAGATTTAGAGCAGGCAGCGACCACAAAGATACACATTTTTGAACTGGTCAACAAGTTCTCGGTGTTCCAAAGAGAAACAAGTAGAGGCAATGGCTATATAAATATTGATATATATTTACCGTGGGAATCCCGGGAAGGAGTTTCAATGGATTCTCTATTAACGCTCAGAAACTCGGATGGAAACATCGCCTGCTTTTTTAGAGCGTTTCTCTGCTGTTAAAAGTATTCAATTATAAAACCGGACCAGGATGACAATTTTGTTGGTGTCTGGCATTCACACAGCACTCGCAGACACACAAGATATCGCAAAAAATGTTGTCCTTATTGGAAGATTAACTCGGTTGCAACTGCGTCTCAGTGTCTTTAGTGAAGGAGACATTGTTTAATTGCGGCGACTGTCAAATGTTCTCTCCAGAACTCACTTATTTAAAATTAAATCCACTAAAGTTTGCACTTACACATCACACTCTCCTGCTCATTACCTCGAAATGCACATTTTAAATATGTGACATACTGTATGTGTTACTTCGTTCTGAAATTAAATGGAAGATTGTGAAATGGATGTTTTCGCCAACACTTTTCTGGGTTGCAAACATTCTAATGTTTATATACATAGACATAGCCTAGTGATAAATCCATTGTATCATAAACTCAATATTTTGTAGTGAAGATTGAAATGTGTTTTAAAATCACATTTTTCTCATGACCATTTGCTTATTCGCCATCTCTGTCCTTATATCATTCCCAACAATAAAATTCCTTTTTACATGCCTCTGTCCTCTCCAGGCCTGGTTTCCCTAAGGTCCTCCTCACCAACCTCCCCATCCATACTCTACACAAACTCTAGGTCACTAATAACACAGTCTTTGCCAAAACAAACTCGGTGAGACCATCAATGCCAGACTCCCCGACACCCTGTTCCCCAATAAAGCCTCAAGTATTGTGGGCCTTGAACCCACAACCTTCTGACACAGAACCTGCCGTTGCTGCCAAATGAGCCAATCTGATAGAAAATGAAGAAATGGCCAGAGGTAACGCTCAGCTTGAAGAGGTGATGGGAGGAGGGAAACACAACCGCAAACACTGCTTATTGGCACAAACAGGTTTAGATCATTCTCACTCAAGACGAACGCAGTGATCTGGTCAGATCCCCCTCAAGCTGTGCTGAGGGCTCACATCACATCAGATATGTTGGGGGCAGGTTGTGTCTGTGTGCTCAGTGCCCTGGTGTCATGTAAGTTTATCTGAGTGCAATTTAATGATTATCACATCATCAGAGACAGTAAACGAGGCTAATGATTTTATTTTATGTTTCCAGTTGGCTGTGAGGGCTTGTCACAGCGCATGTCCATGACAAAGGAGGAAGGAAAAATAGCAATGATTGCGTGTGAAATGAAAGATAAATCAATGGGCAATGACTATGTTCATTGGTACCGTGAGAATCCCGGGAAGGGGCTTCAATGGATTCTCTACCACACTGGAACTAAGACAGAAATCTCGCCGGATTTCCCAAGCCGTTTTTCTGCTGTTAAGGGTGGGGACCTGTGCATTCTCACAATCACAAGCCTCAACTCGGCTGACACTGGCACTTATTATTGTGGAGTCTGGGCTTCCCACAGCAGCTGCAGACACACAACAGATCGTACAATAACTTGCCTCTCACTCGGAAGCCAACACGGCTGCAGTGTATTGAGGGGGAAACTCTGAACTGTAGCAGAGAGACCCCAGCCTGGGCAATGTTGAAGGTTGTGGTCCAGATACTGGGGAAGAACTGTACATCATGTGTTTCTGTCACTGTAACAAGCGGGAGGGGAAGAGTTGAAGGGGATCCTTATTTTAGTCACTCAGACATTTTGCACCAATGGGAGATTGCCCCCAAATCCACGTTGGGCTTGTAAACGAATAAAATCTCATCTGATGTGATGTGTGGACTTTGTAGTAAAACCAATTACAAAACACTTAGAAATGGAAACCTTAACAATTCAAGTTTAAAGAGGAACATTTTCAATCACCATTGGGTGGCATTTACTAATTGTAAAATGAAAACCAACAAAGGTCAGCTTTTCCTCCTGTTCACCCCCTCTCGGTTGGATTGCAAACTGTAACATATTAGTTCTGTTTGACGTAGAGGAGAGATCAATACTGTTTAAATTTTTTTCACTTAAAAGATTCTAAATATTTTGTTTGAAAGAAGATGAAAAGTTTCTCCTGGAGACCCCAACCCCATAAAACACATACAGCAAAATAATAAATATATCCAGGGATCGTGTGGATTGATGGGGTAGGCGAGGGGAGGGGGGGGTGGGGACACACAACCTCACAACAACGGTAGTTGGCAGAAAGAGGTTTCAATCATTCCCACAGCATAAAGCGCGAAGTGAACTCATCCGGTCAGCTTCACGGTGTTCCTTGTCCACACATTACATCAGCCATGTCGTGTCTGTGTGCCTTGATGTCACATAACTTTATCTGGATGCATTTAAATGATCATCACATTATCAGAGAGTAAAATACAATCAGGTATTATTTTTGTCTTTCCAGTGGGCTGTGATGGTCTGTCCTTGACTCAGCCCATATCCATGGTCAAGAAACCCAGCTGGACAGTAGAGATTACCTGCTCAGTGCCGGGTGGATCAATGCAGATTATGTATGTTCCCTGGTACCGTGAGAATCCCGTGAAAGTGGTTTGAATGGAGTATCCAGGAGTCTCAGTTTATTGAAGGAGAGATTGTTAACTGCGAGAGAGAAATCAATCTGGTAAAATCTGGTTGTTTTGGGATCATGTTCAGTTTCATCTGGGATTGGGAAAAATGAATTGAGAGGAAGTAGAGAGTTTGAAATTGTATTTTTCGCGGGGATTTGTGGTGAAGATTCAGAAAAAGTGCCTAAGTCTCGCACTTGTCACCGGAGATAGATACAAAAATGATTATTTTTCACATGATCGCAAACTGACCTGATAAACGAATTAAATCAGCCGAAAACACTCTCTCGTGAAAACAGAGTTCTTACCCAAATACGACAATAAAATGTAAATAATACTCGTTGCATTTGCCATAACGTCTTGTCATGTTGTCCAAACATCATTCCTCAAAGCGCCTTGAGCCGTCCTCCCAATCGCTTAAAAACCTGCTTTACACGTGTAGTTTTGTTGTTGTTGCTTAGCATAGTGTTTTTCAACTGAAAAACATAACAGTTCAGAGTGACTGTTATGTAAGTAAATAAGACAATATATTTGAATTCCTATTGGCTTCCGGGAATTCCATTGACTGTAATCGCCTTAATCGCCTACCTCTGTCCTTATGTCACTCCAAACAACCAAATCCATCCTCTTTGCCCCTGCCCTCACCAGACCTGATTTGACAAGCCCTCCTCACCACTCTTTCAATCCTTACTCTACAAAAACTCCAGACGATTGATAACACCGTCTTGCCTGAACAAGCTATGTGAGATCATCGATGCCAGACTCCACTAACACCCTGTTCCCCAATAAAGCCTCAAATATTGTGGGCCTTGAACCCACAACCTTCTGACACAGAACCTGCCGTTGCTGCCAAATGAGCCAATCTGATAGACAATGAAGAAATGGCCAGAGGTAACGCTCAGCTTGAAGAGGTGATGGGAGGAGGGAAACACAACCGCAAACACTGCTTATTGGCACAAACAGGTTTAGATCATTCTCACTCAAGACGAACGCAGTGATCTGGTCAGATCCCCCTCAAGCTGTGCTGAGGGCTCACATCACATCAGATATGTGGGGGGCAGGTTGTGTCTGTGTGCTCAGTGCCCTGGTGTCATGTAAGTTTATCTGGGTGCAATTTAATGATTATCACATCATTAGAGACAGTAAACGAGGCTAATGATTTTATTTTGTGTTTCCAGTTGGCTGTGAGGGCTTTACCTTGTCACAGCGCATGTCCATGATCAAGGAGAAAGGAAAAACAGCAATGATTCTCTGTGAAATGAAAGATAAATCAATGGGCAATGACTATGTTCACTGGTACCGTGAGAATCCCGGGAAGGGGCTTCAATGGATTCTCTACCACACAGGAACTAAGACAGAAAAGTCGCCTGAATTTCCACGACGTTTTTCTGCTGCTAAAAGTGGGGACTCGAGTAGTCTCAGAATCATAGCCCTCACCTCGGCTGACACTGGCACTTACTATTGTGGTGTCTGGGAGTCCCACAGCAGCTGCAGACACACAAGAGATCGTACAATAACTTGCCTCTCACTTGATATCCCTTCGGCTGAAGTTGTACCTCCGTGTTTTGAGGGGGAAACTCGTACCTACCTGCATCAGAGTGAACACAGCCTGGTCATTGCTGATATATTTGGTCCAGAAACACTTAATTAACTATAATGAGTGAGTTGCGTTCGTTGTATTAACAAAACGCAACGAGTTACAGGGGAACCTTATTTCAGTCACCCTGACATTTTGCACCAGTGGCACATTGCACAACAATAATCACAAGGTGGGCTTCTAAACTAATAGAATTCTATCACAAACATGAAACACAAATCCTTCCCCAAATAGGATAATTCCAGTTTTGAAAATAGCACATTTGTAAATCAATTATCTGTATTTGAAGCGCTCTGAGCGCCGTCCGGCGTGGAGGGCGCTATATCAATCGAAGTTGTTGTTGTCGTTGTTATAGGTTCATTTGAGAAATCCCATCAAAGTCTAGGACACTGGGATTAACTCCTTTCGCGTTTTGAGTAGTGCCTAGAGATCTTTAGCGTCCACCTGGACAAAGCAGACTGGATCTCGGGATAACGTTTCCTCTGAAGGACAACACCTCCAACAATACAGACCGGATTAGTCCGCGTAGAATATATCGGATCCAATGCCTGAAATGGGACTTGAACCTACAACCCGCTTACCCAGAGGCGAGACTGCTACCAACTGGACCAGGGGGATGATGAAATATTGAATGTGAAACATGTATCAAGCTCACGACTCACTCCCGATTTGAATAATGCATTTGTTGTCCTCCAGTCCGTGGGTGAAACTTCTGTGTTTATACAAATCCTGAAATACCGTCCAGAGGAGTGGATTTCATTTTTCTGAGATGTGTGTGCCCTTGGTGGTGGGATATCTACAAATCGAACGGCAGGATCAGCCGAAGAAGATCTCACTTTTCTTAACCGGGCAGATCACAGTGGTCCAGAGTCCTGACATTGACCGACCAGTCAGCCAACTAGAGTCGCAGCCTGAAGGGGTGGACAGGTGCTCTGTGAATAAGGACACTTCTCACGTGAAAGGCACAATAGAAGTGAAATTGTGTTATTGTTGTTCCACCGAGTTCATATTTACTCTGCAAGACAAAGTCCTGACAAGTATAATGGTCCTTGTTGGGGAAGCTCACTGGGCGATGCTTTCAGTGTCAAGTTTTGTGCTTTGAGTCTGATAAACTGCAGGAATATCTCAAAAGGTACTCATGGATTTACAAGCTACAGTTTAAATTGTGGGCAATAACCTCCAGAGTTAGGGAATAGGGTGAGTCCCTCCAGAGATACACTGTATATTCCATAGCGAATTTCCATGTGTAAGAGACATACATACATGGAACTCTCAGTCGCTTTGGTGAAGAGTTTTCCCATGTATCAGATATACCGCTGACCGACCCCCTAAAAAGTACATTTACCAAATTATGAAAATAATCCTTCTCCCATGCACTGAAGCCAGCCTGATCTCTGCTGTGTCGGTGTTCAGTTTTGATTCCGAATCCTTAAACCACGATAACCAACTCCTAACAAAGATTCCTCCTCTCCCCTCCCACCCCGACACACACACACACACACACACTCAGCAGATCAACCCTACAAATACAGAATTCAACAAATGACTTATCTGAGCTACAATTTATTTTCATTTAATCTGATCTGAACAGGTGCAATCGGGTGGCCGCCACCTTGTGGTCATGAATATAAGGGTAAAGTTACACAAGTACTGTAATGCTTTAAACATCACAACATTACTGCCTTTACAAAGTGGGTAGTTGGCAGGTAAAATGATCTGCCATAAACCATTGTTGAAGAACAGCCAATATTATACTTAAAATAACGTAAAGCCGGGGAAAATATAAATATTGGGGTGTTTCTGGAGAGAGCAGGAAAGTATGATTAGATCAAGTGCCTTATTATAGAGCAAAACACCAGTACAGCCTTAGTGTGCTCATTGGCTTGCTTCTATGCGAAACCATTCAGTGATTCTATAACTTAAGCCAAGCATCAAGACTGGCCTAGTAACCATCAGTAGATCTGGCTTTAATCTTTTGTTTGGTGCAACTTGATATCAGCCTGACATTCCTGTCGAAGATCTGCTTAAACGGAAGCAAATTTAGAGCAGGCAGCGAACTGACCACAAATATACAGATTTTTTAACTGGTGGTCAATAAGTTCTACATGCTCGTAAAAACAAACACGTAGAGGGTATTGGTATACAGTATAAAATTGATAGAAGAGCTGATTAAAATAGGAATTATAACATTAAGGACGTTCTTTTGAACAGAATTTCCACCAACTAATCACTAATTAAGAATCTGTAACAATCATTTTCCGAGTCACTCCTGTCGTTTCTATTTTTATTGAGAGAATTTCAGAAAGGAAGATATCATTGGCACTAATAACATTGAAAGGAATAGGAGAGAATAAGATAATATGAGAAGTGATGATTAGGTGATCCCAAGTTTGAATTGCATAAATTGTAGACGGCTCCTGTGGCTCAGTGGTTAGAGAACTCGTTGTACAAGTGTAAGACCCGTGTTCGAATCCAGGCAGGTCAGGGCGAAACCTTGGGCAAGTTGACTTACTCCACATGCCTAATAATAATCCATCCCCAAAAACCACAATAATAAAAAATTATCATTTTCAATCCATGACTGTTTGTGGGACTGCTGTGTGCAATTGGCTGCCACGTTTCGCCCACAAATATAAAGTCAATTCACTTTACAGTATATTCTGTGAAGCGCTTTGAGACGTCTAGAAGCCGTGAAAAGGCGCTATACCAAATGCAAGGATTATTATTATTGAGGATATTGTGGTTTGAGTTCTCGAACGCAATATCAAATGCGAGGATTTGAGGTTTCGCAAACTGATACAAACGAAAATGCTATCGAACCCCAATCCTCTATACAATCACAATTCTTCTATCAATAGCTCTTGCTTTGACTTATTGTCAATCTGCTGCTGGGCTTGGGACGTGCTCCCCACGTGAACGACGCTATGAAGATGTCATGTTGTTGTAGGAATGGTCAGGGAATAATTTCCATATCATGTTGCTATATATCTAGTAGCTTTACATGTAAATGTTATTCGGTGTGTGGAGTGACTTCCTTGGTGCAAACTCAGTTCCATTTCCACCAGCAAGTTCTCTATCACATAGTGAGCTAATTCGGCAACGACAGAGATAATCTTTTTTTTCCAGAGTCATAATACTTGTAGAGTTCACCTGATTGAGGCAACGGGACCTTGTTGAACATCTAACCCCAAAGACAGTACCTCCGGCTATGCTGCGTCCCCCCAGTGTAAAGCAAGATTAGGAGCTCAGATACTGTGGGAATAAACTGCTATCAAATGAGCCAAGTTGCTAAACTAATGAATAAATGGCAAAGAGGTGAAGCAGAGCATCGAGTGTTACGCACTGAGGGGAGGAGGAAACAACCGCAAAACGGCTCTAATTGGTACAAACGGGTTTGGATCTTTCCCACAGAAACAAGCGCCAACTGAGATGGTCAAATTGGCTTGAAGCTGTCCCTGGGTCACACATGGTATCAAACATGCCGGGGACAGGCTGTGTCTGTTTACTGACCGTCTTGCTGTCGGGTAAGTTTATCTGGATGCAATTCAGCAGCCGCCACATTGTCAGAGAGACAGAGAGTAAACTAACCTAATGGATTGTTTTTATTTTTCCAGTTGGCTGTGATGGCTTTGCCTTGTCACAGCCCATATCCATCATCGGTAACCCAGGAAAGGTAGCGAGGATTACCTGTGAAAAGAAGGATATGAGCAATGACTATGTTCACTGGTACCGTGAAATTCCCGGGAAGGGGCTTCAATGGATGTTGTATTATCACTCAAAGGGCAAGAAAGATCACTCGCCTGATTTCCCAAGCCGTTTTTCTGCGGATAAACGTGGGGACTCGTGCATTCTCACAATCACAAGCCTCAACTCGGCTGACACTGGCACTTATTATTGTGGTGTCTCGGATTCCCACAGCAGCTGCAGACACACAACAGATCGTACAATAACTTGCCTCTCACTCGGAAGCCAACACGGCTGCAGTTGGGTGTCAGTGTATTGAGGGGCAAACTGTGAACTGCAGCAGAGAGACCCCAGTCTGGGCAATGCTGAAGGCTGTGGTCCAGATTCTGGGGAAGAACTGTACATCATGTGTTTCCGTCATTGTAATAAGCGGGGGGGGGGAAGAGTTGAAGAGAAATAAAATCAATTACAAATACTTCCATATAGAAACCAATTCAATCTCCATTGGGGGCAATTTGCTCATTGTAAGATTAAAACAAACAGAGCTCAGTTGTTCCTCCTGTTCACCCCCTCAGAGTTGCACTGTACCATAACATATTAATTCTGCTTCATGTTAGATGAAAGAAAAATAAACCTTTTTTTGCTTTAAAACATTCTCAATTTCTTGTTGGCAACAAGATGTGTCCCACAAACACTCGTCGATTGAAATGACCAATTTTATTTTTGTTTCTCCTAGAGCCCCCCCAACACCAACATCCCCCAAATAAAGCAGATTCAACAACAAAGTAAATCCCCAGGATATTATGTGGAATGATGAGATAGGCGAGGGGACGGGAACAACACAACCACACAATCGTCCTCCCAACGCTTAAACATCCCGCTTTACACATGTAATTTTGTTCTGGTGATGTTTCTGAAAGTGGTTTTCCGGTGAAGTCCAGTGACATTAAATGTAAATGAATAGGACAAGATATTTGAGTTACCATTGGCTTCCAATAATTCCATTGGCTGTAATATGTGTCTTTTTCAACATTAAATCCACTAACGATCGCATACACAGATCACAGTCTCCTGATCATTCCTCTGGACAGGCATATTTTAAGTATCTGATATCTTGTTTCTCTCACTGTAAATTGAAGATTGCCAATAAATGTTTTCGCTAACTGCTTTCCGGGCTAGGAATACTTTCATACTTGGAAATATCAGTTGTAAGGCAAACTCAATCATTTTGTAATGGAGGTTGATATTAAATCTGGCCCAAGGCCGTTTTCTTAAATGCCTACATCGTTCCTTATATCACTCCCCCACCCCCACCTCCACCCCCAACAATCAGATCCCTCCTCTATGTCCCTTCCCTCTTCAGGCTCGGTTTCCGCGAGGTCCTGCTCAGCAACCTCCCCATCCTCACTTTACAAAAACTCCAGACCATTTATCTTCGACAGAATCAGCTCTGTGACACCATCACTACCACACTGCACTGATAATACATTCCCCAACAAAGCCTCAAATATTGTGAACCTGACACAGAACCTGCCGTTGCTGCCAAATGAGCCAATCTGATAGAAAATGAAGAAATGGCCAGAGGTAACGCTCAGCTTGAAGAGGTGATGGGAGGAGGGAAACACAACCGCAAACACTGCTTATTGGCACAAACAGGTTTAGATCATTCTCACTCAAGACGAACGCAGTGATCTGGTCAGATCCCCCTCAAGCTGTGCTGAGGGCTCACATCACATCAGATATGTGGGGGGCAGGTTGTGTCTGTGTGCTCAGTGCCCTGGTGTCATGTAAGTTTATCTGGATGCAATTTAATGATTATCACATGATCAGAGACAGTAAACGAGGCTAATGATTTTATTTTGTGTTTCCAGTTGGCTGTGAGGGCTTTACCTTGTCACAGCGCATGTCCGTGATTACGGAAGGAGGAAAGGTAGCGAAGATTTCGTGCACAAAGAATGATATGAGCAATGACTATGTTCACTGGTACCGCCAAAGTCCCGGGAAAGGGCTTGAATGGATGCTGTATTATCACTCAAAAGATAAGATGGAAAACTCGCCTGATTTTCTACGCCGTTTTTCTGCTGAGAAGCTTGGGGACAAGTGCATTCTCACAATCACACAGTCAAAAGCGAATGACGCTGGTACTTATTATTGTGGTGTCTGGGATTCCCACAGCAGCTGCAGACACACAACAGATCGTACAATAACTTGCCTCTCACTCGGAAGCCAACACGGCTGCAGTTGGGTGTCAGTGTATTGAGGGGGAAACTGTGAACTGCAGCAGAGAGACCCCAGCCTGGGTGAAGGTTGTGGTCCAGATACTGGGGAAGAACTGTACATCATGTGTTTCCGTCACTGTAATAAGCGGGAGGGGAAGGCTTAAAGGGGAACCTTATTTTAGTCACTCAGACATGTTTCACCAATGGGAGATTGCGCAGCAAACACATGACACGAATAAAATCAACTACAAGCCCTTAGAAATGGAAACCTGAGAATATTTTTCAATTCTCATTGGGAGCCATTTACTGATTGTAAAATTACACCCGAGAAAGTTCAGGCTTGCCGCTGTTCAACCCTTCAGAGTCGCGATGAAAACGATAACATGTCTGAAACACCACGAAACATCTTTTTCACTTAAATAATTCGAAAACTTCTATTTGCAGCAAGATGAGGCGTTTGTCCCGCTCCCGATAAATAGTCAGACAGGCAAGCACACCGATAGAAACAACGACAGACAGACAGACAAACAGACAGATCAAACAAGCAAATACAGTAGGACAAAAGCGTAAATGGGCGCAGCTGTTGTGCGGGCTGATGAGGTAGGCGGGGGGCGGGAGAAACACAACCTCACAACAACGGTAGTTGGCAGAAAGGGGTTTCAATCATTCCCACAGAATAAAGCGCGAAGTGAACTCATCCGATCAGCTTCTCTCTGTTCCTTGTCCACACATCACATCAGATATGTGGGGGGCAGGTTGTGTCTGTGTGCTGAGTGCCTTGATGTCACGTAGGTTTATCTGGACGTTTTGAAACGATGATAACAATAATAATTCTTGCATTCGCTGTTCCTTGATAATGATTATCACATTATCAGAGAGTAAAACTTAATAAGGAATTGTTTTTGTCTTTCCAGTGGGCTGTGATGGTCTGTCCTTGACTCAGCCCATATCCATGCTCAAGAAACCCAGCAGGACACTAGAGATGACCTGCTCAGTGGTGGGCGGATCAATGCAGAATTTGTATGTTCACTGGTACCGTGGGAATCCCGGGAAGGAGTTTCAATGGATTCTCTATTACCGCTCAGATACACTGAAGGAAACATCGCCTGCCTTTTCAGAGCGTTTCTCTGCTGTTAAAAGTGATCAGTCGTGTATTCTTACAATCATAAAACCCAACAAGGATGACAGTGCCACCTATTATTGTGGTGTCTGGGATTCACACAGCACTCGCAGACACACAACACATCGTACAATAACTTGCCTTTCAATAGAAGATCAACTCGGTTGCAGCTGAGTCTCAGTGTGTTCATTGAAGGAGCGATTGTTAACTGCAGCAGAGAAAAAACAAACACATCACATCGTCCACATATCACATCACAGAGCGTTTCTCGAAATCTTTATACAGTGAAGCACAGTGACTGTATTATGTTAATGAATAAGACACAGTATTTTAATTGCCATTGACATCCAACCATTCTATTGACTCTCATATATTTTGTCTAAAATTAAATCCACTAAAGTTCGCAATCACAGACCACACTCTCCTACTCATTACTGTGAATATTCGCACGTTAAATATGAGACATACTTCGTTCTGAAAGTAAGTGGAAGATTGTGCAACTAGAAACAGTTTTCTAGGTTACAAAAACTCTAATGTTTGTATACACAGCCATAGCCTCGTGGTAAATCCATTGTATCATAAACTTAATATTTCTGTAGTGAAGATTGGAAATGTGTTTTAAAATTACGTTTTTCTCAAGACCATTTTCTTATTCGCCATCTCTGTCCTTGGATCATTCCCAACAATAAAAATGCTTTTTACATGCCTCTGTCCTCTCTAGGCCTGGTTTCCCCCAAGGTCCTCCTCACCAACCTCCCCAACCATACTCTACACAAACTCTAGATCACTATTAACACAGTCTTTGCCAAAACAAACTCGGTGAGACCATCAATGCCAGACACCCCGACACCCTGTTCCCCAAAAAAGCCTCAAATATTGTGGGCCTTGAACCCACAACCTTCTGACACAGAACCTGCGGTTGCTGCCAAATGAGCCAATCTGATAGACAATGAAGAAATGGCCAGAGGTAACGCTCAGCTTGAAGAGGTGATGGGAGGAGGAGAAACACAACCGCAAACACTGCTTATTGGCACAAACAGGACAGGTTTAGATCATTCTCACTCAAGACGAACGCAGTGATCTGGTCAGATCCCCCTCAAGCTGTGCTGAGGGCTCACATCACATCAGATATGTGGGGGGCAGGTTGTGTCTGTGTGCTCAGTGCCCTGGTGTCATGTAAGTTTATCTGGATGCAATTTAATGATTATCACATCATCAGAGACAGTAAACGAGGCTAATTATTTTATTTTGTGTTTCCAGTTGGCTGTGAGGGCTTTACCTTGTCACAGCCCATGTCCATGATCAAGGAGGAAGGAAAAACAGCGAAGATTCCCTGTGAAATGGAAAATAAATCAATGGGCAATGACTATGTTCACTGGTACCGTGAGAATCCCGGGAAGGGGCTTCAATGGATGTTGTATTATCACTCAAAGGACAAGAAAGGTCACTCGCATGATTTCCCAAGCCGTTTTTCTGCTGAGAAACGTGGGGACCTGTGCACTCTCACAATCACAAGCCTCAACTCGGCTGACACTGGTACTTATTATTGTGGAGTCTGGGATTCCCACAGCAGCTGCAGACACACTACAGATCGTACAATAACTTGCCTCTCACTCGAAAGCCAACACGGCTGCAGTTGGGTGTCAGTGTAATGAGGGGGAAACTGTGAACTGTAGCAGAGAGACCCCAGCCTGGTCAATGCTGAAGGTTGTGGTCCAGATACTGGGGAAGAACTGTACATCATGTGTTTCTGTCACTGTAATAAGCGGGAGGGGAAGAATTGAAGGGGAACCTTATTTTAGTCACTCAGACATTTTGCTCCAATGGGAGATTGTACATCAATCATATGCTGGGCTTGTAAACAAATAAAACCACACATTTGATGTGATGCGTGAACTTTGTAAAAATAATTGAATTGTAATAACTTAGAAATGGAAAGCGTAACAATTGAAGTGTAACGGTGAACATTTCAATCTGCATTGGGTGCCATATACTAATTGGAAAAGTAAACCCTAGAAAGTTCAGGTTTGCCTCTGTTCACCCCTTCCGAATTGCAATGAAAATGATAAAATACTAATTCTGCTTGATGATATATGATGGACTATGAAACATCTGTTTCACTTAAATTTGTCTAAATCTTCTATTTACGGGAACATGCCGCGTTTCTCCTGCCCCATAAATAAATAGACAGACAGATGAAGCAAGCAAGCAAAGAAGCAAGCAAGCAAATACAGTAGGACAAAAGCGTAAATGGGCGCAGCTGTTGTGCGGGCTGATGAGGTAGGCGGGGGGCGGGAGAAACACAACCTCACAACAACGGTAGTTGGCAGAAAGGGGTTTCAATCATTCCCACAGAATAAAGAGCGAAGTGAACTCATCCGATCAGCTTCTCTCTGTTCCTTGTCCACACATCACATTAGATATGTGGGGGGCAGGTTGTGTCTGTGTGCTGAGTGCCTTCATGTCACGTAAGTTTATCTGGACGCTTTGAAATGATAACAATAATTCTTGCATTCGCTGTTCCTTGATAATGATTATCACATTATCAGAGAGTAAAACTTAATAAGGAATTGTTTTTGTCTTTCCAGTGGGCTGTGATGGTCTGTCCTTGACTCAGCCCATATCCATGCTCAAGAAACCCAGCAGGACACTAGAGATGACCTGCTCAGTGGTGGGCGGATCAATGCAGAATTTGTATGTTCACTGGTACCGTGGGAATCCCGGGAAGGAGTTTCAATGGATTCTCTATTACCGCTCAGATACACTGAAGGAAACATCGCCTGCCTTTTCAGAGCGTTTCTCTGCTGTTAAAAGTGATCAGTCGTGTATTCTTACAATCATAAAACCCAACAAGGATGACAGTGCCACCTATTATTGTGGTGTCTGGGATTCACACAGCACTCGCAGACACACAACACATCGTACAATAACTTGCCTTTCAATAGAAGATCAATTCGGTTGCAGCTGAGTCTCAGTGTGTTCATTGAAGGGGAGATTGTTAACTGCAGCAGACAGAAAACAATCATATCACATCGTCCACATATCACATCACAGAGCGTTTCTCGAAGCGTTTTTATCGCGAAGTTCATTGACTGTATTATGTTAATGAATAAGACACAGTATTTTAATTGCCATTGACATCCAATCATTCTATTGACTCTCATATATTTTGTCTAAAATTAAATCCACTAAAGTTCGCACTTACAGACCACACTCTCCTGCTCATTACCTCCAAATGCACATTTTAATTATGTGACATACTGGATTACTTTACTGTGAAAGTAAATTGAAGATTGTGAAACGGATGTTTTCGCTAACAATTTTCTGGGTTGCCAACATTCTATACACAGCCATAGCCTCGTCATAAATCCATTGTATCATAAACCCAATATTTTGTAGTGAAGATTGAAATGTGGTTTAAAATCACATTTTTCTCATGACCATTTGCTTATTCGCCATCTCTGTCCTTATATCATTCCCAACAATAAAATTCCTTTTTACATGCCTCTGTCCTCTCCAGGCCTGGTTTCCCTAAGGTCCTCCTCACCAACCTCCCCATCCATACTCTACACAAACTCTAGATCACTAATAACACAGTCTTTGCCAAAATAAACTCGGTGAGACCATCAATGCCAGACTCCCCGACACCCTGTTCCCCAATAAAGCCTCAAATATTGTGGGCCTTGAACCCACAACCTTCTGACACAGAACCTGCCGTTGCTGCCAAATGAGCCAATCTGATAGACAACGAAGAAATGGCCAGAGGTAACGCTCAGCTTGAAGAGGTGATGGGAGGAGGAGAAACACAACCGCAAACACTGCTTATTGGCACAAACAGGTTTAGATCATTCTCACTCAAGACGAACGCAGTGATCTGGTCAGATCCCCCTCAAGCTGTGCTGAGGGCTCACATCACATCAGATATGTGGGGGGCAGGTTGTGTCTGTGTGCTCAGTGCCCTGGTGTCATGTAAGTTTATCTGGATGCAATTTAATGATTATCACATCATCAGAGACAGTAAACGAGGCTAATGATTTTATTTTGTGTTTCCAGTTGGCTGTGAGGGCTTTACCTTGTCACAGCCCATGTCCATGATCAAGAATAAAGGGAAAACAGCGAAGATGCCCTGTGAAATGAAAGATAAATCAATGGGCAATGACTATGTTCACTGGTACCGTGAGAATCCCGGGAAGGGACTTCAATGGATTCTCTACCACACAGCAGCTAAGACAGAAAACTCGCCTGATTTTCTACGACGTTTTTCTGCTGATAAAATTCGTGACTCGTGCACTCTCACAATCACAAAACCAGAACCGAGCGACACTGGCACTTATTATTGTGGAGTCTGGGATTCCCACAGCAGCTGCAGGCACACAACAGATCGTACAATAACTTGCCTCTCACTCGCAAGCCAACGCGGTTACAGTCGGTGTATTGAGGGGGAAAATGTTAACTGCAGAGGAGAGAACCCAGCCTGGTCAATGCTGAAGGTTGTGGTCCAGATACTGGGGAAGAACTGTACAGAGGAATTTGCGTTCATTTTATTTACAGTGTGGAAGTGGTTACATAGGAATCTTATTTAAGTCTTTCTGACATTTTGCACCAGTGGCAGATTGCGAATCAGTAATCACAAGGTGGGCATGTAAAGGAACAAATTGAATCACAAATGCATGAAAAACGTAATCGTTTCGCCAACACGATAATTCCAGGTTTGAAACGACACACTTACATTTCAGTTTGCTGCGTGTATTATTTCAAGATTAAGTCGCTTCTTGCTCGTCTCCCGTCCAACACAATCCATAAAATACAGCTCATTCAGAACTCTGCTGCTAGCATTCTTACCCGCACCAAATTTTGCTCGCTGACCATCCCAGTCCTTGCCAGACTTCACTGGCTCCCTGTCCCGGAGAGGATCGATTTCAAGATCCTCACTCTTGTTTTCTAATCTCTCCACTCCTCTGCACCCTCCTACCTCTCTGACCTCTCTCCCCAAAACAGAACCCATTGCCTTCGTCCTCTGGTTCTGGTCTCCTTAGCTCCACCATCAGCAACGGTGCCTTCAGCCACTCCGCCCCAAAGCTCTGGAACTCCTTTTCTCACTCCTTTTGCCTCGCTCCCTCTCTTCCTATCTTCAGGTCTCGGCTAAAGACATTTCTTTTCGACCGCACCTTCGGTCACCTTTTTCCCACTGCCTATGGCTCAGGCCCGGGATCCATTATTCTGAAGCGCTCTGAGATGCCAGTCGGCATGGAGGCCACTATATAAATTGAAGTTGCTCAACCTTTATGTGCTGTGGGCCTTAAATTTACAACCCTCTGACCCTCAGGCAAGCATGCTACAAATTGAGTCAAGCTAAGATCAAGCAAGATTGCAGATGGTATAAGTAGACATAAGGTTGACTTCAAATTCCAAGTACAGTGATTGGAATTAGTAGGAGAGATGAGTAGACAATGAACTGGGGTCAGAAGTAGTATCTTGGTATGCACAGCTGCAGTTTGCTCCGGCCACCCACATTGAAAATGGACTTGGCAAAACAGCAGGAATGTTGCCTGAGTAAATAGAATATATCTTGTAACATCAGACATTTTGAATTGATAGTTTGTGGAAAAACAGTGCAGCAATTTTGCTCCAGGATTGACAAAAAGACCCCCTTTAAAAGTGAGGTTAGTGAGAGGTGCCCAGGCATGTACTGTCATAAGTCTGAAACTTTATTTCAACAAACAGAAACAATCCTGGTAGAGACAGAATAGAATCTTTGTTCAGGTTGTCCAGTTGACCAGAAGGTGAATCTGAATTAAAATGTGGAGAAAGTCTACAACTGACCATTTCCTGGTCATCCTAATTAGAAGATTATGGGTTAAATAACCATCACAACAACAACAACAACAACAACAAC
The DNA here is from genome assembly GCA_035084275.1 of Hydrolagus colliei. Lineage (NCBI taxonomy): Eukaryota > Metazoa > Chordata > Chondrichthyes > Chimaeriformes > Chimaeridae > Hydrolagus > Hydrolagus colliei. Next base: position 116,503,284 of record CM068743.1, read on the forward strand.
AACAACTTGGATTTATATAGTGCCCTCTACCCCAGGCTGCATCTCAGATTGCTTCCCAATAATGGACCCTGGTGCCAAGCCAGGGGGAGGGGGAAAAAGGTGACCAAAAGTGCAGTTGAAAAGGTCTTTAGCTGAGACCTGAAAGTAGGAAGAGAGGGGCGAGGTGAAGGGAGTGAGGAAGGGACTTCCAGAGCCTCAAGGCGTAGTGGTTGAAGGCATGGCCGCCGATGGTGAAGCCAAGGATTTGGGGGACAAGGAGGAGGCCATACCCAGTAGAGCGAAGGCAACAGGTGCTGGTGAGGAGAAAGGAGGAGAAAGGAGAAAGGGGGTGCAGAGAAGTGGAGAGATTTGAAAACAAGAGTGAGGATTTTGAAATCGATCCTCTCCGGGACAGGGAGCCAGTGCAGTCTGGCAAGGACTGGGGTAATCGGGGAGAAGAGTTTGGTGGGGTAAGAATGCAGGCAGCAGAATACTGGATGACCTGGATTTTATGAATGGTAGCGGAGAGGAGACTGGCGAGAAGGGCATTTGAATAGTCCAACCAAGAGGTGGTAAAGGCATGGACCAGGGTTTTGTTGACTTTTGGGGTGTTTACACCAATAAATGTTTTTCCAACCATTTATTTGGGGTGAGGTGAGGTATAGGCGGAGAGGTTTTGGTGTGAAGTTTTGGTGGAGTTTGAGTCTTTGGGCCTTTGAACTCATAGTTTAGGATATTATTCCAATTCAGTGCTGGGGTGGGGGATTGGGTGGTGGGGGAAATACTGTATTAACAAAGATGCTTTCCATTAGATGAAACATTTAACTGAAGTGCCACTTGTCTATTCAGGTAGATGCCACTATTGAAAAGGAAATTTCTCCCAGTGCCCTGGTCAACAGTCCCTCGAAAAAATTGGTTATTCACTGCACTTGCGTTTGTAGGGCAATACATCATGCAAATTGACGGTGTTTGGCTGTGTTTGCCCTCAATCACTCCACCCCACAGTGAAAATATTGTGACGCTGATTCTGACATCTCAATAATAATAACAAGAAGAAGAAAAATTCTTGCATTTGACATTGCACCTATTACATCTTCTAGGGGTCTCAAAGCACTTCACAGAATGTAATGTAAAGTGAATTGACTCTGTGTTTTGCGGGCAAAATACAATGTAATATATCAAATGTAATGGTTATTACTAAAACATGAATGCACAGTGATTACAGCAACAACAAATTACATTTGTTATGTTCCTTTCATGCGAGGAGCACGTTCCAAGGAGCTTAAATAATAATAAAGGGAAAAGGATGAGAAGATCCGGGTAGAGCTAAAACATACAGTGTTTGCAGCTTAGCAACAGCTATGGATCTCAACAGAGGTGGCTCTCGAATTGGCCTGTGCTAACATTTTAATATCAGTGATGATTATTTGTTGATTGACAGTTTATCTGAAAATAGTAGTGTGAATTCATTCTTGTGCTGTGGTAGCTACTTACTGGGATGGTAAGTTTAATCCAATCTTATATTTGAAATTGCAGGAATTTATTTAAGGGTAGAAAAGTACTATATTTCCCTTTGTGAAACCTGAATTTCAAGATGTCAAATATTTACCTGTAAATTGGATTTCTATATGCTGGACATGGACACTAATCGATATGAACATCAATATGAATTTGTGGTTTGTGTGAATGTCATTCTTTAAATTTCATGAGCATATTGTAATTACTGTGCAAATAGAAAAATATAATTTTCTAAATAATTCAACTATTTTAGTACAGTATGTTTTGATAAATATTACACAATTCAATACAAACATAATGAGAATGTATTGAACACCCTTAGGTTGATAGACGTTGGGGTTGAAAAAGTGTTTGTCGGGAAAATAACAGGGTAAATGGTACCTCACACTGGATAAAGTGACTGCTCCAAGTAACGTAAAGAGCATCTAGAGAATTGTTTATCTCCCGAATAGTGTCCTACTGTCGAACCTCACCGTGGTTCACAAGCCACCTCCACTTGCACAGAGCCAGGAGCACTTCGCTCAAATTCGGCCTAACGGTCTGCCAGCATATCTGACATTGATAATGTTCCTGAAAGAGGGACAACTTTTTCCAGCTCAACGTCAGCAAGACTGAGGCCCTTCTAATTGGCTCACGTCAGTGCCTCCGCACCTCAGGCGTGGCAGCATCAGAATTCAAGGCTGCACTGTATCTCTCAAAGCCAATCAGGAACCTTGTTATCTTGCTTGACCCTGAACTGTCCTTCCTTCCTCACATCCAGACAATGACCAGCACTGTCTTCCACCGCTTTCATAACATTGCCAGACTCCACCACTGCCTCACCTCTCAGGCTATCGAAATCCTTGTCCATGCATTCGTCACATCAAGGCTCGACTATGGAGACTTCCTCCTCGTTGGCCTTCCTGGCTCTTCCCTTCACAAGCTGCAGATCACACAGACCTCTACAGCTTGTGTCCTCTCCCGCACTAAGCTCCGTGACCACATCACTCCCACCCTTGCCCGGCTCCATTGCCTCTCCAAACCCCAGGAATTTATTTAAGATCCTTATCCTTATCCTCACTTACAGGCTATTCACAGCCTTGCCCCCTCATATCTCTCTTGACGCACTAACTCCCTATCAACCTGCCTGCCACTCCATTCAGTTGACTCTGGTCTGCTTCATGTCCCCCGTCCAACCCACCCTACCATTGGTGGCCGGGCTTTCAGTCTCTCTGTCCTGTAATCTGAAATGCCATCATGCAGTCCCTTCACTTTGCTTCCTCCCTTGCCACTTTTATCGTGCCTTCTGCCACCATCCCAGCTCTCTCCCTCCACTCCCCCCCACCCTGCCCTTCTCCCTGCTCGGGTCCTGACCCCTGATTATTCAGTGCCTTGGAACGTCCTCCCAATGTGAAAGGTGCTGTATAAATATAATTTTGTTGTTGTTATCTGGCACATCCGCAAATGAGAACTTACTTCTGTTGAGATTGCAAGTCGGAGATGAGTGGTCGTGAATTGGTGCGATATTGGTGTGAGATTATTTTTTTGCCAGCTTGAGGTATGATTCCCATGTGTTTACACCAATAAATGTTTTTACAACCGTTTATTTTCACCTACAAATTATAGTAAGTACACTTTGCAGTAAATCTTGTTAAATGCTTTGAGATGGTCCAGTCATATTATAAGGTGCCATATAAAATGCTAACCTCCAATCAACAGAAATGTAATTCAGTCAATATTTGGTTGAAGTGGTACACAGAAGCTTTATCTGTGCTGGGTTTGGATATGGGAAATTCAGTTTAAGATGATCTATCTCAACATTATTATTCAACCCTTGTTTAAAATAGCATGCCTGTGGGGAATGTATCAGACCCAAATAGTTGATATATTCATGTTTTGGAGAAAGTCCAGCATCCAATCTGTATGTAAGCATTACACATATGCCTTTCTTCTGGTCTTGTGCCTCAGTCTCAACTAAAATTCATGAATTTATTATTATTTCTTTCTGCCAAAAGATGTGGTTCAGGTGGTGGTCTCGTGTCTCCATCTCCGCTAGGTTAAGTTCTGGTTAAAGACCATAGCAGGACCTTAGATGTGCTGGGTCCTTTAAGGTGAAGACCAGAGTGACTTCATAAGTGACAGGCAGAGTGCAGCGCTTATACTTTTGGGTACAACTGATTATGTAAATAAAATAACATGATTGGAATGTTTGTATTTTGCACATACTGTAGATGCAAGTGTGTGTGTGTCTTTCCCTCAGTTATGTTGATATAATTACATTTTGAATGGAATGTCGGTTTATTGGTTGCAGATTTAAATATTTTCAAAGGTGTGCATTTTCATTACTTGGTGTGGAGGGAGTGAGACCACTGACCCCCGTTCATCCACGTTTATTAACCTCCCCCTCCCCACCACGAACCCCATTATACATGGCTATTTGTCTGATTGTTATTTATGGTGCCTTACCTTAATTTTGTTGTTACTGGTGCAGATCAGCTGTTTTGTTTGCCTAGCTAAACCAAAGTCACTACATTCCAAAGTATCTCACTGTGTGTAACACTTTGAGAGATTCAAGATGTTAAAGTGCTACATTATGACACTTTATATTAATAATAATAATTTGTACATTTGATAGCATGTTACGAGGATGTCCCAGAGCACTTCACAGAACATGACTGCAACGATTAAATGCCCACAGTACTTTTTATACTTTTTACACAATGTTTTGAGTGGAGGGGGGTAGGGGAGTGAAAGGGGTGGGGGGAAGTATAGTCACCAGATATTTTATACAGGCAGCTACTTTATACCGTTTGTGAACAGAAATCACAACCAGTAACTCAGTTTGTGAAGCAAAAAGTTTCATTAAGATTCCACTTTTACATGATTTGATATTAAATACAAATATTATTCAATACAAATAAAAACAAGTACTGTATTATGTGTTTGGAAATACTCTTTACAAATTCTTTGCTATCTTCTCTTCTCAAGAATCTGTCTATAGCAAAGTAGGAACAGGGATATTTTATAAGATCTTGGCATCCCTTTACATCATAATCTTCATGGCTTCTGCATATGGTGTTCTAAATAATTGAGGAAAGTTGGATGTTAACTTAGAACTGGAATACGTAGAGCAGAAAACCACACAATGAAGCCAGACCCCAGGAAGAATTGGAACAAATGTGAACAGCATGCTGATGGAAATCATGCATACCTCAGCATGCATACCTCAGCTTTGGGATAAATTAATAACTTGCCAAAATATTATTTAAAAAGAGCTGCTCATAAGACTGAGCATCAGCCCATAGGAAAATATGCATTTAAAACCACAGTACAACTGAGAAGACATGCCATTCATTTCCACAAGAACCACAGCTAAACTGGAATTGTTCCCTCTTCGCTCCACTGACCCAAGTTCATATCTAATGAAATTCAGTTCAGTTTAACTGTGATGATACTGCTCTGAATGTACAGTATATCTTATGGAATGTCCCCAAATGAGCTGTTGTGAGTTGTTTGCGGACATGGATTTTATTCTTTTTATTGATGAGAAATATCACTCTTTATTTTCCATACTACTCCCCGCCACCCAACCCCACCCCTCACTCATCCCCTCAAGATGGATGATCTGGCGAATCAAAATTCAGTCTTAGTTACTGGGGGGCCATAAGAAAACTTGGGTTAACGTGACGGGAGAAAGGTGTCTTCATGAATGTTCACTGTTGTAGGTGATCTAAAAGAAACAAATATTTTCAGTACAGAAGGAAAACATTTGGCTCTTTATATCTGTACTACTGATATTCAGCAATTTGTTAACAATAATAATACAATAATAATCCTTGCATTTGATATAGTGTCTTATCACATCTTTGAGACATTTCAAAGCACTTCACAGAATATTCTGTAAATTTAATTGACTGTATATTTTGTGAGCGAAATGCAGAGGCCAATTGCACATAGCAGTGTCCCACAAACAATCATGGATTGAAGAGACCAACTTATTGTTATTTTTATTATGTTTTTAAGGAATTATTATCCCCAGAAAAATGATCTGCCAATCGACTAACAACCGGGTTCCTACTTACTGCTAGCTAAACTGGCGTGTGGAATAAGAAAACTTCCCAACATTTTGCCCTACCAGGAATCAAAAACAGGTCTCTCGCTTGCAAGGCAAGTGCTCCGACCACTGAGCTACAGACTCCAATGATGATGATTGTTAACAATGGGTGCATGTCTGTTAGACCGAGTGCGGGAACTTCACTCTGACATGATCTACTTCCAGTTCCCGTGGGTGGGCATGATGAACTCATGGACAAACACAGAAGTGGAATTAAACGGGAAGTTGGCAAACATTGCTTTACGAAGAGTTTGACTGAAATGTGTAACTCTGCAGCAAATAGCAGGGCAGACCTGATGGCTTGACTGGGCTGTTTCTGTGCTGTAACATTCTATGGTTACCAGAAAGTATCATTTGAATCCTCTTTTTCTTATTCCTTTACAATAGACCCCCTATGTCAATATCCCGGGAAACCACAATGGCAGTGTTTTCCCATCATCTCAATTTACATCCTTCTCTGTAGTCTCAGATTCAGCCCAGTGGCCAACCTCTCCCTTCCTTCTATAAGGTTTCTAAATCTTCCTTTTCCCCTTAATCTCCCATTAATTTCCATGTTGATCCACAACAGTAGTGTGCTTACTGAGCTCCACAATGATAGAGCAAGAAAGCTACACCAAACATAAGCTTCAGCTTTCTGTAGCTCAATGCACAAAACAACAATGATGTTCTGAGATTTCCACTCAATGCTTCAGTTTCTGCCAGTTTGTTATATCATTATTTGCTTTATGCGGAAACAAAATGCAACTTATTTAATTTGGGTGTTCTTTGGCTCCTTGCAATAAATATTGAGAGTATGTAGTACATTGAAAAGTGGAAGGTTTCAAGTTCAGATTTAATTTAGAAGCTGATTTTCCATATTGATCAAAAAGGAAACATCAATGCATTTACATGGGAAGCTTGAGAGCAGGATCTGAGCTGAGTCGACCGGAGTGAGCTGAGACCGGAGTGAGAAGGAATTGGGTGGTCACCCCACAGCCACTGAGGGTTCAGAGGGAGAGTGACTGGGTGACAACCTGGCATGGTGGGAAGAAGGGACGGGCAGTGCAGAAATCCCCCGAAAGTGTGGCACTCGCAAACCAGTACTATGTACTGATGAGGGTGTTGGTACCTCAAGGGAGAATAGTAAGAAGCAAGTGGGATGCACAGGGAGACACAGGGAAGAGTATCAATGCGGCTGTCATTGGGGATACATCAGTCAAAGGTATAGACAGGTGTTTCCGCAACCAAAGACTCAGGTGGTATGTTGCCTCCTTGGTGCCAGGGTTGAAGACATCACAGAACAGGTGAATAAAATTCTACAGGGGGAAGTGGAACATACAAAAGTGGGGGTCCATGTTGGGATCCATGATGTTGGGATACTACAAGGGGTTTATCAGAAGTGGAACATTAGGACCAGTTGTAGGACAGGGGGACTTGTACAAGATGGATGGATTACACCCAAAACATAGTTGGGACCAATGTCCTTGGAGGGAGTGAATCTAATGCTATAGGGGAGGGTTACTAATTTTAAGGTGGGAAGGGACTGCAAAAAGCAGAAGGGATAAGACGTGGGAAAGTTGCAGAACTGGCATGTGTGTAAATGCACTGAGTGTGACAAACAAGATTGGTGAGCTGCAGGCTCAAATTGCCACCTGTAACCGGAGAAGTGACTCGAACAAGAGCAGGAATGAGAGCTGAATATTCCTGGCTATAGTGTATTCGGGAGGGATAGGGAAGGGAAAATAAATAGTGGGCGTAGCAATATTAATTAAAGACATAGTTATAGCCCTGGAAAGAGTCAAGGAACAATTAAAGGTGAAGATACTCAACTGGAAGTAGGTTAATTTTAGTGAGTTAAAAAGGGACCTAGCCAAGGTGAACTAGAAAGAAAGGTAAAACAGCTAACGGGCAATGGGAAGTCTTCAAGGAGTAGATAGTTTAGGGACAGAACAAATATATTCCCACAAAGGGAAAAAGTAGGGCATCCGAACCTCCCTGGATGACTAAGGAAATTGAGATTAAAATAAAACTGAAATAGGAGGCTTACAACACATGTTAGGCCTAAAATTCAGAAGATAACTAAATAGAATATAGGAAATACAGCGGAGAACTGAAAAAGGAAATAGGAGGGGCAAACAGATTATATGAGAAAAGATTAACGGGTAACATTAAGGGGAACCCTAAGGTATTTTACAAGCATATCAAAAATAAAAGGTTAGTCAAAGGTAGGCTGGGCCAATTAGGGACCAAGGTGGAAATCTTATTGTGGGGGCAGAGGGCATGGCTGATGTATTGAATGAGTATTTGCATCTGTCTTCACAAAAGAAGAGGATGCAAATAATGCCACAGTATCGGAGGAAAGGGTAGAGGAATTGGATAAGTATAAACAAAGAGGAAGTACTAAAAAGATTGATAATGCTCAAGCTAGATAAGTGACCCAGTCTGGACAAGATGCATCCTAGGTTTCTAAGGGAAGTATGGATGTAAATAGCAGAGGCTCCGGCCACAATCTTCAAACTTCTGGGTAGTGCCAGGGGACTAGAAGTTTGCTAATGTTACTCCACTGTACAAAAAGGGGGGGAAAGGACAAGCCTGGGAACTACAGGTCAGTTAGCCTAACATCAGTAGCGGAGAAACTTCTAGAGACAATAATCCGGGACAAAATAACTCTTCCCTCTGAAAAATATGGGTTAATAAAGGACAACCAGCACAGATTTATTAAAGGCAAATCTCATCTAACAAACCTAATAAGAGTTTTTTGATGAGGTAAAAGAGAAGATGGATGAAGGTAGTGCAATTGTTTTAATTTAAATGGACTTTCAAAAGGCATTTGACAAAGTGCCACATAAGAGACGTGTAAGGCAAGTAGAAGCCCATGATATTAAAGGGACAGTGGCGCATGGATCCAGAATTGGCTGGGAGACAGAAAGCAGAGAATTGTGGTGAACAGTTGTTTTTCTGACTGGAGGGAAATGTACAGTGGCATACCCCAGGGATTGGTATTGGGACCACTGCTCTTTTTAATATATATAAATGACCTGAATTTGGGTATAAGGAGTAAGACTTCCAGGTTTACAGATGATACAAGGTGAGGAGGATAGCAGATGGCACATAGAATGGTAAAATAGGTAGACACATACATGGCAGATGAAGTTTAATGTGGAGAAATGAGAGGTGATGCATTTGGGAGGAAGAATGAGGAGAGGCAATATAGGCTAGATAGTACAACAACAACAAAATTACAGTTTTAGAGCACCTTTCACGTCGGGAGGACATTCCAAGTCGCTGAGCAGTCAGGTCGAGACCCGAGCCCAGGAGAGGGGCAGGGTAGATGGGAGGGGATGGAGAAAGTTAGGAGGGGAGGGAGAGAGTTGGGAGTTTTCTTCTTTGTCTTCTTTGTCTCCTTTGTCTTCCTTGTCCTTCCTCCCACTCGTTAACTTGTCCTTAAAAACTTCTCCCTCCTAATATGCCCCAGTTCTGACGAAGGGTCGTGGACCCACAACGTTGACTCACTTTCCTTTCTCCATGGTTGAATTTTCCCAGCAACTTCTGTTTTGGTTTCAGATTTCCAGCATTTGTAGTATTTTGTGTTTTGTTCAGGCTTGAGATCTGTTTGGTAAGTGTAGAGAATGTATCCATCTGTGCTTATAACTGACAGTAATTCAATTTTAAGTGAGAAATTAAGAGGTTATTACATTGTGCACACTACCAACCATCTTAAACTTACTATTTATTTTCAAAGTCTTGGAATGCATTGTTGTCAACCAAATTCACTTACTCCTTTCTCTCCACTCCCTACTCAAGTCCCTCCAGTCTTGTTTTCCTACTGACCCACAGCCCAGATGGTATGGTTATATGGCAGCACTAAATGCATTTCTCGTTCTGCCTTCTCACAATGACTTATGGTGTACCCCAAAGCTCTATTAAAAGTTTACCTGCTTTTTCCCATTTACATGCTCCCTTTCGGTAATGTCAACTGGAGACATGAAGTAAACTTCCACAGGAATTTGGATGACACTCAAAAGTACATTTCCTCCTCCAGTCACGACCCCAGGTGCACTGTTGTTCTGTCCACTTGCTTGTCAGACATCTATGAATAAGAACAACTTGGATTTATATAGCCCCCTTCATGCGAGGCAGTGTCTCTGAATGCTTAATAGTTGCAGAGAGAAAGGTGTTTAATCGTGACCTAAAAGAGGGAAAGGAGTGGCATGAATCCAATCTCAACATTGAGATACTCACTATCTTCAAATGAGAGAAGAGGAGAAGCCTAAGTAATAAAGATTACCAAGCATTCCTTATGAGGCTGAAGTCAGGAAGCACTTTTTCACAATGAGGATTATGATCTACTAAAGATCTACTAAACCAATGGAATAGGCTTCAGAAATTCAATTTTAAGTGACAAATTAAACTCTGGCCTCAAAATTGATTTTCAGAATTTCAGACTATACAACAAGAACAAAATTACATTTATAGAGCGCCTTTCACTTTGGGAGGACATCCCAAGGCGCTGAACAGTTAGCCCAGGACCCGAGCGGGGATGGGGTTTGGGGTAGGGTGAAAGAAAGTAGGAGAGTGGGGAGAGTTAGGAGGGGAGCCAAAGGCATGGTTGAAGAGGAAGGTCTTGAGACCGACCTTGAAGGAAGAAAGGGAGGAAGCGAGGCGAAGGGATTGAGGGATGGAGTTCCAGGGTGTGGGGGCAGAGAGGCTGAAAGCCCAGCCACCAATGGTAGGCTGTTTGGGTGAGGGACTTGAAGCAGCCAGAGCCCGCTGAACGGAGGGGATGGGCAGGCTGATGGGGAGACAGCAGGTTGGAGAGATAGGCAGGGGCAAGGTTGTGAATGGCTTTGAAAGTGAGGATGAGGATCTTGAATTCGATCCTTTTGGGGATGGGGAGCCCGTGGAGATGGGCGAGGGTGGGAGTGATGTGGTCACAGAGCCTAGTGCGGAAGAGTACACGAGCTGCAGAGTTCTGAATAATCTGCAGTTTGTGAAGGGAGGAGCTGGGAAGGCCGACAAGGAGAGAGTGCACGTAGTTGAGCCTAGAGTGATGAATGCATGGATGAGTCTTTCGGCAGCATGGGTGGTGAGGTAGTGGCGGAGTCTGGCAATGTTGCGGAGGTGGTGGAAGGCTGTACTTGTCATAGAGCGGATGTTGGGGAGGAAGGACAGTTTGGGGGTCGAACAAGATGCCCAGATTCCTGACTGGCTTTGAGAGGTGGAGAGTGCAGCCTTGAATGCTGATGTTGCCAGTGCCTGAGGTGCCGAGGCACTGACGAGAGCCAATCAGCAGAGCCTCCGTCTTGTTGACGTTTAGTTGGAGGAAGTTGTCCCTTGTCCAGGACTCAATGTTGGACAGACATGCAGTCAGAACGTGAGTCGAGGAGTCGAGGGTGGAATTGGAAAGGTAGAATTGGGTGTCATAAGCATACATGTGGAAATTCACCCCATGTCTGCCATGATGTCACCGAGGGGGAGCATGTAGAGGGTGAACAGTGTACTTTCCCCCTCTGCTTCTATTATCTGGGTCCCAGACATCTCTCCTTGTTTTGCATTATTGACACTTGTCCCCAGTTTTGTTGCATTGATGTTTGAAATGTAGACCTTTTATCAGACCTGAAATAGTGGCTTGGAGAACTTCTGTATAAAATAGAAGAGGACAAGAAAATAAGCAACCTCTCCCACTCCATAAAATATACAGGAAAGAGATTTAAAAAAATTAGTTGCCTGGCCCTTAATAGATTGTGGAATGCTGTTGTTGGGAGGTCAAATAAGAAAATAAGAGCTGCGACAGCAACAAGAAGTCTGAAATTCCAAGCAGGCACAGAAAAAGAATGGAATAGAAAACATATTGAGGGAGTGGAAGGATAGTGTAAGAAATTAGAAGAACAGATAAAGTTTAATGGTCTGTACATGAAATCTGGAAGAGTTTAAAACAATTCATATTAATGCTGTCAAATATCCTACATTAAGAAAATGAGAGTTGTGTGTCTCTCAATTATTAGTGAGGGAAACCTTCTTCTTATGTATTTTTGTTTCAGTTTATCTACCCACTAGGTGCCAGAGGGTTGATTGCAAATGTATCTTTTAGGACTTCAACAGTTATTGGGGAGTCACCTCCAAAACAGTGCTCCATCTTGTGGCAATGCTTGAGAACAGGTAAAGCTGATTTATAATAATAATAATGTTCCTTGCATTTGATATAGCAATTTTCACAACTTATCGACATCTCAAAGCGCTTCACAGAATATACTGTAAAGTGTATTGACTGATTTGACACAAGAGCAGTAGTTTGAGAGAGCTGATCACAGATGGGTTCAGTTGAAGAAAGCCCCATCGTCCAATTTGATATTATCCTTCCAGAATACTCACCATAACATCCTTTGCATCTTCAAGCTGCTGCTTAAGTGAGTCCAGTGTCCTGACCTCAACCACTTTTCCCATCAATCTGTTCCAGTTGTTAATTAACTATGTTTGTGGCCTAATAGTAAAATAAAATCCCCGCCCATCCATCTGCATGTCTGCAATTTTTTGCATCTGTGTTTTTTTAAATTGTGAAATGCCACATGGCAGTCTCAGTTACTTAACACAGCCTTTACCTTACAGCATTGAACAATATGCCTTTCTCCTCCAACGTCTTTCCTCCCACCTCAACCTTCAAGGCACAGTCCTTGACTGGTTCCATTCCTACCTGACCCACCGTTTACACTTTGTTTCTTCAAACGGTTTTTCCTCAAACCCCAGCACAGTTTCTCACGGCTTCCCTCAGGGCTCTGTCCTAGGCCCCCTCCTTTTCACCCTTTACACGCTCCCTCTGGGCGATGTCATCCGCAAACATGGGGTAAATTTCCACATGTATGCGGACGACACCCAGCTGTACTTTTCTGCCTCATCCCTCAATCCCCCAGACCATCGATGTTCTGACAGCATGTCTGTCCGACATTGAGTCCTGGACGAGGGACAACTTCCTGCAATTGAACGTGAGTAAGACCGAGGCCCTCCTGATCGACTCAAGCCAGCGCCTCTGCACATCGGGCGCTGCCAGCCTCAACATGCAAGGCTGTACTCTCCACCTCACAAAACCAATCAGGAACCTCGGCATCATGTTCGATCAAAAACTCTCCTTCCTCCCCCACATCCGTGCCTTGACCGGCACCGCTTATTTCCACCTGCGCAATATTGTCAGGCTCTGCAACTATCTTACCCCCCGCACTGCCGAAACACTCGTGCACGCATACATCACCTCGAGGCTGGACTACGGAAACTCTCTCCTCGTCGGCCTCCCCAGTTCCTCCATTCACAGGCTGCAGGTCATCCAAAACTCTGCAGCCCGTGTATTATCCCGCCTCCGCGACCGTATAACCCCCACCCTCGTCCGTCTCCATTGGCTCCCCATTCTCCAGAGGATCGAGTTCAAGATCCTCGTCCTCACCTTCAAGGCCTTACACGGCCTTGCCCCGCCCTATTTAACCAATCTACTTTCCCCCTACAAGCCCACCCGGACCCTCCGTTCAACAGGACGTGGCCTGCTCCAAGCCCCCCACCCGAACCGCCCCACCATCGGAGGCCGGGCCTTCAGTTTCTCTGCTACCACCCTATGGAATACCATCTCCCAATCCCTCCGTCTCATTTCTTCCCTTTCCTCTTTCAAGGCCAGTTTGAAGACTTTCCTCTTCAACCGTGCCTTTTGTTCCACCCCGAATTTTTTGACCTCCCCTTCGTGTTTCACCCCTTCCCAAACACTCCCCTCTCAGCTCGGGTCACATGCCTCCTGTGCAGCGCCTTGAGACGTCCTCCCGATGTGAAAGGTGCTCTATAAATGTAATTTGTTGTTGTTGTTGTAGTAATTGGCCTTACTAATAATAATTTTAGCATTTTGAAATAATGTCACAGCATATATCTTATGAAGTGTAGTGACTGTGCATTTTAGGTGAACCTAGCAGCCAATACGCCCAAAGCAACATCACACAAACCAACCATGAACTAATAGCAATAATAATAATACTTACATTTGATGGAGCACCTTATCATATATTCGAGACATCTCAAAGCATTTCACAGAATTTATTGTAAATTTACTGCAACATCCACTTGAACATACAGACAGGAACTTTTAAAGACCCATCTGAAAGACGACACTGAAAACAATACAGAACATCACCAGCACGATGACTCAAAGTGTAGGGATTGAGCCCTTACCTTTGGCCTCAGAGACAAGAATGCTACTGTTAGTCTGTGTGGTTTATTTCAAAAGCGTTTACCTGCCCCACCACTACTAGAAGTATCATGTGGAGATAAGAAGACCTATCAATAAACATTTCCAAATTTAAGCTGTTTTTTTCCTTTGCTTTGAGTTGAGGGGTAATAATGAGCCAGTTCTGCTATAACAATAACAACAACAACAACTTTGATCTATATAGCGCCCTCCATACTGGACGGCTTCTCAAAGCGCTTCACAATAACAGATCCCGGGCCCGAGCCAGGGGGAGGGTGACAAAGGTGACCGAAGGTGCGGTCAAAAAGAAAGGTCTTCAGCTGAGACCTGAAACTAGGAAGAGAGGGGGCGAGGCAAATAGAGTGAGGAAGGGAGTTTCAGAGCTTCAGGACATAGTGGCTGAAGGCATGGCCACCAATAGTGGAGCGGAGGATTCGGGGGACAAGGAGGAGACCAGAACTGGAGGAACGAAGGCAATGGGTGTTGTGTTGGGGAGAGAGGAGGTCAGACAGGTAGTGGAGTGCAGAAGAGTGGAGAGATTTGAAAACAAGAGTGAGGATCTTGAAATCGATCCTCTCCGGGACAGGGAGCCAGTGAAGTATGGCAAGGTCTGGGGTAATCGGGGAGCAAAGTGACCAGTCATAGAAGGCTTTACACAGAGTTAGCTTGTGGTGAACAATAGACGCTGGATCAGTGGTTTCCAACCTTTTTTTGCTTGAACCTAAATTGGCCACCAACAGGACCTCCCGACCCTTAGGAGGCGACTGCGGGACTCAATCGAAGCTCAGCCAAGACGATATCTCCGTCTCTTTTGTGGACTCAGCGCAACTCGCTAATAAGGTCTTTCATACAAATTGATCGGCAGTGTCGGCTCGGGCTCTTTGCATTAAAATGCATTAAAAAAGCATTTTCAGCATTAAAAAAACTCAAACAAAATTTTTCAGCATTAAAAAAAGCACAACAACATTTTTCTGATGACCCTTCGCGACCCTACTGAGTACCTCCGCGACGCTGATTTGGGTCGGGACCCGAGGTTGGGAACCACTGCGTTAGATGAACACTTCAATTTGTTTCTTCAAACCGTTCTAACAGTTCACGCCTGTTATTCTCCACCTGATCCTGGTTTGGAGATCTATACAGAAGTACTCGATAGCTTAGCAACCGAGAGCTCTACTTCTTACAACCACAAGAGCTGTTGCAATTGGTTGAAGTGTTTTCAGTTGATTTGCATTGCTGTTGAGCTGTCACTGCCAGATATAAATGGTAGCTAACCACACATTATCGCAACTTCAGAAATTTCTCTCCAATTCATTGTAACGCATCACATATATATATATATAAAATGTGGCAGTATCTTATGTATATTCTAGTAACCCTTTTGCCAGGTAAATGTTTTCACACGCATTTAGCAATTTCCTCACACATTTGTATAACGTCTTAAAAACACCTGGATAATTATCGTTCAAACATTGTAAAATCAAACAAATGAACCCTTTCAATTCTTTTGCAGGTGGATGTGAAGGCTTTTCGTTGATACAGGGGGAGCTAACAATTTCCAAGCCATCAGGAAAGACCACCATATTCACATGTAAAATACAAGGTGGTTCAATGAGCAGCAGCATTATTCATTGGTACCGTCAGCTGCCTGGAAAGGAGCTGCAATGGATGCTTTATTACAACTCACTGAGTCAAAAAGAATACGCCAAGGAGTTTCAGCAGAAATTCACTGCAAGGAAGAAAGATGACGCTTGCTTACTTTCAATAACAAACATACAGAAGGCTGATGCTGCCACATTTTACTGTGCTTCGTGGGATTACCACAGCCACTCAGAGCCATTGAAACCTCACACAAAAACCTGTTCTGACACTTTTGCAGCACCTCTGATGATTCGGGGATAAAATACATTGCATGAGTTTGCGCTGTTGTTTTGGGGGTGTTAAATTGGTCAGTGTCATTCTTCCCTTCCACCCTACCAGGTTACAAGCAAGAAAAATAGCAATAATTTCTACTTGCTTATTGGTTAGAGCACTCGACTCGCAAGCGAGAGGTCATGGGTTAGATTACTGTTCGGGGTGAAACATTAAATAAGTTTCCTTACAGTGCTTTGAGACACGCTATATCAAATGCAAGGATGATTATTAGTAGTAGTTTTGAATCACTTTCCAGTAACATCTCCTGAAAGGTGTGCATGTGTAAATGCAAGTTCAATAAATGAAGTCCTGCAGCAAAGTGTTGGAACACTTGCCTGTAAGCAAGAGGACCTGTGTTCGATTCCCAGCCAGGGCGAAACATTCTGCAAGTTTCCTTGCTCCACACACTCCTGTTTACCTAGCAGTAAGTAGGAACCCAGTTGTTAGTCAATTGACGGATCACTTTTCAAGTGATGGCTTTAAATCCTGACTGTTCAGCACTTTAAGATGTCCTCCTGACGTGAAAGGCACTATATGAATGTAATTTGTTGTTGTTGGCTTGTGCTCTGTCTGAAGCCAATTAGTAAGCAATATTCATTGAAGTGCTCCTTAAAAATTATAAAATGTTATAGCAGAAACATACAGAAACATATCTTTCAGCTAGCATTTTTCTTCATTACAGCTTCCTTGTTCAAACCCACTCTGCTTCTCATTCCCCATATCTTATACCATTTTTATTTTGCACTAATATAAATAATCATAAGAATCTGCCAAATGTAATAATAAATAACTAAAATATTATAGATTCTGTTTATATGAAAAAAGTCTATAACTGAGTACCTACTATGGGTACTTCCCAGTGGTTTGCATTTATTTTCACGAAATGGAACTTGATCTAGCATGTAAATATTGTTGTTGATGTGTTGCTTGGTGTCATCACCCAAAGCCTATATGTTATCTCAGAGTAATTAGTTTCATTTTTATTATGCCTTAGTGTCTTTTATCCTGGAAATACACAATCACTACAGTCACTATATCTCAGTTTTCTACAATGCTTTGAAGCGCTTCAAGACGTCCTCCTGATGTAAAACGTGCACCAGTGTATGGCAGTAAGGATTGTCTTTATTTCACTTAGTTCAGTGGTTAGAACACTCACCTTGCAAGTGAGAGACCCTGGTTCGATCCCAGGCAAAGCGAAACCTTGGGCAAGTTTCCTTACTCCACACACTTGATAATAATCCCTTGGAAAAAGAAAACACTAATAAATTGGTTATTTCAATCCACTGTTTGTGGAATGCTGCTGTGTGCAATTGGCTGCTGCATTTCGCCCACAAAAACAGTCAATTTACTTAACGGCATATTCTTTGAAGCACTTTGAGACATCCAGCAGATGTGAAAAGCGCTATTTCAAATCGCAGGTGAGCAAAAATGGGTTTGTTTTCAGGGCAGAGCGAAATGATAGGCAAGTTTCCTTACTCCACATGTCTGTTTAACTAGCAGTAAGTGGGAACCCAATAAGTGGTCTAATAATGGATTGCTTTTCCAGGGTAATAATCCCGTTTTTTTTAAAAAAAATTGGTCACACAAACTGTTTAGGACACTGCTGTGCACAATTGGCTGCCACATTTCGTCCACAAAATATACAGTCAATTTGCTTTATAGTATATTTTGTGAAGGGCTTTGAGATGTCTCAAAGACATGATAAGGTGCTATATCAAATGCAAGGATTGTTATTACTATTATATTATAATGTTTGCTTCAGGAATTGCATTTGCAAACCATCATATTCGTTGTGATACATGTTGTGAATCTGAAAGGCTAATAAATCTGAGGTCAAAGGAACTGCCGTCTTTTATTATTTGGATTCAACAACCAATGTACACCATTCCTATCATTCCAATCTCTTGGGAGAGTTACAATTTGCTTTGTCCTGTACTACCATCTAGTGGTTCATAATCACAGCATTAAGATAGAAATCCCACCGGGGTTTAGAATTACAGCATTTTCTATTAGTAATTCAAGGTCTAGAAAGAGTGTGTCAAATTAAATTTTTTTGAAGCAAGTCTTTTTTTCACATGTATTGCTCAGAATTATGGAAAACCAGCTTTGAGGTTACAATCAAATTAAAAAATGTATCAAATTCAGGGCATTGTTAAATCTCTGAAGAAATCTAGAAACAAATGGAATTTCTCCTATATGTTGCTTTATTTCTGAGTCTGAGACATTGACCTTAACTTGAGGAAATTGTCTCCACTGCATAAATCATCAAATAAATTTTAATAACTAAACCTCTAAATTATTCTTTATTTTTCGAGGTTTTTATCAGTGTTGGATTTGTGGTGGATTATTCTCTTTGAAGGTGTACTGTTGCTCAAAATGCCACAACCACCACAATCTTCTGAGCTCAGGCTATGTTGAATAGTTGAAAGTTTCAACTTACTTACAGATCAACAGGTATAATTTTCTACCTAGGTTCTACATTTACTATATTTATATAACTTTGGGAGAGTCTAAAATTTGGTAAATTGAGTCTTAAATTTTGAAGTTACTCTGATGTCCCAAGGTGTCCTCCCGACATGAAAGGCACTATACAATTATAATTTGTTGTTATTGTTGAGGTTAGGGTTAGGCCTGTATTTAAGAATTTGCATTGTGTGGGATGCTGTGAAATGCTACATTGAGTAAATCTAGATCTAGATGTAATTTCTCCTCACAGCTCGGAGAGTGAGTGGTGTGCATTCAGGTGCAAATTCCTCAAATGGCATATTCCGTTGCATTCTGTAATACAGCTACAAGTTGCCTAAAAAAACCTGCAAATCTTTAAAATGAATCTGAATAAACTGGACATGAGTTCTGATACAGAATCATACCTGAAATATTAACCTGTTTTTCCATTTAAGGTCCTAACTGAACTGTGCTTTTCTTGCATTTTGCTTCAAGTTTGCTCCACACAGAATCCTTAGTCACTTTACTCCACTACTGCCACTACTGCCTCTCCACCATTCTCAATGACCTTGGCCACCTCACCTGCCCTACCACCTCCTACTGATGCAACTCACTCTGGTACATCAGTCACCTCTGCTCAAGGGTCAGATATGTGCCACTGAATGTACCCGCTTCAAATCTGATTTAACATTCCATCAGCAGAGCTGGCTGGACCACATAAAAACTTCACGGTCCACCCTCACCTCTGCTAAATTGTCCTTCTATTCCAAGATAATCTTGGAGGCCGAGGACCTGAGACTCCTCTTTTTCACTACCAGCTGGCTACTTCATCCACCCTCTCAACCTTACCCACTCTCCAACTCCAACTGTGAGGAGATGCTGGATTTCCTCAAGAACAAAAATTGGCAGGATCCATTCAGCCACCTATAACCTCCCAAATGCCAACCTATCCCTGTCCTTCCCTCACACCCCAGCCCCTATCCACCCATCCCTCCACACCTTTGAACCTGTCTCCCCCTCCTCGTTCACCACCACTATTACCTTCATGAACTCCACCACCAGCTCCTTTAACCCATCCCTACCTGTCTCTTTACCTCCTAGCTCCACCTCCTCGCCCTTTATTCTCAGACCTCACCAACCTCTCCCGATCAACAGGCACTGTTCCACCATCTCATCCAACATTGCCTGGCTCCATTGGCTCCCCATCCCTCAGAGGATCAAGTTTAAGATCCTTGTCCTTACCTTCAAGGCCCTTCATGGCTTTGCTCCCTCCTACGTCTCTGACCTGCTAACCCCTTATCAACCTGTACATTCCCTCAGCTCGTAGGCTCGGGCCTGCTCCATGTCCCCCAGCCGGCTTACCTTCAGCCTTTCTTCCCCCACCCTCCAGAACTCCCATCTCACATTCCCTTCACCTCACTCTCTCCTTTGCCTTCTTCAAGGCATGCCTCGAGCCCCTCTTCCCTTTGGCCCTCTCTCTGCTACCCACACTCCTTGATCCCAACTCCCCATCCCTGCTTGGGTCCTAATCCCTGTTTTAGAACAAAAATAATGCTTTGATTTCTCATATGGCCAGAGTTTTATATGGCATAAAAGATAATAGGTTTACAACAAAACCATTATTCAAGCTGCAAAACGCTCTGGTCAGACTGCACTGAGTATATTGTATATTATTCTAGTTACCAGGACAAAAATGGGCTGTGTGGGCACTAAAGGAGGATGATCCCCATGTTATCGTAATGATCTATGAGCAACGGTTAGACAAGCTAGGACTCTTGAAAGGATTTGGCTTAGATGGTTTCTTTGAATGTTTTGAGAATGTAAATTCCATTCTCTCAAGTGATTTGGTGATCTTGTCAATTTGTGCATTTCTCATAATAATCCTTACAATGGACACAGTGTGTTATCATGTTGATAGAATATCTCAAATTGCTTCACAGGATTTTTCAGTAAGATGTGGTGATTGTGCATTTATAAGCAAATGCAACAACCAATATGCTCATAGCAATTTCCCACAAACAGCCATGAAGTACAGTAGTATATATATATATATATGACATTTTCTTGGGTCACAACACTTGAAAAAACATCTTTATCTTTTCAAAATAGTGTCATGTTATCTTCAACATCTACCTGATAAACAATTCAATATCTCATCCAAAGGATAGCACCTGCAATAAAGCAGATCACCCACAATTGATTGTTGGCCTGGAATACAAGCTGAAAGTCTAATATGGGAATTAAACAAATACTCACCAACTGGGGCACATTGGCACTTGCAACTTGTCAGTGTACTGAAAAACAACTAGTAAAGATTGCCCCCTGGCCTTTCTCCCCACCCCACCTCTTCTTCCCTCACTCGGTTTTTCCACTTTCTCTCCCCCCTTTTCCCCTTCCCTCTCTCTCTCCCTTACCTCCCCTTTCTCCCCCCTCTTCCTCCCTGACCTTACCCCACCCAACCTTTCCCTTCCTCTCCCCCCTTGCCTTCTTTTCCCCCTTTCTCCGCTTGCCCCATTTCCACAACTGTTTGTGGGACATTGCTGTGCACAATTTGGCTGCCACGTTTTGCCCACAAATATACAGTTGGCTTTCCTGCTCTCCTTCCCCCTACCCCGACCTCTCCCCTTGCCATCTTTCCTCCCCTTTTCCCCTAGTCCCACTTCCACGACTGTTTGTGGGACACTGCTGTGCGCAATCTGGCCTCTCCACGTGAAAGGCGCTATATAAATGTAAGTTTTGATTGATTGGTTGGTTGATTGATTGATTGATTGATTGATTGATTGACACAGGTAGACACTGCTTAACGTTGTATTTTGGTTCTTCCAAAGTGTGACTTTAAGCAAAACGATGTTAAGCAAATAAATTTTACCCATAAGAATGAATGTAAAACTGTAACATGTGCTGAACCAAATACAATTAACCACAAAACAACTCTAAACCAGTTGCAGACAAACACATTTTGGCCCACCCATAGATGTGGATTGGCTGATGCAGAATCACATCATTTCCTGCATGATGACATCAGTTAAGAAGCATGTCCAATAAAAGCTGAAATCAGTTCAGTGTTCCACACAGAAACATGAATTTCTATTTTGCAGTAATTTGGATCACCTCTTTCCTATGTTAGTTTTGAAAGCTCTGTTTGATCATTTTCTTGTCTATCATTATCCTAGGTATTTTGAAATGACAACTACTGTATTTGTATTCCCTTTCCAGATGAATGCAGTGCTGAAAAGTTGACTCAGCCTAAATTATCAATGACCAGAAACCAGGAAAAAACTGTATTGTTTGATTGTAAGGTAGAAGGGGTGCAATTTAGTACTGCTTATATTCATTGGTACCGACAGACTAAACATGAAGCACTGAAATGGATACTCTACATTCAGTCCAAATCGAATTCTATAAACGACGATGGTTTTGGTAGTCTATTTTCAGCAGAAAAAGTGGAAAAAGAGAATACATGCAAACTTGTTATAAGAGAAGTTAAGCAGAAGGACGCTGGCATCTATTATTGTGCTTACTGGGATTCACAGTGCTAGAGCACCATGAAAAACCTTTACAAAAACATCCAATCGAGTGGAGGTTAGCATGCTAAGCCGCAATTACAATAAGCTGCCACTTCAACTTTACTCACAATCACAGAACAGCTTTAATTTGGTGGTAAGGTTACTACATTTTTTAAACATGGTAACATTTTCGAGATCTCACTGTATTTATTCTATTCATGCATCCAGCCCCAGCCAAAATGAAGCTTGAAATCTAAGCTGACACAGATTTATGGAAAATCATCAATTCTTTTTTAGTTTGGTTCCCCCATACTGCAAGAAATTAGTTTCTAAAATGTGTTTGAACACTTAATAATTCTGTGAACTTGAGTTTTAACACGAAATGTTCTGACACACTAAGACTAAATGAATTTTACGGCTAATTTAATTTCATTGAAAAATATCCATCAGGTATTTTTCTACCTGTTAAATTGAAGATGTATGAAGGCTTTTCCTTGCTTATAAATTGTATGTGGCTAGTTATGAACAGCAGTATCTCATTTGGCTTTTGAAAGGCTCTCTGTGCTTGTGTACTGTCTCTAGGAAGAAGTGTTGTAAGTACTGGAGAAAAAGATCAGACGTTGAATGTCTAATTGCCATTTGCCTGTAAATATATGCAGTTAATACAATTTACAGCCTGTGAAACACTTAGAGACCTGTTGATAGGCCGCTACAACAAATTCAAGGATTATTATTATCATCAATGCAAAGATGCATCACAAAATCACAATAGATATTTGGATGCAAAAGGCCATTTGGTCCACTTGTTATGATCTAATTTCTTTCTCTCTGGAGGGACAAATGTATTATTTTCTTTATTTAAATAGTGCTCTTTGAATTAAATATTTAATACATTTTACTCATCTGAAGATCTTTATTCTCATTTGTTGAAGCACCATGATTCATGTCTGTTATTATCTCTGTCTTATCTTGGTTTGGAGATTTACATAGAAACAGTCAATAAATTAACAGTTGGGAGGTAGACTTCAAAAGGCAAAGTTAACTGACTTACAACCACAAAAGCAGGTGTAATTAGCTAAAGATTTTCCGTTCATTTGTATGATGTAATGTCTGAACACCATATGAATTGTTCTAAATTCTTCTTATTTTTTTGAATGGATTATTACCTCTAGAAAGTGATCCGAGAATTGACTAACAACTGGTTTCATACTTACTACTAGGTAAACCGAGGCGTGTGGAGGAAAGAAACTTGCCTGAGGTTTTGTCTTGTCCAGGAATCTGTCCCGGGTCTTCCCGCTTGCAAGGCAAGTGCTCCAACCAATATACTACAAGACTCTACTGAGAGTTGAGAAACATCTATTCACAAAGTCACAAGATGCGTTTGGATGCAGAAGGTCCCTCAGATCATTAGATACAATCTGATTGCAAAATTAAAGAGAAATTCAAGTCCATTGGCATAATCAATGTCCACAACGGCAGTTGCAATTGAGCTACTTTCACTCAGACTCAAGAAAGGAAATTACTATTGATTTCCAATTTGTTTGTAAAATACATGTAGACTGACAGCATCAAGAAATATTGCACAAACTATTGTGCGCAGAAATACCATGCAAATATATGTTGCTGATATCAATAGTAATACTCTATAAATATAATTTATGGGTTGTGCTTAACCACGCACAAACTCACAACGTATAGAAAGGGAAAGACTTTTGTTTATGTGGTCAATAGCCAATGAAAAGAATTGGGAGTATCAAGCAAGCAATGTTCTCCATTTCTAACCAGTCACTATATGTGAAGTAAACAAAAATGATATTGTTTTTTGTCATCTTAAAAACATATTGTGATTTAAATGAACAAAAACAACTTCATGTTCTAATATTTTTTAAAATGTGTTGCTGGTAGTTCACAGTGGAATGAGTGATATTTCTATTAATTGCAATATAATATGTTTAATATTTTACGCTAAACAATCTGTGACAATACTTCCAATATAAAATGAGCTTTTAAACCTCTACAAATGAAGTATTTAAGACACTTAGTCCATTGTGTAGGTTCAGTGTCCAATTGCAATACTTTTTGAAGTAATCGTGTTAGGAGCACGCATTGCCATGTATATAATTTATGTCTGTATATCATGCAGTTTAGACCCAAACACAAACAATGAGAAAATAAATGAAGGAAAGTAGCAATTGAAGCAGAGTAACAAATTAATAAGGATTAACTCGAGCAAAGTTTGATAGCAACAAAATATAAACATTTTATTATATATTATACATCTCCTGATTGATTTGCACCAGCGCTTCCACATCTCAGGCATTGGCAGCATCAGCATCTACGGATGCACACTCCACCTCACCAAGCCAGACAGGAACCTACTGAGACATCTTGTTTGACCCCTCAACTGCCCTTTCTCCCCCACATCCTTGACATGACCTGCTCTGCCTGCCCCAAACAACCTTTGTAACATCACCTGACTCCGCCGCTGCCTCACCCCTCAGAGCATTGAAACCCTCACACATACCTTCATTACAAACAAGCTGCTTGTCAGCCTTACCAATTCTTCCATCTACAAGCTGCAGATCATTCAACACTCTGCAGCTCATGTCCTCTCCCTCACCAGGCTCCTTGACCCCATCACAGCCACCCTCACTTGGCCCACTGGATCCCTATCCCTCAGAGGATCGAGATCAAAATTCTCTTCTTCATGTTCAAGGCCCTTCATGGCCTAGCCCTCTACCACCTCTCTACCTGCTAGCTCCCCACCCTCTGGAACTGCATCTGACATTCCCTTCAACCCAATTCCCCCCCTAGCATCCTTCAAGGAATGCCTCAGGACCTACCTCTTTGACAGCACCTTTGCCACCCCCCTACCCTATCTGCCTCATCCCTCCCTGATCGCAACAACCCGCCACCCCCCCCCCCCCCCCCCCCCCACCCCCGCCCCACTCTCTCTAACCCCAACTCAGGTTCTAATCCCTGATTGTTCAGCACCTTAGGGCGTGAAAGGCCCTTTACAAATATTAATTTTGTATTGTATTAATAAACCACATTCATCAATAAACTAGATCTTACCATTTCTTCACTTGACTTTTCAATTAATCTTATTTTCCTGCTTGATGAATACTATATGCTATTATGTGATTGAGGTAATAATTGCATATTGTTGTGTGTGTGTGTGTGTGTCTGGCTCAGCTGGTTCCACTCTCACCTCAGAATCAGAAAGTTCAAGCCTCATATTGAAACTTTGAACTCATATATTCTAGGCTGCTGCTCTACTGGAGTGTTGCTGGTGTGTTGCAAATTTGGAGATGCCGTTCTTCAGATGAAATACTAAACTGAGATCCTGTCTACCTGTTCAAGAGGACATCAAAGATCCTAACGCACTATTTGACAAGAGAAGGGAGTTGGAAACGCTTTGAGTTGTCATCCTGGCAATGAAAGGCATTGGTATAAAATGTGAGGATTATTATTAGATGCTGGAACTCTCTTCCTCTATTCCTCCGCCTTGTCCCCCTCCTTCCCCATCCTCAGGTGGCAACCGAAGATCTTCCTCTTCGACCGTGCAATCGACTTCTCCTTGCTTCTGGCTCAGCATCCTCTACGTTACAGGCAAGCACCCTGGGACACCTACCCTGCTTGTGGGACTCTATATAAATGCAAGTTGTTGTTGTTCAACATGAGGTCTCACAACTGCAGAAGATTAGATCATCTGTATCATTGGTTGAGGCTGCTCCCGTCATTTCCTGAATGAACTCGCTTCATTGGTAAGAGGCACAACTGCTTCAGGCAGCTCTTGTCACAGAAACATGGAGCTGTACGGTGTTGTAGTTCTGGTGAGCTCCCTGCTGGGTGAGTCTTTTAAGCTCGAATGCATTGCTCTCTTGTGTGTCGTTTGCTTCGTATAATAAAATATCATTCTAATAATGGTATAGTGTGTCGGGCTAAGGATTGTCATTATTATAATACCACCATCTGTATTTTGTTGCAGCCGAATCTCTCGCTCAAAACCTGATTCAGCTTGAAGTCTCAGTCAGCAGAAAGCCAAGCAAAACTGCCCGCATTCATTGTAAATTGGAAGGTGCATCTTTCGACAATATTATCATTCACTGGTATCGACAAATCCCAACTCAGCCCATTGAGCGGATTCTGTATGTCCAGACTGCGGGCTCTGTGCAGAGGGATGCGGGTTTCACTACTAGATTCGCAGCCGAAAACCTAAAAGATGAGAGCATCAGCCGACTTGAAATATCACAAATCCAAAGCACCGATGCCGGCTCCTATTACTGTGCCTATTGGGCATCCACAGTGACACTGAGCAATAGAAAAGCTATACAAATACTGTACCATCGGCACTGCACCCACTAAACACGCACAGGTACCTCGCTCCCCTGACTTACACTAGCACCACACGGTTCAATTGGATCACTGGGTTTAATGTAAGTGTCATTTGGATTATTTCCCCCCAATTATATTAGTCTATAACAATATTAGTGCGTTTACAACAACTCGCCGAGAAACCTCTGCCGTGTGTCTGCGTCTTATTAAAGTCAAGTCTCCAAAGAGCCTTCACAGGGCGACCGGGACTGTGCGTTTTGTGGGCGAAATGTTGCGCATGTGCGATTAAATTTGCGACTTTTATGGATTTGTGGATTTGTAATATAAACAGAGAGGTGAGTTTTCTTCTTAACGCAATGTACATTTCACCCAATGGGAGGGAGGCTTTAAATAAAGAACTACGGTATTTCCAATTGACGTCACAACGTGAGCCCAAAGACAAATGTTTGTTTTACAATAAAAAAAGATTTGTGTGGATCTGACGGGCGACCAGCTAATAACACGACATTGCCTTTTAGATCTATGGAACGAATCGTTTATCGGTCAAATCGTCACATGGGTAACGATATCACACGAGGAATTAGATCAATGATGTGACATTATTATTAATTATTATCATCATCAGTAAATGACCACAAAGAAAAACAATGGGATGCTTCATTTATAACTTATATGGAGACGGTACTATTCATAGCAAATATTCCCTGCATGTTAATAGACCAATTATTTGGGAGGCGAGCTAACATTACAATGAAGAGTGAAGAGTTCACTGAAGCCATATTGATATTATATTATACCACCGTTGATATAGCTCACTGCCAGGGTAACTGTTTCCATATACAATACCCTGCATTAATTCTGTGTAACTTTTATCCCTGAACAAACTTGGCAGACTACAAGGGCAAGAGAAATATACCTCATTTTCTAATAACCTGTTACATGATGTAGTGGGATCCAGGAGGGTGCCCAGGATCACAATGAGAGAATTGTAAGTCACAAAGAGTAAGAACATAAGAAAGAATATAAGAATTGATGGACAAAAAAGTCGAAGGTCTATTCGGTTCACCTTCCACCATCCTGTCTGTCACAAGCATATTTCATGTCCCAAACTATATAGTGTATCCCAAGGTATTATTCCCTAAAATGAAATCTATCTAATTTGCTTTTGAAAGAATCAACACTTTCTGTTTTCACAGACTCTCCAGGGAGCCTGTTCCATACATTTACTAATAGCTCACCGAAATAGTGTTTCCACTGATTTGTTTTGGTATTTACTCCCCTTCAATCGCGAGCCATGTGCTCTGTTTTTATTGTTCTGGACAAGATTAAACAGCTTATTATGGTCGACATCATCCATTTACTTTAAAACCTTGAAAAGCACAATCATATCACCTCTAAACCTCTTTTTACAGCATGAATGTGCCCAACTAGATAGTGTTAACCTTCAGAGGGACTTGGCTGTCCTTGTACACCAGTCACAAAAGGTTAGTTTGCAGGTACAGCAGGCAATGGGTTAAAATCAAAAGGGTTAAAATATAAGAGGAGGGAAGTCTTGCTGCAACTGTACAGGGTGAGATCTGATGAGACCGCACCTAGAATATTGTGTGCAGTTTTGATTTCCTTGTTTAAGAAAGGATCAAATCAAATCAATCAAAACTTACATTTATATAGTGCCTTTAACACGAGAGGACGTCCCAAGGCACTGTACAGTCAGATAGGAACAAGAGCAGTGGGGGGAGGGGTCGGGGCAGGATGAAGGAGAGTAAGAGAATTGACTGAATATTTGTGGGTGAAACATGGCAGCCAAATTGCACACAGCAGTGTCCCACAAACAGTCATGGAAATGGGGCCAGGGGAGAAAGGGGGAAAAGAGGGTAAGGAGGGAGAGGGAGGGAAAGGTGGGGTAATGTCAGGGAGGAAGAAGGGGAGAAAGGGGGGTAAGGGGAGAGAGGGAGGGAAAGGTGGGTGGGGGGCAAAATCAGGGAGAAATGGGGAGAAACGGGGAAAGAGGGGAGGGGGAAAGGGGGAGAGAAAGTCGGGAAAGGCAGGGAGGGAAGAAGAAAAGGGGGGAAAGGTTAGGGGGCAGGGGGGGATCAAACAACAACAATAAACAACAAAACCAATAGCAATAACAATCAAGAATCGTCCAGTAACCACTCCTTGTCCTCGCTGCCCGCCTGGACGATCTTTAAAATGGCGGAAAATAGGGCCCAGTGTTTCAGGTGACAGGCCCCCAAACTGACCGGCTCCTCAGCTGGTGACTTGGTGACGGCCCTGGTATCTTGGACACGGCATGTCTGGCCAGCTCGCCTGGGGGCAGCAGCCCAATCGCCGTCTGGATCTCGAGTTATGAGGATAGGTTGAGCAATCTAGACCTATTTTCTCTAGATTCAGAATATAGAAGAATGAGAAGTGATTTTATAGAAACCTATAAGATTATTAAGGGGCATGATAGAATAGATAGTGGGAAACTGTTCCCCCTAGTTGGAGAAACTATAACCTGGGGTCACAGTCTTAAAATTAGGGGTCAGCCCTTTCGCAATGAGTTGAGAAAAAACTTCCTCACACAGAGGGTAGTCAATTTATGGAATTCTCTACCCTAAAGGGCTGTAGATGCTCAGTCCTTGAACATATTCAATACTGAGATTAAGTATCAGATTTCTTGTGGATAAAGGGATTAAGGGATATGGATGAGTTAGAATAGATCGGCCATGATCTTATTGAATGGCGGGGCAGGCTCAAGGGGCCGAATGGCCTACTCCTAATTCTTCTGTTCTTCTGTTCTTATGAAACATACTTAAACAAATATCATTAACATATATATATATACACAAAAAGAACAGCAAATGTTTAACATCTTTAGCCTGCTTTTACAGTAGGTTTAGTTGATTAGATTTAAAATATGCATAGTTACATAGAGTGATATAGCAGGGGAACAGCCCTACTTGTCCATATTTATACTTCACATCAGCCATTGGCCATCGAGACAATACACTAGAATATAAACTAGCCTCTATACAATCAACTTTTAAATATTGCTTTCTACTACGTAAGCAATTTTAGAAAAAAACACTATTTTTAAACACCAATGAGATAGCAACTGAATATACAAGATACCAATAGGAGCTGTGACCATCTGAAAACGGATTGGTTAGAATAATGAGCCACTTATTTTTCATTTCATAGAGATTTGACCAAATATATCTATTGCATCGTGCAATTCAGCAGCACAATATGGACCACCGCCTTATAATGTCACCATATTATTGGTTTATTATGGCATTATTTGCTCCTTGTAAGTGTTTCTGTTTATACAGTTAAACAGTCATCTGTTTAAAATGCTAATTGCAATCTAAAATTATATTCATTTCTTTGTGTTTTTTTCCAGATTGGAGTTGTGCTCAGACTTTGCTTCAGTCTCCGATTTCGGTTACCAAATCTGTTGCTAAAACTGTCAGATTTCATTGCAAAATGGAGAATGGTCTTGTAAGCAATTATAACATCCACTGGTACCAACAGAAAGCAAATCAACCACTCACCAGAAAAGTCTATTACAGCACTAGCAATCCTATATCTGATTCTAGGTTTAAGACAGAAATAAATAGAAACAATACTTGCCTTCTTATAATTGACAATATTGTGCAGAGTGACACTGCTAACTATTACTGTGCCATTTATACAACCACAGACCTATATGGCATTGTAAACCCCCTACAAAAACTCTTAATTTTTTCCGCTGTACTTAACACAAATACAATGCGAGCATGCCACAGGAATTAAACAAAAAGCAAGAGCTGAAAGCAGCTGTTTCCTCTGAACCTGACCAAATAAAATGGAGTCCTTTAGCTACGTGGTTAGAGCACTCTGGATCTGGAAACCTAGGTTTGATTCCCGGCAGGGCAAAACCTTGGGCCGGTTTCCTTACTCCACACGCTTAATAATAATCCCTCCCAAAAAAATAATTTGGTCACTCAATCCACAACTGTTTGTGGGACACTGCAGTGGGCACTTGGCTTCCGCATTTTGCCCTCAAATATACAGGCAATTCAGTTTACAGTGTATCCTGTGAAGTGTTTTGAGACATCCAGAAGACATGAAAAGCTTTATATCAAATGCAAGGATTATTATTGTTATTAAAATAGATCTCAGCAGTGTCTGGTTATCCCAAATATCTTCTAAACACATATAGAAGTAATCTGTTAAAAATAGGCTCATCAAAACTGATACAGTCATTACACTTTCCAATAATCATCTGTGAATCATTTTCCGACTCATTTTCCGACTCTTTTATTCCCTCCCTTCCTTTCCACTGATCTCATTCATTAATCCTGTTTAGGCTTATGCATGAAACATAAAGTATAATAATAATACTTTCATTTGATATGGTGCTGTTGGGCCCATCTCCAACCTCCCTTTCCTGTCCAAGGTCCTCGAAAGAGTGGTCGCCTCACAGCTCCGCTCTTTCCTCTAAACTCACTCACTCTATGAACCCCCCCGATTGGATTTCCGTGCTGTCTACAGCACAGAAACTGTTCTGTTCAAGGTCACAAATGATATCCTGACCATTTGCGATGAGGGCTCCCTTTGCCTCCTCATCCTCCTCGATCTATCCATCACCTTTGATACCATGGAGCACGCAATCCTCCTCCACCGCCTCTCCTCCCACCTCAATCTTCAAGGTTCTGTCCTTGATTGGTTCCGGTCCTACCTTTCACACTGCCTTCTCTTTGTCTCCTCCAATGGCTTTCCTTCCAGCCCTCGCACAGTCTCATGCAGCTTTCCTCAGGACTCTGTCCTTGGCCCCCTCTTCTTCACCCTCTACATGCTCCCCCTTGGTGACATCTGCAGACATGGGTTAATTTCCACATGTTTGCGGATGACACCCAACTCTACCTTTCCACTTCCACCCTCGACTCCAGGACTACTGACGTTCTGACTGCATGTCTGTCCGACATTGATTCCTGGATGAGGACAATTTCCTTCAACTAAATGTCAACAAGATTGAAGCCCTCCTGGTTGGCTTGCGTGAGCTCCTCAGCACCTCAGGTGCTGGCAACGTCAGCATCCAAGGCTGTACTCTCCCCCTCAATCAAAACCAGCCAGGAATCTGGGCATCTTGTTCGACCCTGAACTGTCCTTCCGACCTCACATCCGGGCCATGACCGGTACTGCTTTCCACCACCTCTGCAACATTGCCAGACTCCACCATTGCCTCACCCCCTCCATGCTGCTGAAACACTTATTCACGCATTCATCACATCAAGGCTTGACTAAGGGAACTCTCTCCTTGTTGGCCTTCCCAGCTCCTTCCTTCACAAGCTGCAGATTATTCAGAGCTCTGCAGCTCATGTAACCTCGCACACTGGGCTCCGCGACAACATCAACAACAACAACAACAACATATTACATTTATAGAGCGCCTTTCACGTCAGGACGACGTCTCAAGGCGCTGCACAAGAGGTATGTGACCCGAGCTGAGAGGGGAGTGTTTGGGAAGGGGTGAAACATGAAGGGGAGGTCGAAGAATTCGGGGTGGAACTAAAGGCATGGTCGAAGAGGAAAGTCTTCAAACTGGCCTTGAAAGAGGAAAAGGAAGAAACGAAATGGAGGGATTGAGGGATGGCATTCCATAGGGTGGGAGCGGAGAAACTGAAGGCCCGGCCTCCGATGGTAGGGCGGTTCGGGTGGGGGGCTTGGAGCAGGCCAAGTCCTGTTGAACGGAGGGTCC
Source organism: Hydrolagus colliei (assembly GCA_035084275.1). NCBI lineage: Eukaryota > Metazoa > Chordata > Chondrichthyes > Chimaeriformes > Chimaeridae > Hydrolagus > Hydrolagus colliei. The sequence goes on from CM068743.1 coordinate 116,534,996, forward strand.
GGGTGGGCTTGTAGGGGGAAAGTAGATCGGTTAAATAGGGCGGGGCAAGGCCGTGTAAGGCCTTGTAGGTGAGGACGAGGATCTTCAACTCGATCCTCTGGAGAATGGGGAGCCAATGGAGACGAGCAAGGGTGGGGGTTATGTGGTCGCGGAGGCGGGTGTGGGATAGTACATGGGCTGCAGAGTTTTGGATGACCTGCAGCCTGTGAATGGAGGAACTGGGGAGGCCGACGAGGAGAGAGTTTCCGTAGTCCAGCCTCGAGGTGATGTATGCGTGCACGAGTGTTTCGGCAGTGCGGGGGGTAAGATAGTTGCGGAGCCTGGCAATGTTGCGCAGATGGAAATAGGCTGTGCCGGTCAAGGCGCGGATGTGGGGGAGGAAGGAAAGTTTTTGATCGAACATGATGCCGAGGTTCCTGATTGGCTTTGTGAGGTGGAGAGTGCAGCCTTGGATGCTGAGGCTGGCAGCGCCCGATGTGCGGAGGCGCTGTCTTGAGCCAATCAGGAGGGCCTCGGTCTTACTCACGTTCAATTGCAAAAAGTTGTCCCTCGTCCAGGACTCGATGTCGGACAGACATGCTGTCAGAACATCGATGGTCTGGGGGTTGAGAGATGAGGCAGAAAGGTACAACTGGGTGTCGTCCGCAAACATGTGGAAATTTACCCCATGTTTGCGGATGACGTTGCCCAGAGGGAGCGTGTAAAGGGTGAAAAGGAGGGGGCCTAAAACAGAGCCCTGAGGGACGCCGTGAGAAACTGTGCGGGGGTTTGAAGAAAAACCGTTGGAAGAAACAAAATGTAAACGGTGGGTCAGATAGGAATGGAACCAGTCAAGGACTGTGCCTTGAAGGTTGAGGTGGGAGGAAAAACGTTGAAGGAGGATGGTGTGATCGACTGTGTCGAACGCAGCAGGCAGGTCAAGGAGGACGAGGAGGCAGAGGGAGCCCTGGTCACAGGCGGTTAGGATGTCATTTGTAACCTTAACCAGGGCAGTTTCTGTGCTATGAATTGGGCAGAAACCTGATTGGAGGGGTTCAAAAAGTGAGTGAGTTGAAAGGAAAGAGCAGAGCTGGGAGGCAACCACTCTTTCAAGGACCTTGGATAAAAACAGGTGGTTGGAGATGGGTCGATAACTTGATGGTTGCGACGCATCAAGGGTGGGTTTCTTCAGGATAGGGGTGATGGTGGCTGTTTTAAGGGAGGTAGGGACGGTGCCTGAGGAGAGGGAAAGGTTAATGGTGTCAGAAATGAGCGGGGCTAGCAAATGGAGCTGGGTGCGGAGGAGGGGGGTGGGGATGGGGTCCAATGAGCATGTGGTGGGTTTCATGGAGGTAATTATTTTTGTGACTGAAAACAGGGTGGTGGGGTTGAAAGTGTGAAATGGGGGGTGAGTAGGGGTTGAGGTAACTGATGAGGGCGTGGAGGTGGAGGAGTGGTGCGGGGAGGAAACCGCAGAGCGGATTCTCTCAATTTTGGACTCGAGGAAGTCCAGCATCTCCTCACAACGATCGTTTGAAGAGAGGATCTGCGAAGTGAGGCGGGGGGGGCGGAGGAGCTGGTTGGTGGTGGCGAAGAGGAGGCGGTGGTTATCCTTCGCTTCCAGGATTATCCTGGAGTAGAAGGCTGATTTGGCAGTGGCTAGGGCGGAGCGGTAAAATGTGATGCGGTCCAGCCAGATTTGCCGGTGGACCGTGAGGCCAGATTTGAGCCAGGTGCATTCAGCTGCTCTCACTTGGTTTTTTGAGGGAACGGAGGTGAGTTGTGTACCACGGTGATGATTGGGATTGGGAGACGGTTTTGGAGGTGAGGGGGGCCAGGGTGTCGAGGGGAGTGGAGAGGGTGTTGTGGAGGGCGGTGGAGGCGGAGGATGGGTCGGTGCAAAAAAGATGCCATTGTGGGAGGAGGTCGTATGTTTCTAGGGCAGAGGTGAAAGTTTGAGGGGGAATCTTCTTCCAGGGCCGGTAGAAGATGGTGTTGGGTTTGTAGGTGGAGGGGGAGGGATAGAAGTGTTGCAGGAAATGAAAAAATGGTCGGAAATGGCCTTGTCTGTGATGGTGACGCCAGAGACGTTGAGGCCTCGGGTGATCACCAGATCGAGCGGATGGCCGTGGGTGTGAGTGGCAGTGTTAATATGAAGGGAGAAGTTGAAAGACGAAAGTAAAGAGGAGAATTCAGAGGAAATGGGGCAGGAGGGGGTGAAATGGAGGTTGAAATTGCCAAGAATAATAAGGCGATCAGAGGAGGCACAGAGGGAGGTTAAAAGTGAAGAAAAATCTGAACTGAAAGTGGGGGAGGGTTTGGGGGGGGCGATAAACTAATAGGATTTTGAAAGAATTGTGGGAGGAGTGAGAAAGGGTGAGCTGTTCAAAAGAGGGGAAGGAGCCGGAGGAATAGGGGGATAGGGCAAGGGATGACTTTGAAATGAGGGCCACACCACCGCCACGACGGTTGGGTCGAGGAGCATGGTGGAATGTGTAGTTGGGTGGTGTGGCTTCAACAAGGGGGAAAGTGTCGCCTGGGGTGATCCAAGTCTCCGTCAGGGCCATGATGTCAACGTTCTCATCAAGGATGAGATCGTTGATGGCCAGGGTCTTGTTGCAGACACAGCGGACATTTTGGAGGCCGATGCGGAAAGAGCAGTTGGCCGAGGGGTGTGAGGGGGGACTGGGATGGTCGGCGGGGAGGGTGGGGATCTGAATAAGGGAGGAAAGGTTGACCCCCCGGGTTTGTGTCCGGTGGGGCTGGCGATGATGGTGGGGGACAGGGCACTTGGTGTGGCTGCTATTGGACAGCCAACGCCGAGTGCCGCGGTGAGCCCGACGGAGGATTCCAATACTGGAACAGAGGGAAGCGGTGGGAGGGTTGAGCAGGGACAGTAGGCGAGGGGGGCGAAAAGAAAGAAGGGTAGAGAAGGAATAACGAAGGGGGGTTGGGGGAATAACTTGAGGAGGGGGAGGGAAGCTCGTGTCACTCCCACCCTTGCCCGTCTCTACTGGCTCCCCATCCCCCAGAGGATCGAATTCAAGATCCTCGTCCTCACTTTCAAGGCCATTCACTATCTTACCCCCAGCTATCTCTCTGACCTGCTGTCTCCCCATCAACCTACCCATCCACTCCGTTCAGTGGGCTGTAGCCTGCTCCATGTTCAGCGCCTTGGGACGTCCTCCTAATGTGAAAGGTGTTCCATAAATGTAATTTTGTTGTTGTTGTTTTTATTGTTGCATCACTTTGTCAGAGCCTTCCTTCGGATGCAACATTAAATCAATGTCCCGTCTGGATATTTAGAAAAACGTCAAGGATCCCATGGCACTATTCAAAAAGAGTAGGGAGTTTTTTCTGGTGTCCTGGTCAACAAATGATTCAAGTAAAATTGGTTACTTACTCCATAGTTATCTGTGGGTCATTGCTTTGCACAAACTGGCTGCAGCGATTCACTCACAAAATATACATTATCGTATTCAAAAAAGAAAGAAAAGTTTCCTGGAGTTCTAGCTAACAATCCCCCAGATATAATTGATTAGTAATTTCAAAGCTGTTTGTGGGACGTTGTTGTGTTCGAAATTGACTACTTATACCAGCAAAACTGGGTCACCTATAAAATATATATTATTTTGTTTTACCATAAAATCCTGTGAAGCACTTGGAGACATTTTGACAATGTCATAAAGCATTATATTAAATGCTTTATCTGAAGCAATTATAAAATCACTCGCTTGTTTGGCTGAACAACAACAAAATTACATTTGTATAGCGCCTTTCACATCAGGAGGATATCCCTAGGCAATCAGTGTTTTGGATCCGAGCTGGGGGATGGGATCAGAGAGGGTAAAGCACAGGAGGCGGATGGAGGGTAAACAGAGGCATGATCGAAGAGGAGGGTCTTGAGGCAGATTTTTGAAGAAGGCAAGGGAGGGTGTGATGCAGACAGATGGGGGATGTAGATCCAGAGGGTAGAGGCAGAGTGGCAGATGGCCGCCCCTCCATGGTGGGGTGGGTGAGGTGGGGTACCTGAAGCTGGCTGGAGCAAGATGAATGGAGGGAGTGGGCAGGTTCATAGGGGGTTAGAAGATTACAGAGGTTCGGTCCATGGAAGGCTCTGAAGGTGAGGGCCAGTATAAACTGGTATCCTCTGTGTGGGAAGCCAGTGGAGTCGGGCAATGGTGGAGCTGATATGCTCATGGAGCCTAGTGTGGGAGATGACATGGGCTGCAGAGTTCTGGATGATCTGCAACCTGTGGAGGAAGGAGTTGGGGAGGCCGATAAGCAAGGAGTTTGCATAGTCAAGCTGAATCAATGACTGTTTGAGGGAACTGTTTCTACGCTGATTGCAATTTTATTTCAGATATGTCAAAGGAGGCAGGAGCGCAAACTGCAATTTAAAAGACTGCATCTGTAGAACATTAAAACAAATCAAAAAGTAACCACAAATTAAAAGAAGAAAGATGGGAATGATAAAAGCAAACATTAACTGAGCAGACCAGGTGAAAACTATAGAGGCTACAAAACAAACTTCAACATCAGAGAATGAAAGACTGGTGAGAAGTTATTCACAAAATATTTTGAGTGATCAGTGAGTGATTCATTCCGGTTATCAGCTATTTATTGCACAGAGCGGTTAAACCATTGATTTGGATTCAAGAACGTAATTGGAAAGAAGTTTCAAGGCAAAAGTCAACTGTTCAAGTCATCAGTCTGTAGTTCAGCATTTTGAAACACACAGCAAGTACGAGTGTGGAAATACATCTCTCCAAATCAATCTGCTTAAATTTAGATATCAACCTTTACAGAGATGTGAGCACTACTAGTCACTGGGATTAGTGTGTTCAGTTACAGGCTGAACACGTTCTACAGGGAAGCAAAGTAATAAGAATAAGAATAATAATCCTTGTGTTTGCAAAGTAATAAGAATAAGAATCCTTGTGTTTGATAAGGAGCCTTATCATGTCTCATGACTCAAAGCACTTCACAGAATATATTGTAAACTAATTGACTATATTTTATGGTCGAAATGCGCCGACGATTGCACAGCAGGTTTTTTTTTAACAACAATGAACTATTAAACATAAAATATCTTGTTTGTCAAATGTGACATTACAAAAGCATTTTCTGTGTGACAATTCCAATAAGATTATGGAGATCAAAAACTCGAGAGCTCAAGCATATTCTCCACTGCTCAGCTCAGAGTAAACCTCCATCTGTGAACCACTTGAACTCTCAAGCCTCTTAATCGAAGCTGTGCGAATGCCATTCCACTTCATTGCATTGAATCAGCTAACATTTTTTTAAAAACAAAAAATCATGAACTCTGACTTTCTCAAACACACAACTGTTTTGGGTCAAATGTTAAATTTTGAGTGAGTCATCTCAAACCCAAACTAACAGAGTGAGACATGTATTTACAACAGCATCGGATATGCAGCTGGCGTGCTTTTTTTAACGCCTTCCTCTAACTTTAGAAGCAGAAATAAAGAGAGAAACGGAAATACGCCCATGGTTTGCAAAGGCAGGAAATCCGGGCTCTGGTATATGATTGGATTCACAGATGGAAAAAAAACATTTGATCTGTTTAAACATCGAGATTACATGACATCTATCACTAGAGCTGCACCTAACAGTTTAATGCTGCATCATGAAGCTGCATCACTGTTTTTTCGCACTGGTGCTTTTGCCCTGTACGTACTCACCTTTAACAAGTATATTTTGTGCATTTTCCATTTCTTTTATAGTCCATATTACATTGTTATTTATTTCTACTGTTTTTTCAGGTGGATGTCTTGCCATGAAATTAACACAGAATCCTATTTCATACACCAAGCCTCCCGATAAAACAGTTAGAATTCACTGTAACAGGTTAGATGGCTTAATGACTGATCAGATTGTCCACTGGTACCAACATAAAAAGAATCAGCCACTCACCAGGTTACTCTATTATCAAAATGGTAGAGTGCCAGATGCGGGAGTCGACAATCGGTTCAAAGTTGAAATGGCCCAAAACAGTTGCACTCTGATAATCGATGGGATTCAACTGGAGGACATTGCTACTTATTACTGTGCCGTTTGGGAAGAGCACAGTACTAAATAGAGATACAACCCCTTTACAAAAACCTTCAGAACTTTTTGCTGCTTTGTGTTTTGATTTGATTTGCTCACGCACACACACACACACACACACATACGCGCAGGAACCACAGAAACCCACCTGTGCATAGCGGTATAGCAACAGCAGAACAGCAGATGCTGTTTGTATGTAATGATTAGCTTCGACATAGAAAATTGGTATAATGTTGGCGGAACAAATGCCGCCTTACTTAATTCAGTCAATGTACGTTTGTCAGCTAGGTCTAGCAATAGCACTCTCAACTCTGAGCCAGAAGGTTGTGGGTTCAAGCCCCATGTTGGGTCTTGAACATTTGTTTGGCATACTAAATGGTGGGGATGCAAATGATTATTGCTAACTCATGATGAGGAAACAGCTGCTGAATGTGCGAAGATCAAAGTATATGGCAATCTCATGTTTAGACCCCCTCTTTGGCTTTTCCTGTTTTCTTGTTGTTGTTGTTTTCTAACTTCCTGATGGTGGTGTGGGAGCAACCATTATGGAAAATAGGCCAACTTAGCTTGTTACTACCGTCTCCTGTCCTTGGTTTGATTAACAGCGCCTTGGGACGTGCTCTCGATGTGAAAGGCTCTATATAAATGTAAGTTTTGATTGAAGTTTTGATTGATGTGGAGTCCTGTAGCTCAGTGGTTAGAGCACTCGCCCTGCAAGCAAGAGACCTAGATTGAACAACAACAACTTCGATTCATATAGTGCCATGCACACCGGATGCGTGTCACAGTGCTTAATTCAATTCCAAGTAGGGTGAAACCTTAGGCAAGTTTCATTACTCCACACCTCCCCAGTTCCTCCATTCATAGGCTGCAGGCCATCCAAAACTCTGCAGCCCGTGTACTATCCTGCACCCGCCTCCGTGACCACATAACCCCCACCCTCGCCCGTCTCCACTGGCTCCCCATCCTCCAGAGGATCAAATTTAAGATCCTCGTCCTCACCTACAAGGCCTTCACGGCCTTGCCCCATCCTACCTAACCGATCTACTCTCCCCCTACACGCCCACCCGGACCCTCCGTTCAACAGGACTTGGCCTGCTCCAAGCCCCCTGCCCGAACCGCCCCACCATCGGAGGCCGGGCCTTCAGTTTCTCCGCTCCCACCTTATGGAATGCCATCCCTCAATCCCTCCGTTTCGCCTCTTCCCTTTCCTCTTTCAAGGCCGATTTGAAGACTTTCCTCTTCGATCGTGCCTTTTGTTCCACCCCGAACTCTTTTACCTCCCCTTCGTGTTTCACCCCTTCCCAAACACTCCCCTCCCAGCTCGGGTCACACACCTTTTGTTTAGCGCCTTGGGACGTCCTCCCGACGTGAAAGGCGCTATATAAATGTAAATTGTTGTTGTTGTTGTTGTTGGTCATTTCAATCTACGACTGTTTGTCGGACATTGCTGTGCGCAATTGGCTGCCGTGTTTCACCCACAAAAATAGTCAATTCGCTTTACAGTACACTCTGTGAAGTGCTTTGAGAAATCTAGAAGACATGAAAAGCGCTATATCAAATGCAATATATAAAACTGCTCACAGCAGTGTCCCACAAACAGTCGGGGATTGAGGGACCAAATTAGAATTTTGGGGGGGAGGGATTATAATTAGGCGTGTGGAGTAAGGGAACTTGTCCAAGCTTTTGCCTTGATCTGACTGGATTCGAACATAAGTCTCAGGCAAGGTGAGTGCTCAACCTCTGAGCTGCAGGACTCCACATATAGTGCCTTTCACATTGGAAGGACATCCCAAAGCACATTGACAGGCACTTGAGCTGGAAGTGGGATCCAAGGGAGGATGGAGATTGAAGGTGGGAGGGAGGCAAAGCAGGGGATCTCAGAGATGGAGGTATGGAGTTCCGGAGAGCGGGTTCAGAATGGTTAAAAGCTCACTCAACAATGGATAGATTGGACAGTAGTCTGTACATTTTTTTAAAGTTTTGAAATATTGGAGAGAAAATATGAAATGTCCTAACGATTTTGATGTGGTCATTTGACACTAGCATGAAATGCCATTTATTTTGTGTGCCTATATTAGGAAGCCAATCAAATGTCAAATATCTCTCTGTATAACTCTATAGCATTGAATTAGTCAATTTCTAGATTCTCACTCGCACCTACAAATCACATCATGCTCAGGCATCTCCCTACCCATTATTTTTCACCACCACTGTGCATCCACCCTTCTGCTCATCCTCAGACCCCTTTATATTCGGCGGCCATGCTTTCAGCCACTACACCCCGAAAACAAGCAGCCCATAATAAATGATAAATTTTATTTGTGGGGTTTATTGACCAGTCTGGATGAATCTTGCAGAGCAATGTATGAGTCATCTCCCTCCTGAGAATATCAATCCATATCACCTTATGCACTTCCCAACAACAACAAAATTACATTTTTATAGCACCTTTCACGTTGGGAGGACATCCCAAGGCTTCAGACAGTTACTGCTTCAGACCCAACTTGAGAGACAGGGGTGGAGGGAGGGAAGTGGGAGCTTAGTAGTTGGCAATGGATTCATTGAAGAGAGTCTTGAGTCAAGACTTGAAGGAGGCCAGGGAGGGGGCGAAGTGGAGGGACTGTGGGATGGAGTTCCAGAGGTTGGGGGCAGAATGACTGAAGGCTCGCCCACCAATGGTGGGGCGGGTGGGTTGGAGGATGTAGAGCAGGCCAGAGCCTGCTGAGCCTGCTGAGCGGAGTGGGTGGGCAGGTTGGTAAGGGGATAGGGGGTCACGGATGGTGAGGATGAGGATTTTAGTTGGTTTGGGGATGATGTAGTGGTAGAGTCAAGCAATGTTGCAGAGGTGGGGAAAGGCAGAGCAAATCATTGCTTGGATGTGGGGGAAAAGACAGTTGAGGGAGGCACATGGGCAGTGTATTAAATTTCCTGGGCTGAAGCAAGCTTTTGGTTTCCATTATCCTCTCTAGAATATATTTCCCTTTTCCTCCACCTTGAGCAATATTGCTACCAATGTAATTGAATGAGGTATTTAAAATATAGGTATCCCCCGATTTACAACAGAGTTGCGTTCCTGAAAAACGTCACGCAAATTGAAAGTTTGTAAATCAGTACGCAGTTTCCCATGCAGCCCTGAGATATAACCTGAGATGCGTTATTTTGACAAAATGTTTGGACCTTAAACCCACTAAAATAAAACACAAAACACAAAACACACAAAATACCACTCAAAATAACACACATAGGCAAGAAGGGGTACTTGGGGTAATTGTACAGTACTGTACTTTAATACTGGCAAACTTTAATACAGTACAGTATTGGCAAACTTTAATACAGTGTGAGGGATGGGAAGTAGAAGCCTTCCCCTGTGAGTCTTTAATATAATCGCTTTCTTTCTCATGGGGCGGTGATTCCACTGTAGTACCACTTGGTCGGAAGAAAGAATCTAATGTCGATTGCCGGACTTGTTTCTTCTCTTTGTAGAGCTCCTTATAGCAGGTTAAGGCATCATTAACTATTCTCTTCACTCTCAGGCTGCGGTCACGGTTGGGGTCAATTTTAGTGAAGATTTCAAGCACGAAATCATGCTCAACACCACTGAAGGCTTCAGACAATTGCTCAGTAGTCAGCTGATGCTGGGTGGCTGGAGTTTCTACACACTCCTCATCCTCTCCTGCAGCTTCTTTGATCTTTGGCTGATTTAAAGCCTGACACACACTTCTCTTCCTTGGAAATAAAAGTTCTCGTGGGCATACGCTTCCAGAAGAGGCCAGTCTCATCAACATTAAAGACCTGCTGAGGTGTGTACCCGCCTTCATCATTGATCTTCTTCAACTCAGCAGGATATTCTTGTGCAGCAACAGTGTCAGCACTTGCAGCTTCCCCACTCATCTTGATGTTGTGCAGCCCATGTCATCTTTTAAACCTTTCAGACCACCCTCTGCTAGCACTGAAAGATTGTGCCGTTGAGCCTTCTCCTTCCTGATCATTTAACTCCCTAAACAATGATTTTGCCTTCTTTTGGATAACCAGGGTGTTGAGCGCTATATTACACTGGTTCTGATCCTCAATCCAGACACTCAGCATTCATTCCATGTTTTCCATCACATCACTCCTATGCTTTGATAATCTGGTTGCATCTGTAGGTGTAAAACACTTCAAACTTGCCAGTATTTTGTCCTTATTTTTCTGTATAATAGCCACCGTCGATCTAGCTCGCCCTAAAGCCCTCTCGATGTCCGTAACTTTTTTGCCAGACTCAATACGCTTTATCACCACCAATTTGGTATCTAAAGTGATGACCTTGCAGGGTCTTTTACCGCTAGCGGTAATACTGCTGCTCATTTCACTTACTGGTCTCTTTCTGACATTGTTGAAATGCGGTAGAGGCTGTAAATCGCTCGAAATTGCTGGGGAATTTTCGGAAATACAGTAATACTGACCACACGTGCTGTCGCTTCAAAAGAAGGTGGCTTTTAAACAATGACGTACTGACATGCTATTGGTCAGTTCAACAGCTTGGATACAGTATACGTACTGCGTATTTACCGCGAAATACCATATACTGGGCATGCGCAAAAAAGAAGCGTAAAAGTTTTTGGGGTTTAAAACTAAACTACTTATTGTACATCGATAAAAAGGTGTTAACAAATTATGTTCATTAAATCAAAATCATGTACATAGAGATGTTGTAAATTGGGGGATACCCGTAATGAAAGAATTGACGGGTTCAATAGGACAGATTAAAATCCCTTTGGTAAATGTTAGCATAGGTTGATATAGTCTAGTTTAACATTCCATAGCAACAGAATAACATACTAATAATAATCCTTGCATTGGATATAGCACTTTTCACATTTTCAAGACATCTCAAGGTGCTTCATAGAATATACTGTAAAGTGAATTGACTGTATATGTGTGGGCGAAATGCGGTAGCCAATTGCGCACAGCAGTGTCCCACAAACAGTCATGGATTGAAATAATCAATCTATTATTGTTTTATTTTTTGAGGGATTATTATTAAGAGTGTGGAGTAAGGAAACTTGCCCAAGGTTTTATCCTGTCTGGAATCGAACACAGGTCATGTAACAACAACAACAACAACAAAATTACACTTGTATAGTGCCTTTCATGTCAGGAGGATGTCCCAAGATGCTGGACAGTCATTTATTCAGACCCGAGCAGGGGACGGTGGAGGGAAGGAACAGGGGGATTAGGAGTTGCTGATGGGACCATCGAAGAGGAGAGTCTTGAGGCGGGATTTGAAGGAAGCCAGGGAGGAGGCAAGGTGGGGGGAGTGTGGGGTGGAGTTCCAGAGGTTGGGGGCAGTGTGGCTGAAGGCTCGCCTGCCAATGGATGTGGGGAAGGAAAGACAGTTGAGGATCAAGCAAGACACCTAGGTTCCTGTCTGGCTTGGTGAGGTCGAGTGAGCAACCACGGAGGTTGATGCCAGCGGCAAGTGCTCTAATGACTGAGCTACGGACTCCAGAACTTTAAAATCAGAAGTAACACAATTAAAACAGAAACCTTTTTTTCTTTCAAGAGATTTGTGAAGATGTGGAATCTATACCAGACACAGGGCGATGAGTTTCCACATGTGTCAGACAATCCAGCTGAGCAGAAAATAAATTTAACAGCTAAGAGTCAGATAAATGTTGCAATATATATTCTTTATACCAGCAAGGAGATTATAGCGGCTGTATTAACTCAATAGCTTTTCATTATTATTAAACCACAGGGTTCTTGGTACTGGCATGTTTGCCCTTTTGGGGTCAGTCTGACATATATGGAAACCCGTCACCATGTTTAAGAGTAACCGGACCAAAGTGAGAGTTCCATGCCTCTCACCTGGGCATGAAAATTTCAGAGACAAGATTGTTGAAATGGATTGCGCGCTCTCTCCCTGGAGGGGCAGATCCTGCTGAGTTAAATCCAGAGAGTATTAGGAGCAGATTGCCGAGAGCCGAGACTTGGGAGTATAACCAGTCATACCCCAGGACTAACTCTGGGGTCCCCAGGTTTACGTTCGTCATTCGGACAACAGGCCGGTTGTTCGAGTAGCGAGGACTTGACCCACTCAAATACATCAAATCAATATGAAGCCTTGATTTAGAGATAAGTGGACCTTATTATACACCTTGCAAAGAAAACTGCGAGCAATCAATTGAAGAGGGCAACCTCCCCCACCATTATACAGAGGCGGGGCATGTGACAGTCTTAATAATGATTGGGTACAAATCTGCGAGTCATTTCCTTTCCAGTCGATGAAGATCTGGCCCATATCTGATCCGATGCATCAACCAGTTAATCCAAGGCAGGACCTGCAGCCACACAATGTCTCCACTTTACTGTCTGTTTGGGACGGCAGTTTTGCTCTGTAAGTGTGTCAAAGGTTTTTTTTATTCGCCGAATGTTTGGTCGTCTCTTCACGGTGGGAATCACTCCCGTTTGCTCTGTTTCTAGGTGGGAGTTTTGCTCAGGAAGTCGAACAGTATCCGTTATCGTTGACCAAACCTAAGATGAGAACGGTCAGAATGAAATGCGACATCAAGGGCTCACAGACTGTTCACTGGTACCAGTCTAAACCCGGCTCCCCGCTAACAAGGATTCTATATCAAGTTGACTCCAAATCACACCCAGACCCTGGCACCCCAAACAGGTTCTCAACGGAGACCAAGCCCAACCAGTTCATCCTCGTTGTTAACAACGTCGTTGAGGAGGATTCTGCCACTTATTACTGCGCTTACTGGGTGCCACAGTGCCCAGCGGCCACACACACGCTTAACAAAAACCCCCGACACACAGGCACAGCTCTCCTCGTTCACTCGATCAGACCCAATGCTCGCTCTCCACGCCCCCAATTCTACATTTTCATAATTGGAACATACGCTGTTATTGTGGTTAAATAGCTTGTAGTTTAAATTCTATCAACATAACACAGAGCGTATCAGGGTATTGAGGGATATTATACAATGCAGGCAAATAACAACATTACATTTGTATAGTGTCTGTCACATCCCAAGTAAGGTTTTTTTTAAGTGTTATTTACATCATATCTGTGATTTTATTTTCCATTCCAGTAGCTGTTCTGTTAAAGTTCAGCTTTATTGCACCAATAGCAACGAAATGTCGTTACCTAACATGTCCTTTAAAAACAAATACAGGATTTGTGCCTGGACTTGTGTTTTTAATAGTTTAAAATGTGTACTAATAAAGTTATCCCAATTGTGCTAATGATAACCTCAGGTTGGTCACTGTAAACCATGGGAAAGTCCATACTCAGACAATTGTGCATTTTAAACACATAAACCTTTGCATAAACCTCTTAGTAAATGCACCTGGATATTTGTGATTGTTTTCCAACACATTATACATTGCCTTTTAAATTTAGCAATGATCACTTTAAAATAGGACTGGCACTGTAATGTACACTCTGCACTCTCATTGCTTATTTTGCAAATACATACAATATAAATGTTTTAAGTTGCCAACAATGCAATACAATTTACATTATTGGGCAAGTTCCACACGCCTAATAATAATCCCTCTAAAATACAATAAGAAAATTGGTCATTTCAATCCACGACTGTTTGTGGGACACTGCTGTGCACAATTGGCTGCCAAGTTTTGCCCAATTTTTTTTCCAATCAATTCACTTTACAGTGTATTCTGTGAAGTGCTTTGAGATGTTTAGAAAACATGAAAAGCGCTATATCAAATTCAAGGATTATTATATTATTATTATAAACTGTTGTGCCTTTCTCCAAGCACTTGACACTGCTGACTGGGCATCTGAGATGGGCTTTACAGCCAAAAGAGTTGGATAGGGAAAAGATGATTGAAAGCACAGTCAAAAAGATATGACATCAACCAACAGCTACCCCCAGCTCTTTAACACTCCTCAAGCTCCACTAAATTTCCACATCTGATTACATTGAACTCTCATGTCCAGCTAAAGTGAACTGCACTCATTAAGCCATATGTAGATTTAACATTGGCTGAAACAGATCCACATCATTTCCTGTTTGATTATATTTCATTAGCTCAGGAACAGTTCAAAGCTGAATCAATTCAGTGTTCCACACTAGAAACATGAAGATCTATTTTGCTGTCATTTTGATCGGCTCTTTTTTATGTTAGTGTTTTAGGATCACTTTTCTCCTGTTAATCATTTTATATTATTATTATATTGAATGTTAAAATAATATTACATTTATCTTTCTTTCAGCTGGATTGATTGCCTTGACTCAGCCTCAATTATCATTGATCAGTAAAGCCAAGAAAGCTGTGCAGATTTCCTGTATTATTGCTGGCGAAACTTTCAAGAATGATTTTGTTCACTGGTATCGTCAATCTCCAGGTAAAGAGCTCCAGTGGATACTGTATTTTCAATCTCAACAAAAGAGGGAGATCGATTCTGCCTTTCAAGCCAGATTCCTTGCCGAAAAAGTTGAAGAAACCAAAACCTGCAAACTTATAATAACAGAAACTACCAATGCTGATACTGGGGTCTATTACTGTGCCGTATGGTCTTCACAATGACAAAAATCTACAGGAAACCCATACAAAAACCATCAGCTTTGCCTTTGCACTCCTCAAGCTGTTGACGCAGAAAACCACATTGGCAACGATTTGAGATTTATATCTGTTCAACAATGTGCCCCAAACATAAAAAGGAACCTCTTTATTTTCACAATTTAGCTACTTTTGAAGGTTATATGCAACAGAATGAATACATGTTTCATAAACCATGGGTTGTAGAAATCCATCATATTTTGGGGATGAGGTGGCTTCGGTAGTATTTTTAACTTGGTGTAATAAATTAAATTGTAAAGTGAATTATTTTATACTTAAAATATTGAATGTCAGAGCAAGAGAAGGCCACAAATAAACTGCCATCTAGTTCTTGATAAAATGTTGCCACATCTTATTACAGTATTAATGTATTTTGTGAGGCTTATTGATGTATATTAATGGATAGGATTGTACATTTTATTGTAATTTAGACTTCATGAGTTTGTTGCGCTTGTTAAAAGGACGAATGTCAGTCGGTGCAGGGGAATGAAACCGTTGGCTGTTCTATACCTGACCTGGGAGTACATGATGACAATGTCTGCATGCTGTGCCTTGAAAAGCACAAACATTTGCTATAAAATGGGTAAACAAATACATACCGGGGTTAAGCTTAATTTGTTTTGTGAGAGGAGATCAGAGTACTGTACCATTTTAGATCTAATTGTTGGGTTACAATTAGATCTAATTGTTGGAAAGTGCAGGATAGAAGGGATTGAGAAGCTACATCACCTAACTCGGAGGCCACCCTCATATACAGACCACTTTGGCCCAATCCTCTGTGGTTTGATAGTATGTGATTTGGAAGAGAAAGACAAGGAATATTTATATTCAACACAAATACATGAAACAAGTGTAGTAATTAGTAACTATCTCATTAATGATAATGAGGAAGACAATGCACTTGTTCTATAAGTCAGTATCAAAACATAGAGACCAAGAATACTGACATCGATGTGTAAGCAATTACGTTCTCTTTTTGCAGTAATACCACTCCTAATTCTATTTTGCTTGCATCTACTGATACATTTACTGTATTATTTATGGCATAAAATTGTAATACTGGGGCTTTTGGAACAGCTTTTTATTTTGCTAAACGGTTTCTGCTACTATTTCTTCCAGATAAATTTCCTATCTGCCTTTACTAATTCCTTTATTGGCCCCATGATTTCCATCATATTTGAGATAATCCAGTTTACCATTCCCATTAGTCTTTTAACCCCTCCTTATCCTGTGGTGCTGGCATCATTGTTATTGCTTCAGCTTTCTTTGGATCCACCTTTTATGTTTTCCATGTTATTATATGTCCCAGGGCTTGACCTCTGCTATGCTTATTTTTCACTTTTTTCTATTTAATTTTACATTCTTGTCTCAGCATTTGCATAGTAATTTTACATTGTGCTCTTCCTTAGTACTTCCAAATATTATTATATCATCTATGTAATTTGTCATCTCTGATATCTCTTCTAATGTCTGTACTAATTTCCTCTCAAATATCTCCTGCTCTGACTTTATTCCAAATGGCATTCTTCTACAACAGTATCATCCGAAAAGTGTCAGGAATGTTGTTAAGGTATGCATTGTTTTTTGTCAGCTTAATTTGCCAGTACCCTGAAGAACAATAAATGTAGATACATATCGCAAACAGTTTGTATAGCATACCTAAGGCACAATCTTGTCATTTCCTCCTCCTTGAACACAGTTTCTCCACAGTCAAAATTATGAATTCCAAAATAAACATGCTAATTTTGTAGCTTTTTATTCAATTTATTTACCTGACATTTGAGAATATTATCAAAATTCAGTGATCTTAGAACAAGATCATCTAACTGAAAAGATTGAGTCCTGTAGCTCAGTGGTTAGAGCACTCACTTTACAAGCGAGAGACCTGGGTTCGTTTCCAGGCAGGTCAGGGCGAAACCTTGGGCAAGTTTCCTTACTCCACATGCCTGATAATAAACCTTCAAGAAAAAAACACAATTAGAAATTGGTCATTTCAATCCACAACTATTTGTGGGACCCTGCTGTGCGCAATTGGCTGCCGTATTTCACCCAAAATATACAGTCAATTCACTTTACAGTACATTCTGTGAAGCGCTTTGAGACATCTAGAAGATGTGAAAAGCGCTATACCAAGTGCAAGGAATATTGGTATAGAAAAAAATTTTGCCCCATGAAACATGGCATACCTTTCCTCCAAGGTAAGTATTCCGTAATGCTATCTAAGTATGGCTTTATTTAGCATCTGTGGGTTGAGGCATATTCTTATTGACTTGTCTGGCTTTTCTATAATCACTATCGCACTCACCAAATCACCAGGTGTTTCTACTTTCTTTATGATTTTCTCCATTTCTATGTTCTTTTGTATGTCTTTCAATCTGTCTCATGGCTTCGGGCACTCATTTCAGTGGCTCTAATGCCAGTTGTATGTGGTCTTTGATCCTTAACTCATACTCTCTTTCATTAATCCTCTTTTACCAAACCTTGTTTGTATTTTCCTATTATTTCAACAACAACTTGCATTAACTAGCACCCTCCAGTCCACACAGAGCACATAACAGTCCTGGAGCCTGGTGGGGGCTGGGTAGGGAGGGGGGGGGAGATTGGTTGGGGCTAGGGTGACTAGGTTTACTGGCGGGATGTGAAAAAGGGGAGAGGTGGCAAGGCAGAGGGTTTGAGGATGAGTGTTCTAGAGTTTTGGGACGTAGTGGCCAAAAGTGTGATCTCCAATGGTTGAGTGGAGGGTGCAAGGGTACAAGCAGGAAGCTGGTGCCAGTCAAGTGAAGGCACCGGGTAGTGGATTGGGGAGTGATGAGATCAGAGGGGTAGGAAGGTGCCAGGGATTGAAGGGATTTGAACACAAGTGTGAGGATCTTGAAGTCAATCTGTTCACTGATGGGGAGCCAGTGGAAACTGGCTAGACTGGTGAGATAGGGGTACAGCATTTGGTCTGGGTAAATATGTGGGCAGCAGAGTTCTGAATGAGATCAGAAAAACATTTATTGTGTTTCTAATCTCTTATTTTCTTCTTTCTTTACTTTTTTTTATTCTTTCAACAGTCCCATTTTAATTAGCTACTGTAATCTGAACAATGTGTCTGCATGTACTTTCACTATGTAAAATGGTATTTTATATAATTCATTTTTATACCTTGTTTCTACTTCTATTCTTTCTATCATTTCACTTTAACCTTTATCGTATGCCTTTAATCTTCCTTCTCCTGTCTCCACCATTTTCCTTTGTGGCTCTCCCAGCCTCATATATTCCTCTAATGATGATATCACACTAGCTTGTGCTCCTATGTGCAATTTGCATTCTATGTTTTTTTTTCCTTTCATGGACCCATTCTTTATCTTCTCTTTCTTCTCTATCCATTTTTCCTGTAATTTCCATTGTATCAATATTGTATTCTCCTTCCCACTCACTACTATCGGATTCCAACACCGAGCTATCCAACATTGCACCATGCCTTGATTGTACTTGTGCGATCTTCATGCTCTGATAATCACTCGTCCTCCTATATTCTCTTCTTCCTTGAAGGAGCACTATAGCTCAATGGATAGAGCACTTGCCTTGCAAGCAAGAGACCTGAGTTTGATTTCAGGCAAGGGGCAAAATCTTGGGCAAGTTTCCTTATTTCATATGCCTCATGGTAATTCCTAAAAAAAAAAAAGAAATTGGTCATTTCAATCCACGACTGCAGATTCGAGTGGCAAGTTGCCGAAAATCCAACAAAAAAATTAAACTTATTTTAAAACTAAAAAACTTAACACACTTAAAATTAAAATGAACTTCTTTTAAAACATACTACATTAAGAATATAGTAATAATAACAGATTATTGTATGGATACTTACCAATAAAGCATTCCAGTACACTTGGTAAAATGATCGGTAAAAAAGCATTCCAGCGTTCATTAAGTTTAATAAGTGTGCAGGTGCACACATTGCACGCATGTGCAAAGTGAACATACTTTGTCCCGGATGGAGATCCAGTTGCTAGAATGGTGAAATATATTGGGAGATACCAGTTCGTTGAGAATGCCAGTCAGTTCGGTACCGGATAAACAAGGTTTTTACTGTATAACAGAATCAATGACAAAATTACATTTGTATAGCGCCTTTATATGTTTTTCTTCTAGGTATGTATACTAGCCGTATGCAGTACTCTTCCTTCATCTTGTTCCCCATTTTGCTTAAACTCTTTCATATGTACTTCAGATATTTCTTCTGTGTTTATTATTTGTACCACTTTCTGGAACTCAAATCTTCCTGTTTCAGAAATTTGCCCCTTATTCTGTTACAGTATCTTCAATCTCTATCACAATTTGCTCTTTTATCATCTTGTCCCTCAGAGCTCCATAGTTGCATGTTTTGCTGCGTGACCTTAATGGCACAAAATATTGGGCATACAGTTCAGCAGGCCGTAGTTTTGTTGTGCCAAACTTAAACTGTCAGTGGTCCATTTATGCCTCAGGTTGATAGTTAACTTCAATGGCCTTGGCCTTGTATTCTATTGTTCCAGTCTGCATCTTGTTTCCTTAATTCTGCGTCTAATTCATTCCAAAGTCAGTCCACTTCTGACACCATGTAATAAAACTCTATCCAAATTAAAGGTGTGTTCGTAACTTTGCACTTTGTCCCACTCCTAGAGTCCTTTCATCCTTTCTGCACTTCTTATTGATCTTTCATTAATTGTGCATTTACTCTTAAAGGAGTATCTAGCGAATATGACTGAGGAGAGTGAATGTCAAAAGAACACTAAAACCAGACATTAAACCTTGATGTCCTGCCTGTTAAAGTTGCCTGCCAGGTGGTTGTTAAATACCCCCATAGCACCTTGCACAAAGAGAAGGGGGGTTTATCGGGTGTTCCAGCCAACAATCCCCAAGTAAAATTGATCACTCACTTCATGGCTATTTGTGGGACATTGCTGTGCTCAAATTTGGCTGCCTGGTTTCCTTACAGCCAAATCACTATACAGTATATCCTGCTAAGTCCTTTGAGATGTCTCATTGATGTGATAAGCTGCTACATGAAATCCAATGATTATTTTTATTAATAATAATAATTTACAATATATATTTGGATTCAAACCCCAATTTTTTAATATATAGTTTACACAGTAACATTCTCCAAGTATAAATGAAGTGTCAAACTTTGAGATGGGTGGAGGGAGAGCATGGACCAGCCCCTTCCAAAAATCAACCACTCCTCTCCCATCAGAAATATCTTCCCAATTTTGGACGTTTGTGTGGTTACAATTGCTGTAAAGCTTGCGATAGGAACAAAAAGATTTGGAGTAGATCATTGTGATATTGTGATGGGGTAAGTCTATTGACAAGTTTAAAGGTAGAAGCTAGAGTTATTGTAAAGTGATGTGATACTGTGGTAACCTCTGGTGCATATACAAAAATATTCGGCCAAGGAACTAAACTTATTGTTACAGGTAAGCTATTCTGTTTAAGAGACTATGTTCATGTGTTTACATATAAGTGTAGTGTGTTTAACAACATATAGCTAGAGACATCCCAGTTCATGAATGTAAGGTATAACATTGTCTTTCGCATTGGTATGGGCTGGATTCCCAATCAATTAAATATTTGGATGAGTATTTGAGAAAAAAAATTAAAAAATTAAAAATATTAAGGGATATTGGGAAAGACAACAACAAAATTACTCTTGTATAGCGTCTTTCAAGTTAGGAGGACTTCCCAAGGCGCTGAGTACTAATCCTTGCATTTGATATAGCGCTTTTCGTGTCTTCTAGATGTCTCAAAGTGCTCCACAGAATATACTGTAAAGTGAATTGACTGTATATATGTGAGCAAAACGCGGCAGCCAATTGGGCACAGCAGTGTCCCACTAACAGTCTTGGATTGAAATGAACAATTTTTTTGAGGAATTTTTATTAGACGTGTGGAGTAAGGAAACTTGCCCAAGGTTTTGCTCTGTCTGGAATAGAACCCAGGTCTCTCGCTTGAAAGGCGAGTGCTCTAACCACTGAGCTTCAGGACTCCAGAGCTGGAAAGTGGGATTAAAAATAAGGTTGATAATACAGGTAGATATGAACACCGGTTTCTATTGCGTTACCTTTGATATTTGAGTGGTTAAAAAAAAATGCAAATTCTGGTATTAAACTCAGTGCTACAGGGGAGTTTGCAAACATCTTCCCATGTAAATGATAATGTTTCAGTTCAGGCGATTGCCAACTGCCAATTGTTGGAGTTTGCCCCTCCAAGCCCCCGGTAAACTGATGTGTTAGTTGTATCGCTAGATTGCGGTTAGTTCTTGTGAGGCGATAGAACACTGTGATACTTCGGGTGCATGGATCAAGCACTTTGGCAATGGAACTAAACTCATTGTAACAGGTAAGGCTGTGGCTATGGAACAGCTTTCCCGTTAATCGCGGATTTCCGTGAGCTTGTATTTCAATGGTTATTCAGCATTTGGAGGCATCACATTGATACTTTCCATGCGTTTCACTTTCATGTGAATATCTCAAACGGCTTCACAGAATTAATTGCCTGGGTCCCGAGCTGCGGTTGGGGGGTGGTGGGGGGAGTGAGATGATTAAGGTGGGAATAGCTACAGAACGGGAATGTCACAGAGTTGTCCTGC
Organism: Hydrolagus colliei; assembly: GCA_035084275.1. Lineage (NCBI taxonomy): Eukaryota > Metazoa > Chordata > Chondrichthyes > Chimaeriformes > Chimaeridae > Hydrolagus > Hydrolagus colliei. The sequence goes on from CM068743.1 coordinate 116,556,240, forward strand.
TTTGTTAATGTAAAGCCCCGAGTCTCCAGGTTAAATGCACGGGACACTGGAAGTAAACCCGGTGTTGGTGGTAAGAGCCGGGTTAGGATTGGCGCTCACCCCGCATTTATTGTAGAGCATTGTATCGCTGTGGTCTTCTGGTCAGGTGTTCGGCGGAGGAACCAAACTGTTAGTTACAGGTAAGCTTCTATCCAGTTCACTTCACTCTGATACTGGCCCACCATTCGGTTGGTTCAGTATTGCGATATTGGTGGATATCTATGGTAACAGTGACACTGAGGGTTGGAGAGCAGAGGCATCGGGGCAGTGACAAGAACATGTTAGCGATGCCTATGAAAGACAGGTGGTGAGGTTTTAGCCCGATACTGTAACACTGTGCTAAACCAATATGGATGGCTTGATAAGCAAATATTCGGCACTGGAACTAAACTCGTCGTAACAGGTAAGAGTATTAATGAATGTTAATGATATCATTGTTAATGTTGGGGGGGGAAGTTATGAGAAGCAATGAGAGGTGAAGAGGCCACAGCAGCCGTTAGTGCTTTGCACGTCTTGTGGCGTTAGAGACCGTTGAAAGATCCGGAGAGAATCGTGTGTTTCCTTTAGTTATTGTGCTGCCTTCTAACACCGTGTTCAGCTGGTGGCTCAAGGCTGGTATTCGGCACTGGAACTAAACTCCTGGTTACCGGTAAGTGCAAGGTGCGAGGATCTGTACTGTTTGTATCCGAGGGAATCGATGGAGGAGTTACTAGCGATGGTCAGGTGTTTGGTGCAGGAAAAATATTAAGAGACTATAGAGTCACAGACTGTAGAGTTAAGAGACTCTATAGAGTTACAGGCCGATCTCTCCAGCTCCAGTAACTCTATAGTTATTGTACTGCACTTTAACACTGTGCAGGTTACAAGGTATTCGGCTCTGGAACTAAGCTCGTTGTTACAGGTAAATACTGTCTGTATGTTGCGTAAAAGGTGCTCCGGTTCAGAGTCACAGTCCTTAATATCATAATCTTCATTAACCCTGCGAGGCGCCGTGCGTGAGATATTGACTATTATTCTAATGACCGGAGTAAAGTTGGGAGTCGGAAAAACAACAACAATAATAATAATAATCCTTGCATTTGATATAGCGCCTTTCACGTCTTCTAGACGCCTCAAAGCGCTTCACGGAATATACTGTAAAGTGAATTGACTGTGTATTTGTGGGCGAAATTCCTGTTACGAAAAAGATTGTGTTAGTTGCCTTTGTGCAAATATCCTCGGTAATTCTTTGGAGAGAGTGAGGCTGTGTTGGTCCTTGTGCGGTATTTGGTGTGGAAAATGTTTTAACAAAATAGATGAAAAGCCATAGGAGGAGACTGCAGGTCTGTAGCTGCTGTGCTGTAGCACTGTGATGTACCCAGCTCCGACCCGAAGATACTTAGCGCTAAATAGGAGCTAAACTCCCTGTTACTGTTGGGGTTTCTGTCCAGTAACGCAGTGATCTGAGAAATCGCCAGTGTTTGTTATCATTGGGATCAGGTCTATAGTGTGTGAGGATTGTGTGCTCGCTCAGGGCACGGGTGGCTCCCAGCTCCGCCACTCGCCAGCCTGGCTTGTTTGCTGAGTTATTGTACTGACCGGTATCGCTGTGGTCAACAACTAAAGTCTTCGGCACCGGGACAAGGCTGGTTGTAACAGGTACATCTCCTGCCGAGCTGCTTGACATTAGTGTGGGTGCGGGGGGTGCGGGGGGGGGGGGGGGGGGGGGGGAGAGTTTTGCGGTAAATTACGAGCGTTGTACGGGACTGTGTACATTACGGTATATTCCACAATCAAACGCGAGGCTTATGAGTAAGGGTTACTGCCCCTCATTTTGCAACGGCAAATGGAAGTTGAACTTGGAAAGCGAAGTGTTGAGTGAAGCCGCGGGGAGGTCGGGCTGTGGCGCGGGTTCTTGTGAGGCGCCTTAACACCGTGCAGCTTCCTATATAAAGATCTTCGGCGCCGGGACCCGGCTGATAGTTACTGGTGAGTTTGCAGCAGTAAATTGTGTGTATGTTTGAAGGCTGCCGCGCCAGTTGCTGTGCGGTGGTGTGCCCGTTTGTACAAGACAATATCGATAGTCAGTTGTAATTAGGATAGAAGAGTATTTGGCTCTGAAACCAACCCCGGCTTGGAGGGGCCGGGTCAGTTGTTGTCGGCAGAGACTGCGCTCATCCCGACAATTAACGGGATTATAAAAAATCATTATTTTTATCTCGCTCGGTCACTGTCGGTGCTGAATGAGGGGGAAATAGGGCGAGTGAGGCAAAGCTCTCGTGGCTGACTGTGTCATTTAAATTAACTACTAAAGTGACCCACCTCAGCAATGCCAAACTTGAGAGAACGGCTTATGTGGGAATGAAGGCAGGTATTAACAGGTCGGCGATGTGAAAGCACGTGTGTTCAGGGAGAGAAAACGTCTCATACAATGGGTGAATCCAAAAGATTATTAAACTTGCACTGTGCGAACTTCAATGTGGATCTGATCAGTTCAATGAACCAGTTGACCCGTTCGTTAACTTTGGAGCTTTCTTTGACTTCCAGTAAAGAGGGGTAGTTGTCAACAAATCCTCGTGATTTCATTAGTATGATTTTAAAACTTGGTTAAAATAAAAAAAAAGGTGTGTGTGTGTGGTGGGGGAGAGATAAACACACACACATACACACACACACACACACACACAACCCAGGGCGTTAGAGAAATATCTACCGAGTGAAAAATACCAGGAGTCGTGAACCAAACTTTAACACTTGTCAAGAATGATTTACTGTAATCACAAACACAGTTGTTACGATCTGGAGATTTGAATGCAATCTATTTTTTATTTTATTTTTTAGCCGAATTACCGAAGAAACCCACGCTACGCATTTTCAGCAAGTCTGTAATCGGCAAGATTCAGGTCGTTTGCTTGATAACTGATTTTTTCCCTGATGTTATCAGAGTTTACTGGAAAATTGGCGACGAAACTTACAATGAAACTGACACAAACAAGATATTTGAAGCGGATCACATTCAGACGGAGAAGTCGCGGGTCCCTTATGTGATCAGCCGTCTTTCGGTTACCAAAGCCGACTGGAAATCAAAAACAATCATTTGCGGGGTAAAGCACGAATCAGTCACCGCCGGTCATTATGAAATCACCGCCAATAAAAAAACTGCTACAAGTCCTGACGGTACTGTTATATTCAGGTTGTGTTTCTACCTTGTATTGTCTTTTGTCGGGGAAAATACCTACACTGGAGTTTGCCGTCCACATGATTGATATGTTTCATTTACCCTACAGGGTTTCACTAACAAAAGCTTATTATGTGACTACTGTAGCACTTAATACCAATCGGAAATATATTGTAAACAAAAGCCCAAATACTGCCAATGCTGGGAATCTGATATAAAAACAGAAATCGTTATATGTTACGTTATATATTCTGAAAATAGAGCATTACCACCCGATTCCTATTCACTTTCCTAAAATCCTCTGTTCGCTTTCCCCTGGTGTACACATTAATTCGTATGACACTATTCTGAGTTCTGAAATAAATGCCATTCATTCTTCAACGTTAATATACAATCATTAAATACTGAAGCATTTAATTAGTTTCCTCATTTTGAAAGTATTTTAGTGGATTCAAAAAAAGGTATCTGTTTGGTGTAGTAATAAATATAGTGTATTATACTACAGTAAATATTTTAAAATGCAATGTTTTATGCCTTGGGTATTTTAATCTGATTTTAATAAAACGAATTAGTTCCATTACAAGCAAAATGACCAGGAACTTTGGCAGCGGCTAACAAGCAAAACACACAGCGCTTCATTAGGTTTATTGCCAATATTTGTATAATTGAAAACTAACTGAAAAGTTAACTCCCAGTCAGGGAAATGAAACATTTTTTAAACTGCATTTATTTGATTTAAAAATCCAAGTGAACAAAAACGCAGAACATACAAAACGCAACATCACCACTGAAATTGAAAGCCCAGCTGTGTTTGTGACAATACGATTTTGAATGTCGTTTTGATATTTCTTCTTTGACTCGATAAAAATAGAAATTGATGTGCCTGTTATTGCTGAGATTGATGCCATTTTTCATTTGAAAACAGGAAAAAGAAACACAACTGATCCAATCACTGGACATTGTACTGAGCCCGAGGACCAAGGTAATGCTTTTCCCCATAACTCCCCTCTAAATATACAGTCATTATACTTGACAACAATGATCTATGAAACACTTTGGCAGATTTTGATGTTACATTAAATGAGTGATTTACTTAAAATTCGTGCCCTATGTGTGGCTCCCTATCACGCAGTAATCTCTCTCCCCCCATCACCCCAGCCTAGCCAGGCTTCATTGGCTCCCTATCACACATTCAACTCTTCCCCCCTCCCGTCACCCCTACCATTGCCAGCCTCTCTATCACACACTAAACTCTATTTGAAGCTCCCTAACCATAAGTTTATTTATTTTTGGAGGGTGATTACCCCAGAAAGTGATTAATAAGTGGGTTCCTGCTTAATGCTGATCAACAAAGGAGTGTGTGTGTGTGTGACTGTATGTATCTGTGTGTTAGTGTGTACTTGTGTGTGACTATGTGTGTCTGTGGCTGTGTTTGTCTGTGTGTTTGTGCCTCTGTGTGTAAGTGTGTGTGTCTGTGTGCATGGGGTATGTGGTGTTTGTGTGTGTGTGTGTTTAGAGCACCTGGCTCACAAGCGAGAGACCTGGGTTCAATTCCAAGCAGGGGAATTGGCAACCTTTGGCAAGTTTCCTTATTCCACATGGCTGATAATAATCCTTCAAGAAGAATAAACAATAATTTGGTCGAGCAATCCATGACTGTATCAAACGGCGCTGCTTTGCGCCCACAAATATACAGTCAATTCACTTTATAGTATATTCTGTGGAGCGCTTTGAGATGTCTAGAAGACATGAAAAGCGCTACATCAAATGCAAGAATTATTATCGAGGGCCAAGAAAAAGATGAAGGTTTTATAACCATTTGGTTTCTACTAGTTCCCCAACACAGAACAGATCGACTTCAAAAATCCTTGTAGTCGTGTTCAAACTACTTCACTCTCTGAGATCTTCCTATCTCTGCAACCTCCTCACTCCACAATCCACCACCCAGCGCCTCCGCTTGACTGGCATCGTCCTCCGGCTCATCTTTTGCACTTCCAGCCACTATGCTCTGAAACTCTTGAACACTCTTCCTCAATCCATCCACCTTGCACCCTCTCTCTCCTTTTTTAACGGTCCCATCAGTCATCCCAAATCCCCTCCTTTCCCTCCACCCTCCCTGATACCAACCCCAGCTCGGGTCTGAAACATTGACTGTCCAACACCTTGGAATGTCCTCTCTACAGGAAAGGAGCTATACATATGTAATTTTGTTGTTGTTGTTGTTGTTGTAGATTGTCACTATCTCCAACTTGTAACTTTGTTGAAACATTTCTCCACAAATTATTTTTGAATTCTTTAATCTTTGTTAAAGTGCAATTGGTAGAGACTTCTTTTTTGTTTCATCAGAGTCATCTGTAAACTCATTCCGACTGACCATCTTCACTTATACCTTACTGGTGGTGAAAAGTGTCGTGTACAGTGGCATCGTTGGCCTCATCCTTTACAGAATGGAGTACCACCAACAGAAAAATCCACTTTAAATGTCTTACATACTCAGAAAATATCTCACTCATTGCTGTCCATTAATAGTTTGCTAATTGCAATGTGTCCTTTAACATGATTTGATGTATCAAGACCGCCTATACTTTTAATACATTTTTCTGAATGTAATATTGTAGTTTAATTTTAACAGAAAACTTATATTTCTATTCTGTTGACCTATTCATACACTGTTCTCCAAATGGTTTTGCAATGTTTACTATTACTTGCTTATGGGTATAACAAACAAATGGGTTAATATACTAAAAATAGATTTTGAAATGATTATGTTGTACAGCAAAATAAAAATTTTAATTGAATTAATTCAAGCATAATGGAATGCATTTTATTAATAATGTTGTTAAATACGGTACATTTTTATTTGCATCACTTTTGTTCATTAATAATATGCGCCAGTTCAAGTGTATTCTGTCTTTCACAAATGGATTGATATTTCTTCCTTGTTTGTAATTTTCTGCTTTTAAAGTTGTTGTAGATCAGCTTGATAATATAAAAAATCTGTTATTGATTCAAAGTATTGTTTCGCATTTTTTCTGTGGGTGAATAATGTAGAATCATGAATTGTGCATATTTGAGGATATTACAGATAGCCTATCCAGCAATGTATAATTCACCCTCAATTATACTGCAAAAGCCTATATACAGAGAGGCACCTATTGGGGATTTCTTTTGTCACCTGTGTCAATAATGATCCCACGACCAAAGGTGTTTAAAACAACTGTTTGTAGGACACTGCTGTGAGCAACTAGCGGCCACATTTTGGACACAAAAGTATACAGTCAATTCACTTTACTGTACAGTATACTGTATTCTGTGAAGCACTTTGAGACATCTCAAAGACATGATGTGGTTCTATGTCAAATGCAAGGATTAATAATTATTATCATATTCATCAACACAAATGTGTAAACTTTAGCACTGGAAACAGGGATTCTTCCCACCTGGCTAGAGCTAATCTTGCAAATCAAAGGTCTAAAGGGGAAAATAATCCTATTAGACATCCTGGTCAGTCCTCAATGGCAGTTAATTAAACTCCAGCAGGGCCTCAACATACACTCTTGGCTTCCCAAACATTGGTTTTCACCAACATACACCTATGTAATTGGGTAAGCAGAGCGTGTCCTTCCAGGGAGAGTCTGCACATTCCATTTCACACATGGGGAAATTTCCATATGTAAGTCGCATACACATTTTGAACTCCCAGTTTGGCTTGGATACTCACTGTCATGTTAATTTGGATTTATCAGACACCTGACTGGCTAAACAAAAAAAAAATTTGGAACAGAAAAGCACAATTATAGTAGTAAAGCAGACACTATTCAGAAGTCAAATAGTTACATAAATCAACATAGCAAATCATTTCAAAAATAAATAATAAAATGGGTAATCAAAATAGTATTAAAAATATTCACAAATGATTGTAAACTTTAAGAATGATCAGTATGACAGACGCACTGGGATGTCGTGTGAAACTTTAGCAAGTGCAACTCGCGAAGAAATTGCTTGAGTTCTCTTGAACATAAATAATCTAGACACTGTGTGCTTTGCCCTATATGCGCACACATACTATGAGTGGGACTTACAATTAAAATGCAATTACCGCTCATAACATGAAAACACAATCATTCTCTAATATTACAGAATACACCATGCTATTCTACTGCCTGTCCTAATGTTTGGGCAAAACTTAAGGTGCAACAGCAAGAAGCCGCTGATCCACCTGGGACATGTTGTAAGTGTGGAATTTAATAAGAATAATGACAATAATAACAATCCTTGCAGTAATGATAATAATAATAGTGCTTTATCACATCTTAGAGATGTTTTAAGGCATTCTCACAGAATATATTGTAAAGTGAATTGACTGCGCATTTTGCGGGCGAAACGCGGCAGCCAATTGGGTACAACAGTGTCCCGCAAACAGTCAAGGATTGAGTGACCACATTTTTTATTTACTTTAATTTATTTCATGTATGTATTTAAGCTGCCCGCCTATGCTATCGGTAGACCTTTGATAGTCGTGTCCACACTGATCAGCCTCAGCAGTTACACACCGTGTTCTGGCAACAGGCCAACCCTGTGCTAGATCAGCCAGAGCAGCCGGCTCTGACTGAACACACTCTCTCCTGGGCGAGAATTGCAACACAGAGGTAGGTAGGACAAGGACAGCAGCTCACCCCAGGCTACTTGGGGATTAGTGCTTAAAACATTTGCTGCAGAGAGAGAGAGAAATGTGATTTCTTTTTCAAAAATGCTTTCATTCTGGTCTTTAGAATTTTGTTTTACAACAGTCTTTTGCAAAGTGGTTGGATCTCAAATTTAGATTTACTCAGTTGGGAGGTTTAACCATTAAATACATTTTGTTAAAAAGAAAATCCTGATTAGAACGAGAAAACTGGCATTTTATTTTAAATGTTATGAGGCAGGGAAGAACTCATTTAGTAAACGGACATTATAAAGTTACAAATTGAGCGCCACTGGTTTCTACCTGAATTATATTTTGAATTTTTAACTTTTTTTTGTCAGCCAGGTGTCTGGTTACACTTTGATCCTCACCCAAAGCCTTAGCCATCTCCAAACCACACCACCGACAGTTCCACACAAACATGGGGAGTTTCCATCTGCCTGGGATGGTGTAAATACCCCCCCCCCCCCCACCGGGCACACACAAAATCCATCATAAATATTTGAATGTAGATTAATTAATACAAAATATTTCAGCTTTAAACGGATAGCAGCAACTGCACTGGACTCTAGGCTCCATTTAAATCATATCAATAATTAATTTGATTACCTGCACCTGGTATATTCTACCAGGGGTTTTCATGACTAAATTTATATCTAAAATTTGATTGTCAAATCTAATGTAAATTTTAAATTTGTGAAAAGTTTAGTCCGAACAACAACACGGTGTTTTCCTTCAGACAATGATGTTTCACAGCTAGTGTGACTGGTGTCAGAAACTAATCGTTGGGTGTAGACAACATCTCTGCCGAATATTTGTGTTTATTCCCATGTGTCCAGGCATCACGGTTTCCAATGTTCTGTTTAATTCTGGAGATTTTTAAGAGAAGTCAATTTCAAATATTTGCTGAGGTGATTGACTTGGGACGAAGTGTCCTCTATTGAAGGGAAACGGGACTTTCTTGTGCGATTTAATTTGTGGGTCTAGTCTGTGAGTGTGGTGTGTGGTGTTAGACAGACTGCAACCCCCAAACAGACACTGGCTATCTAGTCGCTGTTTTGTGTTGCCCGTTTGTATCTCAATTCTTGCCGCTCCAAGGATACAAACTATATTCATTCCACCATGTGTTTGAACGCCTACCGTTATATCCTTTCCTTTCGCGTTTCTGTTTAGAAACCCTGAATGGAATATAGTATAACCTAGAAAAGCTTTCCTAATGAAGTGATTTTCATACTTTAAAAAAATGAAGGGCAGGAGTTTAGTTTCATTTCTAATCTTCTCCATATTATTGGGTTTCCTTGTGAATTAAAATTTTCTAATTTAATCCTTGATTTTTAAAAAAAGTTATTAAAAATTATTTGTTCCGAAGCAAAATGCGGCAACTAACGGGCTTTAACCCGGTTAGTATTGCATCAAAACTATTTACCTCAGTTCTCAGTCCAATTTCTGTTCTCTAGAACTTTTTCAAATTTTAGCCGATGTCTCAACTTTACTGTGAGACATGGTAACGCGCCTTTACAGCTTTTGTTAATAAGTGAATAGTTCTCCCCCTCCCACCCCCCGCGCCATTTGTTTGTTTTTGGATTATTTCTGATGCTGTAATAAATGATTGAATAATAATACATTTTAAACCTATAAACCGGTCATTTCAATCCACGACTGTTTGTGGGACGCTGCTGTGCACAATTAGCTGCCGCTTACGCCCACAAATATACAGTCAATTCACTTTACAGTATATTATGTGAAGCTCTTTGAGACATCTAGAAGACGCGGGACGCTCTATGTAAAAATGCAATGATTATTATAAATCATAATAAATTACTTCTCTAACTATAAACAAATAATAATCCTTGCATTTGATATCGCACTTTTTACATCTTCGAGACATCTCAAAGTGTGTCACAGAATATATTGTAAAGTGAATTGAATGTGTATTTGTGGGTGAAACGTGGCAGCCAATTGTGTGCAGCAGTGTCCCACAGTATCATGGATTGAAGGGACCAATTTATTATTGTTTTTTTTCTTGAGGGATTATTATCAAGCGTGTGGAGTAAGGAAACTTGCCCAAGGTTGCCGTAGTTTGTAGCACTCGCCTCACTTGCAAGACAAGTTCTCTAACCATTGAGCTACAGCACTCCACTAAAGTTTATATGAGACAATTTTACCATTTAGTACATTTTAATTTGGGTTCAGATTTGCATTCATGCACTTTCAAATTAGCTCAGATCAATGATTCACATAAATAGCTCTAGCATTCCTTCAAATCAATAATAATAATATTCCTTGCATTTGATTTCGCACTTTGCGTGTCTTCTAGACGTCTGAAAGTGCTTCACAGAATATACTGCAAAGTGAATTGACTGTATATTTGTGGGCAAAACTTGGTTGCTGAATGTGCACAGCAGTGTCACACAAACAGTCGTGGATGTTCATATTGCTGTTCATATGACTTAAATAACTATTCTTATATTTGGTACAGTGCCTTTCACATTGGACAGAGATCTCAAAAGCAACAACTCCAAAACTTCACTGCATATACTTGTAAAGGCATATGAAAAGTGACTATGACGATACTCGATAGAATACATCTGACCACTTGGTGCAAATTAACTTCAACACAGCTATGGAATTTCACTGGTCTCGTCAATGTGTATTCTCTAAGTAAACTCAACCTAATAATCTGCCATAATAAATTGTGGTTGAATGCACAGTATATCTTTATAATACTCCCTTTAAAAAAACCAACAATAATTTGGTCACTCAATCCACCTGTGTGTGCTGCTGTGTACAACTTGCTACAGCATTACAGCCAGAAATATAGTCAATTCACTATATTAACAGTATATTCTATGAAGAGCTTTGAGATGTCTAGAAGGCGTGATAAAGCACTATGTCAAATGCAACAATTATTGTTGTCTTTTGTGCTTCTGCTTATAAACATTGAATGGCGTATAATATTCATTAGAAAATCCACCCCAATAAAATGGTTTTACCTCCTTACCTTTGTGCATGTGTTTATTTATGCAGTATTTTTGAACCACAGAAATTGACAACAGAAAAGCAGCTGATTCAGGTCAGATCACTTGTGCTGGCTCTCTGAAGAGATACCCCTTTTGTTCCTTTCTCCTATCCTTTTTGTAGGTTTTTTTTCCAGATATTTATCTAATTCTCAGTTGAAACGTAGATTTTTGCCAATCTTACTAACTTTTCCCTTTGCTCTTGTCAGTTTTATTAATGTATAGCCTTTAGTTACCGAGTCTGAAGAAACAATTGAAGAGTTTTTTTTAATTTCAGTCGTCACGGAAAATTTTGGTTAATCAAGCTTATTTTCAGTTCTTGGGAATCACAGATGTTGTAAATTACTGTTAAACCGCAAAAGTGCCACGCTCAACAGTCAGTCGAGTTGCAGATTGTTGCTTCACACATCTCACTGATGAGCTGTAGTGGTTCATACGATAACATTGCAGAAAACTCTTAAATTGTTACATTATATCATTATATTTTAATAAAAGGATTTATTTTATACTTTAACATAGCTTTTTCAAATATCATCTGCTGTGAGAGAGAACAAAATATTATCAGTTCTACATAAACAGGAAATAAGGTTAGCTCATCATTTAATCAAAATTTAACATCAATGGCTTTAAAGCTGTTACCAGGGCAAGTCAAGATTTTAACTCTTAAAGTACGGGTGCCGATTATTGTGCTACTGTTCTGAAGTTCCTGTTTATCAGCATTGAGACATCTAAACAAAGTATAAAATGATTCTTTAGGTGCCATCATTCACTGTTCAGAGTGAATTTTAAAAACGAATTCTGTTCACCTATCCATAAAAATAAAGGAAAAATGGAAGACTCACAAATAAATACAATAATATTGGAAAATAGAATGGTGAGATTAAAACCGTTGTAATAATAATAATCCTTGCATTTGATGTAGCACTTTTCACATCTTCTGGACATCTCAAAGCGCTTCACAGAATATACTATTAAGTGAATTGACTGTATATTTGTGGACGAAAAATGGAGCTCATTCATTTGATCACCAGTTAAGTACATCAGTCCTGCACATGCACAATAAAGTATAAACAAGTTATGTAATACAAGAATATTGAGAAGAAATTAAGAATCAAGGATAATATAATTTGATTAAAACAGGTACCATTTTATTGTGCATTGGAGTGAGATATATATCTTGGGCAAGTTTCCTTACTCCACACACCTCATAATAATCCTTCAAAAAAAAACACAATAATAAAATTGGTCATTTCAATCCACGACTGTTTGTGAGATACTGCTGTGCGCAATTGGCTGCCGCGATTCGCTCACAAATACATACAGTCAATTCACTTTACAGCATATTCTGTGCAGCGCTTTGGGACGTCGATAAGATGTGAAAAGCGCTATTTCAAATGCAAGGATTATTCTTATAAGCAATTGGATTCAAAAGGTGGTAATAATGTAGAATCAAGAAAATTATGGAATTGCTTTTGGAGTTCATTTTAACAATATTCCTTGCATTTGATATTCCTTGCATTAGGGTCCATAAATGTCAAAATATCATTAACAGTGCTTCACCAGTAATTGTTTTCAACTTTAGCAACAATTATATTGTACTAATAATAATATTTACATTTGATATAGCACTGTTCACATCTTCTAGACGTTTCAATGCTCTTCACAGAATATACTGTAAAGTGAATAGACTGTATATTTGTGGGCAAAAGCCGGCAGCCAAATGCGCACAGCAGTGTCCCACAAACAGTCGTGGATTAAAATGAACATTTAAAAAAAATGTATTATTATCAGGCGCATGGGGTAAGGTTTGGTAAAACTTACCAAAGGTTTCACCCTGACCTCCCGGTGGTCAATAATAATAATAATAATAGTAAATAGGATCTCTATAGAATCAATAAAACTCAGTAATAAAATTACATTTGATATTGTAGGCAAATGTTCCCCTAATTGGTGTATAAAAGGTGCCACAAACAATCCAAAGTAAATGACCAAATCATTTAGAGACTTGTTACCCAGGACACCAGAGAATGCCCCTTCTCTTTCCAAATATTGTGGGATTTTTCACATGGATCTGTGGCAAATTAGACATTTTTTGAATCATAGGAAACAACAATAATATCTTGAGCTGCACCATCATGGAAGAATATAACTAAGCAGGATGATATTTACAGAAATACCCCAAAAAGTGTTTTAGAAGTGGTTACGGCATCCAAACTATCTAAGCTTGTTGATAATATTAAATTGGAGGGAAAGGCAAATAACATGGAACAGCTGGCCCAAATATGTGGAGATTTGGATAATTGGGCTGATTGGTGGCAAATGTCATTTGCTGTGAACAAATGTAAAGTTATGGAGCCTGGGGAAGAAAAATAAATGACATGAGTAAAGATAGCAAACAAAGTCTTAAGGTGCTTGACAAACAATAGTTCTGTAGGAAGTGATTCACATATTGTACAAACTGCTGGTCCCACCAGTGGTGGATTGGCTGCCCAAAAGGACTCGGGATTTTCATGGAAAAAAAGAGGAGCATAAAAAACCTACAAAAACACACACAGGCCCTTCCACATCAGGATCTTCCAAACCCTGGCACTGTAGCGGCAGCAGGTTGTTAGCCACTATCACCAGCATCATGGTGTCAGTGGTGGATTTCCTCCCCTGCAGGCTCAGCAGCATGTGCCGAGTCAAGGTGCAGAGTGGCCTCCACAAGGAGGAACATACCACCAAAATACTCACATCGGGCAAAGCTGCTCCCGGTTGCGCTAGTGTGTAAGTGTTTATAAGGCTGATGTGCCGCTTTGCGAAGGGTCAGGCTATGACAATTAATTCCTGAGGATCTGGCGATAACGTGGCTGATGCTAGTGGCATCTTTCGGTCTTTGTTCTATATCAAAGGCAAGGATTATTGAAATACAGGGAGCATGTAGATGTTGTTAAAATTGAAAATGAAGTATTTTCAAATTCACCTGTAAAGAGCCTTATAGATTAAGATTCATAGAATTTTACGGCACAAAAGGAGGCCATTCGGCCCATCTAGTCTGTGCCGGCTCTTTGAAAAGAGCGATTCAATCCCACTGCCCTGCCCGCTCCCCATAGCCTAATAGACCTGTTCTCCCTAAATAAAGATCTAATTCCCTTTTAAAAGTTGTTATCGAATCAGCCTCCACCACCTTTTCAGGCAATGCATTCCAGATTCGAACAACTTGCTGAGTGAAAAAATTTCTCCTCAGCTCCCCCCTACTTCGCCTTGAAACTATTTTAAATCTGTGACCACGGGTCACAGATTCGTCCACGAGTGGAAATAGTTTTTCTCTATTTGCCCTGTCGAAACCCCTCATGATCTTATAAACCTCTATTAGGTCTCCCCTCAATCTTCTCTGCTCCAGAGAGAATAACCCTAGCCTATCTAGCCTCTCCTCATAGCTGAAGTCCCTCAATCCTGGCACCATCCTAGTAAATCTTCTTTGTACCCTTTCCAATGTCTTCACATCCTTTCTGTAGTGTGGTGACCAGAATTGAACACAGTATTCCAGCTGAGGCCTCACCAAAGTCTTATAGAGGTTAGTCAGCACTTCCTGACTTTTGTACTCTATACCCCGATTTATAAAGCCTAGTATCCCATATGCCTTCTTAACAGCCTTGTCTACCTTATCTTGCAAATTCAATGTAAAATTGCAGAGTGTTTCATTGGAAGTAACATGCACCATGTTCCAGCACAAGTATTGCTCAGTTTGTGTTAAAAGTGTTGTTCAAGGATACTTTTGGTATCCAATCCTGTTATCTACTAAGCAGAGAAGCCAAGCCTTATTGTGCAAATTAATTATTAAAATACTGGGATTAAGAAAATTGCAAAGAAGGGAGAGCTAATTTATTGCACCGGATTTCCCACAAGGATTAGCACCAATGGTATCTCCATTACTTTAAACTTACAAGGCCAACATGATATTCAACCAGAGGGTACACAAACAGGTGATATTCTCCAGTCTTAAAAACTCTAAGCAAATGATAAAACATTTAATTCAGTGATCATGCCAGTTAGTTGAAAATTGTAATACTGTACATATTAAATTAATTGCAGAAAATAAAGACATCAAAACTTGGGTATGCAAATTAAGAATTTATTCAATGATTTACACTGAACTCCCGATCATATAATTTTATACATTATAGTCCATGCATTCATGCTTAATATCATTTGTTTGCAACAATTTAGTATTTTCAGATTTCAGTCCCAGCAAACAATATTACAGAATATATTACATCAGCAATTAACGGTAATAATTTAGAAATAATCTTTAGAACAAAGAATCACATCAAGTTACTCAGTAATAGCTTTGTGGATCATCAGAATGCCTACCTATTTCTCAGTTGCCAGGGGTTTAGACAAACAATATCCCACTGACATCTCAAACCTTGTATGTTCTGGAGGGAAGCCCATAGAACTGCTGAGGGGAGCTGGGCAAAGTAGTTTGCAAATAGCAAGTAGTTAAATGTAACTTTGTAGTTGTGTTGTTTCCAAGCTACATTTAATTATATTCCCAAACTGCTAGTTGGGATGTCTTCCCCTCGTAAAAGGTGCTATACAAACATAATTTGTTCTTGTTCCTAAGTGCTTCTGGTTAAATTATTCACTACTGCTTTGGGAGAAATCCAGTTTGTATTGCTGCATTTCACCACTGGAATGGGATCCAGATATTTTTAAAAATCCTTCAGCACACCTTGGGCGCTTAATCTCTGTAGATACATATGATCTGAATTTTCAAGTAAGTTATATTTCAGTATAGTACATGGAAATGTTTTTCATGCACAAAATCCTGCATTAAAAAACCCACAGAATGCAATATACTCACTCAAGTCTAATCCAAATTCATCAGCCTCCACATTAGTGATTTTTTGAAATGTAAACTACGATAAATTTCTAACAGGTTCCGGCAAACGGAACCAATCTTATCCGTGCTGTACCTATAGCATAATTTTGGCACAATGAGAATAGCCTGTCCAGTGTGTTATGGAAGTAGAATAGCACCCTCTAGTGATAACACAGCAACATTACAAACTACTTCTCCATTTAGCAACAATTTTATTGAAGGACAAATTCAGGTCATTGTTTATGCTAAATTAAGAGTTAAATCGAAAAGATGTATTTTATTATTTGATATATAATCCATAACACCTCCTGCAGCAACTGATCAAGTTACATTGGGTCACTTGTCAGCAGGTTCCAATTCATTAGAGGGTGAATGAAGGAAGTGACACAAAACACAAGATTGTTTGTTCGCTTGATAACTACCATTTTGATTCTTCAAAATGTTGTCCCATCACACAGACTACATCTAAAAGGTTCTAAATCTTAGGAATTATCAGATTTCTTTCACAACCGATTTCCCTTTTAAAAAGGGAGATAAGTCTTTCTTAACGTCTTGCTACACAGGAAAAACAGCTGCAATTCAGGGGAATGGACTGTATAATAAAAAACTGGAATAATAGTTATTCTAAAGGAACAATGGAAATCAGCCATCTACTCATCTTTACTAACCCTACTAAAAGTAGAATATATTATTCAGCTGCTTTTGGTAATTCTTGGATCAGTTTTTTTTGTGTAGTGTTCAGGTAGCATGCATTTTCCTTTAATTATTTTATTTGAACACTAATTTTTAAAATACAAATATAGCTGACACTGATTATATTGCTGTGTTCACTGTGCCCATTGTAAAATTGTAGTATTAGTTATAACATAAAATCTTTCACTACTTATTTGTCACATACTTTGTGGTTAGGGCGCAATATTTAAAAATATTTCAGGGGCTGTGTTTTGGATTATCTAATTGCAAATGCATTATGAATAGGTTGATGTCTTTAAAATGGTGAAATGTGATGGCAGGATGGCGAACCAGTTCTGCAAACTCTGAAATCTCTTAAGTGCAATTTATCCACTATATTTTATGCAATTAGAACGTTTAAATAGGACAAGTGATAAATTCCATTATAAACAAAACACAAAATGCTACAGATGCTGGAAATCTGAAACAAAAACAAAAGTTGCTGGGAAAACTCAGTAGGTCAGGCAGCAACTGGCAGTTCTGACGAAGGGTTGAGGACCCAAAACGTTGACTCACTTTCCTTTCTCCATGGATGCTGCCTGACCTGCTGAGTTTTCCCAGCAACTTCTGATAAATTCCATTATTCGTACTCTAGATAAACATTCATGGCCCACACGTAGTACTGGGACTTACAGCTTTTATTGGGGGAGAGTAGGGGGGAAGAGAGAAGGCAGATTTACTTAGAAACAAATTTAAGAAACAAATAACAGAATTATGAAACAATAGTTTTAAAAACAATACAAATGATAAAAAAAGTTATTTTTTAAAGAAATCTTACATTTTAGTTCTTTAAATAATTTTAGTTAAGTATAAAATTAGTTCACTATTCTGACAAACAGATTTTTATATGCAATGATTCTTATATACAAAGGACATGTGCCACCAAAAATACAACCCAAAATGAGAATTAAATTAATGAGGTCTGCACACTTGAGCTTAGATTTACTCATCTATTCTTTGGATCACTAGAATCTAGGAATTTATTTAATATTAGGGGTAGGATTTAATTTAATATTCAGTCACTTGATTCTTTTTATGACAATTGTAATTTCACACACGGGTAGATTTTGGGTATGATCTAAAGTAGATCTGAAACTATTTTCGTCCACAAAATATAGTCAATCCACTTTACAATAGATTCTGTAGGAGCACTTTGAGACGTCTCAACAACATAAGGAGTATATCAAACACAAGTATTATTATCACCTAAACTTAAAAAATTAAAAATAAAGGCTATAGATGTTTTGTGATGAAGAAATCACAAGAAATGATTTACAGCAGTCCTCAAGGCTAAAAAGGTATTTGTCAGTTGATTTTACAATGTGACAGATACGTCTATATTAGGCAAACTTCCATGTTTGGCATTGCCATTTACCCTTCAAGTCTCTTGTTCTGACCTTCTCAAACTTTTACCTTTACGAATAAGGCATAAATATCATTAAGTCCTCAACATTTTAGTGAAACCCATTGCAATTTATAAATGACTGCATTTCGAATATTCCATTTAAATGAAAAGCCAATAAAAAAATAATCTTTGTGCAATATAATGCAAAAGGAAAGTGGATATTGCCAAAGTCTTAGCTGGTTAGGGTAACATGATCCCATTATTCCAAGTTGGACCTGACAGTAATGCTTCAAACATGATTTCACTAGAATGATCATTCGAGCCATTCTAAACTGCCACAAAGCAAATCATTACTAAAATCAATACTGCAATGTTATTTTAGTGAAGGGAAGATAATGGATAGATTTCAATCATAATATAACAATTACACTTGTAAAGCAGAAAATAATTTTTTTTGACTGGATCGGAAAGGGGTACAGTACTAAAAGCGAATCAGGGCTGTTCTATTGCTTTGCGCATAATATCCTTCATCAGAAATTCTAGTGTCAGAGTAAAGTGTCCTTTGGCCTCAGAACAGGTTCCATTATCCCTTTTAAGTCAACTGAATCCATGGTCCAGGCACTCTGTTGAAACAATTGGAAGATTGGAGAGGAAAAAGGTGAGTTTAAGTCATAAGTATGTAGTCAAAACTCAGTCTGAAGCAAAAATCAAACCAATGGACAGTGTGCCAAGCCCTCTCACTATTTAATCTTATTTCTTACTGCTTAGTGCAAAATAGAATCCAATCTCTGTTTATGTGGAGTCCTGTAGCTCAGTGGTTAGAGCACTCACCTTACAAGAGTGAGACCTGTGTTCAAATCCAGGCAGGGCGAATCGTTTGCCAAGTTTCCTTACCACACACGCCTAATAATAATCCTTCAAAAAAACTATAATAAATTGGTCATTCCAATCCACGACTGTTTGTGGGACACTGCTGTGCGCAATTGGCTTTCACCCACAAATATACAATCAATTCACTTTACAGTATATTCTGTGAAACACATTGAGACATCTAAAAGACATGAATGCGCTAGATCAAATGCAAGGATTATTATTACGTTTCATTCAATACACTGAGTTTCTCAAACAAGCACTTGGTGAAATACTGCAGATCATTCATTACAATGATCTAGATTCCTCTTCGGCATCTCTGCTGCATATTTTATTATGAAAGGTAAATTCAACATGTGTTGTTTTCAAAAGGAGTAAAATGAAAATTAGTGCAAGATCTGCCATGATGTTCCCTGGATTAAAACCAACATTTTTGGATAAACTCTCAATTTAATACAAAGTGAAAAAAAAATCTGCCTTTGAGGTTGTGCTGAAGCAAAAGATCATAAGATAGAGTGATGCTTACTGCTATGTACCACAACAGGAAATAAAAGCAGTTTTGTACATTTCACAAAGCAGAACACAAATGCTGTGCTCGGTTACATTCGAATGTTGCCTAACCACCATAAGCTTTAAATTAATGAAGGTATTGGCGTAAGCAAAAACAGTTAAAAACCCCAGTACAAAATTATACCTAATGCAAACCACCCTAGCAAGAATCAGTATGTACACTAATTAGTAAAAGCAACCGATTAGCAGCGGCCTTTAAGTTATTAAATGTATAGAAAGGAATTGCTTTCTAAAATTACAGAAATGTTTTGTGGATAATTTGCTTTGAAACCACA
Source organism: Hydrolagus colliei (assembly GCA_035084275.1). Taxonomy (NCBI): domain Eukaryota; kingdom Metazoa; phylum Chordata; class Chondrichthyes; order Chimaeriformes; family Chimaeridae; genus Hydrolagus; species Hydrolagus colliei. The sequence continues at coordinate 116,575,793 of CM068743.1, forward strand.
TATCTTTTGTAATTCACAAGGAAGAAAGGGAAATGGTAGAAAAATCTATCTTCGTTACAGGTTCATTTAACAAGTCCAAAATGAGTGGACATATTTTTATATAAAACTTCTTTATACAAGGAAATAGAGAATGGGAGAGACAATCAGGAATGGAGGCTTATTTATGTGGAGGGTAAACAAATAGTAAGGACCGAGTTGCTGTATTTCCTTGCTGTAACATTCTATGTAATTCTATATATTTTTAAGCGCCACTAGCAGAGACTGAGAAGCAAATCTTTATCTATCTTTATGGCTAGAGAATATTGTTTGATAAGTGGTGGGAGTAAAGACAGAGAAATAGAGACATGCTGTATTTAGCTGATATTTTGAAATACAGATGTAATATTTAGATGTCACCAGACAAAGTTTTCAGCAGAATTTTCCACTATCTTAATATATGTTATTATCTTATCACAAAGTAAAACTGTAGCATTTCCACTTAAACTAACAGAGACGTGCAAAACAACCTTTGGGTGCAAATGCAATGCTTCTTAACAGATTCAAAAATGAACCCCGTTGTCTACTTAAGGCCGATCATAGTGAGTCAAGCCAGTGTTCTGTGAAGCAGCACCAAACCTCTGTGGTCAGTAACATTAATGACAGTATGGAAATTCTCTAACTATCTTTTGGACAGCCAGTGGGAGGAGAAAGATCTTTCAGTCAACATTTAGTCATTAACTGGAAATATATTAACAGATTTCAGATTGTATCTAATCTGTCAAGAACCATTACAATTTTCACGCCTTATTTATGCTAAGCTGCCTTGATCATTTTTTGTTGAATAATATGTTTTTTTCCCCACCTGTTAAAGTACTGGCTTCTCAGCGTCGTCTTTGTTATCCTCCTCATCAGAAGCTAGAAGATTAAAAATACAAAATTTAAAGGTCAACTTCCTGATTACAATAAATTGTTGCTGAAATTTATTACAGTACAGTTTGTGCTATAAACTATTTATTTCCCCAAAATGTTCTGGTTTTCACGCTTTACATAAAACCCAATTCACCACTGAAAGTCAAATAACCAATAAGTGACTTTCTTCCTTGGAGATAAACTGGGTCTCCCTGGTGATGAGCTGGCTTCAAGATGACATGGATTTGAATAGAATGCAGAAACGAAGTCAACCCTTTATGGTAGTCTCAGTGGTCAAGCTCCTGAACCAGATAGGTTCATATTAATTCAGAGCATCTGCTGATGACAGACAAGCAAGACTGCAGCTGACCAAAAACAATTCACATGCAAGCCATAAATAACGTATTACTTCCTCACCTCAGACCTCAGAAACCTGTGCCTTATATTCTCCAGTTGGGTCCGTCGATATGGAAATTTTCCGATATTGATATATCGGTGGGCTCATATTGATATATACCGATTAGGGTCCATCGATATATCTATATATCAGTTATATCCGATATAATTTTCATATCGTTATGCCGATATCGGAATTTAAAATATATCGATGTATCGAAAAATTCGATATAAAAAATATATCGGTACCTTGTCGCCGGCATTGCAACCTCCTGGGCCTAGAGCATGGAATGCGCGTGCACATCCGAATGCACGCGCACCACGAATGCGCGCGCACTGAACTAAAAGACCCAGAATGCTCATCTCTACACAATGCACAGACCGAGGTGCAAGCCGCCATAATGTATTCGTAGTCCTCAAGTACAATATACAGGTATACAAGGGCTGGGGGGAGAGAGAGGGAAAGACCGGGGGTGGGGTGGCGGAGAGGGGGAGACCGGAGGGAGGGGGGAGAGAGGGGGAGACCGGGGGGTGGGGAGGAGAGAGGGAGGGGGTGACCAAGGGGGGGAGGGGGGGGGGGGGAGTCCAGGTGGGGAGGGGAGAGGAGAGAGAGGGAGAGAGTGAGTGTGAGAGACACACAGAGAGAGAGATATTTACCTCCTGAGGGAATAGACCCCGAATGCGCGCGCACTTCAGAATGCGGGCGCACCTCCGAATGCGGGCGTATGCTCAGTACAAAAAACCCGATATATCGGTATATATCGATATGAGCCCAATGATATATCTAAATCGGAAAATTTCCATATCGACGGACCCTAATACCGATATTTCTGGGGGGGGTGGGTTTATACTGCGCATGCGCACGCATTCGGGGAGGGGTTGCGTGCTCATTCGTGGTGGGGTGCGCGAGCATTCGGGAGGGGTTCGTGCACATTCAGGGGGCAGGGGGGAGGGCATTCCAGTGTGCGTGTGCATTCGGGGGTGCACGAGCACATTCCGTGCTCTAGGCACAGGAGGTTGCAATGCTGCCGACTAGGTAAGCTGGAAAAGATCGCATTATACCGATAATACCAATAATACCGATATATCGGCGTAAACGATATACCAATATTTACGATATACCGATATATTTTTTCATATCAAATTTTTCGATATATCAATATTTTTAAATTCCAATATTGGCATATCGATATAAAAAACTTATATCGATATAACCGATATATCGCCGGACCCTACTCTCCAGAATGAGGTAAGCAGGGAGTGCCCTACAGGAAACGAGTCTTCATTCCATACCAGATGTTATGAAATTTCTATGTGTATATGGCAAACATAGGTGATACTCTCATTCACAGAGATTGTTTTTGCATGTATCAGACACTTGGCTGATCAAAAAATGGTTCACTTCGAAGTCGAAAAAGTATCAACAGTTTGAGTTTCCCCTTTCATATCCACCACCCGAACAATCAGAGAATTATAACCTATGATATAGGTCCTCCAGAAGTTGCAAAGTTTTGCTATTCAACTCTCCAAACATGATATGAAAAAACAGTTTCTCACTTCATAATGGCAACAATATCATGTATTAACTGTTGAGGGCGAGTGAATTTCTTCTGATTTTTTTCCTTCTAGATTTAGATTCCACATTTTACAGCTTTTTGTTAGAAAAAAAAGTGGATAGTATTTATGTCACAAACATATGTAAAGATGGTATTTTTAAAAATGACTTGCTTATAAGTCTAAATACTTCACCATCATGATACACTTAATCTGTGTGGTTTTATTTTAAGTCTGTTAACAAGTCTCATATATACAGATCCAGGGATGACGCATGAGGTTATTTTTGTAGACACATTAACTGTGTCAGGTAAGCAATGGTTTCCACAACAGGCAGCACTAGCAAAACACATTTCTGCTGAAATGAGTTCCGCTGGTGCCAGCTGCTGTGGAGTTCCCTTTCCAGAAGAAATGAAATATAAAATATTTATTGAGATTTTACATGTTTGAAGACAGCTATATTCAATCATGGTTTGCGCAGCAACTCTTCCTCTTAAAAGCCTCAGCTCTCTTTTAAATCTTTCATCCAGTCCTCAAGCAAGTTTATTTTCCTCCAGCTTTGCAATGTTACCTGACTTTATCCCTCCCTGATCTTTACGGCAGCCCAAATTCTCATTTACAACTTAATCGCATCTAGACTTGATTTTTTCTAATGCTCTTCTAATCAGTTTTTTTGAGCTAAACTCTCCAAATGTTCCAGTTTACATAATAATCCTTGCATTTGATATAATGCTTTTCACATCCTATCTATGTCTCAAAGCGCTTCACAGAATATAACTGTAAATTGAATTGACTAGCACACTACACAGCTCCAGTTAATCCAGAACACAAGCTCATCATCTCCATTCCACACAGGCTTCATTCACTTTCTATTCTCCAGCCAATCAATTTCAAGATGCTCGTTCTACGTTTCAAATACTTCATTTATTTGCCTCATCCTCCCTCTGTGATCAGTCCCACTCCCTCACACTCTCTCTGAAGTGCTCTCTAGAACTCCTAATTCACCCTGCACCTCACCATTACGACCATTCTTTTCAATTGCACTTTTGGTCATTTCCCCCTCGCCCACCACCCCACTTAGCTCTCCCTCCCCAAAGCTCTGTGTGAAATACTGAGACAACTTTCTGTTGGAAAATGTGCTGTTTGAATGTAAATTGTTCTTATCCTATGTGAACAGTGGTATTAAGATAGCAAGTTATGTTTTGCAAATACTATTTTATTCAAAGAATACATGAATGGTAAAGAAATAGGACTGCTATCTATTTGAAAATATAATAGTCAAAATATGTTTCAAGAGCAAACATTACATTGTGCCTTTTCAGTAGGTATTGAGCAGCAACAACAAAGTTACATTTATAGAGCGCCTTTCACATCGGGAGGACGTCCCAAAGTGCTAAACAGTTAGGTTGGGAGTTAGCAAGGACTGATCCAGAAAGTATGTACACATTTTGGAATGCAAATCTGCAACTAATCGCACGAAAATAGCTAAATACAAAAAGGTATAGTCCAATAAGCCAAAATAATGGATTCATTTTCTGGGGAAACAGAGGGGGAGGCGGGGGACTTTTTCTTCCTTGTGCATTGCATAACTGAAGCCACCACAGAACTGACAGTTGAGATATTGTATCATGTTTCCCACAAATAGACGAGTCTTCTGGTGTTTTAACTCGGTAGAAATAAACTGTACTCTACCGCAGCCCAAATTGGGAAGCTACTAAGATATTCTCAGAGCACAGGACTACATAGGTTCGTAATTCAGCTGCACTGAAAGATAATACAGTATTGCCTAGAACAGTTCTAAGAATCTATTCTGCAGATGTTCGCCTGACCTAATGAGCAAAGATCAAACAAACTGACGGGCTGGTTTGGGAATAAGCCCAATATTTCTGAGAACACAGATCACTTAGGGTGCATTGTTTACTGGTTTTTAAACTCGTTTTGGTTGAAAAACATTTTAAAGAATAAAGTCATAGGTCTTTACTGTCTTATCGTGTGTGTGTATACTATATTCAATACAAACACTATATGCAAAATATAACAAAAACACAAAAATGTGTTGAGTGTATTTGGTAAGATTATGACTGATTAAATTTCTCAGCATGGAAACTATACTTCACATTAAATCCTTTGAGGCACTTTGAGACATTCTCTCAAAGTGAAAGGTGCGGTAGCAAATATTATTGTTACCATTTATTTACAAATAACAAGATGATAGGTTTTGATGCAAATGAGCTCTGACGGGTGCAATTCCTTTGACAAATGTCACAATAGCTTTTCAAGCTCTTCTCCCTTCCCACACAGTGCTTCTCCAAAGTTCCTTCATGCCATAAATGTATAATTTTTCTGTCATACGAAGTGAAACAATAATTTCTCGCGTGGAAGAAAAGTATCCTGCACACCAATGAAATTGAACTACCACTGTACTTTGAATTGACCTAACAATTTTTTTTACCAGCATTACCCAGGGCAAGTGACATTAAAGTATCCACTGGCTCTTCCTACTGCCATCCAGTATAAAATGTGAGAGTATAGATCACTGCGGTAACTTTTTTCCCCCCATCATTCAATCACCCAAGCCTTTCAGATGCAAACAATAATGCTTTGTAAAGATGTGAGCACAAGCCGAGGTGACAGGTTCACAATGTCAACCAACATCCTGCACCAATGACCTAGCCCTCTCAAGACAATTAGTAGACCTATTGCTGCCAAACAACTTGAGCCATTACAATAGACATCCTAAGGCTAAACAAAAGGTAAAACAAATTGCCACTGATATATGAATTCATCTTTTACACTGTGTAGAAGATGGAACTGGAGCACCAGGAGTCAACAATATATCAATCAGCCGATATCAGTCATATCCTTTTCTATGGTCGATTCAACAATCTGGTCACTTCAGGAGTATGGAGAATGAAGAGGAATCTATTCTCGGTCTTAACAAGAAATAGGGTTTTGAACACGAGTGTGAGGATCTTGAAGTTGATCCTTTTGGTGATGGGGAGCTAGTGAAGCCTGGTGAGATGGTAGTACAGTTTGGTCCATGTATATATGTGGGCAGCAGAGTTTTGAACAAGCTGGATGTTTTTTGTTTTTTTTGAATTGTGGAGTTGGGATACTGGGAAGGAGTACTTTTGAGGAGGTGACAAATGCATGCACAAGGGTTTCAGCTGCGTTTGTGGTAAGGTATAGTCAGACGTGGGCGTTGTGGCAGAGGGTGGCAGTCCTGATCAGGGACCGGATGTGGGGAAGGAAAATCAGCTCGGGTTTAAACCAGACACCGAGATTAACAATAATCCTTGTATTTGATGTAGCGTTTTTCACATCTCCAAGATATCTCAAAGTGCTTCACAGAATATATTGTAAAGTGAATTGACGCAGCAGCCAATTGCATACAGCAGTATCCCACAAACAGTCGTGGATTGAAGTGACCAATTTACGATTTGTTTTTGAGGGATTATTATTAGGCATGTGGAGTAAGGAAACTTGCCCAAGGTTTCGCCCTGCCTGGAATCTGCTCTAACTACTGAGCTATCGGATTCTACGATTGCACACTGGCTCAGTGAATTTTAGGGAGAGCCCAGGGAAGTTGAGTTCAGATCCGCAGAAGTAACTACATTGACGGGAGCCAAGGAGTAGAGCTTCTGTCTTGTCCACATTCAGCTGCAGAAAATTTGCACTCATCCAGGCCCTGATATCTGCTAGACAAGCTGATAGAACATTGGCAGACTTGGATTCACAGCTGAAAGAGGCAGAATAAATTTGGGTGCAGATGACATCACCAAGAGGGAGCATATAGATGAGGAAAAGAAAGAGGCCAGGGATGGAGCTCCAGAGTACTCCGCAGGTGACTGGGTGCAGGTGGGAGGAGAAACCTTTTGCATAGACTGGTTGACTGTGTCGGCCAGCAGGGGAGAGAAAGGGGATTTGAGCAACTAGCTGCTGGGTGGGGAGTCGGTCGCCGCAGCGGGTGGTGAACTTCATGCGGGTGATTGTAGTTGAGAGGGAGAAATGGGGACAAAGGAGTACGAGGAGTGGGGAGTGGCTGGAGCTGTGGATGGTCTGGGTGGGGTGGAAGAGGACCTGACGGTGGGGTGGAAAAGGACCTGAGGGTGGGGAGCAATGCTGTCAAGCGGATGTTTTCAATCTTTGACATGAAGTCTAGAACCTGTTTGCACAGTCTTCTAACTATTGATCAAATATCTTGGTAGTAACTAACATAACCATCTTTAAAGTACTGTATAGTATTATAATTCTTGTATATGCTTCACATTATTTGCACGTCTTTCCCACAATTATATTAAGACAACGCTGAAAATAGTAAGTCAACCACCCACTGATCTCATTATACAATTTAAATAATTTCTATATACTGAGTGTGTGTGTATGTATATATATATAAATACATACACACACACACACACAGTAAAAGCCTGTTTATCCATGACTCGATGAACCGGAACTTCCATATAACTGGTACGTCAAAAAAAAGTCCCCATCCGATTAACCAGATGTTATCCGGCACAATCACTGTGGCGCATTTAATGAATCGATTGTCACATAAGAGTACTGTACAGGTATTTTGGCTTGCCGCTAGTAGAGCCTTAAAGTCGTGCTGCCTTTTTTTCCCCCTTGCGTGGCGTCCGCCATTGCAGAAGTGCTCTACCCCAGCACCATGGCTTCAAACTAGGCATCTACCAGCAAAGATGATTTTTAGGAGAATTTTTAGATGAATAACAAAGGTCTGTTATCTGTTATTATTTAGTCTATTATTAATATGGTAAGTGTTAAAATAAGTTCTTTTTTTTGTGTTGGGTTTTCGTCGTCGGATCCGACCAAATATCCGGCATGCCATTTAACTGGCATTGGCCAGGTCCCACTGGTGCTGGATAAACAGGCTTTTACTGTGTGCTGGATAAACAGGCTTTTACTGTATGTATGCATGCATGCAGGCAGGCAGGCAGGCAGATACACACACACAAAAACAACTTTGATTTATATAGTGACCTCCATGCCGGACGATATCTCATATATACATAAAAATAACACACACCAAATCAAATTAGTACTACTTTATGTCCACGTATATGAAAGATTTAGCTGACCATTCACATATTTCCTTATAGGAGTACTAACCAGAAGCAGATTCAGGAGGAGAATAAAATTGGCCATCAGAGAGGGCTCCAGGCTGGATAAGTGGTGCATGCTCAGATGGAGCATGTATTGAAAACACTCCTGAAACAAAGGAGAGAAGATTTTTTTTTTAAGAGCACTAACTGACAAATGTCAATCTGTTATATCAATTCACAGATTATATTCCAGGGCAACAATGACTCACTTAGCTATGAATGACCAGTAATAATATAATTGCAGCTTCACCAGTAACAGAAGGTAATTTATTGAATCAAATTTATAGTGCAACAACAAAACAAATTGAAGCTTACGCATGCTCCAAGGAAGTATTCATTCTCTGTCCCTCTGAATGGTAATATAATTCATAAAGTGCAGCATAAACCTGTTTTTGTTTCCAAATTAAAACAATTTAAATAGCATGATTACGCTTAACAAGACCTGTGCAGGTAATAATCCTTGACTGACCAGCTCAACTATGAGTTATACTGACAAGTAGCTGGCTGGTACTACACCAGTGAAGAGGGATTCCTTATTTTACTATTTTATTGTTGATTTCTTATTAACAATATTTACTATGGATTACCTACAACATACAGTCAATTCACTTTAAAGTATATTCTGTGAAGCACCTTGAGATGTTTCGAAGATGTGATAAAGGTCTATATCTAATCTAAGTAGTATTGTTATATTATGGCTAGAAAGAAATTAGGAAATCATTTGACTTACAGAACAACAACAACAAAATTACATTTATAGAGCGCCGTTCACTTCGGGAGGACATCCCAAGGCACTGGTCCTGATTATGGATGTAAAATATTCCACTGCACTATTCAAACACAAGAAACACTGCATGGCAATTCAGTGACACTGCATGGCAATTTGGGGAGAACTTGCAAGCATAAATGCACATTTTCTCGTGAAACACCACATAAAGGCACATAAAACGTCACTGGACCGGACATCTTTGCAATGGAGTAAATATCTTGTTCAGAAAGTGGTGAAAAAGAAGGAGCAAAGCTGGGAGGCGCCAATTGATTCTAGCACCTTGGAGTGGAAGGGTAGATTAGAAATGGGCTGGTAACTGGAGAGCATGGAGAGGTCCAATGAGGGCATTTTGTAGAGGGGACTGATGTCAGCACTATGAAAGGGGACTGGCACTGTGCCAGTGATGAGGGAGCAGTTAATGATGTTGACTAGCAGACAGAGGAGGAGTTGGGTGGACAGAATTGATAGATTACCAAGAGGAGTTAGGCACACTCACTTAATTTGTGACCTTAGTCAACCACCTCTTCACATTTAGATTCACAGGTTAGGATGCAGGAAGCAATGGGAAGATTTGCAGGGGAGGTGATTGGTGCTGGATGAGAGTACCTTGTGTTATCTTTGATATCCTGCATAACTGGGGAGTGGAAAGCTAATTTAACTGAGGCTTCACAATGGATTTGATCTATTATTTAAAATAGCAGGTGTGTGTGCAGGCCATGAATTGCAAAGGGCATCCATACTGTGATATCAGAGTTTTATCATCAGTGTAATATTCACAGGCAATGTGTTTTTATAGTTCCAACTGAACTTTATCACATAAAAAAAGTTGTATCTGTAAATATATCACAAGACTAAATAATATATATTTCAAAGGAGCTACTGTGTTTAATTGTAGAGCATTAAAATATTAAATCAAACTTATGCAGCAATAACAAAATCAAGTTGAAGCTTACACATGATCTATGGAAGTATTCATTCTCTGTCCCTCAGAGTGCTAATGTAATTCATAAAGTGGAATGTAAACTTATTTATTTTAACCAAGTTTAAACAATGAAATTAGCATGTGTTTACTGTAACAAGCCATGTGACCGGTTCCACCAAAGTGTAACCGCTGATTGATTTTGACAAATTGTGCTTTGATGATCTGCATGATCTCATGGTATTTAGGCTATTTCCATGCAATTTAACAGACAATATTAGAAGGTGAAATACCACAGTGCTTTCTATTGTCAATTTACACTATTATTTCTCTCCAAAGAACTTAGGTTTCACAAAAGGACTTAAAACTGGTTTGTTTTATAAAAATATAGAATATAGATCTCAAACCAATCACAGATTACAACAATAACAACACAAAATATAATACAAAATTGTTTGTACAGAGCCTTTCATGTCAGGGGGACAACAAACAGCAAAGCTACACATCGTCAATACTTTGAGATTTATTAATCTATGTTTAAGAAATGTACTGTACAAGGGCAAAAGAACAAAATAGAAACAACTTGCTCAGAGGAATAAATCTGAGTTTCAGTTCAGCATTCTAACTCTGATGATTCATTTCATTTTAGTCATATATCTTACTTGAACCCAAATTTGTGCAGACTCATCCACTGGAGACAATTATTTTATTCCCACTTCCTTATAGTTTGTGCAAAAATTATACATCTTACAGAAAAGGCTGACTTCATTTTGAACACTGGTGCTGAACAATCAGGTCTCAGGACCCGAATATGGGAGGGGGGCGGTGGGAGACAGATACTGGTTGGGCCTCAGTTAGAATATTGTGCTCAGTTCTGAGCACCATACTTTCGGAAGGATGTCAAAGCATTGGAGAGTGCATAAAGGAGATTTACCAAGATAGTAAATCAGGAACGAGGGATTTCAGTTTTAAGGAGAGAACCCTATAGGATTATTCTCATTGGAACAGAGAAGGTTAAGAGCAGACTTCATAGAAGTTTTCAACATTATGAGTGAATTCGATGGGGTGAACAAGGAGAAACTATTTCCACTGGCAGGTGGGTCGGTAACCTGAGGTCACTGATCTAAAATAGTTGTTAAAAGAGGGGAGGTAGAGAACTAATCCTCCCCCACCGCTCCTACACATAAGCTGTTCAGATCTGGAATGCATTGCCTGAAAGGGTGATGGAAGCCGATTCGATAACACCTTTTAGAGATGTAGATAATTATTTGGGAGTTTGGAGCGGTAGAGGACATGGGTCGCAGAGTTCTGGATTATCTGCAACCTATGGAGGGAGGAATTGGGAAGACTGACAAACAGAGCATTGGCGTAGTCGAGCCGGGATGTGATGAAGGCATGAATGCATACCTGCCAACTCTACATGTTAGACCTAATTTACGGTGAACATTTCAGTCTATGCTACGGGGAAAGAGATCGATGGTCTTTTTTGGTACGGTGAGAGCAAGGCTGAACCTTGACTCGAAGGAAAACACAAAATGTATGCCTTTCTTCAAATCGTGGTTCTGGGGCCTAATAATGCACTTATTCAAGCTGCACATTAAAGGTCCTGAGCTATTAAGGCCCTCCCAAGAATTTTTTTTGTATGAATTTTCACATTGCCTATTTAACATTTACATTGTAAATAAAACTATGAAATTAAGTAATGCATTGATACAATTCAACACATACGATCTTTACATGATTCTTATGGGTTATATCTGGAAGTGAAACACAAAAATCTTGCTATGTAGCCAAGGGCCATTTCTCAAATTGGCATCCAGCCCTCAGCTGCCAAAAGGTTGGACCATCCTGATCTAGATGTTGGGCATTCAGCCATGTAAAGTATCAATGTCAGATTGCATCCTGGATTTGTTTGAATTTTGGGCTGAGTGTGGAGTTTTTCCCATAGACAGGCCTAAAAACCTGTATCAAGCAATCGGGAGGGAACCCATGGGAGTCTCATCCGACTCTCCAGAAGCCAAATTCCAACAAAGCATATTCTGTGAAGCACTTTGAGACGTCTCAAAGACATAAGGCACTAAATTAAATACAATGATTATTATTATTACTAAGTTGCTGCAAAAACAGTCTGGATCCTCCATGGAAGCAAAGCATCAAATTCATCATTAATAACACCATTGAACAATTTGCAATTAAAATTGACTTTATATCTCAATGCTATGAATCCTTTAATTCTTCCTCCAACATCTGCATAAGGAATTTGTCAGTTTACTTACTATTTTCAATCTCTGCCTCTTGTGGCAACACCTTGAAATCGAGGAACCAGGTCTCTATCCAGGCTAGTATGAAGGATATGATTGGCAGCAAATAGGCAAAGGCATTACCTTGGTTCAGAAGCTGGATCAAAATAGGATTGATTAGGCAATCTAATAGCTTTAAGAAAGCAAATTACATAAATTGATATTTTCACACAGAATTTATTTATAGAAGCAATACATACCTTTGAAAAAATTACTTTTGCAATTAGAAAGCCACTGGTCACAGCGGTTGTGATCTAAAAATGGAAAAACTAAATGTAATTTATTGCTGTGCAAGATTATCATGCAGGTTAGTGGTTAGAAAGAGATTGGAAAGAACTAGCTACAATAATATATATTATTTTATATATATATATATCTATATATATAAATAGAAGATAGATTTGACACAGTGCCATCCACGTCAGGAGGACACAATTGCATAAACATACCTAAGGCGCATATATATATATATATAATATATATAGTAGATAATTTGGTGCTTCATTTCGACACAGTTTGAAAGGATTGGATCAGGACCACATTGACTCATCAAAGCACTTTATTCCAGGATTGTGAAAGCTTGTGGGACATTGTTAGGCTACAAGATAACTGAAGTTCAGTGTTCAAATATCAGAAGTAGTACTAAGAATAGAGAATGATAAATACATCACTTTTCAAACAGATTTGAAATGGTATTGAGAGACCTCAGGGTGTGCACACATATGTTATTGAAGGGGGTGATACAAGTAGATAAACTCTAAAAAGGCAAATACATCTTAACCTATGGAATCTTAAGGCTACATCTTAAGACACAGAATAGAAAAACCAGGAGGTTTGAATTAAATCTTACTCAGCCACATTTATGAATAGTTTTAGATACCCTATTATATCTCTGCGCAGTAATAACAACTTGCATTTATATAACGTCTCATGTAGTGTAGCGTCCCAGAGCGCTTGATAAAATAGATCAAGAAACAGGAGCTTTGACCTATATACAAATTGTGAGCTTTTGTATTTCCTATTGTTAAGATTTTTTTTTGCTGAATTTAGCTTTGTAAATTGGTTATTTCTCAGTTCCCTATCCCCAACTCATATTGATAGAATTCCTTCGGTGGAATTTAATTTGATAAAGAAAGTCAAGTTCTCTACTATTGTGCCATCAACAAACCCATTTTATAATATGCTACAATACAAAATTATTTGGATACAGGTATCCCTCCCCAACTGTGGGGGATATGTTCCTGTAAACCTTCGCGGTTGGAAAAATCATGGTTGGAAAATGCAGGGCCCTATGGGAAACACGGGGATATGGGGAGTACATTCACTTTTTCGCGGTTTGGAAATGCAGGGCCCTATGGGAAACATGGGGATAGGGGGAGTAAGTTTATGTTTAGTAAAACTAAACAAAAAAAACCACATACAGTTATAACATAAATGGGGATAGGGGGAGTAAGTTTGGGCGCATTAGCTGCCAGGATCTGCAGCAATCCGCGAGTGTCTGACTGACTTACACAGAGAGAGAGACACGGAGGTTGGCAGGGCTGATGGGGTTGTCTGACTGATCTACAGAGAGAGAGACACGGAGGGCTGGGGGTCTGTCTGACCGACTGACACAGACAGACACAGAGAGAGAGGGGGAGGTGGGGGGAAGAGAAGGTGAAATAGAGAGAAGGTGAGAGAGAAGGGGAGGTGGGCGGAAGAGAAGGTGAGTCAGAGAGAGAAGGTGAGAGAGAGAGAAGGGGGATGGGGGAGGGAGAGGGTGGATGGGGTGGGGGAAGAGAAGGTGAGTCAGAGAGAGAAGGTGAGAGAGAGAAGGGGGATGGGAGAGGGAGAGGGGGGATGGGGTGGGGGAAGAGAAGGTGAAATAGAGAGAAGGTGAATCAAAGAGATACACTTACACACAGAGAGGGAGGATGCAGATCCTAGCAGCCAATGCTCCCAAACTTACTAGCTAGGCTGCAGAGAAGCGACAATAAATTCATGTTACCTTAATCCTAAGAGAAGCGTTGTCGCTGGTTGATTGCAACATCACAACTGGGTCCTAGTGCTATACGCTAGCTGTTTGAAAATTTAAACCCGCGGATTTAAATCGCGGATGCGCAAAACACGATTTGCGAGGGTTGTTGCATTTAGCAAACCGTGAGTTTCATGGTTGACGAGGCTGCAATTAGGGCGGGATACCTGTATTAGGAATTAATAAAATAAGTGCAGTCAGGAAGTCACTGGATAACCATTGCTTGGTTAACCCCGCTCATTGACCATTCTTAGCCGCCCTCTCCCTTAAAGTCAATCGACCAAAGCGCTAAATATTTTTCCTACTTTTGCTACTTACCGCTATTGCCCACCAGTGACGTAGTTTGCACAAGGCGTACGCTAATACCAGAACTAAAAAACGAAAAACCGCCAGTAACTGTGAAAATAATTAAAACATTGAAGTTTAAAACTTGAACAGTGATCGGAATGTCATATTAAGCGTGAACAGTATTTCAGGGTAACTAAGGAAAAATATCAGACTTACAAATATGTCAAAGTAAGAATGTTTAAAGTTGTAATTGAGAACTTCATCATTTAACTTGGATTTAATGCCTCCATCCACCTGGAAAGCAAAAATAAAATGCCTGAAGTTAGTTAATTCAACCTAAATATTTGACCACAATTTGAACAATTCAGGTTCAAGTTAAATTAGATGATCATTTTAATAATCAAGTTATTGAACAGATAATGTACATATCTGAGGGGGAATTTTTACATTATATTGTAAATCTCTATTTAAATCTAATACAGTACTTACCTTTAATTCTATTATCCAGAGCAAGCCGACAAATAAAAGATCAAATGTAACAAATAAACAGAAAGTCCTTCTGACATCAGAAATAGTTCGTGTTTCACTGGGTTCATATGATGCTAAACTGGCCGCCAGCTGATCTGGATTTACTGAATGACCTGCACCAAAGGATGTTCTGTGACTGAAACTATTAACCACAACGACATTCTCCTGATCGGTTGTTACACTGCTCATTCTGCCCTGGACTTCTGCTGCTCAACAACAGCCTCAGCATCACTACAGCCACCTCCTGGACAAGAAGAGGAATATAAAAGTCAGCAAAAACAGCAACACATTATTTGAAATACCTTTCCAGATTCCTGCCAGTCTTTACGTGCTGCCCAGTTATGATTGCTGCAGATTTGAAGACCAGTGTGATCAACCAAGGGCAATTACAACTTGCCAAAGTAACCCCAGGTTTGGGGAAGTGGAAAATTGAACAGGCTTCCCATTCTTAACTTAAATACAAATTTCTGTTAGAAGGTATGTGTACTGAGATCAGGTTCA
This sequence comes from Hydrolagus colliei, assembly GCA_035084275.1. Lineage (NCBI taxonomy): Eukaryota > Metazoa > Chordata > Chondrichthyes > Chimaeriformes > Chimaeridae > Hydrolagus > Hydrolagus colliei. The sequence continues at coordinate 116,591,076 of CM068743.1, forward strand.
GGTGAAGACAGAATCATGCTCAGTTCATGCTCCTCTTCTTCCCCCACCCACCCCAAAAAAACCTCCATAGTCAAATAGCGTGTTAACACTACCTACCAAGTCTCACATATGAATAATCGTTATTTGGCGGAGGGAGGCTTCAGGGGATGCCACTGGACTGTACTTCACTAGAGGTAAAGATACGTATTGGTACTTGTTCTGCAACTTTAGAGATTGATGGATAACATTTAGAAACGGCGCTATATAAACTTTTCTCCAATGAGTCCATGAAGCCAATGCTGTGTTCTTGAAATAAAACAGCAATAACGTAATATAGAATATTTGATATAATGTATCATGCTGCTCAGGTTAACTGCACAGTTTGCTGTGGAGCGCTTAACACTCTCCGTCAATACTTCCGCCTTGCCTATTCGCTCCGCTTTTACAATCTCACCCGAAAACTTTCCTTTTAGACTGTGCTTACGGTCACCTCTCCCCCATGTCCCACACCGCACCCCTGGGTAGGAGTCAGGCCACTGTTAAGAGCTCTGAGACGTTACCCGACGGGGAGGGCCCTCTAAAAGTGAAAATTGTTGTTAATGGGATTGACTGTAGCCTTAAGTATTGCAATCATCATTTTCGTAGGTGAATGCAGAAGCCAAAATGCGCACATGTAAAGTGAATGACCAATTTTATCTGGGGAATAGTGGGAGAAACACCTTTACAAACTGTGCTATGGGATCCTTAACATTCATCTGAACTGGCAGATGAGACGTCAGTTTGACATTATCATCCAACATTGCAGCATGACTCAGCATTGCATTAGAGTATCAGAAAGAGTATCGGTCTGATTAACTTCCCTTTATTCTAGCTTCCTCCTATAAATATTTATTTTTACTCCAGGATAATCTTGGAGGCGAAAGACAACCCTAGACTCCTGTTCTCCTCCACCCTCCTCGCCATGCCTCACAGATCCTTTCCTCCAATTCCCACTGTGAGGAGATACTGGATTTCTTCAACTCCAAAATCGAGGGAATCTGCTCAGCTGTCACCACACTTCCAACTTTCACTCCCATCCCATCTCCCTCCCACACTCCGAATTCTACCCATCCATCCTTCCATACCTTTGAACCTGTCTCCCCATCCTCTGTCATCACTACCATATCCTCTGTGAAGCCCACCACCTGCTCCCTAGACCCCATCCCTCTGCTTATCTCCCAGCTCCACCTCCTTGCCCCACTATTTGCCAACACCATCAACCTGTGCCTTTCATGTGGCATCATTTGCACCCCCTCAAACAGCCACTATCACCCCCACTCTGAAGAAAATGTCCCTTGACTCACCACAGCTCTCTTAACTACCCGACTATCCCCAATTTCCTTTTCTGTCCAAGGACTTTGAAAGAGTCGTTGCCTCCCAGCTTCACTCTTTCCTCTTATCCCATTCCCTCCACAAGCCCCTCCAATCGGGCTTCTGTGCTGCCCACTGCTCTGGTCAAGGTCACAAATGATATCCTGACCATTTGTGACCAGGGCTCCCTCTGCCTCCTCGACCTATCCGCCACCTTCAATACCATGGATCACTCAATCCTCCTCCACCGCTGCTTCTCCCACCTCAACCTTCAACCTTTGTATAGCCCCTACTGACTCTGAAAGGGGGTAAATCTTGTCACTGCTTTTTCCAGTTATTACCACTCAACCTCAAACAGGGGAGATGTTTGGCAAGGTGATGGTCGAATTGACTGCGGGAAGCCATTTGATCTGCAAGCATGTATATGTCCATATTTATCTGAACTAGTAATAATAATAACACTGATCTTATTCACATTTCTTATTGAGTAGATATATTTCTCACAACGCTGCTTTCTACTGGACTACATAACTTCTGCCACTACCAATTTGTTTCAGCCTGATAAAGGCTTGCCCATTTTTTTTGTCCAATGCAGAATCTTCCCTGGCTTAGTAAAGGATATGCCACACTTTCATGAATCATGCTACATTCATTTGAGTGGAGTCTTTGATGTCCACCTGAACGAGGCACAGAGAGGGAGTGAGCTTTAACCTCCCATCTTAAGGTTGGTGTCTCTGGCAATGTGGAGCTGTCTTTCTGCCAGAAAAACGGCACTGGAATGGCAGTTTTCGACTGTTAGTTCAAAGTCCCTGACGCTGAAGTTTGAACCCACCGCCTTCTGAGTTGGAGGTGAGAGCACAACCGACCGAGTCAGGATGACATTCATTTGCCAAAGTCCTCAGGAAACAGACTAAACAGGAAATTATCGCAGATTTTGTTGCATTATTGCTCCATGTAACAGAAGATGATGAAACCGAAGCAAATCCACCCTCTCCAGGACGGTCTGCTACAACAACAAAATCAACAATAACTTGCACTTATATAGTGGAGTCCTGTAGCTTAGTGGTTAGAGCACTCGCCTTACAAGGGTGAGACCTGTGTTCGAATCTAGGCAAAGCGAAATCTTGCGCGAGTTTCATTACTCCACATGCCTAATAGATTTCTTGTGGATAAAGGGATTAAGAGATATGGGGATAAGGCGGGTAGGTGGAGATAGAATAGAAGATTAGCCATGATTTTATTGAATGGCAGGGCAGGCTCGACGGGCCGAATGGCCTTCTTCTGCTCCTAGTTCTTATGTTCTTATAATATCCCTATATAAAAAAAATTGGTCATTTCAATCCATGACTGTTTGTGGGACACTGCTGTGCGCAATTGGCTGCCATGTTTAGCCCACAAATATACAGTGAATTCACTTTACTGTATATTCTGTGAAGCGCTTTGAGATATCTAGAAGACATGAAAAGTGCTATATCAATTGCAAGGATTATTATTATTCAACAGTATCCCATTCGGTATCAATCAATTGTACACCAATTCCACATAAAAAGTTCTTTGCAACCAACCACCCTTCATTTTTTAAAATCATCATTTTTTAAAATCATCATTTTATCTTTGTCATCCCATTTCACCTGAAATTAATTCTTAAGGCTACTGCATTACTTCATTGCACAAAATTACATTCAAGTACCAGCTGCTGTACAAATATTTGGAGGTTGAAGGAAGGGAAGTACATTTCAAACTCTGTTTAACACTATTTCCAATTTTTTTTCTAATTTTCGCCAAATCCAGAAAACTGAATTCCAATTTTTAAATCTCCAGTTCAAAAATTCAGAATATCATTTTTTTTTTACAAAAAGCAAGCTGGGCTGTTTGACGGAAGGAGGCATTAGAGGATGTTAATGGACTGTACCTCATTAGCTATATACGTATTGTACTTATTCTGTAAATTTAGAGATTGATGGACCACATTTAGAAAAGGGCCTATATGAACTTTTCTCCAATGAGTCCATGAAGCCAATGTTGTGTTCTTGAAATAGAAATGTAATATAGAATATTTGATATAATATTTTATATGCCTTACAAGCATGAGACCTGTGTTCAAATCCAGGCAGGTCAGGGCGAAACCTTGGGTAAGTTTCATTATTCCAAACGCCTAATAATAATCCCTCCAAAAAATAAAATTGGTCATTTCAATCCACAACTGTTTGTGGACACTGCTGTGCGCAATTGGCTGCCACGTTTCACCCACATATATACAATCAATTCACTTTACAGTGTATTCTGTGAAGCGCTTTGAGACATCTAGAACAGTGATTCTCAACCTTTTTCAGTACTGTACCGTTAATTTTCAACATTATCGTGTACCCCCACCCAACCACATACACACACCACCCCCCTCATTCCACTTGCATTTTATGACCAAGCTTTTTTTATATAACAAAATAACTAGCACATACAAAATTAGGGGAATAACAATTAAATGTACAATTTGGAAGGCTATAAAATGCTAAATAAGAGAGCCAACTAAATCAATGTACCTATATCCACAGGAAGTAATTTTGTACCCCCTGGGGTACAAAATTACAAAATTCTGGTTGAGAACCACTGATCTAGAAGATGTATCAAATGCAAAAATTATTATATTGTATAATGATGTACTGTACCATGTTGCTAAAACATCTCAGGTTAACTGTAAAGTGTAAAGTTTGCAGTAGAGTGCTTAACATTCTTCATCAATCCCTCCACTTAGACCACTGTCCATCCCATCATTGTACAATGATATCAGACCATTGAAAACTAAAACGGCTTAATTCCTCTGTGCTTTTGAAAGAAATACTTTTGAAACTAAATTGATACATAAACACAATCGCTAAAACCATCTCAGGCTGCATTTTGTAGCCCAATGTTTCAGTTATAAATCAAATACAGGTATCCCCGATTTACCATATTTCTATTTACACATTTTCAATTTACCAAACACAATTTTTTAACACCTTTTTGAGAGTGGAGTACATGCCCAAGAACACCACTTCCTTGCTCTAGCCAATGGATCAAGGGAAAATCGCCACCTTCAAAGCCTACTATCTGATTTCAACAACTTATAGAAGCCACTGAAGGGGAAGGGTAAACCATCAATTCGGGAATTCTGGTGCTCATTTAATATTATGGATGCTGTCAATAACATTGGTAGTTCTTGGCCAGAACTGAAAGAGTCGACGATGAATGCTTTATGGACGAAGATCTGGCCAGAGTGTGTGCACGGCTTCAAAGGTTTGCCTGCAAGTGATGGTCTGCACACCATTCCACAAGACATTGTGATCCTGGCAAATGAAGTTGGCTTTGAGGAAGTCGAAGAAGCTGACATCGTTGAATTGCTAGACTCACATGGAGAAGACCTCAGTATTGCAGATTTAATAATGCTGTCACAAGAGCTTGCTGCAGGAGAGGGTGAGGAGGTGTAGAAGCTCCAGCCACCCCGCGTCAGCTGACTACTGAGCAATTGTCTAAAGCCTTCAGTAATGTTGAGCATGTGCTTGAAATCCTCACTAAAAATGACCCCAACCATGACCACAGCCTGAGAGTGAAGAGAATAGATAATGATGCCTGAACCTGCTACAAGGAGCTCTACAAGGAGAAGAAGAAAAAAGCCCGGCAGTCAACATTAGATTCTTTTTTCCGAGCAAGTGGTACTACAGTGGAATCACTGCCCTATGAGGAAGAAGATGATTGACTCACAGGGGGAGGCTTCTACTTCCCATCCCTCACACTGCCAGTATTAAAGTTTGCCAATACTGTACTGTTCTAAAGTTTGCCAGTATTAAACTACAGTACTGTAGTTATCCCAACTATCCCTTCTTGCCTTTGTGTGTGTATATATATAATTTATATCATGGGACCGCATGGGAAACCGCATTTTAATTTACAATGTTTCGATTTACGTGGCATTATTCAGGAACATGACCCTGTCGTAAATCGGAGGATACCTCTACTGTACACTTAGTCTTCGCTTAACGTTATTGTTGTGTTCACGAAAAATGCGACTAAGCAAAATGACGTTAAGCCAAACCACGCAAGTATACTGACCATTCAGCGTCTATGCTACCCAAAGTAGTTTGTTTCCACCCGCGTGAACGACGTAATAGCGAACGACAAGACATTAAATGAACATATGTTCTGTGTATCTGCGACGTAATAACGAAGCAACATTGACCGAAGCAACGTTACTTGAGGCGTACCTGTACAGATTTTTCCTACAACATCATCCCAAAAGTACAGTATACATTGCAATCATTTTATTTAGAACCCTCTCAACCAAAACAACTTTGATTTATATGCGCCCTCCATGCCGAACGGCGTCTCAGAGCGCTTCAAGGCAATCTCCAGATTGTATCCTAATAATCAAATTATCCATTCCATACAGGTGAGCAAAACAACTTGTACTATTACACAACTCATTCTCCAATTGCAAACAAAGAAGAAAAAGATAACAAACAACAAGAAAATTACATTTCTATAGTACCTTTCACGTCGGGAGTACTTCCCAAGGCGCTGGACACTCAATGTTTCAGACCCGAGCTGGGGTTGGGATCGGGGAGGATGGAGGGGATTTAGGGTGACCAATGGGACCATCGAAGATGAGGGTTTTGAGGTGGGACTGGAAGGAGGCTAGGGAGGGGATGAGGCAGAGGGACTGCGAGATGAAATTCCAGAGGTTAGGGGCAGAGTGGCTGAAGGCTCGTTCGCCGATGGTGGGGCAAGTGGGTCGGGGGACACGGAGTAGGCTGGAGCCCTCTGAGCTGAATGAGCGGGTCGATTGGTAGGGGGTAAGGCAGTTGCAAAGGTAGAGTGTGTGAGGCCGTGGAAGGCTACAAAGGTCAGAAATAGCACGTTTGACAATGTTTCATTGTGCTTTGTAAATACAGTTGCTAACAACATTAACATTTGTCTCGGTATTGTGTTAATGTGGCAGCTTCTTGTTTAAGCATGGATTGTCTTGGCAAAGAAAACTAACCCTACTTTCTAAATGTAAATGTTGTGAATAATAGATTAATAGATCTAATCAAGGTTCTGCAACAATGCAATAAAATAATTCACAAGCATGAAAACGGTCCTAACCTTTTAAACATTATCCCATATATCTAGGCTCAATCGATATATACACAACATATCAACACAAGTGCATTTTATTTATTTTTAACTTTACTTTCTAGTCCTCCTGACGTGAAAGGCACTCTCTCAAAATGATTTTGTTGTTGTTGTAGTTGATGTCAACATAATAGTGATGAGGAATCTTATCCAAATGTTGACTGAAAAAGAGCATTTACCTTAAACAAAATTACATTTCCCTAATTTTTATAATAATATTCCCACCTGCTATTTCACCCACAAATATACAGTCAATTAACTTTACAATATACAGTACTCTGTTAAGCACTTTGAGACATCTAGAAGACATGAAAAACGCTATATGAAATCAAGGATTATTCTTATTATATTGCTGTTAATAACCAGGTCCAAGGCATTAGAATTGAAAATATCGAATCCTCGTGGTAATCAAATGTGCATCATGTCACAACCAGAAGCACATCATATCAGACAGACCATAGGTCCTATGGATCAGTATGATGCACATTGGTTAGTGATTCTTTTTTTTAACCCGTTTTTGAATTCTGTAATGGACACTATATTCTGGATTTTAATATACTTCTCTAATTTTAAGAGGAAATAGCAAACAACTTTCCAGCTGCTAATCTACCTATAAGTTTCATTTATAGGAGCTATAGAAGTCAGGTCACACCCAAGTTCAAACTGCCAACAAAACTTACTGCCTTACTGCAGAGATGAAGCAAAACCAACACTGGATACCAAAAGACCTGAAATCTTCTTGGTCTTAGCTTTAAGATTATTATTATTATTCTCATTTGAAAATGTATTGCGTAAAATATCTTTGCAAGTTAAGACGGAAGTTTTTCAACATTCCAAGCAAGGGTAACTCTTAAGACTTTTCAAGCGAATTTGGGGCCTATTTCTTAATTACATCTATCTCATTTAGATAAGAGAATATGGATTATTCTAACTAGATTATGAACAGTCAGTCACAAGCAAAAATGTAAGAGTGAAGATACATTGTTTCAATATTATCGTAAGCATTTAATTCAAACGTAATGGCTTGCAACTAAAGTGTTCAAGTACAGTATCCTGGAAAACAACACATAGTCTTCCAAACTTAACTGGTGTTTTTAGAGAGGTTTCGCAATAACAAATGTAATTTTGCTGTTGTTGGGGTATAAAAATGTGAAGTGAAATGACAGTGGTTGACTCTTGAATTTGAGGTGACAAATTCACAGGAACCATGTTGCACAAAGTTAAAGCATCAATGGTTTAAGTGTGATTTTAAGTGTCATCCATAATACTCTTGAGTACTGTGGACCTGCCTGGTTTAGGAACCGGACTACCGAGTCGGCCAAAGACGTGAACAGGAAATTATTTTTGAAATTATATAAATTATTACAGATATATATATATATATTATGTATCTATTATATATATATTAGAATAATTTATATCCCACTTGGAATGATCACCAGAAAGACTGAATCCATTCGATTTCACACTTTCAAACTCAAAAAAATAAGAGTCATCTCTAAACAGACTCTCTTTTGAGGGAAGGGTAAACAGGATCTCCAGGGGTTTGGTCCTCATCTTCAAAGCCCTCCGTGGGCTCATTCCCCTCCACCCTCTGCGACCTCCTCGCCCCTACCAACTTGCCCGCTCCCACCCAGGGGGCAACAGCCAGCCTGCCTCACGTCCCCCACCTCACCCACCCCATCATTGTCGGACACTCTGCCACCACCCTCTGGAACTCCACCCCTCAGTCCCTCCGCCCCATCCCTCGCCTCCTTCAAGATCCACCTCAAGACCCTTTTTCTTCGACCGTGGCTTTCGATCAACGTCCTCCGCCCCCTGCCCTCCACCCTCCGCAATCCCAGCCCCCAGCTCAGGTCCGGAATACCGTCTGCTCGGCGCCTGGGGACGTCCTCCCCGCCTGAAAGGAGTGATACAAATGTACTTTTGTTGTTGTTATTTCAACTGGCTGATAGAACCGTCAGTTGTTATTATCCAACAACATCAACTTAAAAGTATTTCTTTACAAATATTCAACTCCCAGCTTGGGTGCAAGCCCCGGACTGTGAAGGGTGTGATATGTTTTCGCTGTAATTTGTTGTTGATTTTTCTTTTATATTTACACCCACAAAACACACACACAACACTCACTACACTCTACAGTATATCCTGTGAAGCGCATTGAGACGTCTCAACATTAGGCACCGTGTCAAGCACCAGGATTAATATCATCATTATTACCATCAGCTGGGTTATGCTAGAATCTCTCTCTCTGTCACGCGCTCGATTTAAACTGATTTATTTTTCCTGCCGTTAAACCACCGCGTCTCGAGCCCCAACAACCGGAAACCGAGACCGAGCTCAGACCCGAGTCACAGTGTCCATCGGATTGTTTACCTACGAATCCTCGGCCACCGACTGAAGCCACTCGTTCGGCCCCGTCCCGAGCGCTATCTGCTTTAAGATGGAAACGCTGAAAGCACCGCGCCTACCAACCGTCTGGACTGACCGGATCGCTCGCTGCACGGAATAACCCGCGTCGCCTGTTTATCTCCGGGGAAGGTATTTACTGGGAGGCCTGGGTGGGGGCGCGGACACTTGAGGCGTGTTCACGTGCTCAGCCTTAGGCAACGTCAGGGGGCGCGCAGAGGAGGTGGCAGCGCGCACGTACAACGTGGGGGCGCTGGCTTGCAGCAATACCGCGCACGCGCAACGTCGCTCCACTCTCTTCACCTGCAGTGATTGTTGTACTCAAGCAGTGACGAGACCATTGTGTTGGCTCTGACGCGCTGTTCTGTGCCTATTGTTGTGGCCAAAGGTTCCTTTATGGTCACAGTGCCCTCAAGCACAGAGACAAGTTCCACTCGCAGGGTTCCTCATACTCATTAATAACCATATCCTTGCCAAAAGCCAATGCAAAAATGCTCCGATACGCTATCCGAGTGAAGGGCCCTATATAAATGCAAGTTGTTGTTGTTGCATCCAGTGGAATGAATTTTTAGACCCCTGTCCTGTTCTCATAACCCACAAGTGTTTGTGGCACACTACTGTGTGCAATTGGCTGCCGCTTTTCACCCACAAATATAGTCAATTCACTTTACAGTGTATTCTGTGAAGCGCTTTGAAACGTCTAGAAGATGTGAAAAGCACTATATCAAATCCAAGGATTATTATTAATTTGGTAAGCAGGGTGTAACTGTCTCGGGAGAAAATATGCATTCCATTCCAGAAATGGAAATTTCCATTTGTAGGCAGTGGCTGAGTCTTCCCATACCCATCATCTGGGAATCTATAATAATACTGTAATAATAATCCTTGCATTTGATATAGCGCTTTTCACATATTCTAGACGTCTCAAAGCGCTTCACAGAATAGACTGTAAAGTGAATTGACTGTATGGTTGAAATTTACGGTATTTTTTGTGGGCAAATTTAAACTTGCGACTCCTTCAGCTTAGGTTTATTAGTACAGTACTGTACTATAGTTATTTTTAAAGAAGTGTTTCAATTCCTTTCTTCATTAACATTTGATAGACAATTCCCATTTTTCTATCTTTATCTGAACCTGTTTATCAGTTCCCTTACAAATGCAGTGACCATACTTCACAGTAAAATGCAGCAAGGTCTTTGAAACATTTTGACTCCATAATACGATATGAAATGCAAGGATTTTTATTATTACAATCATCATAGATAAGCCTTTTTAATTATACCCGTAAGTATTAAATTTCATGTTTTAATATCACCAATTGCTTGCTTGTTACTGTACTTAAATTTTTTTCAGGGAGAGGAGTAAGATATATTTTTTAATTGTTTGAAAAGTTTTCTAATAAGTTCAAATAAAAATCTTTGCATCCGACTATGCATTTCCATACTGTATATGTAAATTATGGATAGTTTTTGCGGTATTTTTAGGTTAGGCATGTCCACAAAAACGGTCACCACACATCACATTACCAACCAGTGAACCATTTTGAAACATTTTATATAATAAGACATAAGAATGCACATTACTGTACTTTGTTTCTTTGGTAGAAATAACTTGGGTTTTCTAGCATTTTACCTGGTCTATCTCACAGTGCTTTACAGAAACAAATGCCCAGTGAACTGTGTTTGTAAAGAAACATGTCAATCATTTTGCATTCAACACAATCCCACAAACAACACAAAATTATGCTCGCATAGCGTTTTTCATATCAGGAATACCTCCCAAAGCGCTCGGGTGCAAGTCAGGGATCTGCACCCGAGCTGGTGGTTGGGATCAGGAGGGGTGAATTGGGGTGAGGGTAGGGGTTTAGGAAGGTGACTGAACGCACGGTAGAAGAGGAGGGTGTTGAGATGGTCTTGAAGGACACAAGGGAGGGACGAGGTGGAGGGTCAGCGGGATGGAGTTGGGTCAGCGGGATGGAGTTCAAGAGGGTGGGGGAAGTGGATGAAGCCCCATCCGCCAATCATGGGGCGGGAAGGCGAAGCCCGCTGAGCCGAGGGAGCCGACAGATTGTTAGGAGTTTAGAATGTCACAGAATTGCTGGAGCATCAAGGCCTTAGAGGGCTTTAAAGGTGAGGAACAGAATCTTGAACTATATCCTCTGAGTGATGGGGAACCAGTGGAGCTGGGAGAAGATGGTGATGATAGGGCCAGTGGAGCTGGGAGAAGATGGGGATGAAAGGGCCACAGAGCCTGGTGCAGGTAAACAGTGAGTAAAGGCAAATGACCGATTTCATTGGGATACATGTTGGGAAACAAACCAGTAAAAAATCTGTCCAGGGATCTTGTTAACACCTCCTCAAAAGTAGGATAACAATTAGATGTAATTGCTGACAAATATATGAACTAAAATGTTGTCAATACAAAGGTCATCACTTATTGTTCATGCCTTGTAAATCACCATCATTCCTTTGCTGCTATATAGTCCACATATACACAGGTGACAACAACAACAACAACAATATTACACTTTTATAGTGCCTTTCACAAATGCAGTGTATTACCACAGAGAGCTGTTTGCAAAAGTAACAGAGACTTTAATTACTGTAAATGGTGATTTCTGGAAAAACGTTTTCAAATATTCATCCAAAGGCTACTGAAAATAATTACTTTGTTTACAGAGTCATAGATGGAACATGCTTGTGACCCAAAATAAAAAAAAGTGCTGTGGTTTTAAAAATAGCAACATGTGACTCTTTCAGTTTCACAACGTCTGACGTTGACTTGATCTCTATATTATTGTCAATGTTTGAAAGTCAAAGCACACACTCGTTGAAATCCCAATAGAAATATTATCAACAACAACAAAAACTTATATACCTCCGATCATAGCATCTCAGCATGCCTAACAGTGATGGAATTTGGCAGTCAAAAAGGAAATTCTTTAGGTGCGATCTGAAAATAGGAAAGGAGGGGGCGAGGCTTAGGGAGTGATGAAGGGAGTACCACAGCCTTGGGGCGTAATAGCTGAAGGCAAGGCTGACAATGGTGGAACTGAGGATTTGGGGGACAAGGAGGAGGCCAGACCCAGTAGAGTGAAGGCAACGGGTAATATTGTGAGGAGAGAGGAGGTCGGAGAGGTAGGGGGTGCAGAGGAGTGATTTGAGAGATTTGAAAATAAGAGTAAGGATCTTGAAGTCGATCTGCTCCGAGACAGGGAACCAACTGAAGTCTGGCAAGGACTGGGGAAATTGGGGAGCAAAGTTTGGTTTGGGTGAGAATTCAGGCAGCGGAATTTTGAATAACCTGGATTTTATGAATGGTGAAGGAGGGGAGGAAGTTGATGAGGAAGGTCTCAGGCCTTCGCATCCATCATTCCCCTCCCCATCCTACCTCACTGACCTCCTAAACCGATCGTTCCATTCGTCCAGTGAACACCAGCTCAGCTTGATTCCTGCTCCCCAGCCTCTCCAACCTATCTCTCCCACTACTGCCATTTTCACCCACTCTCGAACTACTTTTCTGGAGACCCTCAGCCTCACTCCCTCCCTTTTAAAGCACATCAAGACAGAACTGTTTGACCATGCTTTCTCCTCCCCTAAACAACAACAAAATTACATTTACAGAGCACCTTTCATGTCGGGAGGACATCCCAAGACACTGAACAATTAGGTTGTGACCCGAGCAGGGTGGGTGAGGGGGAGCGGGGGGTGTTGGAGCATGGGGAGGGGGAAGAGTTAGGAATACCTCCCAAAGCACAGTTGAAGAGGAAGGTCTTGAGACCAGTCTTGAAGGAAGAAAGGGAGAAAGTGAGGTGAAGGGATTGCGGGGTGGAGTTCCATAGCGTGGGAGCAGAGAGTTTGAAAGCCCGTCGACCGATATTGGGGTGGTTAGGTCAGTGGACGCAGAACAGGCCAGAGTCTGCTGAATGGAGGGGACGGGCAGGCTGACAGGGAGACAGCAGGTCAGAGAGATAGGCGGGGGCAAGACTGTGAATGGCCTTGAAGGTGAGGATGAGGATCTTGAATTCGATCCTCTGGGCGATGGGGAGCCAGTGGAGATGGGCGAGTGTGGGAGTGATGTTATGGCGGAGCCTAGTGCGGGAGAGTACACGAGCTGCAGGGTTCTGAATAATCTAAAGGCAGTCAACAGCACACTAAGAAGGTATTGTGACAGGTAATAACAATAATAATCAATCAATCAATCAATCAATCAAAACTTCCATTTATATAGCGCCTTTCACGTCAAGAGGACATCCCAAGGCACTGTACAGTTAGGTAGGGACAAGAGCAGGGGGGGAGGGGTCGGGGCAGGATGAAGAAGAGTAGGAAAATTGACTGTATATTTGTGGGTGAAACATGGCAGCCAAATTGCGCACAGCAATTGCTGTTATCTCACATATCCCTCTGTTGCTCGCAAGTGCTTCAATGTGACTCAGTCTCTTTTGGAAAAGAAACAAAAATCTAAAGAGGAGACATTTTTAAAAAGTGTAAAACTTTAAAAAAAAAACTTAAGAGTTGTGAAGCAGCTGAAGTTGTTGATAACTTTAACCTGTCATGGATTATGGGTGCCACCATGTGGCAGAACAAGAAGGTACAGGTCAAGAAAGATTGCTTCTGAATTTAGGGATATTTTAGGGACATAAGAAAGAATAGAATAAGAGAAAATTGTTCTGCCAGTGAATCTACCCTGTCTACACAAAAACCTATCCAAACGCTGATTCCACCCATACACTCAATCTCTTGAGAAAAAGTTCTGCACTGACAATCCCAACAACAAACCATCCATAATGACATCTGTGTCACATCTCTATATTTTAACCCTGGCTGTCCTTAATTGTCAATATTATCCTATCAATCTTCTTTCTAGTCTCTTCACTTTAGACATCTGGCACATGCCATTATGTGAAGTATTTGTTCATACCTACCAGAACAACTAAGGTGCACCTCATGACATATGCATCTGCCAATATTAATGATGCTTAATCACTTAAACATTATTGTTATAAAGAAATTATAAACCAAATATATTTATTATAGATATAAAAAAATAATAGCATCTATCAACACTGTCATTAAATATGATAATAAAACCAGATGATTGTCTATTATTATTCAGCTCCAAGGCTACACATAGACAAGTCTTCAATTTTACGATGTACCTACCTTGCTTTGTGCAAAGAAATTCCACCCAGATCTAGATTTACTTTACTTTTACTTTCGAAGTCGATTTCTATAAGAACGGGAGAAAATTAACTTTAAGAACCAAAGATAAGAACAAATTCATCAACCTGCCAAATTCTAGATGGTCTAAAAATATAGCAAAACTAGTGGAAATGTAGACATAGATGCAATTTCCCCCTTCAGTTTCTATATGTTTGTCAAATTTACACAGTCTCTGGTTTTGTCCCGATAAAGTCAGACAGAACATGGAAGCAGCTTTCAGACAGTGAAATCATTCACTCGGTGAATCGTGAGCTACCCGATTGTTGAACAGTAACTCTTTGGCTTCACCAAACAAATGGAGCAGAGTTTGAATTCAATGATATCATTATTTTCCAGATTAAGCTCTATTTACAGTTCCGCTCTGAAAATGTTGGGACCTGCCTTCAATTTCAGCTGCCAACTTCCTGTACCAGATGGACTTTCTGGACCTACATTCTTATTTATTGCCCAGTGTTGAGTATAACTATTTTGAAAATATTATGAATAATCATTACTCAGCAATTCATAAATGAACTCTCTGAGGACTAGAGAGATATTCTACTGTTGCATTTTGAAGATGGAAACAACAAAAACAACAACAAAAATAACAACAACAAAATTACACTTGTATAGTGCCTCTCCCACGTATCCAAGAATTTTTCAATATGTTGCTAAAGTAACTCCATTAAAAATTGTACTTCTCTTTGTGTGCGTAAGTTTGGCATTGTTAGAGGTCAGTGTAAAGCGAGATTGTCAGCTGCTACTTTAAATTTCCATCCAAATGATAGATCCACCTAATTAGCCTCGACATTAACTACAACAACAAAATTGCATTTGTCGAGAGACTTTCACGTCTGGAGGATGTCCTAAGGCACCGGATGCTGGACATTAAGACTGGATAGAGCAATCCCATATCACACCCCAACAATGGCAGCTTGCCTATATGTGCTGTAAATGTAAGCAAGCATTTTATCACTGCAGCTTTGGTCGTGGTTTAGATTTAAACTGTGATGCTATCAGGATGATTTAGATGTAAGGTGATCGGGTCTCTCTGGCGTCAACCACATCAATGCAGAGCGCCTGCTGGAAATTGCTTTGAATATCTTTCAAAGAGATGACATCTTCTGTTATTTAAATATCACTCGGTTTATTTATACATCAATACTAAATTCTTATAAAAAGTGTATTTTGCTATCCTCCACCACCAAGTAGCTTTATACCTGGATTGAGAAAATGGTTGACCAGATAAGCAGTAAGCGGTGTTCTCCCCACAATAGTTGCAAGAGAACCTGACCATAACATTTGTATCACTTGCAAACCATGTATTCAATAACTATACCCCTTCAAAACCTAAAACTATTACACACAAGGTTCATATATATGATAATTATTGTGTCTTACATTTACACAGAGCTCGCAAATTATAAAAATGCAGTGACCCAGGCAGGGATCATTTAACACGGCTCAGGGCAGAGATTGAACATGGGACCTTCCAGGTGTTATAACTCAGTTCTGCACTAGGTAAATAATGCATTTACCACCTGAGTTACCAGACAAATGAATACCAACATTTACATCCAGTCTCAGGTATTCTATGTCCACTATGATGGGCAACAGCAACAACTTTGATTTATACAGCACCCTCCACCCCGGACAGCATCTCAGAGTGCTTTAAACTTTAACAACAACACCAAAATTACATTTGTATAGTGCCTTTCACGTCTGGAGGACATCACAAGGCACTGGACAGTCAGTGGTTTGCACCCTAGCTGGGGTTGGGATCTGGGAGGGGGAAGGGAAGTGGGGGGTGACCAATGGCATGGTAAAGAGAAGGGTCTTGAGGTGGGACTTGAAAGAGGCTAGTGAGGGAGCGAGGCAGAGGGACTGAGGCAGAGGGATGGAATTCCAGAAGTTGGGGGCAGAGTGGCTCACTTGCTAATGTTGAGGCCAGAGCCCACTGAGCGGAAGGAGCGGACAGGCTGGTAGGGGTTAGGAGTTCACAGATGCAGATAGTCCAAGGCCATGGACTACTTTAAAGGCGAGTACCAGGATCTTGAATTGAATCCTCCGAGTAATGGGAAGCCAGTGGAGTTGGGCGAAAATGGCGGTGATAAGGTCACGGAGCTTGGTACAGGAGAGGATATGGGCTGCAGAGTTCTGGATGATCTGCAGTTTATGGAGGGAGGTTTGGGGAGGTTTGAGGAGGCCGACAAGTAAGGCATTGGCATGGTGAAACCTGGACGTGATGAAGGCAGTGGCCTGGGTGGGTGAGGTAGTGGTGGAGACAGGCAATGGTGTGGAGGCAGAGAAGGTCATGGCATGGATATGGGGGAAAAAGACAGTTGAGCATTGAACAAGACACCCAGGTTCCTTACTGGTCTGGTGAGGTGGAGCATACAACCATGGAGGTTGGAGCAGACGTGCAGAGGCACTGGCGTGAGCCAATCAAGAGGATCTCGATATAGTTGACATTTAACTGTTGACATTTAGCTCTCATCCAGGACTTGATGTCTGACAGGCAGTCTGTCAGGACAGCAGTGGTCCTGGAATCGAGGATGGAGGCAGAAAGTTAAATTTGGGAGTCATCCGCATACATATGGAAGTTGATCCCATGTCTGCAGATGATGTCACCAATCAATAGCCCAGACCATAACTGACATGTACAAGTAATATGCACAAGTTGAACTAACTTTAATGTGAGTAGACTGTTAGCTTTTACAAGAGTGATTAAGACTCTCAAGCCAAGGTTGGGAATAGTTTGTGCTAAGATAAAAACATTGAAGTTTGCAATACTCGCATTGTTATCTCTTAAAATGCACGACCTTTCTTGAAAACCCGTGATTAGTCACGCAACCACAATAAATTCACTGTGTCCAAGATATCTGTTAAATCTATGGCAGCTTTTTTAGAACATAATGAAGCACTGCTGGAAGATGCAGTGATTCATTTTGTTACACATAACATGTCCAGACAGACTCATTTCAGGAAGCTTTAATATCATGTCTGGGAATTCCAAGTCCTCATTTTTCTCTCCCAACAGTCTCTTTACCAAGTTTCTGTCAACTGAGAGGCCTATCCCCTCACTACCTCTCTCTAGCAGTAACAGATTTATGTTACGGAATTGCTATGTCCCTGATCATGAATTATTGTTAGTTGCAAATAACACTGCCTGGGGATTGAATAAGCATCACTTATTGCAACATTAGGTATAAATCGAGCGTCCTTTTCTTTTTGCTTCTGCAGTGTGAATGATATACTCACTACCGCAAGCCTCTCTGCTAACCAACCAGCCTATAAGAAAGAAGAATTAATCTGCTGCAGAGCAGCTATAACTCACCCAGCTTTATGTTTTTCAATTACACCAGGCAGTTGTTACCCACTGATTGGATCAGATGAGGCACTGGTTGCCAATTGTAGATCGATGCAGACAGTCTACAGGAGAAGCAGCCAAGTCCAATTACATATTAACACACAGCTTTGATCAGAGGATGTGTACGTGAGAACACAGAAGTGCACAGGACTGGAAAAGGCCCCAGGGTCCAAAGTAAAATGTAAAAATATAAATAATCCTACATTCTCTATCTGTTATAGTAGGAAGACCGTATTTTGTAAAAATGAATCTTGGGACTCAATTAAGAAAAATTTAACTCATCACAATTCCTGAAGCCGGCAGTACTGTAAATACTTGTGGATTAATGGCTGTGTTTCTCTGATGAGTATTTCTGTTCACTTTTTTTTGTTCTTACTCCATTTGTTGTTGAGTTCAAGACAGGGAAAATTTGGCAAGAGACCGAATACCTCAGCCATGACTGGCAAGGCATGACGTCCTCCTGACGTGAAAGGCGCAATACAAATGTAATTTGTTGCTGTATTTCTTTACATATTAAACGTTAGTTACGTATTAGATGTTAAAACAAAATATGCAGCTGCCTGATCCAGGTGGCCGTACTAAATTCGATGGCACATTTGAAAATTTTAAGACGAAGGCTATAACTAGATGAAATTTTAGGCAAGCAGTCAGTTATTTTCTATACAATCAAAAGTTTATGATAAGATGTCCACTCATATTATCACTATGACCCAAAATCTGTTGAAAAGTGATCAATAGGTATCACTGGCCTTGGGGTAGGGGCACAATTTATTGCTAAGATCATCGATTAATGTGAAAATATTGCCATTTAGACCTTTGTAATGAAAATATTCAAAGTGAGAAGCTGGTAAGGAGTCCTATGAGCTGGTATTTCCGCATGCAAATGTGGAGCTCTGCTATTTTCCCATTGAACACTGATAATATTATGCATCAGTCTGTCTCAGATGATAGCTTGCTTGCCTTTGAATCAGAAGGCTGTGGTCGAAGCCCTTGATATAATCTAATGTGGCACTCCATTCCTGTGCTGGGGGTGTGCTATGTTACTGGAGGTGTTGTCCTTCGAATGAGACATTAAAGCAAGGCCCTGACTGTTCAGATGGACATAAAGATCCTATGACTCTAATTGAAAGGAGAAGGGAGTTTATTCCAGCTTCCTGGCCCACAATCACCCAAATAAAATTAACTCCATGGCTGTTTGTGAGATATTGCTATGAGCAAGGTATCTGCCACATTGGTTTACAAACTACACATTATATTCACAATATATCCTGTGAAGCATTTTAGGACATCCTCATGAATTGGAAGGTGCTATACAAAATGCAAATCATTATTATTATAAGTAATGGTGTACCACAATTTCCTACTCACATTGCCCTTCCAACTGCTCCACTACACTGAAAGCTTTGATTGCATGAGCATGAGGTATGGCTAAAGTAGCAATATAAATGCATCAAAGGTTTCCACTAGGGCTAATGTGTGCTTGCTTTCTAGCCTGTAGTAAATGTTTATTGCATGTTTGCAATGGAATTCTCTTTTTAAGTAGGCATTGAAAAATTAACCACAGGTAGGGAATAACACAAGTCACACCCTGTAGTATCAAAACTGAAAGAGAAGGATTGGTTAGCATATTGGATTTGACCCATTGTCAGAACTTCAATGGCGTTCTAATAAAAGGTTGAGGCAGAATGGTTAACCTATCATTCCTTTGCAGATCCACCTTGACCAGCTGTTCATTTCTAGCATTTACTGCTTTTGTTTCAGAATTCCAGCATTCTATTCTCAGGGTTTCTCTCTATCCCCACTGTCTCAAGTTCAAAGTGTACAGTAGTAGTGACCTGCTTCCATATATGTGCCTCTTTATTTTAGGTGTTAGGTTTGGCACTTGACATGCCACACCAATGGTGCCCTGCAGAAGAAAATATTTTTAGCTTTGGATATCTCGTAAATTATCAAAGGTTTCTTGAAATCCATATTAATGGAACATGTGTGAGCAGTAAATTATTATTAAATAAACTTGGGTTATCTTAGCCATGTACAATACATAATCACTAGTATTTCAGAGAATATGATGATTGAACGTATTTATTCCTTTATCCTCACATAAAAATTTCAACAACAAATTATATTTATATAGCACCCTTCATGTCAGAAAGACCTTCTATGGCGCTAGACAGTCAAGTCTTTGCACCCGACCTAGTGGTTAGAATCAAGAGGGTAGGGGGTTGGGGGTTTGAGTGTAGCTGAATACACAGTAAAAGAGGAAAATCTTGAGAAAGAGTTAATTTCATAGTAAAATGCATAAATTTTTCTCAATCTAAAATAGGTTATATCAACAACAAAATTACATTTGCATAGCGCCTTTCACATCGGGAGGACGCCTCAAGGCTCTGGATCAGTGTTTTGGACACAAGCTGAGGTCAGGATCAGGGAGGATGGAGGGAAGAGGGGGGAAGGGAGCGCTATAGCTCAGAATATTTATTTATTGCTTTATTGCTTTATTGCTTTATTGCTTTATTACTTTATACTCACAATGAAATTTCATTGTGGCATTCTGGAAACGCACTTAAAATATAAGTAGATACATTAGAGAACACATTTCTTTGTAAAGAATCGAAGCAATAACAACACAATTTCATTCCATTTACAACAACAACAACAAAATTACATTTGTATAGTGCCTTTCATTTCGGGAAGATATTCCAAGGTGCTGGACAGTCAATGTTTCAGACCCAAGCTGAGGTTGTGATTGGGGAGGGTGGAGGGAGAGGAGGGGATTTGGGGTGACCAATGAGACATGTGGGCTACAAGAAAGCATCCTAAAATCCTGAACACAATGTTGATTGGTAAGGAAATACATAATTTATTCCATTAAACCTGCATTCTCCTTATCCTGAATTGTGCCTTAATGGAGTTGGCATAAAATCCCATTGTGATCATATCAAATCACCCTTTCACTCTCAAGCTTCACTTAATTGAAGTGAAATCGGGTTATTGTGTCCTTTGTGCATTTGTTTTCTATTTCATTACCAATGGTTTGATAAACTGGCCGGTCCCTCAGGAATTTTAAAAGCAGAAAGAAATATTAAAATCACACTTTTAGCCGCAACTTTACCAGTCAAAAGCCATCCAAGTGTAGCCAAAATAGATAGTTTCCTTCAATACTTTTGGTGATTTTTGTACTTTTATTCAACAGAGGCTATTTCACCTCTGACTGGTCAAGTGGAAGGGACTTAGTGAGGTGTCTCCTACTGTAACTCATTAGCCTTGGGATATTTTTAAATGGAGACAAATAAATAATCAGAATGTTAAGGAATAAGGGATATGAAGAAAACAACAATAACGACTTGTATGTATAGAGCACCATTCACACTCAGAGCGTTTAACAATGGCAGAGCTTGAAGCCGAACAAAGGCAAACAACAAGAGCAGCAACTTGCATTTATATAGCGGGAGTGTCCTGGAGTGACATGATTTTACATGCTGGAATGATGGAACTGACTCAAGTGGCTGAATGAACTTCTCTTGCTCATATGTTTGCATGATTAAGCCAATTTAATTCAATCCTTTTCCACGACAGCTCTTTTTGCCACTCTGTTTTTCCTGCAAAGGAAATGGTGGAGGAACAACAGTTGTCATTGATTCATTCATAGACTGAGTGGTTACCAAAACATTACAGAGCCAAAACAACAACAAATTGCATTTATATAGCATCTTTCATGTTGGGAGGATATCCAAATAAGGGCTACAATGAAAAGTTTCAGCCATCAATAAAAAACAAATCTAAGGATTATTATTTATTATGTTATTAAAGTTTTAATCACTCTATAGAAATAATTTCGAAATGGTTTTTACTAATGGGTCAATCAGACCAATAACAACAACAACAACAAATTACATTTATAGAGCGCCTTTCACGTCGGGAGGACGTCCCAAGGCGCTGCACAGGAGGCGTGTGACCCGAGTTGAGAGGGGAGTGATTGGGAAGGGGTGAAACACGAAGGGGAGGTAAAAAAGTTCGGGGTGGAACAAAAGGCACTATCGAAGAGGAAAGTCTTCAAACCGGCCATGAAAGAGGAAAGGGAAGAAACGAAATGGAGGGATTGAGGGATGGCATTCCATAGGGTGGGAGCGGAGAAACTGAAGGCCCGGCCTCCGATGGTGGGGCGGTTCGGGCAGGGGGCTTGGAGCAGGCCAAGTCCTGTTGAACGGAGGGTCCGGGTGGGCGTGTAGGGGGACATTGCCACATTGCATATGATTGGATGTTACTTTTCTTAGTACAGTTGAGCTTCCTAAAATACTTTCTGCAGGAAGTTGATATTCTGTTCACCAGATAATTGATCAAGACACCTTTGAATAGTCTTTTTAATAGTTCCAGTTGCATTCATGACTATAGGAACTCTACTTGCTTTCTCTGCTTTCAATTTGTAGATCAATATATTTCCTGATTTTCTCTTGTTTGTTATTTTGTACATTGCAGTCACTATAATAATAATAATCCCTGCATTTGATAAAGTACTTTTACATCTTCTAGATGTCTCAAAGTGCTTCACAGAATATACTGTCAAATGAATTGACTGTATATTTGTGGCAAACCGTGGCAGCCAATTGCGCACAGCAGTGTCCCACAAACAGTCGTGGATTGAAGTGACCAACTTATTTATTTTTTCTTGAGGAATTATTATCAAGCATGGGGAGTACTTGCCCATGGTTTCACTCTGCCAGGAATCGAACCCAAGTTTCTTGCTTTTGAGACGAATGCTCCAACCACTGAGCTACAGGACACCACTTGGGATAGTCACATCTATAATATTACATGGACAATCTATTTGATTCTTTATGAAAATATCTAGTCTGTTACAAATGCTTTTCTGTATGTACATGACAGATATTGTTATGTTATTTATCACAATGATATGGCTTATTGTTGTATATTAATATTATTCCTATATACCAGCAACTTGGGACTTCATCCCAACATAAACGTTGCTATACAAATGTAATTTTGTTGTTATTGTTGGCTATATTCTTCTTGAAACCCACAATGGGCACTCCTTCTAACACCTTAATTGACAGGACATGCACATCCCAACAACTCTCTGAGTGAAATAAAATACCTGATAACTTTGACCCTTTGTCACTGATTCCCTGATCAACAGAATTTACTTCAATCTACCCTGTCAAAATCCATCATAATTTTGGACATGTACATCAGGTCTTTGCTCAACCTCCTCTGCTCCAATGAAAATAGACCCAACATCTCCAATCTCTTCTTATAACTGAAGCTCCTCATCCCTGGTATCGATGCTTTGTCTAGTATCAAGGCAGCACTGACCCACACATTACCTGGCACTATACCAAATTATTATAATTCTCATCATCATAATTACTATACATGTTTAATTGTTGAATATGATGTACATTGTTTTGGCTATTATTCCAATAAGGCGTCAGTTGACAATCCTTCCAAATAAAATTGGTTATTGACTGCTTGTGGAACATTGCTGTGTGGAAATTATCTGCTACGTTTGCTTACAGAGATATAGTCACTACACTTTACAGTAAATCCTGTGAAGCACTTTGAGACTTTTTTCCAATGTGAAAGGTGCTGCAACAACAACAACTTTGATTTATTTAGCGCCTTCCATGTCAGACGTGTGAAGCGTCTCAAAGTGCTTCACAATAACGGATCCCGGGGGCGAGCCTGGGACAGAGGGAGAAAGGTGACTGAAGGCGTGTTCGAAGAGAAAGGTCTTTAACGATCTGAAACTAGGAAGAGAGGGGGCGAGGCGAAGGGAGTGAGGAAGGGAGTTCCAGAGGCTCAGGGTATAGTGGCTGAAGGCACGGCCGCCGATGTTGGAGCAGAGAATTCGGTGCTATACAATATGCATGAAAGAATTATCATTATTATATATTTACTTGTGGCATAATTGTTGATTCTAATTTTAACTTTTTATGCAAGTGTTTCCTCCTTAAAACACATCTGGTTAAAGAAGTTTGTTAGTTACCAGCACAAGAAAACATGGCGCTCCATCTGTGTTCATTAAATTAATTTCTATTTCAGTAATTCTTTGTAATAATCCTGGACAGAAAATCAGTAAGTATAACAGCTGGGATCTTTACAAACACTATATTTATGGACTTGCAATAGAGGACTTTTTTATTTGAACTTGGGTTGCGCAGCAGGAGCCTTCCTTGGTTAAACACTTCTTATTCCCTTGGAGAAAGTGCTGCAGATGTTGTGAGCTCATTCTTCTTCATGCTGAGGTTCAGCCCTGTTTCCACAGGATATGGATAGTTGAACTGATGTGAGGCAACTAGTGTACCTCTACTCTATTTATGAAACCAATTATGAAGTACCTTGTGGGAGACTGTACTATAAATTTGCAAAGTGATTAATATCAATACTTTCACTCCTTCTCAAAATACTACCCTCAAACTTTCAAACCCACCCACCCAGTCCCAGGTTGGCAATGGGACCCCAACCCATCTCCAACCTGTTCTTCCTTTCTATATCCCCAGAATATCCCCAGTATTACCCATTGCACTCCCAATTTCCATTCACTGTGGCTGTTTCGCCTACAAAATACAGTCAATCCACTATACAGTATATTCGGTGAAGTGCTTTGGATGTTTCAATGACGCAATAAGGCCCTATATGTAAGGGTTAATATTTTTTATTATTATTTACCTTTTCAATCCCCTTCAGTCTTGCTTTCATCCCACACACAGCAGACTGCCAGACGACAAGGTTTAGGGACCCCAGAGTGTGCATTGGGGTACTGCTGGAGTCTAACCAGTGTGCAATTGATAGCTCTGTCTAGCATTTTTCCCATTGCTTGTCGAGCTAGGTCCACCCTATTCTTTAGGGCTTTGGGTTGCAGGGTTAGCAGGAGCTGAATGGGAGGATTCCAAGTCTGCCCTTCCAAGTCCTGCCGATGAGCCAGGCTGACTTTGCAGTCACCAACAGTGCCCTGGAATGCAGTGGACCCACCTGGCTCAGACACTGCTGAGACCACCAGAGGACTGGCATTCTGTAGCCAAATATGTCACCTTAGAACCATAGGTGACAATGTGAGGGCTAAAGGAAACATCATTTGAGGAAACAAAGAGGAAGTCATGGGTCAAATAGTATTAAATCAGGGAATCACGATCCACAAGGTGGTTGAGAGACGAAGAGAAGTGATCAAGGAGGATACCAGCTGCTAGATGTGCGACAAACAATTCTGACGGAAAACATTTGGTGCCAAGCAGCTAGCATCTATGGCTGTAATCACTGAATAAAATGAATTGCTTTATAAAAGCTATTTCTAAATACTGTACAATACTGTACATTGTGGCGGGTGATTGAGCTTGTATGTGCCTTTCGTAAGGTTTAGTAAGAATCTTCAGTTCAATTAATTGGCAATGTCAGACTGTGATTCTTTCCCAGTATTGTTTAAGGAAGGATGAATTCATGTTCCCATTAAGAAGACTCTTAAGCTGGTTTCAAGATCAAAAGTGAAACATTTCACATAAAAACATTCAAAGCTATCTATCTTTCTGCCTCTACCATCGACTCCAGGTTCACTGCAGTCCTGAAAGACTGCCTGTCAGCCATCAAGTCCTGGATGGGAGCTAACTTTCTACAGTTGAATGTCAACAAGACTGAGGCCCTCTTGATTGGCTCTCGCCAGTGTCTCACGCATCAGGCACTGGCAGCATCAACCTCCATGGTTGCACATTCAAACCTCACCAAGTCAGTCAGGAACCTAGGTTTCTTGTTCGATCCTCAACTGTCTTTCCTCTCCCATATCTGAGCTATGACCCGATCTGCCTTCGCTCACCTGCGCATTATTGCCCAACTCCGCAACTACCTCACCGATCAGGCCGCTGAAACCCTCATTCATGCCTTCATCGCATCTAGGCTCAACTACGGCAACACCATGCTTGTTGGCCTTCCCAATTCCTCCCTCATTAGGCTGCAGATAATCCAGAGCTCTGCAACCCATGTCCTCTATCACCCCATCTCCCCCATCCTCGCCCGACTCCATTGGCTCCCCATCATCCAGAGAATTCAATTCAAGATCCTGGTCCTCATATTCAAAGCCCTTCATGGCCTCGCCCCCACCCTACCTCTGGAACCTCCTAACCCCCTACCAACCTGGCTGCCCCCTTCGCTCAGCAGGCTCTGGCCTGCTCCACGTCCCCCGACCCACCCAGCCCACCGTTGGTGGGCGAGCCTTCAGCCACTCTGTAAGTCCTTCCCACAATCCCTCCCTAGCCTTCTTCAAGTCCCGCCTCCAGACTCTCCTCTTCGATGGTCCCATCAGTCACCCCCCAAACCCCCCCTTTCCCTCCACCTTCCCCATCAGGTTCAATGCGATAATTATCACATTAAATTTAAGATATATCACAATTTGAATTGTGTTATATGATAAACATGTCTTATATGTTTTATAAGCTTCATTATGCACAGTGGTTTACAACCTGAATTAATGTTTGGGAGCAGGTAATACATTTGGTCTCAAACATATTTTTGGTAATAATAATAATCATTGCATTTGAAAAAATCATTACATTTTTGAGATGACTTATAGTGCTTCACAGAATATACTGTAAAATGGATTGACAATGTATTTTTTCTGATGGGTGAAACACAGCAGCCAATTGCACACAGCAGTGTCCCACAAACATTTGTAGAATGAGTGACCAAATTTAATTTTTTTTTAAATTGGAGGGGATGCTCAGGTTTGTCGACTCTCTGATAATTATTCTCTTTGCACCACAATCAACAGAATCTTCATTATGTGGTGATGAACGTGATCGATCACCTTTTTGTTTTGGTCAGCTATCCTCCTGCTTAACAGTATCCAAACCAAACTGAAAGTTCACATATATGTCACTTACACACTGAAACTGATCATCTTGCCATCACTCTTATGATGTAGAAAACATTCCTGTCATATGGGAAGCCTTGTATGATAATAAAGAACATGTAGTTATTTTTGCATTATGCCCATCTTTTTATATTCATGTGCATTAATCATAATGCAAAAGTTGGGCAACATGTAACCTTAATCAATAAACAATCTTTATTCGTGGATTTTACCTGGAAGAGTCTTTCCAAACTGTGAAACACAGCCACTTAAACCTAAGATTGGTCATCTTGCCACAGAATATTAACAAAAAACAGCATTTTATCTGTTACCTTAGGAGGGTGATTTTCTGCACCGCCTGCCCACAGTACCTAGCAATGTACCATTCATAGATATGGTGCCAATAAGGTTCTTAATGACCACAAAAAAGAAACGTTCCAACTAACACAGGGCGTTTGCTACCACTTTCCTGGCTGCTTCACTTGGTGGCAGAAGAAAAACAAACAGCAATAGGCACGTGAGGGTGTTACTTGTTTGAATCATTTGGCACAGTTTTATATGTATAATTATCATCTGCAATAGTGTAACATTAAGTAATTCTCTTTGAATTATTTCTCAAACTCAGTAGAGTTTCAATATGTGGTGTCATTAAAACAATTCATTACCATTTAATAAATGATCTGGTTCATAATGGTATTTAAAAGCTTTAAAAATTTCAAATTTGTCTGACATATTTTCAGTTATTTGCTATTTAAGTACAGATCTAACAAGGTTTTCAGGCAAAATCTGTGTCTACTAACAATAAAATTAATGTATATTGTGTCTGATTTATGTGATAACAAAAAGAACAAATGCTGAAAACATTTCACATTCCTTGGAAAAAACAATGTATGGTACAAACTAACTGCACAAATGTAATATAAACTTTGAAAATATGAATTGGGAAATGTCATTTTAATTCAAGTGTAATAATAATACTTGCATTTGAATAGAGACTTATTACATCTTTGAGACATCTCCATATATTGCAAAGTGAATGAACTGCATTTTGTGTAGGCAAAATGCAGCAGTCAATTGCGCACAGCAATGTCCCACAAACAGTCATGGATTGAGTGACCAAATAATTTGTTTTGAAGGGATGATTACCTGCAGAAAAGTGAAGTGCCAATTGATTAATAACTGGGTTTCTCCATACAGCTAGATAAACAGAGGCATGTGGAGTAAAGGAAACTTGCCTAAAGGTTTGGCAAACCCAGATTCCTCTCACTTGCAAGGCAAGTGCTCTAACCAATATGCTAGAGGACTCCACAAGTGTAACACTCTAAAATCCCTCATTATCTCTTTCTGTTGTGATACACAGGTCCATTTAATAATAATAATCCTTGCATTTGATATTGCGCTTTTCAAATCTTCTAGAAGTCTCAAAACACCTCACAGAATATACTGTAAAGTGAATCGACTATATTTTTGGGCGAAATGTGGCAGCCAATTGCGCACAGCAGTGTCCCACAAACAGTCGTGGATTGAGTAACCAAATTCTTATTTTTTCTTGAGGGATTATTATCAGGCATGTGGAGTAAGGAAACTTAGCCAAGGTTTTTCCCTACCAGGAATCAAACCCAGGTCTCTCGTTTGCAAGTGCTCTAACCACTCAGCTACAGGACTCCATTTATCTCTCTGCTTCCAGTCCTCATTTGTGTTGATTGATTTAACTTGTTGTTAGATAATAGAAATGTACACCTCTATCACTAATCTATACTGTGGTTATTCCACTGCCATTGATATTATCGTTTGAATGAATTCCAGTACGACTATGATAAAGCAGAAAGCACAGTTGTATCAATAAATATCTGTAACTTTTGTAAACAAAGAAAACATATTTCTCCTTCTATTGATAACAAACTAGGTATAATAATAATCTTTGCATTTGATATAGCACCTTATCATATTGTTGATAATTTAACAAAAAACAGCTGGGAGGACATAACCATTGAAATTTGCAGCACAGAAGGCAACCACTTGCCCTCTCTTGTCTGTGTTCCATCCAAGGGCAATCCTTTCAGTTCCATTGAACTTTTCTTCCGTTTAATATTTGTGGGGAGAATATATTGCTAATCTTAATTGTGATCATCCCAAGGCACTGGAGAGTCAGGGATTTGGACCCGAGCTGGGGATTGGGTTGCGTTGTGGCAGGGAGGGTAGGAGAGTGGCCGAAGGGTCGGTTGAAGAGGAGGGTTTTGAGATGCGCCTTGAAGGAGGGAGCGAGGCGAAGGAAATGTGGGATGGAGTTCCATAGCGTGAGGATCATTAGGCTCCTATTCTTAATGGCTAGTCAGTCCCTTGCATATGATGGATGATGCTGTGCTACATGGTCAAATAGCCTCTTTAAAATCATAGATATTTACGAGATATTAAACAACGGTTTGCTGACTCACTTGCTAGAAAATCTGATGTCACTTCTATATGCAAAATTTATTTGTTATTGCTCAATTTCTATAATTAGAGGCATTTTCTTTTGGTGTCCTGATGCAGTGAAATGGCAGAGAGACAATTTGCAGGGTCAGGAATTGTATAAATACTGAGCTCCTCAGGATTCACAAGTACTGTACACTTAATATCTAAAGAGATTAAAATCGAATCAAACCTCTTTCTATAGAGTGAACAATTTAAGAACTCTTATGAGCCTCTGTTGAATTTATATTTTGATATATTTTTCCAAGTAATTTCAGTTCTTATGATTCAAATTCCTTTTGTGTAAAATAAATGATCCACAAACAGCACCATGTTCAGGAGAGCTGATGTCATTTTATCCATTTAATCAAATACATGATGGTCAGCCTCTCAAACTGCTTTGTAGCTATTTATTCACCATACGTTGTGCAAAATTAATGAGCCCAGTAAACTATTCTGGGAAAGGTCATGGTCATACTTTCCGTTTCATAGATGCAATGGAAAATATGATTAAAAAGAAAAGAAAAGTAAATGCAAAATATGCAAACAAATGAAATAGTGGCAAGGATTTTTGAAAGATGTTATATATTAAAAAAAACTTGTGAACATGGCAGTCATTCTCGCAATCATAGCTCAATTACTGTGATTATGAACCTTAATGGAATATTTTGAGTGTAGAAATTTGAGATTTTTGTAAATAGTCATCTTAATTTCTACATTTTTCTAATGTAAAACATCATTAGACATTCTTCAAGTGGTAAAGATTTACCTTGAATCTGATCAGAGTTGAATAATATGTAGGTTGTAACATTCAATTAATAAGCTGCAATTCTGCTTTATTACTTTCAGGAGTCTAGATATTTTTGCTAGTGCTTTTTTTTGATATTTTGCTTATTATTATTATTCAAATTCTCAGATGAAATATATGACAGGACCTCAAGACAATGAAAGTTGCAATATGTTATGAGTCGCAAAGGACAATTTCAGTATAGACACCAGGAAGCATTTCTTTGGTCAGAATATAATTAATGACTGGAACAGGTTACCCAATAATGTCTATGAAGTTAAGACCTCGGACAATTTTTTTTTTAAAAACAGCTTGGTGTGCTGGAGGGTATTCCAGCAGGGCGAGATGAAATGAACCAAATGACTTAATCTGAATGAACCTGTTGTTATACTATGCAATTTCACAAGGAATATAATAATCGTTGCATTTGACATACAGCCTTAAGACATCTCAAAATGCTTCTCAAGAATCAGGAATGACTATGTATTTTGTAAGCAAGCAATAATTGTATCAAAAACAATAGGAAACACTGCCATGTTTTATACCACAATATGTGCTAATACCTATTTTTTAGTGCTGTGATTTTCAAAATTATCTTATTAGTAGTGTTTCTAAACATTTACCTATTTGACTGTTTTACTCACATTCTTGGTCCATGTATCCCAGTTTTATCCTTCTTAATTACAATAATTACTCAGAGGTTGCCAGTCGAGATGACTAAAAAAAAATTCTGCACACCAGCTATCAGGTCAAATTAAGAATTGGAAGTGTTCAAATATGGTACGCAGGTTTCTGTGAATATTAACCAACCGACAGCAAGGTACTATGTTTGGATATATGATTTATTTTCACAGTAAAAGTCTACATGAGTTATCAACTTGGAGGTTCTGTGTCAATTTATGAAGCAATGCCAAAATGAAACGTACTACAGAAGGAACATCGAAAATCCTGCATGGTTGGAACTTGCGAATGCTAGCAAATGTTATGCCTCAATCTTAACATACAATTTACACAGACAACACTTTTCTAGATAATGTGTGGATAGGGGGGGGATTCAAGCCTCTGTGGAGAAAACACACAAATCTGCACATTTGTACAGAAAAACTAGTGTTTTAGATTTCAGGAAAATGGTTTATTTCATAGATTCGGGCTATTACATGACAGAATTAAATACTCAGCAAAGTTCTTTGACAGATTAACTCAAAATTAAATCCATCTCCATCATATTTCTCATTTTCAAATACAATTCTTCCAATTGAAATCATTTTTAGCATTTCTAAACATTTAATCAATTCTGCACATTGTTTGAAAAAATTGTAAATCTCACTACTTTAAAACCTTTACAGTATTTAGTATAAACCAGATCAATGAGCTAGAAAGACAGATACCTCAATACCTACAGTGAAACAATATTCCCTCAGTTTTGAAGTGTCTCTGAATCACTCTGGCTTTGAGGTGAAGCCTTCACATGCATCACACATTAATCCTCAAGTGTCACAGATAAATTTGATTCAGGAGACAATGGGCTGCTAGCTCCACAAATGAGATCATACTTCTTGTGTTGAAGCTTTAAAAAAGTTGTCCTGATCAAGTGTGACAATGCAAATCTTTACAATTCTGGCTACTAATAGCCAAATTATATTGTCTTTGAATTCAAGCAGTACATCGATTTTCTTTCCTAAAATAGTGACAAAAGAAACTGGGAAAACATGCTAGTGTTAAAACTTGATAATAAAGGTAGATTTAGAAATTAGAGTGTACAAGAAAAAAGAAAGTTATGACAGGTAGAAGTCTTTCTTTTTAAACAATATTTTAAACTGTTTCAGCATCACAGGGTGAGCTGAAGCTTCCTTTGACACTTAAAAGGTTAACTCATCAATAGGAGCACAAGTTTACCACTTTGATTTTCAAAACATTTTTTAAAAACTGCTATGAAAATCAAAATTTCATTGTTAAAGGATTATGTGTTTGTATTTACTCTTTAATTTAATTATAAAGGAATTACAGTATTCTCCACAGCTTTAATGTGGAGCTAAATATTTTATGTCACCAAACACAAACAGAAGATGAGCGATGATCACAATTGAATTCAAGTATTTTGTTAAATTAATGGTATGGCAGATAATTAACACATGGACTTTGCAATACGTATACACACATACTCAAGATCTCTCTTGGGCAGGGTTATGCACAGACTGCAGCAGCTGCAAGCACAACCTTTCCTTTTCTTCTTTGAAAGAACACATCAATCAACAGGCTATTTGTATATAGGGGAACTCCAACCCCCGCAGAGAGGTGTCTTGACAGTTCCGGGGCACGTCAGCATTCAAGAGAAGGTGGCACAACTGATGGTTTTAAGGAACGGGTTGATTGTGACAGAAGCAATTGATAAATGGTGGTTGTACTGCAGCCAGTACTTTACAGTCAGCAATCATCGCTCAGCTCTTCTAGGTTGCCTGCCTGGCAGGTGTTGGGTGGGGTGAAGACAGATGGGTCAGTAATTCCTAGCTGCAGATCGAAAAAGCGAGTCGAGGTTGTTACACTGTAGCTCTTGGTATACGTCTCTTGCACTGGATAGCAGTCCTTAACTGTGTATATTCCAACCCAGGTTTCAACTGAAATATAAAAATATCAGAAAATAAGTCACAGCTGTTCAATGTGCCCTTCAATAAATTAACTTTGAAGGTATCGCAGTGTTGTGTAATTCATCATAATTATTGCATTGGTGTAGTCTCATCAAAATATCGCATGTGTATTGTGTGTATAACAACAACAACAACAAATTAAACTTATAGAGCGCCTTTCACGTCGGGAGAACGTCCCAAGACGCTGCACAGGAGGCTGGGAGGGGAGTGTTTGGGAGGGGGTGAAAAACGTGGGGGAGGTCGAAAAATTAGGGGGGGAACAAAAGGCACGGTCGAAAAGGAAAGTCTTCAAACCGGCCTTGAAAGAGAAGAGGGAAGAAACAAGACGGAGGGATTGGGGGATGGAATTCCATAGGGTGGGAGCGGAGAAGCTGAAGGCCCGGCCTCCGATGGTGGGGCGGTTCGGGCGGGGGGCTTGGAGCAAACCAAGTCCCGCTGAACGGAGGATCCGGGTGGGCTTATAAGGGGAAAGTAGATCGGATAGGTAGGGCGGGGCAAGGCCGTGTAAGGCTTTGAAAACGAGGACAAGGATCTTGAACTCTATACATTTGTATAGTGCCTTTCACGTTGGGAGAACATCCCAAGGTGCTGGATAGACAGTATTCCGGACCCGAGCTGGGGGTGTGGAGAGTAGGAGGGAAGGAAGTTGATCGAAAGCCACGGTCAAAGAGGAGGGCCGTGGGGTGGGTATTGAAGGATGCAAGGGATGGGGTGAGGCGGAGGGACTGCAGGATGGAGTTCAAGAGGGTGGAGCAGAGTAACTGAAGGTGCGCCAACCAATGGTGGGGCGGACAAGGCGGGGGACATGAGGCAGGCCAGAGGCCACTGAGTGGAGGGAGTGGGCAAGTTGGTAGGGGGTTAGGAGGTCACAGAGAAGGGAGAGAGAGAGAGCCCACGGAGGGTTTTGAAGATGAGGAGCAGGATCTTGAACTGTATCCTCTGAGTGATGGGAAGCCAGTAGAGTTGTGTGAGGGTGGGAGTGATATGGTCACAGAGCCTATTGCAGGAGCGGCCATAGGCTGCAGACTTCTGGATGATCTGCAGCCTGTGAAGGGAGGATTTGGGGAGGCCGACAAGCAAGGAGTTTGCATAGACCAGCCTGAATGATATGAATGCACGTATGAGAGCTTTGGCGGCCTGCAGTGTGAGTCAGTAATAGAGCCGGGCAATGTTTCGGAGGTGGGGGAAGGCAGAACACGTCAGGGCATGGATGTGGAGTAGAAAGGATAGTTGGAGGTTGAACAAGACACCAAGGTTCCGGACTGGCTTAGTGAGGTGGAGTGCGTATCCATGGATGGTGATCCTGTCGGCATCTGAGGTATGGAGGCGCTGACAGAAGCTAATAGATAGCTAGAGGTTAATGATGTCTGTGAGTAGATGGACAAGGAGGTGGGCTGTGAGGTAAGGAGAGGGGTGGGGATGGGCCCTAGGGAGCAGGTGGTTGGTTTCATACGGTTTAAGGTGGTGAGGAACGAGGAATGGGAGACAGGTTTGAAGGTGTAGAGGGAGGGATGAGTAGGGGCCAGGGTGGAAGGGGGAGATGGAGAGAGGGTAGTAGACAAAAGAGCAGAGGCAGCTGATCAGATCCCCTCGACTTTGGATTCAAGGAAGTCCAGCATCACCTCTTAGCTGACATTGGAGTCGAGGATGGGCGAGGTGTGAGAGGGTGGTGATAGTGAAGAGGAGTCTGGGGTTGTTCTTGGCCTCCAAGATTGCCTTGGAGTAGAACGACAATGTAGCAGAGGTGAGGGCGGAAAGGTAGGATTTGATAAGCTCCAGCCAGATCTGCCGATGGCCCATTATGTTAAATTTATGCCAGAGGCATTCAGCAGCAAGCACCCGTGCTTTAAGAGAGCGGAGGTGGCCGGTGTACCACGGTGATTTACATGAGTAAGATACAGTACAGGTAGTGAGGGGAGCAAGGGAGTCGAGAGTGGTGGAGAGGAACTTGTGGAGAATTGTGACCAAGGAGGATAGATCGGAGGATGCCTAGAGGGGGAGGAGTTCGGTTGACAGAATATATTGTAAAGTGAATTGATTGTATATTTATGGAATGTGCAAATTTATCATTTGCTATTTACATAAAATAGGGCTAATGGTCAAACAATTCTTTGAAATTGCAGTTTGAAGGTGGCAAACGTTAGCATGATCTAATACAACTGGTACAGAGATTTTAACATAGCTCAAAATGTTTCCAAGCATTTGACAGATATGATGGTGCACACTTACAGTGGAAAAAGGAGATTTAAGAATGTTGAAAAAGGTATGGTTAAAAAGATACATTTTAAGAGTTTGAAACACAGGCTGAGAGGAAGAAAGATGAAGAGATTTTGGAAGAGAAATCCAGAAGGCATGGTGACTGAAGACTTGGCCAGGATGGAAGGAGTGCGAATGAGCAAATAGATCCAAATTGGATTTAACAGTGCTGACAAATACATCAGTTTACAGGAGTGAAACTGTGAAGGGATACGAAAATCAAGAGAACAATCTTTTTATAAAAAATCAATCTGTTAATGTACTCAGGGCCAGTAGAGCCTGGCAAGAACTTGTGGACAAAAAAAAAGCATGCAATGTGGGAGAAAATTCATGCTACATCTGTTTGGATAATCTGGAGTTTATAGAGGTTGGAAGCTATAGAGGAGAGAGCAATGGAAGCCAATGAAAAGCCGTTTTCATTGGCATAGAAGATACAAAGTTGTTGGTCTGAGTGAAAATGGAGCTGAGAATAGTATTATGTCCAATTAATTTTTTTTACTATTCAATTTCCTTTGAATATACACAGCACTTGCCAATCCCTTTAAATTGGCATATGTGAGCAAAACTATTGTATTATTCATTGATGAGGGAGACAACAATAACAACAACAAAATTACATTTATAGAGCGCCTTTCAAGTCAGGAGGATGTCGCAAGGCCCTGAGACAACAACAACAAATTGCACTTATAGAGCGCCTTTCACGTCGGGAGGACGTCCCAAGGCGCTGCACAGGAGGCATGTGACCTGAGCTGGGAGGGGAGTGTTCGGGAGGGGGTAAAAAAACGTAGGGGAGGTCGAAGAATTAAGGGGGGGAACAGAAGGCACGATCGAAAAGGAAAGTCTTCAAACCGGCCTTGAAAGAGGAAAGGGAGGAAATAAGGCGGAGGGATTGGGGGATGGAATTCCAAAGGGTGGGAGCGTAAAAACTGAAGGCCCGGCCTCCGATGGTGGGGCGGTTCGGGCAGGGGGCTTGGAGCAAGCCAAGTCCTGCTGAACGGAGGATCCGGGTGGTCTTGTAGGGGGAGAGTAGGTCGGAAAGATAGGGCGGGGCAAGGCCTTGAAGGTGAGGACGAGGATCTTGAACTCGATCCTTTGGGGGTTGGGGAGCCAATGGAGACGGGCGAGGGTGGGGGTTATGTGGTCACGGAGGCGGGTGCAGGATAGACAATCGACTCTGCTTTGTTTTTAATGATCACAACAAATTTGTTTTAATGACACATTAACACTTAAGCAGCGCCTTGGGACGTTCTGCCAACATGAAAGGCACCTCACAAATCTAATTTTGTTTTGTTAAACATCATACAACTTGCTTATTGGCACACCTGAAAAGTACAATTTGAGGAATTGCCTCCACATGGTGGCACTAGAGAGATGAGCTGTACTTTCTGGACTACAGTGTCTAATCACCTTATCTTCCCATCTTGGCAATCCTAAAATTCTTGGTAACCCAGTTAAAATTTAATGTGGAGAATTCACACAACAGGTTTGTGAAAACATGCAGTCCCAGAATGCCAGAAGCACAGAAACAATTACAAAAGTTAGAAAGGGAGGTAAATAGGCACTTATGATAATGATCCTTGCATTTGATATATACCGGTACTGCCTCTCAAACCGCTTCACAGGGTTTTTTACTACAAAGCGCAGTGACTGTTTTTGTAGGTGAATGGAACAGCCAATTTGTGCACAGAGTGTCCCACAAATAACCATGGAATAAGTTTTGATTTTTATTTGGGGGATTGTGGCCAAAACACCATAAGAAATTCCCTTTTTGAAAAGTGTTATGGGATCTTTTAATGTCCACCTGAACAGACAGACCAGATATCAATTAGTATTTCATCTGAATGATGGCAACTCCAACAATGCAGCATCCCCCCACCCCCGCCCAGACTACAAATAATGATGGGATTATAGAGAAAGGCAGGGAAATGAGAACTAAAAAACATGTAGCTAAAAACTAAAAATAGTGAAGCAGGGTTGATAGGTGTATTGTTATAACCGTTATAGCATGAAGTTGTTTGTCTTTTTCTAACAAATTACTAGTTACAGTCAGTTTATTTAAAACAAATGGAACAGAAAACAATGAATAAGGGATGTACATAATAGTGCATTAATACTTAACCACTCAGGGCAAAGCTATCAGCAGCCAGAAATCCAACGTTCCTTTGTATAAAAACAACAAACTTACATTTGTATAGCTTTCATGTCAGGAGGACAAATACTGTATTGTGTTATAAAGAAATATGGAAACTACAAATCACAAACAATATTCAGGTTTCCCTTTTCTGTTCATTGATATAGCAGCACTCCTGAGTACAGTTGATGATTAGCCAGCCAAGGTTATCAAAGGGATTTGGAGGGATAGTCATCACTGAGTGTTGAAATTCTTCTGATTTTGCTCTTGATAACACTGAAAGCTAACACCTTAACATGTAGTGTTATTATAGCTGGATGAGCAGCAAGAAACTTGCTAGTCTTGTAATTGTAAACGATATGGTTTTGGCTGATTAAATTCTAACAGTACCCCCAATGTACTTACACCATTGGCATCTTAATCACTACATCATCAGACCTCTTGCCAGTTCAGCTCCAGTGTGGTTTGGCAAGTAATCAACTCACAATAGATATAGTGCCCAGTGTGTGCCCTGAGCAAATCATAAGAGAGTACATTGTAAAACATTACTGAACTGTTTTAAGGTTAAAATAAAAAGTGACCAATTCTAATATTAAAGTTAACCATGCAAAATCAGATTCTACAGCAGGTCAATTTTGTTCCTCATGGTATAAATATCCAAATAACTGAGTAATGTTCTGATAAATCTGAGTAAATGGGATTACATTTGCATTGCAGAAAAGTACATTTTATCAGTTGTAAGAAATTAATCAATACAATTTGAGTAATTTTGGGATAGTGCAGAAAGGACCTGATGTTCTTGCAGGCAAAGTGCAAGGTTTGAAAGTCAAATAGTGTTGCGTGTACTTTAGAACGCTTTATTGTTTACCAATAGCTAAATGGTAACTGGACACAGAAAACTGATCCAAATTTGATTTAAATGCTTTAAATTATCTTGCAATATCCTTCTCAAATTTTAGGAGATTTTCAGTAGGAGCATTGAGAAAGATACCCTGAATTGGAAAATTAATTTCAAAAGGAAATAAAGACTATTATAAAATAATACATAATAAAATATAAATTATTTACATTTTGAACGAAGTTACAATTTTGAGCATTAACCAAGGAAGAGTAGCGTTCCTATTGGTAAATTTCAATCTTCAAAGAAGCAATGCAAATATTAAATATTAATTGAATACAAAATCATTTTCAAAGGAAGCAGCATTAAAATTGTGTCTCAATTACATGATAAGGCACTTATCACATGCGATGAATAGATTATTATTCCCATTGGAGAGGAATCCTGTATCAGTAAGCTTTTGGCCTCACTAAAAATACATGTAGGCTATCTTCCTTCCAATTTGACTTTTATATCACCCAAGTGGGTGCTAATCAATCTGAAGACATCAGCTAGAAAACAGTAGATATAAAGCATAGCTGCAAGTCTATATCTTAATCATTAACTATGATGAGAATTTAAATTCCTGAGGAGCTTATTTTATTTATTCGAATGCTCAAGTTAAAAATAAAATATAATTATTTAAATAATTAATGCCTGAAAAGGTGGTGGAGGCTGATTCGATAACAACTTTTAAAAGGGAATTAGATCTTTATTTAGGGAGAACAGGTCTATTAGGCTATGGGGAGCTGGCAGGGCAGTGGGATTGAATCGCTCTTTTCAAAGAGCCGGCACAGACTAGAATGGCCTCCTTTTGTGCCGTAAAATTCCATGAATCTATGAAAAATGAGCTGTTGGGTGGTATACTATTGTTGTGAAATTTAAAAAATCAAATCCAGTTTAAACTGCTGCTGTGGGCAAAACATTGCATGCTACCCATTACTGCAAGTGTACAGAATATTGCTGGGTTACTCACATTTACGAGCAGGTTTTCTGTCAGACCACTCTTGAACCTCAATCTGGTCCTCTGGCCCACCAATGTAGTATTGATCTTCGTAGGTGGAGTTGTTAGGAATATCATATGGATCCCATATATCGACGAGAGGCAATTTTGAACACAGCTTGGTCTTCTGCTCAATTTTAAAGAAGACTGACTCCTTGTACAGGTAGATATACTCAAAAAATCTACAAGATACAGAAAGAATAAATTCTTTAACAAACTATTTCTGTTGCAGTGAAAACAGTTACAAATGATTCTATTAAATTGGAATATTACATTAAATTCAAGTGATGTTCAAATAAACACAATAATTAATGTCATGCAGTGAAAGTTGAAATCTATCAATGAACATCATAAGTAACACTTTTTTATTGTAGACTTGTTCAGGCATACAACTTGTTGTAAGGAATTGAAATTGAAGGAAGGCAATCTTCCAATCCATTAAGTAACCAATAACCACGTATTTTGTACAGAGTAAAATGAGTTCCATTATTCTCTGAGATAGCAATACATCTGGTGAAACAAGCTCAGTAATGTAACGCTTCAACCTCATGTGTGCATCAAGTTTCTCCATAAATAAGACAGCAAAAATAAAAAAATTTGTAATGGATTATATCAATGCAAGTTGTTATTGTAAGATTACTTTCATAACCAATATATATACAAAATGCCAACAGCAGTAGAGTGCTCCTACTGGCTTAACCCATTGGTCTGTTCAGTAACTCAACCTGAGTTGCCTTTTATCATTCTTCACTCCCGAACTTCTATTCCTTTATTGCACGTTGACAACAAAGTGACACAACAAACTGTACATTTCAGTATATTACGTATATTAAGTTTTCAGTATTAAACATAATGTGCATTGAAAAATCCATATTCATAAAGCTAGTTCACCTACAATTCTACATCTAATGCTTAGGTCATGGCATTCTCATGTCTCAGTTCTAAAACCAGCATATTTATAACAGTATGAATTTGACTGATCTGTACTTCAATCTTTTTTTATTACATTATAGCTTTCAGAAATATCACAACCATTTAAATTTAGAGTGACTACTGTTTTCAGATTAAAAACCATTGCTTACAATTTGAGGGAAAAGATTTCAGTGAAAATATTTTAGTGAAGTATTTATCATTAGCTTTTCTGCATACAATTTAAATAAATGCACAAAAACAAACTTCAATGATTGTATTCTATTTGTATCATGCAGCAGAGGTTTTATTATTAAAAGAAAGTTTGAACATTTGGAACTGAGTTGCAAGTGGTAAGTGTGGATTAATAGCTATATCTCTATAACAACAAATTATCTCTAGACTACACATTTATCAGTTGTTTGGCACAAATATGTTGAACACGACAGGATTCATGTCGAAATGCTTCCCTGTGTACTGCTTCACATTGAAGGTGTTCATTCAAATACAGACTTCTATTTAATACATTTATTTTATTACGTTTTGCAACTGAAATGCACAATGACTTATTTTATTCTTCAAGGACAAAGTTACAAAACAGAACTAAGGACAAGACTGAAAATAATATTGGTACAAAAATACAATTGTCACTGTTGAAAGTTTTCCACTGCAAAGGAAAAGGTCACTGCATTTTTAGACTGCCCCATGCTGATAAAATCGTGACAAAAATAGGTGTACTGCTCGTCTTTGATATAAATGAGTCCAAGGTCTTTCACCAACAGGTAGAACTAAAAGGAAGATATTTTTAACCATTGTCCTTCTGTAACCGGCCCCCAAACACAAAGGAAAATTAGAATTGCCTGTATATGGGTTATCCACATATATTTTGCTGTGCAAAAGTGGCAGCCGTGTTTCGCCTACAAAATTCAGTCAATTCACTTTACAGTGTATCTAGTGAAGCGCTTTGAGACGTCTCGAGAACGTGATAAGGAACTCTATCAAATGCAAGGATTATTATGATTATTATATACCGTATAGCAACAGCTTATCAGACATTGCTTTCAATGACAAGCTATATGGTTTTAGATGGTGTGACTTCAGCAAATTCCCAAAGCACACTTTGCCAACCCGAGCTTAATACTGTAGTTTGGATGTATCTCCATGGAGGGAGTACGCATTCCATCCCAATAAATATCTCTGGAATTTCCAATGTATAGGTGTTATGCAAGAAACTGTCAATTTGGTTTGAAATTTGTCTTCAGACTACTGTTTTCCCGCAGAGGATCACAAAGTAAACCTTCAACCCATATCACTTATGCTCTGTGTATAGTCAATTTATTCTGGAGCCGCTTAAGGTTATATTTATATCTAAACAAATATTTGATAACCTGGAAAATTAAATTGGAAAGGATAGTCTGAGTATTTCAGAACCCATGAGGCCAGTCTTTACTTACCTGCGCTAAATCTCAAACCCACAACACAGCTGATCTAGCTCCACTGGCTCCCTATCACTAAACAGAACGATTTCAAGATACCCAAACAGGATTTGAAATCCCTTCATTTTCTGGCACCTCAATCACTCTTCGACTTGCTTATCCAACCAACAAACAATCCTCTGCCTCCACTGGATCCTGCCTTTTGCTTATCCCTTGTGCCTTCCGTTCCACCATTGATGGCCTCCCTTTCAACCACTACTCCTCAAAACTCTGGAACACTCTTCCTCTATCCCCCTGCCTTGCTCCTTCCTTCTCCATCTTCAGGCTGCACCTGAAAACCTTCCTATTCAACCATGCTACGGTCACCCCACCCTCCCCCGGTTTGGTGTCCTGCCCCGCCAACAGGTGCACTAACTCTGCATGAGGGGCACTATATAAATGTACGTTGCTCTTGTTGTAGCAAGGTTTGTGGAAATGGGTACAAGTGGCTGGGCAATGTGCAACAGGACAGTCATACTCTGAATATGCTGGTTTCTATCATTAGCCGAGCAGACACAGCAATCACAGTGATGATGTTGGGCACCTTTCTAGCCTCTGCAAATGTTAGGTGATGCAACTCCACTGACCACTAGTGGTAAATCAGCATTAGAAACAATTTGGAAGATTTGAAGAAGGAATAAGAAGCATCGATGGAAAACCCACTCAATCCTGCAAAGCTCAAGGAGGTAACACACTAGGAACTGTGAAAGCACAATACAGTACTAGTTTCAGATATTTATACTACAGGAAACATAGAAGAATCATCAAAGATTTCAATACAAGTATCTTACATACAAATCCAGGCATGTTAAACTATTTTGGATTAACAAATTGTTCAAACATCAGAATTTTTCAAACAAAATTCAATTTCAGAGGTAAATAACTTTTTGAAGAATGATTGCATGAAGACATAGGATTTTGGGGGGATATAGATTATAATAAATAATTATATTTAATATAGTGTCCATATTGGGAAGAAGTTTCAAAATATTTCCCAGTATATGCTATAAAGTGTAATAACTATTTTGTAGATATTCATATTTGACATTTAATATCAGAGGCATTGAAATCTGAATTAACCTGAATGTAAATCAACATTGAATATCTGCTCAGTCACAGAAAGATGCCACATATGTACTGTTTTGATCAGATTGGTGTCTACCACATGCAGAAACCCCATTCACCATGCTTGAATATGCAAATGTGACAATGTTTCACATGTGCCACCTACACATGGAAATTAGCATATCTGGAAAGGAATGTGCAGAGACTCTCCCTGTAGATTCACCTTGCTTACCTAATTCCAAAAAGTATTAAGTGCAAGGTTGGCAAGGGCCAAGTCTTGAGGATCCCTTCAGAGCATATATTGGGGTATTGCTAGTTTAATTAATCTGTCACCAGCAAACCAACTTGGCCTGATTTAACCAATCCATCGAGATCGCCACGGGAGGACTGACTTGATTCTGACATTCTGTTGTCAAGAATGTCACATTGTAGCCAGTTCAGTTCCAAGGAAACAATGTGTGCAAATTGTGCAAATCCTGGTCCTCACATTTAAAGCCCTCCACAACCTCACCCCACCCTATATCCGTGACCTCCTACCCCGTTATCAACCTGCCCGTCCCCTCCTTTCAGCAGGTTCTGGCCTGCTCCACATCCCCCGACCCACCCGCCCAACCAATGGCAGACGAGCCTTCAGCCACTCTGCCCCCAACCTCTGGAACTCCATCCCGAAGTCTCTCCGCAAGACTCTCCTCTTCGATGGACCCATCGGCAACTCCTTCCCCCACTTCCCGTCCCCTCCATCCTCAGCTCGGGTCTGAATCAATAATCCAGCACCTTGGGATGTCCTCCTGATGTCAAAGGCGCTACACAAATGTAATTTTGTTGTTTGGGGTCAAACAATGTTCGAAAATCCATTTTGGTACTATATATTATACCAGTTAGACTACGTTGTAATAAACTTCACCCCTGAGCTCTGGTGGCGAGCCAAAATTGTCCAGCGTTTGGGGATGTCATCCTGACTTGAAAGGCACTGTATAAGTGTAAATTGTATTGTATATTTATTGAGGGTGGAACTTTGTTTGTCTGATTACATTAGTCTTTTCAAAGTGTCTGATAAAGTAATTGGCTGCCGCGATTTCGCCCACAAATATATACAGTCAATTCACTTTACAGAATATTCTGTGAAGCGCTTTGGGACGTTGATAAGATGTGGAAAGCGCTATATCAAATGCAAGGATTAATATTATATTATGATGACCATGATAATTCAGAACATAGACAAATTAGTTTGGGCTAATTGTTAACTTCCAGGCATGCAGTCATCTAGTGCTGATAAGGATAAACAGTTTCCACAATGAAAATAGATAAAAATGGGAACCATTGTAAGCCAATTATGAATAGCTACTACTGAATAAATTATGATTCCTGAAATAAATAATAATTCTTGCATTTGATATAGCGCTTTTCACGTCTTCTAGACGTCTCAAAGCACTTCACAGAATGTACTGTAAACTGAATTGACTGTATATTTATGGATGAAACATGACAGCTATTACACACAATAGTGTCCCACAATTGGGTGTGGATTGAAAACGACCAATTTATTATTTTTTTGAGATTATTATTATTAGGCGTGTGGAGTAAGGAAACTTGCCCAAGGTTTCGCCCGGCATGGAATTGAACCCAGGTTTCATGCTTGTAAGGTGAGTGCTTTAACCACTAAGCTACAGTGCATCATTTATACTGTGCCTTATGCAACTAGTACCACCCACCACCACCCAACCCCCGTGCCCGACTCCCCCCACCCCACCAAAAGCACACTAAGGAGCTGGAGAAAAAGCAAGGAAATGGGTTAAACAATTTGGTATGAACTAATCAAAATAACAGAAACACTCACTAACCTACTAACACCTAACTCCTATTCCACGTTTACTGTAATCTTGAAATATTCACTTATTAATTTCATGCTGTATATTGTTTTTTTCGCAAAACTAATTATCTCAGTAAAAGACTAAAAGTTGGTCATTGGTTCACAAAGACTTTCCATTCAACTTCCCAAAAGATTCTTTCAACAATCGATCTCATCATCTATTAAACCCAATTCCTGTTAATTTCCAAGAACCTGTCTAGTCCCCCTTTGAAACTCCTTTGGCTTGTAACCAGTTAACTAAAATCAATTTTCCTGCATGTTTCATTACAGTACTTTTGTTTTCAACAACAACAAATTACATTCACTTTGAAGCTGTGGACCATTGTTCTCGAGCTTTCTATACAGAAGAAAATAAATCTGCATCCATATTTCTTAAATGCTTGATAAAACTTTTCAAGTCCTGCTCAGACCTCACCAAGCAACAAAAGTACATGGGCATCTTATCTTCTCTCAGGGCACAGTCACTTAAATTCAGGAATGAATATAGTAACCTTCACTGCATTCGCTCCAATGTCTAAAACATTGTACACAACAGGTCAGATGTGGTCTCATCAAAACCACATACAAATTTTAAAAACATATAATTAAACCTGCATGTTACAGTCTTACCTATACAACTCTTACTTAGACAACTCAACATTTCTTAACTACCTGGGAATGCAGCATATGACCTTCCCGTTCCCACCAAAAAATCAAGGTTGCTGTCCTTTTATATGTCACACAGATTTTCACTCAATATACATTTCAGAATTACACTTTTTTCATAATTACACTTTTTCAGTATATATGCCAACTTTCTGCCTACAAGCTTCTGCGTGAAGCTTGCTACACGCTTCTGAACTTGTGGACACTGATCTGAGTGCCACTGACTTTTTGGTTTTATTTGCAAATTGGGATATATATCAATCAATCAATCAATCCAAACTTTATATGGCGCCTTTCACGTGGCGCCTTTATATGGTCCTCTTTCGCGTCAAGAGGACATCCCTCTCCCAAGGCGCTGTACAGTTAGGTAGGGACAAGAGCGGGGGGGAGGGGTCGGGGCAGGATGAAGAAAAGTAGGAAAATT
Organism: Hydrolagus colliei; assembly: GCA_035084275.1. Lineage (NCBI taxonomy): Eukaryota > Metazoa > Chordata > Chondrichthyes > Chimaeriformes > Chimaeridae > Hydrolagus > Hydrolagus colliei. The sequence continues at coordinate 116,635,925 of CM068743.1, forward strand.
GACTGTATATTTGGGGGCGAAATGCGGCAGCCAAATTGCGCACAGTAGCGTCCCACAAACAGTCATGGAAGTGGGATTAGAGGAAAAAGGGGAGAACGATGGCAAGGGGAGGGGTCGGAGTAGGGGGAAGGAGAGCAGGAAAGCCGACTGTACACTTGTGGGCACACTGCGGCAGCCAAATTGCACACAGCAGTGTCCCAACAGTCATGGAAGTGGGACTAGGGGAAAAGGGGGGGGAAAGATGGCAAGGGGAGGGGTCGGGGTAGAGAGAAAGGAGAGCAGGAAAGCCTCCTGTTCGGCATAATTCTGGATCCCAAAATCAAATGTAATTTTTTTCAAACAACAACAAAATTACACTTGTATAATGTAATACACTATACAATAGCACCTTTCATGTCAGGAGGACATCCTAAGGCTCTGGACAGTCATTGTTCCAGATCCAAGCAGGGGACAGGGAGAGTGGAGCGAAAGGGGGAGATTTGGGGTAACTGATAAAAGTGGTAGAAGTGGCACCAACAGCACTGGAGACGATTTCCTAGCAGATAGCTGGGGAGACCAAGCTGGGGAGACCTGTGTTCGAATCCAGGCAGGTCAGGGCGAAACCTTGGGCAAGTATCCTTACTCCACACGCCTAATAATAATCCGTAAAAAAAAAAAAAAAAAAAAAAAAAAAAAATTGGTCATTTCAATTCACGACTGTTTGTGGGACACTGCTGTGCGCAATTGGCTGCCGCGATTCGCCCACAAATATACAGTCAATTCACTTTACAGTATATTCTGTGAAGCGCTTTGGGATGTCGATAAGATGTGAAAAGCGTTATATCAAATGCAAGGATTATTATTATTACTATTATTATACCACTTAGCCTTTTACCAACAAGGAAATTGATAATACACTTTAAAATATTGCCATTTTAACCCATCAGTCTGAATCTTATGCAGTAATTTACTGTACGGAACAGCGATGAATACCTTCCTCAAGTTTAGGTTTCATGATCTGTTGAAATTGCCTATGGGAATCTTTCAAAAAAAAAACTATGCAATACAAAGATAATGCATATCTACTCAAGTTGATAATATAATAAATTAGTCTAACTTTTTTAAACTATAAGGCACAATCTCATCTCATTTCAATATTTAATTTAAAACGTACATTTATCATAGGTAACAAAGTATCTAGTGTTTCTTTAAAAATCTAATTTGTTTAGATTTAATTGTGATAGCATACTTATTGTTTGATCAAGAGAATATCAATAGGCTTCAATGCCCATATATTCCATTCTAGACAGAATTATTACAAAAAAACTTTTTTTCTGCTAAATGTACTTGGGACATTAAGCTAAGGTTCTTAGGTTACCAAAAACAGTCTTGAACTGTCGGAAGAAGGTAGAGGTACAGGACAGATGGACAAGGGAATTCTAAATATGAAAACACAGACTAGTGGAAAAACAGATGGATAAGATTAATGGCTGAAACCTGAGTGGCTTGTCTTGTAACCTGTGGTCAGTACAGATATCATGTAGTGCTTTATTTAAGCATAGGGGCATAGGTTCATAACCAGAAGGGAACAAAGAAACACTGCACTTAACAAAAACAATTAACAACAGATGATAAAAGGTGCAATGCATTTGCATTTTAACTACATACTGTAGATATGGATTTTTGTTACAAATTAAACACTGCTTGTAGTCTAACCAACATTTCCCAAAACAAAGATATTTTGTATGAACTTAAGTGACCAATTCCACATTTAGATTTCATTGGGCTAGAAAATTAAAAGTTACATTTTTCTTTATGTGGTGTGAAAAGGAATCAATGGCAAATGCGGTAAAAGGCATGACTAAGCAAGTACAGACAATCCACTTTGAATTCAAAGCTGTGAAACCAGACAGTGCAATCACGTCTTATCTCTAAGACGTCATAAAATGTCATAAAAGTGTCATAAAATATTAACCAAATAATTGGAGCTCTTTCTTGTGCTTTATTTGCAAACTGGATTTGTTGCAACTTCGACTTTTGGTTTGCAAATAATAGTTTGTAAAATTGTGGCTAGGTAACAAAGTATGAAAACAGGTTGTTTAGCAAAACAATGGTGGGAAATGGCAGTAATTTTCAGATATCACAAATATCATGGAGCCTAGTAAGGGGGAGGTCATAAGCTGCAGAATTCCGGATGATCTGCAGCTTGTGAGAGAAGAGTTGTGAAGGCTGTCAAGTAGGGAGTTGGCATAGTCAAGCCTAGATTTAATAAATGCGTGATGAGGGTTTCAGCGGCCTGATGGGAGAGGTAGTGGCGGAACCGGCGATGTTATGGAGGTGGGGGAAGGCAGAACAAGGACAACAAACCCCCCACCTCTCTCAATGGTAACAAACAGGCCCACGGATGTGGGATAGAAAGGACAGTTGAGGGTGAAACAAGACGTCAAGGTTGTGAACTGGCTTGGTGAGATGGAGTTTGTCAGTGTCTGAGGTGTGGAGGCACTGATGGGAGCCGATCAGGACAGCCTCAGTCAAGTTGACATTCAACTATAGAAACATAGCTCTCATCCAGGATTTGATGTCTTCAGGATAATAGTGGTGCTGGAGTCGAGGATGGCAGAGAGATAAGAGTTGGGTGTCATCAGCATACATGTGGAAGTTGACCCCATGTCTGTGTATGATTTCACAAAGAGGGAAGGGAACATGTAGATATTGAAGAAAGGATCAGGGACAGAGCTCTATGAAATACCACACAAAACATTGCAAGGGCTGAAGGAGAAGCTGTTTATGGAGGCAAAGTGGAGACGACATGAAAATTAGGATCTGAAACAGTCAAGAGCAAAACAATGAAGGTTGAGGAGGATAGAATGCTCAACAATGTCAAAGGCAGCAAAGTGGTCGAGGACAAAGAGACAGAGGGGAGTCTTGGTCACAGATTAAGAAAATGTCATTTGCCAAGGCTGTATCTGTGCTGTAGGCAGCACAGTAACCTGATTGCCGTGATGGTGGTGGAGACGAAGGGGAAACCGTTTTGAAGGTGTGGAGGGAGGAATGGGTAGGTGCCAGAGTACGAGGGAGAGATAGAGAGGGAGCAGCAATTGGAAGGGCAGAGGCGACTGAGTAGATACTCTCGATTGTGGTCTTGAAGAAGTCTAGTATCTCCTCGCAGTTGGAGTTGAGGATGGGTGAGGCAAGAGAGGGTGGGCGGAGGAACCCCGTTGGTGGTGAAGAGGAGCCTGAGGTTGTCCTTGGCCTCCAAGATTGTCTTGGAGTAGAAGGATGATTTAGTAGAGTTAAGGGCGGAGCAGTAAGTTTTAATGTGGTCCATCTAGATCTGCTGATAGACCAATAAATTAGATTTGACCAGCCACTCACAGGTTATTATCTTGAAGCATACTGCCTTAACCTGCCAGTTAGAGGCTATGCTGAAGCAGCATTGTCCTGACCAAATACAGTAAAAGCCCGTTCATGCGGCACCCTCGGGACCTGGCCAATGCCTGTTAAAGCGCGTGCCGGATATTCGGCCGAAAATGGCAAAAAAAAACCATAATGCATTTTTCCAGATAAATTCCGGTTAACCATATGCAGACCTTTTTTTTGCTATGCCGGTTACACGGATGTTACGGTTGATCGGGTGCCAGATAAACAGACTTTTACTGTAGTTACAGATTATTATCTTGAAACACCCTGAGCAGCCAGTTACAAGTTATTGAGGGTTATTATCTTGAAACACCACAACCTATCAGGCTGGTACAGATTTTTATCTTGAAGGCAGCTTTGCCCCGAAGGCAGCTTTTGCCCTGTCCGGCTAGTTTTGCGTTATTATCTTGAAAGCCACATGACCCTGGCAAGCTAGTCACACGTTATGATCACCATTGTGCAGAGCAATTGTCCGTCTGTGCCCAAGATGCCCACCAGCACCTGCTCCCTGCATGAGAGGGTCTGACCCTCGCCTTGTTTGCCCTTGATTCCTGAAGTTGAGGAGGAATGCCGCGGCAGACACATGAACCCTCAATCGCTTTTGTTAGTAAAATGTGACTTTTATATATTATTGTTATCTTCTGGTCCCTGAGGAGGAGCGGTGCTGTAAACCTGCAGCGGGCGATGGCAGTGCTGAGGGTTGGGAAGGGTCCACCTGCCATACAATGATAATAATCCTTGCAATTGATATAACGCTTTTCACGTCTTCACAGAATATACCGTAAAGCAAATTGACAGTATATTTGTGGGCCTTGGCCACAGGGTGGATGCACGGCCAATTGGGGCGTGTTTTTGTTGTGCTATGCGTGAAATAAAACAGCTTCAATAATAATCCTTGCATTTGATATAACGCCTTATAGTGCCACGGTGACAACTTTGGCAGATGTCTTTTAAAATAAAATTTGTTTGAACCTACAACTCGCCTCCTTGAAAACCTTTATCGCAGTTTCAACCGCATAAATTATTTGATGAGTAATATAATCTATAGCAAACCCTGACCACCTTCCCCTGCCACACAGCGTTGTGCAGCATTACCCCCTCAATGGTAAAGGAGGTAACAAACAGGCCCACCTCTTGCAGGGGATGTGCCCCTTCTGCTCCTCCAGCGCCCGGATTCTCTGGCTCTTGGCATCGTAGGAGAGCAGGAGGCGGCTGTTCCTGCCCGTGTTGTGGTCGTACACCACGGCCCTGCCTTCCCACTGCTCGGGGGCCAGGCACGGCTTGGGCTGCTGGGAGAGGCTCCGGCTCGGGCCCAGGACCAGCCTCGGGAGGGAAGCGTTACCGGGGGCGGCGAGGCGGCAGCAGCCCAGGCAGAGGAGCAGCAGGAGGCGAGGGGCGGAGAGCGACCGTGTCTGCATGATGGCGGCGGCGGCGGCGGCTGTGTCCGTTACGTTTGGAAAACAAACTGTAACGTCTCTCTGTCCCTGTTGTGTAACGGGCAGGTCACGGGACCCCCCGCGCGCAGCAGCAGCAGCACAGCCACACACTCCATTGGGTTTGTAGCCCAAACCCACCCAATACCAGCCCCACAAACTAGCCCAATGTTATGCGTGACGCCCTGATTAGGTTTTCAGTGCTTTCCCAATAATAAATAATCAATAATCCTCGCATATAGCGCTTTGCACGTCTTCTGGACGACAACAACAAAATTACATTTGTGTAGCGCCTTTCATGTCAGGAGGACGTCTCAAGGCGCTGGACAGTTACTGCTTCAGACCCGAGCTGAGGAAGTGTGGGGGGGTGGGGGAGGAGTTGCCGATGGGTCCATCAAAGGAGGGTCTTGAGGCGAGTCTTGAAGGGGGCTAGGGAGGGGGCGAGGCAGAGGGACTTCGGGATGGAGTTCCAGAGATTAGGGGCAGAGTGACTGAAGGCTCGCCTGCCAATGGTTGGGCGGGTAGGTTGGCGGACGTGGGGCAGACCAGAGCCTGCTGAACGAAGTGGGCGGGCAGGTTGGTAAGGGGATGGGAGGTCACGGATGTAGGGTGAAGCGAGATTGTGGATGTTTCAAAGCGCTTCACGGAATATACTGTAAAGTGAATTGACTGTATATGTGTGGGCGAAACACGGCAGCCAATCACACACAGCAGTGTCCCACAAACAGACATAGATTGAAAATGACCAATTTTTTTTGAGAGCTTATTATCAGGCCTGTGGACTAAGGAAACTTGCCTAAGGTTTCGCCCTGTCGGAAATTTAACCCAGGTCTCTGACTTGCAAGCGAGACTGTACTCTAACATTGAGCCACAGGACACCACACCATAGTTTCCCAACTATGTAAGAAAAGATCAATCAATCAATCAATCAAAACTTACATTTACATAGCGCCTTTCACATCGAGAGGACGTCCCAAGGCGCAATACAGTTAGGTAGGGACAAGAGCAGTGGGGAAGGGGTCGGGGCAGGATGAAGAAGAGTAGGAAAATTGACTGTATATTTGTGGTCTTCAAAGGAGGGAACACGCATTTTGCAGGTTCTATGTTTTAATACTTTCGATACCATACCATCTTTGAGTAGAGTCCTGTTGCTCAGTGGTTAGAGCACTCGCCTTGCAAACAAGAGACCTGAGTTCGATTCCAGGCAGGTCAGGGCGAAATCTTAGGCAAGTTTCCTTATTCCACATGCCTGATAATAAACCCCTGAAAAAAACAATAATAAATTGGTCATTTCAATTTCAATCCACGACCGTTTGTGGGACACTGCTGTGTGCAATTGGCTGCCGCATTTTGCCACAAAATATTTAGTCAACTCACGTTACAGTATATTCTGTGAAGCACTTTGAGATGTCTAGAACATGTGAAAAGCGCTATATGAAATGCAATTATTATGAATTCAAAATTTGTATTATAAAAGACATTAGGCAGCCACCCAAAGGGCCAGTTTTTTTTTCACGCAGTAACAACAACAACGAATGTGAAATATAAATATGTATAAATATATGAATATGAAAGCCTGAATTGGCCATGAACCCATGCTCCCAATCTGGCTACACTGCAATGTAGCATGCAATGGGAGTGAGAGAGGAAAGGAGCACTCATCTCACAATCTTGCTTAATCGGGTGTGCTTTTTTTTGTTGGATTATGCTGTGCGTGTGAAAAAATAGTGAAAAAAATTTATAAAGTAAACCTGTGAAATTATTTTTTTTCCTCCTCTAAAGATGTTTTCTTGCACCGTTTCAAAAACACCAACCTAAATTGGCAACTCTACTACCCACAGGAGTCAACACATAATATTGGGCTACGTTTGGGCTAGTGTTTGACCTGGGCTACAAACGGATTTTAATTTCTGGCAACCCTGACCATACATCCCTCTCCGTATGCAGAGGAAAGTGACTCACTACTTCCTGCCTTGCTTAGAAAACACAAACTTTATCTTTATTTTACACATTTTTTAATGTAAGACTTGTTATTAATATTATTTTGAAACACCATTGGCCTCGCCAGCTAGTTCTGTCTAGAGCTACATTCCACTTGATGCTGCACACAAATGTACAAAGTCAATGATGAAATATATGGCGTGTTACGATGAGTTTGTTGATGTTATACATACACATAGCTTCAAAAGATGCCTATGTAAATAGATCAAGCAAAATAAACAGTCACTACACTTTATGTGAAATTGATTATGGAAGCTCTCACAACTTGAGATTAAATTATTATTTACTATTACCATAATGACACTTGAAGCACTTTGAGACATCCCCGTTATGAAAGGCATAACATATCAAATGCAAGGATTATTATATACAGATTGTGTTCCAAAAATGCTCGGATATCACACAATGTTATAGGAACATAGGAACAGTAGGCCGTTCAGCTCTTCAAGCTATTTCTGCCACTGAATTTGCTCTGTAGTTTACCTAATCCTTTCAATTCAAATTTCCAATATTGAGGCATTAGGTATGCATATAACCTCAGAGATCTATCTGTGAAGACAGATAACATTGTGTGATGTTCTGAGCAAGATTGAGTGTGTTTCCAATATTTATCTGTATATCTATTGTCTAATATATTACAATATATTGACACAGATATAAATTTTATGTATACAGATTACATTAAAAATCAAAGCACTGTATAGGATGTATAAAATGAATTATGTCTAATATGCAAAATTTGCATATACTGTATTATCCTTTCTGCAAAAGTGCTGTCACATAATTGCTACTCAGTGTATATAAATTAATCTGTGTCCATATTACTGTGTGTAGAATTATGTAAATATAAAGCCACAAGTTATTTTTAATTCTTACAAGTATGCAATTGGTGTTTTTATTGACTCCAGAACTACCTATCATTTAAATTAAATTGGGTTTCATGCACATGCCATTCCAGGCACAGGAAAATTTCCATGTGTAGATGATAAATACACTCAGAACGTGTGATGATGGATTTCTGTATGTGTCAGGCATCTGGTTGACCAAAACAACACTTCAGATATTTCAGTTTGTTAGTTTGGTTGAGTGTTTCAACTGAAATCAGTTCTCATTCAAGAAAATATTCTGTAAATGAAAGTGTTGGTAGCCAGGGGGTGGATCTCCCAAATCTCTAAGAAACAATATAATATAATTACATATATACAGATAACATAGAGAAATGTCTGTAGAAAAAGCCCTACAGTCAACCTCCCTTAGCAAGTCATAAGAAAATAAGAACATAAGAAATGTTACACAAAAAAAGACCAATGTCTATCTGGATCGCCTTCCATCTTCCTGGCAGTCGTATGCACATATATCTCAAACTCCCGAAGTCCACATGTGAAAATTAAAAAATCTGTTCACTGTAACATGTATTTTTAGTATATTTCTATCACTGATTTATCTAACTTTTTGGTTCTTAATACTAGGGTCCATCGATATGGAAATTTTCCGATTTAGATATATCGATGGGCTCATATCGAGATATACCGAAATATCGATATTTTCGGGTTTTTTTGTACTGCGCATGCACGCGCGTCGCGAGATGTGCGCGCATTCGGAGGTGCACGCACATTCGGGGCCTATCTCCTCAGGAGGTAAATATCTCTCTCTCTCTGTGTCTCTCACACTCACTCTCTCCATCTCTGTGTTTTTCTCTCTGTGTCTCTGTGTCTCTCTCCTCTCTCACATCCCCCCCACCTCTATCTATCTGTATATTATCACATCACACCATCTCTCACCCCTGTCTCTCCCCCCCCACCCCGCCGTCTCTCTCTCTCCCCCCCACCCCACACCCCACCATCTCTCTCTCCCCCCCGCCCACCCCGCCATCTCTCTCTCACCCCCACTCCACCCCCGCCGTCTCTCTCTCCACTCCACAGTCTCTCTCTCCCACCCACCACACCCCGCCGTTTCTCTCTCCCCCCACCCCCCCCTGCTGTCTCTCTCTCCTAGGACTATGAATACAATATGGTGGCTTTGCACCTCGGTCTGTGCATTGTGTATAGAGATGAGCATTCTGATTTTTTCCCTCGATATATCGATTTCTCGATATATCGATATTTTTAAAATGTCTATATCAGCGTATCGATATGAAAATTATATTGGGTATAACCAATATATTGATATATCGCCGGATCCTACTTAATACTGCTTCCTAACACAACTCCTCATAATTTTAAAGATCTCTAACAAGACACCCTCAACCTTATTTGTTTCAATGGAAAAAGTTCCAGTTCCTCCAGTCCCTACTCACAGGCCAAACCACTTATTCCAATCCAATCCTAGCAAATTTCTGCACCCACCCCTTCTATTGCCTTGATGAACCCTTCAGCCGAAACCCTCCTCCACAGCTTTGTCACTCCATGGCTGCCCTCGTTGGTGATCTCCCCAGCTCCACCATATACAATTAATTCAAAACTCAGCCACCTGGATACTCACCAGCACAAAGCTCTGTACCCCCATTACACTAGTCCTTGTCAGGCTCCACTGGCTCTCAGTTACCCAACAAATCGAATTCAAGATCTTCTCACTTGTTTTTAAATCCCTTTATGCCCTCTCACCTCCCTACCTATCCAAGACAGTTTACCTGCATCTCCAGAAAGCACTACTTAGAAAGCGCTATAATTCTAAATCATCACTTGTCTTTAATTGCTTTGATAAAATGTCATTTTGCAAAAACATGATGACATATTTTACAACAAGAACAACAAAATTACATTTGTATAGCGCCTTTCACGTCAGGAGGACATCCCAAGATGCTGGACAATTACTGCTTTAGTCCCAAGCTGAGGACAGGGGGGTGGAGGGAAGGGGAGGATAAGGAGTTTCCGATGGGTGCATCAAAGAGGAGAGTCTTGAGGCGAGACTTGAAGCAGGCCAGAGCCTGCTGAGCAGTCAGTGTTTTGGACCTGAGCTGGAGGTCGGGATTGGGGAGGGTGAAGGGCAGTTGGGGAAGGAGGGTGATTGAAACCACAGTTGAAGAGTAGGGTCTTGAGTTGGATCTTGAAGGAGGCAAGGGAGAGGTGAGGGGAGGATTATAAAGTAGGCTGAAGCCCACTGAGCAGAGCTAATGGGCAGATTGGTAGGGGGTTAGGAGATCGCAGAGGTACTGGGGAGCATCACCATGGAGGACTTTAAAGAAAAGCAGCAGAATCTGGAACTGTATCCTCTCTGGGATGGGTGGCCTGTGGAGTCAGGTAAGTAGGTGGGTGATAGGGTCAGGGAGCTGGGTGCGGGAGAGGACATTGCTTGAGAGTTCTGGATGATCTGCAGCCTATGGATGGAGGAGTTTAGGAGGAATTTGACCAGACGTACTGTCAGAATGATCCTGGAGTCAATGGTGGAGCAGAGAGTTGGATGTCACCTGCATACAATAACAACTATAACTTGCGCATATAGCGCAAGGTAGCATCTCAGAACGCTTAATGGTGGTGGAGCCTGACACCATTGGGTGGGGGGGCTGAAGGGTTGGGGACAGGTGGCTGTAAGCATATTCGAAGAGGAAGGTTTTCAGCCGGGACTTGAAAAGGGGGAGGGGGGAACGTTGGGGAAAGAGATAGACTATTCCATAGTTTTGTGGTGTAGTGGCTGAAAGTGTTACCTATGATGATGGGGCAGAGGGTGCGAGGGGTGAGTAGGTGACTGGTGCCAGTCAAGCGGAGGTGCTGCGTGGTGGATTGGGGTGTGAGGAGGTTAGAGAGGTAGGGAGGTACTAGGCATTGAATGGATTTGAACATAAGTGTGAGGATCTTGAATTCGACCCGTTCAGTGATGGGGAACCAGCGGAACATGGCCAGAGCTGGTGAGATGTGATACAAAATTTGGTCTGGGTCAGTATGCTGCAGAGTCTGAAACAACTGGATCTTTTGAATGTCCTCTGCAGTTAATTGGAGTAATCCAAGTGGGGAGTGACAAACACATGCATAAGGGTTTGGGCTGCATTTGAGGTAAGGCATACCCTCCTTGTCAGCCTTCCCAGTTCCTCCCACCATAGGCTGCAGATCAGCCAAAACTCTGCAACCCGTGTCCTCTCCCGCACCATGTTTCGTGACCCCATGTCCTCCATTCTCGCCCAACTCCATTGGCTCCCCATCACTCAGAGGATTCAATTCAAAATCCTAGTCCAAACCTTTAAAGCCCTCCATGGCCTTGCCCCACTCTACCTCTGCGATCTCCTAACTCCCTACCAACCTGTCCTCCCCCTCCGCTCCCTGGGTTCAGGCCCCTCCACTTAGTGTGCTCCGGCCTGCTCCATGTCCTCCAACCCACCCGCCCCACCATCAGTGGGAAAGTCTTCAGCCACTCTGCCCCAACCTCTGGAGTTGAGAACCACAGGAGTGAAGATGTTGATGGGAGCCAAAGGAGTATGGTGTCCATCTAATCCATGTTCAATTGCAGGAAGTTTACACACATCCAGGCTTTTATGTCTGTGAAAGAAGCTGAAGAAACATCGGCGGACCTGGAATTGCTACTGGAAGAAGCAAAGTAGATTTGTGTGTGATCCGCATATATTTGGAATAATACCAAATACTGTACCAAATCTGTGGATAACAAAGCCCAGAGGGGGTATACAGATAAACAAAAGAAGAGGGCCAAGGATGGAGCCCTGGGGTATACTGCAGGTAACCGGGTGGGGGTGGGAGGAGAAGCCATTTGATAAAATGGAGGTGGTTGGTTAAGTAGGACTCGAACCATCGAGTGCGGTCCTACTAATGTAGATGAGGGATGAGAGGCGGTGGAGGAGGAGGCTGTATTGGGATTGTAGCGGGTGGAGAGCCAGAGGGAGAGGAGGTCCAAAGAAGAGACAGCATTTGTGAGAAACGCAAGGGGAAGCTTCTTCCAGGGGCAAAAAGAAATGGTGGACAACTTGGAAGAGGGGAGGGGGATATAGGAGGAGAGGGAGATGAGGAAGTGGTCCAGGGTGGCCTTGTCCATCATATACAGGTCAGAAATGTCAAGCCATGTGTGATGTCACGATCACAGTTGTGGGTCAATGAGTTGATGTGGGTCAATATCAATGTGGTCATCCAGGATGAGGTCATGAACAGTCCTCTTTATTGAACAGTCAGGGCTTTATTGGAGAGGGAGCGGGCATTTTTCAGACAAATGCGGATAGGTTTACTGGCGGTCGGGGTTGGGACAGTTGGAGGATAAAGTGGTACAGAGAGGATTTGGGGTCATGGGGCAGAGATGACCAATGAGTTTGAAGATCAGGGAGAGTTGGAGAGGGTATGGATGAGACAGGAGGAAAGGGGTGTTAGTGTTTCGGAGATGGTTGTTGTAGACCAAGTGAAGCAGGACAGCATCAGGCCGTTGGCAATGGGAGACAGGGGAAGTTGACCCCATGTCTGCAGATGATGTCACCAAGTGGGAGGTATAGATATTGATGAGGAGCAGTTCAGGACTGAGCAATGACGTGACAAGGAGCCATATCAAATACAGTATAAGCATTAAATGCTTTGTTACTTCTTCCTATTCTGAAAAGGTTAAATTGTGATTGCCTTTGCAATAGTGCTTCAAAATCCTTAAAAGGCGTTACTTAAAATAAAAATAAACATGGGCGATGGATGGTACATTGCATATTTGCTTAGCTTAAGTTTAGGAGTTCTACCTATTAAGGTTTTAGTTATTATCCTCGGAGTAGATTCTGAATGGCTTCGTCAGTACAAATTTCCCAACAGATTTTAGTAACTTTGCATAAAACAATACGCAAGTTCCAAATCAAACATCTCTCATTCAATCTTCAGGAACCAAGACAGTAGGATTGCAAGTGACCCAAATGCATTTCAGTGCAAAAGTCCAAATTGGACGAATTAGTGATTGACACCCTTCAGGAACATTGGGCCAACATTGTACAGTACAAGTAACTGGGTATCCAAACATCAGGTGAGAGGAGTTACAGACCGTTGTTCGGGGCTGGTCTATATTGATACATCATTCCTACAACACGCGGAGCAAAATTCTGACCTCAATTCGGCACTTTGCTGTCTTTGAGCTGTGATCGTCCTCTCTTTTGCCCTGTTTTATTGTCCTTCGCTATTGCTAGCGTGTTTAATGCTCAACTGAACTATTCTGAACATTAGAGCAACAACAGCAGAGATCTCTCTCTGGCTGCGGGGGGCCGGGGAGTACTATAAAGGCCATTTAATATTTTGTTCCTCTTTATCCATCCCAGGTTATTACAAAATACAGTAAAATCCAGTTAGCCCCCTTCTGGCGATGGTATGAAATAACAGAACGGGCAACAGATCTACAGCAATGAACAAGTATATCAATGTTTATATATATATATATACACATGTTTATCTATGTAAACTTTAGGACGAGACAATCATGAAAGCACCTAAAGCCATTCACTATGTATATCCTCTATCCCTAATCCTCAGTCAACGTTTTTTTGTGTGTGTTGCAAAAATGATTTGCTGTGAACCTGCCAGCTCTGCCTTGCTGTGCGGGTTAACCCGCACAGCAAGGCAGAGCTGGCAGGTTCACAGCAAATCATTTTTGCAACACACACAAAAAAACGTTGACTCAAAGTGGGTGAAATGAGGACGCGGTGAAAGGAAGCGATTTGAGATTAAAAAGCGAGTGGGAATGAGGTCACTGTAAAAACCAAACATGGACTGTGTGGCCGAGAAAATAAATCTGAAAAAGAGCGCGCACCCCGGCTGCCCCCCCTCCCCCGCCCTCCCCCGGTTGTGTGTTTTATTGCACGTTAAATCACGACCACCGATCGCCGCCGCCGCCTCAGTGTGGTGTGTTAGCAGATCGCCTCCTCTCACTATCATCAACTTGCTGCTTCCTCAGCCCATAATTGGCCGCTCGGCTCAGGGCGAAGCCACGGGGTAGTCATCTCCACCCACAGTGATTTGCTCCCCCCTCCCTCTCCCCCCCCCCCCCCCCACACACACACACACAAAACTTTGATATAAAAAGGTGTGTGTACAGTGTGTGTGTGTGTGTGTGTACAGTGTGGCAGACCTGGCGATCCGCTGAGCACTTGCACGATGTTTCCAGTGATCGCGGCTGTCTGCCTGTGGCTGGCTCCGGGCGGCTTGGTGCAGGCGGCGCCCTGCGAGCGGGTCAGGATCCCGCTGTGCCGGGCAATGCCCTGGAACATCACCAGGATGCCCAACCATCTCCATCACAGCACACAGGAAAACGCTATCCTGGCCATAGAACAGTACGAGGAACTAGTGGGGACTAACTGCAGCCCCCTGCTCCGCTTCTTCCTCTGCGCCATGTATGTCCCCATCTGCACCCTGGAGTTCCTGCATGACCCCATCAAGCCCTGTAAGTCTGTTTGCCAGAGGGCAAAGGAGGGCTGCGAACCGATTATGAGAAAGTATAACCACAACTGGCCGGAGAGCCTGGCGTGTGACGACTTACCTGTCTACGACCGAGGAGTCTGCATCTCCCCCGAGGCAATCGTGACTGACTTGCCCGAAGGTGAGGACTAGATTGTCAACACACAAAATACTACAGGCGCCGGGAACCTGAAACAGAGACAGTAGTTGCTGGGGGGGGGGACCTCAGCAGGTCAGGCAGCATCCATGGAGAAAATAAACAGTTTCGTTGACTCTCTTTCCTTTCTCCATGGATGCTGCCTGACCTGCTGAGGTCCCCCCCCCCCCAGCAACTCCTGTTTCTGTTACTAGATTGTCATCCAGGTTCAGGATCGGTTGATCCGATTGGGGGAGTTTGAAGTGAGATAGTGTCATTGGTACGATTTGAGGAGAGAGATCGTTGTACAGCATTGTCAGAGAAGGTTTAATAACACCCAGGCAATGAGCCACGCCGCATCTTGAGCGCAAATGTCTCTCAGCTGGGACTGTCGCAATGTAAAGTACAAATTACATCGAGTACATTCGATTCCCATTTCATTCATTCGATTCTCCCTCTTTTTTAAAAAGAAAATGAAGCCGCTTAGGCTGCGGGATTTTGCAGATTTTTTTTTCTAAAGCTTTTTTTAAAGACTCATAGTGTAGTTAGTCGCAGCTTCAAATGATTGATGTGGTTCGAAAATAAGATCGGCATGACCTGGGCTGGTGAGGAGCTGTGCGTGGTGTATCATTATTGATGCTATTATGCAAGTCTATTTTCTTAAAAGTTAACACGACTCTTATCTGTGATCGCGCTCAAAAGTTCCAGATGCCAAGTGGACGGATTTCACACGAGATATGGTTGTGATGGAGGCATCCGACTGCAAGAGCTGGAATTCAGGTGAGCACTTACAGCGGCTGTATCGCCTGCCTTTAGATGTTACCTGAATGTCTCCTCGCCCCTTTCGTTAGACAATACCACTTCACATCATGTCACCTTGATGTCTGCCCACTATCTGGGGAAGATGAACACGATGTTGCCTCTTTTCCTGTTTCCTGTTTCACCCATAAACAACCCGAACGACAAACTTGGATCCACCGATCTTGCGATCAGCTAACGCTGATCTTATCTCTGTGAGGAACTCGGGCAACTTGATAACAGAAGCTGTTGGGTAGAGGTGGGAAATAAGACGAGACAGGGGTGTGTGTGTGTAGGGGTGGGTGGGGGAGAGAACGTGAACTGTAGCATAAGATACTGTGGGATGATTAGGAGATAGTGGATGCAACATACACTGAGCTTCGGCTTCCGACTGAACACAAAGCAAATCGAGATAGAGACATGTACCAAAACACGTATCAGTCAGTCACTGCGGGCGGAATCCTACCCAGACCTTGGCGAATCCACTCACTCGCTTCATTCATTGCAACTTGAACCCGCTTTAAACATTTCTTCTTCTTCTCCAGTATGGAATGAAGTGACATGTATTTGAGAGCTCAGACAAGTTGCACTCAGCGTGAATCGTTTTCTGATGTTTGGTGGTTTACCACCGACATCGCTGGGAAATCGTCTTTCCCCGGTCCCTTGAAAGAAACGGAGAAGGAAGTCGGCGGCTGTGCGTTTTGAGGCACCTGACTCTGGATTCTGAAGCTTTCTGCTTATGTTTTGGCAGATCGTTGTAGATGCAAAAAAATGAAGCCGATGTTGAAAACTTACTTGGAAAGAAAATACAACTATGGTAAGTGCTGGTAATGACCTAATGTCACGGAGTGTTTGAGTGTCAAATTCGAAGACAACGCGTGTTTGGTGGAAAACAAATTCAATGTTGAAAAAGAAATGAGACTGTTGGTGCGAGTATTGGGAGCAGCTGAAAGCAGCTTCCAGCAATCGACTGTATTGTCTCTCTCTGTCACATAGCAGTGTCTGATAGTTCATAGGGAAACCCACAAGACAAACTCTATTATGGTATAATACTCAACATTGGATGTGGAAACTAGAAATTTGACACTGCCTGGGATTTGTTTCCACATCCGACTCCGAATACCAAAGCAAATCAGCTTTAAGATCTTTGTCCTGTCATTATCTCCCCCTTCTATTTGTTTGAATGGTCCGCAGCCCCATTCTTATAAATAATAAATAATAATCCATGCATTTGATGTACACGTCTTCTAGACGTCTCAAAGTGCTTCACAGAACACACTGTAAAGTGAATTGACTGGATATTTATGAGTGAAACGTGGCAGCCAATTGCGCACAGCAGTGTACTACAGGCAGGTCAGGGCAAAACCTCGGGCAAGTTTCCATACTCCATAAGAATCCCTCAAAAAAAAACACAATGATAAAATTGGTCATTTCAATCCAAGACTGTTTGTGGGACACTGCTGGGTGCAATTGGCTGCTGCATTTCGCCCACAAATATATACAGTACAATCAATTCACTTTACAGTATATTCTGTGAAGCGCATTGAGACGTCTAAGAAGAAATAGCGTGAAACACTCTATATCAAAATGCTAGGATTATTATTATTTATTACAAACAGTCATGGATTCTTCTGCCTGTATCTTCCACTTACACATTTCTCATTCCTCCCATTCCGTAATTTGGTAGCCAAACCTTCAGACACTAATCCACTGCCCTCTGAATTGTATATTCCACAATCTCTTTGCTTTCTTTCTCCCTGTTTTCAAAAATGCTCCTCAAAACCTATCCTTTTGACCGTGCTTTCAGTGGACATCCTTAACACTCCCGTCTCCCTCCTGCTTTGCATCATGTCTATGAAACACTTCATTCTGCATGAAATGTGCTATATACGTTTTTTGTTCGTTGAATTAGCTCCCAAACCAATAAAATAACAATTTCTGTCCTGGCTGTTAAGATGCTCTGGGATGCTGCATTAGGAGCACTATATAAATACAAGTTGTTGTAAGTGCAGACAGTCTTCACCTCATTTCCTCCGAGTTGCAAATCTACAGTTGGACATGGCTCTAAATTTGGTCCCTAAATTTTAACTGTAATTATTAATTGGCTACCATGCTTCACCCACAGTCAATTCACTTTACAGTATGTTCTGTGAAGCACTTTGAGACATCTAGAAGACCTGAAAAGCTCTATATCAAATGCATTGATTATTATTTGGCAACCTTGCTCAGAGAGTTGGGAGGAGTAATGGCAGGTATAACAGGGGTTAGAAGCGAAGCTTCCCCTATTCTGCTCAGGTGCCTTTACTATACTTGAGAGAAAAAAATACCCTCATGTTTTGGATTACCCCCCTCTACTGGTCAGGTACATCACCAAAGTGGAATCAAAAGTTATTTTGAATTATCCAGGCATAATATAATTTGTATTTGGAAAAAAAAAATCCTGGATTTTTAAAAAAATAAATGCCCTCCTCACCGGTCTCCTCAGTTCCACAATCCACAAAATCCAGCGATTCCAAAACTCCACCACCTGTACTAAACTCTGTACCTATCATCTCAGTTCTAGCCAGACTTCACTGGCTCCTGATCATAAAACGGATTAATTTCAAGATCCTCAAACTCGTTTTCAAATCCTTTCATGCCCTGCCATCTCCTTACATCTCCGACCTGCTTACTCCGCAACACACTATAGGCTGGTTCCACTGGACTGGCTCCAGCCTTCTCTATGTCCCTTGTACCCTCTGTTTCACCATTGGTGACATCACTTTCATGCACTGAAATTCCACAACACTCTTCATTATCCCTCCACTTTGCCCTTTCCCATCTTCAGATCATGCCTGACCACCTTCTTCTTTGATCATTCTTACGGTCACCTCCCACTCCTTTGACTCGGCGTCATGCACCATCACTGTCAAGCTCTCTGAGTCTCTACCCTGTGTGAGGGGTAGTATATAAACGTAAGGTGTTGTAGTAGAAGCCTGAAATTCACCGAGAGAAACATCCATTTACACAAAGTGAAGAATTACACAGTTTTTAAGCCCCCACTATTAAGCCATTCCTTAAAGACCATTCCTAGAGTAATTTTATCCCCAAAAAGGATCCTCCTCTCCACTCACACACAATTAAAAAGAATCTCTGTGTCTCTCTTGGTGTAAAAAATCATCCACAAGTCTCCCTTACCTGAGAATCACTCTGCTGCTTTTCATCACTCTCTTGTCCCCAATATCTTTTTTTTAAAAATGATAATAATAATTTCTTCACTCAATCTAAAGTCGCTATATCAAATGCAAGGATTATTATCATTTTCAATGAGAAAAACATGGTATCAGACAATCAGGAAAACTAGCTCCACTGATATCAGTTGTGTTTCCTGTAAACTGCTTATATGTGCAGCATGCAGGTGTGGTACCATCAACTGTAATTCTTAAGAGCAATGCACATGCAATTTACATTTATACAGTACCTTCCTCATTGGGAGACTGTCTCACAGAGCTTAACAATAATAATAGTAACAATCCTTGCATTTGATATAGCACCTCATCAGATCTTCGAGATGTCTCAAAGCCCATTAGAGAATATACTGCAAAGTGAATTGACTGCATATTTTGTGGATGGAATATGGCAGCCAATTGCGACAAGCAGTCGTGAACTGAATGACCAAATTCTTCTTATTTTTTTTAATTTGAAGGGATTATTACCGCTGGAAAAGTGATCCACCCATCAACTAATAACCAGGTTTCTACTTACTGCTGAGTAAGGCATGTGGAGTAGGGAAACTTGCCTAATGTTTTGCCCTGCTTGGCAATTGAACCCAGGTCCTCTTGCTTGCAAAACAAGTGCTCTAACCCCTAAACTACAGGATTCCACAATTCTGGGTGGTGGAGTCTGGGGTGGAATCCAAAGGGAATGGCAGCCAAGGGGTGGGAGAGGAAGGATTATTTAAGGATTACTTAAAACTCAATAAAAGAGTTAAATTTTGAAATGTGTTTTAAATTAAAGGAGGAAGAGAGTGAGAATGCCTCCAGGATGGAGTTCCAGAGAGTGGTTTAGATTGACTGGAAGTCTGCTTGCTGGTCAACCTCCTTCCCCACTGTCCTCTACCTTCCCCAATCCCTGGCCTCAGCTCAGGTCTAAACTATAAAGTGACTTGGCATCCTTCTGACATGAAAGGTGCTTTACAAATGTAATTTTTTTTGTTGTTGTTGCTAATACTGGGGAAAATAGGGAGAAGCATGCCAATAATTGCTGAGTGAAGGAAATGGTTGGGTGATTATAACAGGGAGACGGGATAGGGAAAGGGAGGGGGAAATTAACATGTACAACAACTTCGATTTATATAGCGCCCTCCATGCCGGATGGCATCTCAGAACGCTTCGTAAGGGAAAGAAAGGCGAAACAACACACAGAGAGGAAAAAATATAGAGACTAATTCACAAACAAAATAGAGTTATTCTCGTTGTCAACAGCTTATTCCTAGAGACTTTCATTACAGGTGAACATCTTCACTATTATTCACTCTGGAATGAACTACTTCACCAGTATTAAATAATGCCAGCTGAAGATAAAGTAGTTTATTATTTTCACAGAGGTTTTCCAAGGTGAAATACACACTTGAATTCACAATATTTTTCCACCCAGCTGCAGAACGATAAGATAGGAATGCTTTTCTTTCCTTCTTGAGAGGCCCTTTAGACTTCACCATCTTTTAAAATCTTTACTTCAGTTATCCGAGCCAGAGTAAAAGATGTGAGCAGAAGTGGCTGCAGTGAGATCACCACCGTGGTGGAGGTGAAGGAGACTCTTAAGTCATTGAAACCCATTCCACATGTTCACGTGGCCCTTCACACCAACTCCTCATGTTCGTGCCCACAGCTTCCACCCAACCAGGAGCTGCTCATCATGTGCTATGAGCTCCATTCACGGTAAGTACTGCTTCACTTTCTCATCACACTTCACACTCATTTAATACTCTGGCTTGGATAACAGCCAGCACTAAATTAACAGTAATTGACCCTTTGAGGGCTTTACTAGCAGATGTTATTCTAATTTATCCCCACAACACGAATTGAATTGTTTCACTGATTTAATTCTCAGTCAAACCTCAGTCAGTGTAAAGAACTAAGATCTGGTCATTAGATGTGGACTTCTACCTGGTTCATCTGATAGAGCACTCAGCTCCGAGTCAAAAGGTTGTGGGTACAAGCCCTTTGTTGGGACTTGGAATTGACAATGTCCAGTACTGCATTGCTGGAGGGCCATTCTTCGTATGAGATTGTTAGAATATAGAAATTATGTTAACCCAATGCCACATCTGCCTGTTTAGCAGATGCTAAAGAATCCATGGTATTGTTTGAAAAGAGAAGGAAGTTTCTCCCAGTGTCCTGACTAACAAATCTCCCAAATAAAAGAAATGGTTATTTACTTTATGGGTGTTTGTGGGACTTTGCTTCATGACAATTAGCTGCTTGGTTTCCTACAAAGTAGAGTAATTGCACTTTCCAGTATAACCCCCCAAATAATAAATCAATCATATTAAATCAATCATCCACAATTGTTTGTAGGACACTGCTGTGTGCAATTGGCTTCCGCGTTTCAGACATACATACAGTCAATTTACTTTATATACTGAGCATCATTGGCTTTTTCTGGTGTATTTATAGATTTATAACAAAGAGAAGGGAATTTCATAGGATGTGCTAGTGAACAGTCTTAACTGTTCCTTTATCTCATAGCAGTTAGTATATGTGAGTACAGAATAATGGAAACAGCCACTGTGCTTGACAATAATTACCTGTGCAGATAGACTTTGAGATATTTCAACAATAACAATTTATATTTATATAGCGCCCTACACACAGGGTAGCATCTTGAAACTATTGATCATTCACGTGATAAAATAATGTAAAAATACAACTTCTTTCCTACTATAGCATGGAATTTTGGATAGATGAAAGACTTAACCTATGCATATATAGATTATTATTTGTGCTTTGATGTAAGTTTGTGGATTCTGTGACCATGAACATATGGAGATAACTAGTTATATTAGTTATCTCCCAGCTCCCCCCTTCACAGATCGTTCAGAATTCTGCAGCTCGTGTACTCTCCCGTACCAGGCTTCGCTACCACATCACTGCCACCCTCGCCTGTCTCCACTGGCTCCCCGTCACCCAGAGAATCGAATTCAAGATCCTCATCCTCACTTTCAAAGCCATTCATGGCCTTGCCCCCGCCCATCTCCTGGACCTACTGTCTCCCTATCAGCCCACCCGTCCCCTCTGTTCAGCAGACTCGGGTCTGCTCCACGTCCACCGTCCTAACCGCCCAACCATCAGCAGCCGAGCTTTCAGCCTCTCTGCTCCCACACTGTGGAACTCCATCCCGCAGCCCTTCCACCTTGCTTCCTCCCTTTCCTCCTTCAAGGCCGGTCTCAAGACCTTCCTCTTCGACCACTCATTCAGCTGCCCCACAACTCTTCCCCCTCTCCCACTCTCCTTCCCCTTCCCCCTACCCCGAACCCCGCCCCCACCCCACCCCCGCTCGGGTCCCGACCTGACTGTTCAGCGCTTTGGGACATCCTTGCGATGTGAAAGGTGCTTTATAAGTGCAATTTTGTTGTTATTTTGTTGTTGTATATGATGTGAATTTTAGATCAAATTTGTATTATTTGGGAATTGTATTCTTCAGACCTTTTAGGATTAGGTGGAATATGGTATTTTTTGTCCAAAGCTCATGAGGAATTGGTCATGGAGAATTGTGGAAAATTCTTAAATTCAATTTCTAATTTGTGAGAAATATATTTTTGAGAATGACACTCGAACAGCTTCTAAAATTCTGCACAATGTTACAACAACAACTTTGATTTATATAGTGCCCTCCACGCCGGACGGCATCTCAGAGCGCTTCCAATAGCGGATCCCGGGACCGAGCCAGGGGCAGGGTTAGAAAGTTGACCAAAGGAGTGGTCGAAGAGAAAGGTCTTCAGCTGGGACCTGAAACTGAGAAAAGAGGGGGCAAGATAAAGGTAGTGAGGAAGGGAATTCCAGAGCCTCGTGGCATAGTGGCCGAAGGCACGGCCGCCAAGGGCGGAGCGGAGGATTCGGGGGACATGGAGGAGGCCAGACCCAATTTAAGATTGAAGCATTGTGGAAAAGTTTTAAATTCAGTCTGAATTTGGAAGATGATTTTCCACAATTCTTTAAAATCATCCAAATTAAGATTGAAGTTGAAAACTTTCCACATTCTATGCAATTCATAGATTCATAGATTCATAGAATTTTACGGCACAAAAGGAGGCCATTCGGCCCATCTAGTCTGTGCCGGCTCTTTGAAAAGAGCGATTTAATCCCACTGCCCTGCCCGCTCCCCATAGCGTAATAGAGCTGTTCTCCCTAAATAAAGATCTAATTCCCTTTTAAAAGTTGTTATCGAATCAGCCTCCACCACCTTTTCAGGCAATGCATTCCAGATTCGAACAACTCGCTGAGTGAAACAATTTCTCCTCAGCTCCCGTCTACTGCGCCTTGAAACTATTTTAAATCTGTGACCACGAGTCACAGATTCGCCCACGAGTGGAAATAGTTTTTCTCTATTTGCCCTGTCGAAACCCCTCATGATTTTATAAACCTCTATTAGGTCTCCCCTCAATCTTCTCTGCTCCAGAGAGAATAACCCTAGCCTATCTAGCCTCTCCTCATAGCTGAAGTCCCTCAATCCTGGCACCATCCTAGTAAATCTTCTTTGTACCCTTTCCAATGTCTTCACATCCTTTCTGTAATGTGGTGACCAGAATTGAACACAGTATTCCAGCTGAGGCCTCACCAAAGTCTTATAGAGGTTAGTCAGCACTTCCTGACTTTTGTACTCTATACCCCTATTTATAAAGCCTAGTATCCCATATGCCTTCTTAACAGCCTTGTCTACCTGTCCTGCCACCTTCAATGAGTCACTAACACAAATCCCCAGGTCTCTCTGTTCCTTCACACCATTTAAAATTTTACTATCTAACCTATATTGCCTCCCTTCATTTCTTCTCCCAAAATGCATCACCTCACACTTCTCTGCATTAAACTTCATCTGCCATGTGTCTGCCCACTTTACCAATTTGTCTATATCCTCTTGCAGATGGCTACTATCCTCCTCACTATTTACTATTCTCGCTAACTTAGTGTCATCTGCAAACTTGGAAACTGTACTCCGTACACCCAAGTCCAGATCATTCAATGTTGAATTTTAAGACAAAATGTTCTCATAGATGAGATTTAGACTTCAGATATATCTTGGTGCAGAAAATGCAGAAAAATGCTGTGGCTTTCAAAGAAGTGGAGTCCTGCAGCTTAGTGGGTAGAGCAGAATCATAGAATCATAGAATTTTAGGACACAAAAGGAGGCCATTCGGCCCATCTAGTCTGTGCCGGCTCTTTGAAAAGAGCAACTCAATCCCACTGCTCAGCTCTCTCCCCATAACCTAACAGACCTGTTCTCCCTAAATAAAGATCTAATTCTCTTTTAAAAGCTGTTATCGAATTGGACTCCACCACCGTTTCAGGCAATGCATTCCAGATTTGAACAACCTGCTGAGTGAAAAAATTTCTCCTCAGCTCCCCTCTGCTTCGTTTTGAAACTATTTTAAATCTGTGACCACAAGTCACAGATTCGCCCACCAGTGGAAACAGTTTTTCTTATTCATCCTGTCCAATCCCCTCATGATTTTATAAACCTCTATTAGGTCTCCTCTCAATCTTCTCTGTTCTAAAGAGAATAAACCTAGCCTATCTAGCCTTTCCTCATAACTGAAGTCCAACAATCCTGATACCATTCCAATAAACCTTCTTTGCACCCTTTCCAATGCCTTAACATCTTTTCTATAGTGTGGTGACTAGAATTGGACACATTACTCCAGCTGAGGCCTAACTAAAGTTTTATAGAGGTAAGTCAGCACTTCCTGAGTTTTCTACTCTATACCCCTATTTATAAAGCCGAGTATCCCATATGACTTCTTAACGGCTTTGTCTACTTGTCCTGCCACCTTCAAAGAGTCGCTAATTCAAATCCCCAGGTCACTCTGTTCCCTCAACTTACAAGTGAGAGACCTAGGTTTAATTCCAGGCAGCGTGAAACTTTGGGCGAGTTACCTTACTCCACAAGCCTAATAATAATCCCTTAAAATAAATGGTCATTTGTTTACATGATTTTTTGTGGGACACCGCTGTGACCAATTGGCTGCCGCGTTTCACCCACATATATACATTCAATACACTTCACAGTATGTACTGTGAAGCGCTTTGAGATGTCTAGAAAACGTGAAAAGCTCTAAATCAAATGCAAAGAGTATTATTATTAATATTATTATTAACCTAGGAGCTTTCTGCACAAGCAAAACATGTTTGTGAAAGTATCTACAACAACAACAACAACAAATTAGACATATAGAGCGCCTTTCACGTCGGGTGGACGTCCCAAGGCGCTGCACAGGAGGCGTGTGACCCGAGCTGGGAGGGGAGTGTTCGGGAGGGGGTAAAAAACGTGGGGGAGGTCGAAAAATTAGGGGGGGGAACAAAAGGCACGATCGAAAAGGAAAGTCTTCAAACCGGCCTTGAAAGAGGAAAGGGAGGAAACGAGGCGGAGGGATTGAGGGATGGAATTCCATAGGGTGGGAGCGGAGAAACTGAAGGCCCGACCTCCGATGGTGGAGTGGTTCGGGCGGGGGGCTTGGAGCAAACCAAGTCCTGCTGAACGGAGGGTCCGGGTGGGCTTATAGGGGGAGAATAGATCGGATAGATAGAGCAGGGCAAGGCCGTGTAAGGCCTTGAAAACGAGGACATGGATCTTGAACTCGATCCTCTGGGGGATGGGGAGCCAGTGGAGACGGGCGAGGGTGGGGGTTATGTGGTCACTGAGGCAGGTGCAGGATAGTACACGGGCTGCAGAGTTTTGGATGACCTGCAGCCTATGAATGGAGGAGCTGGGGAGGCCGATGAGGAGAGAGTTTCCGTAGTCCAGCCGTGAGGTGATGTACGCGTGCACGAGTGTTTCGGCAGCGTGGGGGGTGAGATAGTTGCAGAGCCTGGCAATGTTGCGCAGGTGGAAATAAGCGGTGCCGGTCAAGGCACGGATGTGGGGGAGGAAGGAGAGTACATGGTCGAACGTGATGTCGAGGTTCCTGACTGGCTTTGTGAGGTGGAGAGTACAGCCTTGGATGTTGAGGCTGGCAGCACCCGATGTGCGGAGGCGCTGGCTTGAGCCAATCAGGAAGGCCTCGGTCTTGCTCACGTGCAATTGGAGGAAGTTGTCCCTCGTCCAGGACTTGATGTCGGACAGACATGCTGTCAGAACATCGATGGTCTGGGGGTTGAGGGATGAGGCTGAGAGGTACAGTTGGGTGTCGTCCGCAAACATGTGGAAATTTACCCCATGGTTGCGGATGACATCGCCCAGAGGGAGCGTGTAAATGGTGAAAAGGAGGGGGCCGAGGACAGAGCCCTGGGGGACACCATGAGAAACTGTGCGGGGGTTTGAGGAAAAACCGTTAGAATCTATCCACTGCATGGCAAATAAAGCTAAAAGACACAATCAGATGGGTTCAAACAGTAATTCTTCAATATTAAATCCATGGAACAGGTTTAGTAGAGCAATGGTTGGTTTGTAGCTGGGTCCGTTAACACTAAGAAGTGGTTCAGACAAAGGATAGACATTCTGTCATAAGTGAATAATATAAAAAACATGTTCTGGTTGTCTGTGTTTATACACTGTGCTTTTAAATACTTTGCAATTGGTATTTAGCCTACTAACCTTAGACAAGCAGATCATCTTTAGTGAAATTAAAGTAAAACCAGTGATTAATTTATGTTGGAGCAGCTTGATTTTATTAGTGTGGATTTCCAGTTGATTCAGACTATTTGCATAACATTGTTGTGACTTAATTTTTCCTTTGTAAAAATATACATTTGAAGCATTTTGAAATAAGCTTGTTGCATAATAGATCAGGGACTAGGGGTGATAATTTGTGAATATGATGAATACAGTACTTCAATAATATTTAAACATCTTTATTTTGATCGCAATATGTGTCAGCCTGGCTCAGTTGGAAGCACTCCCACCTATAAGTCAGAAGGTTCTGGGTTCAAGCTCCCATTGAGACTTGAAACTCATATAGTTCTAAGATGACACTCCAATGCAGTTCTGGAGTGTCTTGGATTGTTGAAGCCGTGAAACTGAGCTCCCATCTGCCTGTTCATGTAGATATTAAAAATCCAATGGCTGTATTCAAAAAGAAAAGGGAATTTCTCCTGGTGCTCTTGCCAAGAATCCCACAAAATAAAATTGGTCACTCACTCCTTTATATGTTGGACATAATGGATGGTTGTGCATAACTGGCTGCTTAAAAATGCTTAAAAATACACAGTTAATTCACTTTACAGTATATCCTGTGAAGAGCTTTGTGATCTCTCAACGTTGTGATAAGGTTTTCTGGGGTTTATTTTATGGTCAGCCTGGTGTCTAATACATGCAGAAATTCATTGCCATGCTTAAAAGTATCCAAACCTAGCTGAGATTTCCCAGAGATAGGTTGTTGGAATGCAATGCTTAGTGCCTCCACTCTATGGATTAACTATTCAGTTTATCTAATTCCAGAAAGTATAAGGCACAGTTTGGTGAGGGCTAAGGCTTAGGGAGCCCAGAGAGCTTGTTGGGTACTGCTGGAGTCTGATATTAACAACAACAACAAAATTACATTCATACAGCTCCTTTCAAGTTGGGAGAGTAGGAAAGGGGGCAGAGTTAGCAGGGCAGCAGAAGGCACGGTCGAAGAGGAAGATCTTGAGACTGGCCTTGAAGGAGGAAAAGGAGGAAGCAAGATGAAGGGATTGTGGGATGGAGAAAACCGCATAGCTTGCCATTGATATGGCTGTCCAGCAAGATTTCCCGCTGCTTGTCCAACTAGGACCACCCTATCTGTTAAGGCTTTGGTTTGCAGGATTAACAAGAGCTGAGTGGGATGACTCCCTGCTTCCAGTGACTGAGCTGCCTTTCTAGGTCCTGCTGATGAGCTATCAACAGTGCCTTTGAATACAGTGGATCCCTTGCTCACGAACCAGTCTAACGAGACTGCCACTGAGCGCTGTCTCAATTCCGACATACCATTGCCAGGCATATTACCTTGGAGCCATTTCAGCTTCAAGGAGACCCTGCTTATGTGACAAGGTGCTATATCAATTTTAAGTAAATTATTATCATTATTTTCCTAACCCGCTAACCCTCCGTCTCACCAAAAAGTCGTGATAACTAACCTGTAATCTAAAAATGTTTTAAATATCATAATTTCTAACAAATTTATTAGATATTGTAATGGTATCATGACTATTTGTTCCCCCTGATTTTCTCTACCTCATTAACTAGGGTCAACTCTGAGTCAGAGGTTTGTGAGTTAAAGCCCATGTCAGGACTTTGAGCTCATGGTACAGTATAGGACTGTACCGGGATGGGCTGCGTTTTTGGAGGTGCCAGACTTCAATTGAGACTTTAATTTGAGGTGTCATCTACATGTTTAGATGGCATTAAAAATCCCATGGTATTAATTGCAAAGAGACGGGAGTTTCTCCCAATGTCCTTGCTAAAATTGGTCATTCACTTCATGGGTGAAGGACTTTGCTGTGCACAAATTAGCTACCACATTTGCATACAAAATACATAGTTACTATGCTTTACAGTGAATCTTGTGAAGTGCTTTGAGACTACCTCCTAGAAAAGTGCTATATCAGATGCAAGGATTATTACTACATATTATAAATCCAATGAAAATTTTTGAGACATCCTCTGAAGTGCAGCAAGCTATTTGAAATGTAAGGTTTCTTTTATTATGTATAATTCAAATATTGGATGGAGGATAATGTTCATTCACTGTTGTGTGAAATACTACAATATAACATATTTTGGTCAAATCAATTTTATTGCACACAGTGTAATTATATTACAGTACAGACATAACTGGTCAATTTTTGAAAAAAATAGTAAGACCTTGAGTTTAAAGAAAAAGCTTATTTATGTAAATACAACCATATTCTAAATAAAAAGCACACTATTTTCATGTTCCACCTTTGTGAAACAGTTGCTTTTCGTCATTTCTTTTTAGAAATGGTTGTGTTTCATTCAACAGAAATGTTGTAATTGGCCATTTATGGAAAAATGTCAATTCTGAGGAGATCAGCAAAAGCTTTGTAACAAAGAATCCTAGTCAGGTTTGGATGACACACAATTGAGTCAGAAAACTGAAGTGCTATGAAAGCAGACAGTTCAGATAGGGTTGGCAAAATAATACTCAGACTCACATTTTAACCTAAATGGCAGAATTTCCCTCAAGAAAGGCAAGCCAAAAATCAACACTTGATTTGAACTGTGCTTACTCGTACAATTCAGTTTGAAAGTGACTGATGGCATGAATCTTGGTTCAAGTTTAAAAGGCTAAAGTGAATGACTAAAATGAGTTGAGTCCTTTTAATACTGATGACATTCCTAATAATAACACTTGCATTTGTATTTGATACATGTTTTGCTGTGGATAAACAAGTTTCACCCTTAATTTACATTGAATGTGACTTTTTTCACCTTTAAAAGTAGTTGTTTTTCTACAGTAGCTATTACAATATTGCTTTTCTGAGCCAGCTTTATAGATGCATTTTATTTTGCATCAGTTCTGGTTTGCATGAAAGAGATAGTTTGTGAATATTTGCATCCAGTGCGTTGGGGGCAGGAAGGAGGTTGATGGGGAATGGGGGTGGGTGGGGGAGAGTGAAGTTCAACTTATACCCAACAGTTCATAAGTATTAACTCCATTGAAACAGTACAGAATAATAATTGTTCTATGTTAAGGGTGCAGTGCCAAACTTGTATATAACTTAATGCTTAAGCAACCAAATGTCTTGTTAGTAGGGTCCGGCGATATATTGATATATCGCTAAAACCCGATATAATTTTCATATCGATATGCCGATATAGACATTTAAAAAATATCGATATATCGAAAAAACGATATATCGCGGTAAAAAATCGGGATGCGAGCACACTGAACTACAAGACCCAGAATGCTCATCTCTATACACAATGCACAGACCGAGGTGCAAAGCCGCCATATTGTATTCACAGTCCTCGAATACAATATACAGGTATGCAAGGGCTGGGGGGTGAGAGAGACGGCTGGGGGTGGGGGGGTGAGGGGGAGAGAGACTGCTGGGGGGGGGTGAGGGGGAGAGAGATGGCTGGGGGGAGGGGGAGAGAGATGGCTGTGGGGAGAGGGGGAGAGAGACAGCTGGGGGGAGGGGGAGAGAGACGGCTTGGGGGAGGGGGAGAGAAACAGCTGGGGGGAGAAAGACGGCTGGGGGTGTGAGAGAGACGGCTGGGGGGGTGGTGGGGGAGAGAGAGGACGGGGGTGGGGGGTGTGAGAGAGGGACGGCGGGTGGGGGGGGGGAGAGACGGGGTGGATGTGATAATATACAGATAGATAGAGATGGGGGGGATGTGAGAGAGGAGAGAGACATAGAGACACACAGACAGAAAAATACAGAGATGGAGAGAGAGAGACACAGAGAGAGAAAGATATTTACCTCCTGAGAAGATAGGCCCCAAATGCGCGCGCACCCAGGATGCGCGCGCACTCCGAATCCGCGCGCACTCCAAATGCGCGCGCGCATGCGCAGTACGAAAAAACTGAAAATATCGATATTTCGGTATTTCTCGATATGAGCTCATCGATATATCTAGTCGGAAAATTTTCCATATCGACGGACTCTACTTGTTAGTTATATGTTTATGGGACATTGCTGTGGAGATCACTTGCAGCATTTGCATACCAAATAAATGATCACTTCTCTCTAGGGTAAAATCCTGGGATGTGTTTTCAGCTTTACTTTTGACACAAAAGGTGCAATATCAAATGCAAGGTTTATTATTATCATCATTATTATTACTATTCTTTGACTCTTCATTTCAATATTTCCATTAGAAATCCTCAGTAAGAGCCTCAGCGGACACCAGAAGCTCTTGCTGAAGATTTCTATGGAAATATTGAAATAACATTTAGCGGACCCTTGAGTTTCTACAGTATGCCAGGGCACAACTAATAACAAACCAATGAGCTAGTTCATTGGCGGGACTTGAAAGAATGACCAGTCCATGGGAACAGGGATTCTTGGAATGAAGCAGTTTGAGATGTCTCAATGACATGATATTTCACTATATCCAATGAAAAAATGATTATTATTATTTTTACATGGCTCTTTTTAACCCTGCAAGCCAAAACCCTAATGGACAGGTTGGGTTCTGTCTGGAGAAGCAACGCAAAGCTTTGCAGACAGTTATCTCAATGCAAACTATGTAGATTTAATTGGTTGAACTTTACCAGTGCCTCCAGATAATGTGTACAGTATTCCATTCCAATATAGGGAAATTTCCATATATAGGTGGCATACATATGTAGAACTCTTAAACTGGTTTCGATACTCTTGAGTTGGACACCCAGCTGATCAAAAAAATCTTAACATTATATAAGGAAAATAAAAGTGCAAGGGGGATCTTTACCTTCAGTTGAAAACTTTCATTGTTGTTACATTTTCAGTTGCAGGGATAATGATCCAATCACGATGGATACAGTTTCAGAGCAAAGGTTCAGATGAGGGCTATAAATTACTTGACCTTGACTCTTCCTACACAGTGTATAGTTTGTTTCCAGTCGCCTTCCATTTTGACATAAGCTTAATGACTATAGGCTGACTAGACCGTATTCATTTCAGCATTTTGCAGCACCTGGATCAGTTTAAGAAAGAATGGTAGCATTCACTAAGATCTAGATTAAAACATGACTGATCGATTTTAATGTGGCTCAATAGAAGGTAATGCAAACTGGATCAGGAACTATGAAGCATTGGCATGCAATGATTTGCTGTCCATAGTTAAGGGAGAAAAGGAAAATAAGGTTGGATTATTGCATTGGAGAAGCAAAGAGCAGTTGGGTTTGTTTTTTGACCCATGTTTTTTATATTATTCACTTATAACAGATGTCTATCCTATGTCTGAACCATTTCTGAGTGTTAACGGACTCAGCTATAAACCAACCATTGCTCTACAAAACCTGTTCCAAGTATTTAGTGTTGAAGAATTACTGCTTGAACCCATCTGATTGTGTCTTTTAGCTTTATTTGTCAAGCAGTGGATAGATACTTTCACAAACATGCTTTGCTTGTGCAGAAAGCTCCTAGGTTAGCAATGATAATAATAATAAAAGTAATCCTTGCATTTGAAGTAGCGCTTTTCATGTCTTCTAGACATCTCACAGCTCTTCACAGAGTATACTGTA
This sequence comes from Hydrolagus colliei, assembly GCA_035084275.1. Taxonomy (NCBI): domain Eukaryota; kingdom Metazoa; phylum Chordata; class Chondrichthyes; order Chimaeriformes; family Chimaeridae; genus Hydrolagus; species Hydrolagus colliei. Next base: position 116,667,386 of record CM068743.1, read on the forward strand.
AAGTGAATTGACTTTATATTTTGTGGGCGAAGTGCAGCAGCCAATTCCGCACTAGCAGTGTCCCACAAACAGTCATGGATTGAAGCCACCAATTTATTATCTTTTTTGTTGGTGAGTGATTATTATCAGGCATACAGAGTAAGGAAACTTGCCCAAGGTTTCACCCTGCCTGGTATTGAACCCAGGTCTCTCGTTTGTGAGGCGAGTGCTCTAACCACTGAGCTACAGGACTCCACAATGGGATTATAATGGGATTCAAATATCCGAAGATTAAATGCTGGACTGATTCACCCAGTGCTTATATATTTATGCTTATGTATTTGATAAAGCATCTCACATTGTAAAAAGGGAGTTGAAAATCTGAAGACACGAGAAACTAAGGTGATTCTGGGATATAGAATTCTGGGTTAAAAAGACAGACTCAAACAAGTAAAGATCTGAACATGTTTTCATTGGTGAAATGATGAAATGAGGATATAATTTACGTATTTGAAATGATGAGGGATGGAGATAAATTACATGTGAACAGGTTATTTAACTTAACATGTGCTTGCAATATGAGGACAGAACTATCGAACCTCAAAGAAGACGGGGAGCTATTTTTCCCCAGAGTACTAGATGTGTGGAATAGGTTTCCAACTAAAACACTGAAGGTATGCACCGAGATCTTTTGAAAACAGCTGGATGAATATTTGTTTCAGGGCATAATTAGAGCTTATGAAGATGACTATGAGCAAAAATATAGCTCTAGTGTAATTGGAATCATGAATGAGTCATCCATAAAATACAATGGATCAGAGTTGCAATAATGTGAGAGAGAGTAGTTTGATACCTTGCATTTGCTTTGATTACTTTTGTGAGGTGAAGATGGTTCTGAAATTTCACCTGTTTGGAGATTTTATTGGTGGCTGCTTTGTTTGGTTATTGATTATGTGGTGTCAATCATAGGCAAATTTATCCATAGTCTACAGATGTGCTTAATGGTTCACACGTCCCATTCTCATCCCATAGTTTCCATACCATCTTAATTGTGAAGTTATTAATTAATGCCAACAGTTTTGTTCTGTGGGCTGATGAATGCTCAGTGTCCACCCCCCACCCCACAATTTTAGACAGAAATCATACACCTAGAAGCAGAAAAAACATTCATATCTGGGTTAAGCAGGTCCCAGAGATAGTCAATATTTCTCTTAACATGTAATCAATTTGAATCATGTGTGTATTGAAATGAGGGTGGTGGAGAATGAAGAGAAGGTAGCATTACAAGAAATTGAGATCTGCAAAGTCAGGCTTGTTTCCTTTTGGATGAGACACTAAACCGAGGTCTGTCTGTCCAACTACAACAACAACAAAATTACATTTGTATAGGGCCTTTCACATCAGGAGGACGTCTGAAGTATTTCAGACTCAAACTGGGGGTTGGGATTAGGGAGGTTGGAGGGCAGGGGGGAAGGAGGTTGGTCAAAAGCACAGTTGAAGTAGAGGGCCTTGAGGTGGGTCTTAAAGGAGGCGGGGGATTGGGCGAGGTAGAGAGACAGCAGGATGGAGTCCCAGAGGCTGGGGGCAGAGTGGCTGAAAGCCCATTTGCCAATGGTGGGGCGGACAAGGAGGGGGGCTGTAAAGCAGGTCAGAGCCTGCCAAAGGGAGGGAACAGATAGGTCGGTATGGGGTTAGGATAACTAGATGTTCTACCAGAGAGATTTGGACAAAGGAAAGTATTTAGATCTTTTGATGCCATACCTCTAGAATACCAACCCTACAGTCTTTTCAGTACCATCAGCAAGGTGTTTCTGAAATTAGCTGAATGTAGCATTCTCTTTGGTAACCTGTTCCAGTTGATACCTTTGGAAGAGCAAATGAAACTAGTCAAAAAGAGAAGTGATTTCTACCAACCTTCTGACCAACTGTCCTCCAGATTTATTAATTAGTCATCCCTGTTTGTGGAATCTTGTTGGCAAGATGGTTGTCAATTTTATCTACTAAAACAGTCACTACAATTAAAATCAACTTGTCTGATGGATATCTTCAATTTTACATTTAAATAAGGCAGGGTCTATAGTCCAGTTCACTGATTGGATCTTTTGAACATAAAATCATTGCTACTTTGATGTGAAACTACTAAAAGGCAAGTCATGCCAACGTATTCAATAGTGTTGCATATTTGCTTTAACGATATAACTGGCAATAAGTTGATTATGAATGTATAAAAGGATTCTGGAAAGAGTGACTTGCGGATTTGAAAGAGGGTGTGAAAGAGGTTGATTTGAAAGAAGTTGACTTGTGAAGTTTGCATTAAAGAATTGAATGAATCTACATTGCGTTTTGTGGATTAAATAATATTACATGGTGTCAGAAGTGAAAACGGAATGTGGAGTGAAACTGACTACGAGAGGGAATACGGATTGAAAAGCAAAATGCAGAGAGTAGCAGAATTAAATGCTGTACCAAGGTATGTGCAGATACCAAGACCACTGAAACTGTTTGGAGGTTTAAGGCACAATTGGCAACAGTTTGAAAGAGACTTTAAAACATTTTGAACTAGCATATAACATAATGAAACTACCACTGGATCAGCAGTCCGCGATATTATTGAATGTAGCAAACGAGGAGGTGAGGGAGTATTTTGCAACGCTAGAAGGAAATGTGGACATGCCATTGAATGAGATGGTGAATATTATGTGAGAAAGATGTTGTGGAAAAGCCAGTGTGATAATTGAGGGATTTAAGTTTGGAACAAGAAAGCAGGGACCCACAGAACCACTCAATCAGTAGTGTGCAGTACTGAGATCCCTAAGTAAAAATTGCAACTACGGAACATAAAGAGACAAAATAATGTGTGACCAGTAGTAGTTGGCATAAAGGATACTAAATTAAGAGGAAAGCTTTTGAAAAAAGGGGACCCAACGCTAGAATTGGCAACGGAGATAATAAGGATTGAAGAGGTGTCAAAAATAAATATGAACAACAAAAGTATATTACAGAATGCCTTTCATGTCAGGAGGATGTCCCAAAGTGCTGAGCGCTATATGAGAGATGAGAGAGATGGAGAGAGAAACAGAAATGGAATCAGATGAACTAGCCAAAAGGCGAAGTTTGGATGATACAGATGAAAAGTATGGAGTATGAAAAGTATGCATATAGCAGAGAATATACACTCCAATAGGGAGGCCGAACAGAATGGGCAAATGTGACAAGTATTGATTAGAACATCATATGAGGAAATGTCCTGCAGAAGGAAAAGAATACTGTCAATGCAAAAGGTATGGGCATTAAGCAAGATGCAGGAATTGACAAGAACATGTAGGGAGATATAGCAGATAGAAAGCACAAGAACAAAGTCAAACAGAAAGAAGAAAAGTACAAGGGGTCAAATAACCTGAGGAGAACCAGAATTGGGAACATTAAATCAGAAAAATATGAAAGGCCTGATAGCTCAGATGCAGAATCCAGTGAAAGTTAACAAGAAGATGAGTACCTCCTCGAAGCAGTGGAACTCATAAAGAGCGTATGCACAAAAGAAAAAGAGAAAAATAGGTGGATGGTATCTTTAGATTGTATTAAAAAAGGTGAGAAACATAATTCAGTGCAAATTAGGTACAGGAGCACAGGTCAGTGTAACGGCATAGGAAGAATATATAAAATTAAGAGAACCAAATAAGGAAAAAATGAAGAAAGGGAAAGGTAAACTAATGGCATATAACAAAGAAAAAATTGAAACAGTGGGCAGAGTAGGGATAGAAGTGATATACAATATAGAATAAAATTATCATGCATTGTAAAGATAAAAGCTGATACAGTACTTTATTAGGATTGGACGATATAATAAAAATGAGAATGTTAAAAAGAAATGGGAATATGAAGTTAGAGGAAAGTGAACCAAGGGAGACAGAAAAAATAGTAGGACAATATAAACAGGTGCTTGGAAAGAAGGGATTAATGAAAGAAAAAATCGAGATCACAGACACAAAGAAATTGGAAGAAATAAGGGCAAGGCCCACAGAAGAAAAAAGCTTTCAAAGAGGAGAAGCTGTATGGCTTCAGGGGAAAAACCTAAAAACTGAGGGCTGGAGCAAAGGAGAAAATTGGGGGAAAGATAAGAACCCCAGACCTCATTAGGTAAAAGATAATAAAGGAAAGATATGTAGACAAAGTCTCTCATGGGAGATCAAACAGAAGACAATAAACAACAGGAGAAAATGGAAAAGCAGAAAGTGTGAGAAGTACCAGATGCAGAAGAGAAATAAAAAGACCACAAAGAATGATAGAACAAGATTGAAAAAAGAAAATAAAAACTAAAAGAAGATGTTGTATATTGCTTTAATGACATCAGTGGCAATTGATTATGAATGTACAAGTATAAAAGGATTCTGGGAAGTGTGACTTGAAGTGTGACTCTTATGAAAGAGAGTGTGAAAGAGGTTGATTTGAAAGAAGTTGACTTTTAAAGGTTGCATTGAAGAATTGAGTGAAGTTACATTTGGTTTTAAATAACATTACAAATAGGGGTGTATGAGAGATAGAGTGATGCATGATAATTTACAGTTATCTTTTATTTGCATATCATTTGGGACTAGAGTGCTCTTTCCTGGTACCATCATTTGTTTATATTAAATGTAAACTACTGGTTTCATAGCTAGTTTATAGGGTATTCAAGGTTGATGTAAATTGTATTTCAAGTCAAAACACACAAGATTGCCTAATGGAGGGGAAAGCAAATGTCATAAATTCCCTCCGAGCGGGTAACTTGCTGACTGGCATGATGTAAACAGAGAAGAGTGTGCAGTTGTGAGATTACTAGGTTGTATATTAAAATAGAAAAATACACTATGTAAATTAGAATTAGGACTGGTTTGTAACTAACAAGCTGTTAGTGTTGTGTGTTGTGTGCCAGACAAGCAGCCAGCATGTTGTTTCAGCAGGTGATTGGAAGCACTTGTGCACAAGTATCAAAAGGCAAAGTCTGTATCCCGGTTTCAGTTGCCTGGTTGAACAGTAAATTTAAAGCTGTCGGTTCCTTTATGATATAAATAAACATTGGAACTATTTCAAGATCTGACACTCCTTATTTGTGTGATGATTTGTTACAGGTCATACAAAACAATGTGAATAATAATTCCTACGCCTAGCTATCACTAAAGCATTGAGTTCAACGAGCTCCGGTCATGGTGTTCAAAGAGAAATCTTTGTGTCTGGTCTGCCCAAGTATAAATTTCATTTTCATGAAGAGATTTGATAAACGTTTGTTGCATTTTACTGGGCACCACCACTGTTTTTCTTTTTTTTACAGAAGTGAAACAGTAATAGCAACATTTATTTCACAATGGCAGCAATCTGTAATGTAATACAGCATAAATATTATGTTTCCAGACTCCATCAAAGTGGAAGAGTGAGATTGCAAATCTCTACTGTTGAAAAATGTGCAACTAGCACAAGTTCACAGAAGGGGTTTGGCAGAAGAATTCCCATTTGATTCCATCTTTCATAAATCCTTCCCTACAATCTTTCCATTCTGATATCTGCTCTGCCCTCGCCTCTACCATCCTCCCTGGTACCCTGCTCCAGCTGTTAATTACCTTCTGTACAAAGAAATACTTCCGGGTTTCTATCCTAAACTTGCCCTTCACGTCCTTGAACCTAGGCTGTGCCCTCTTCTGCTGCTGCCTTGGTGTATCTGATTATTCCATGAATGTGTGTGAGACTTTTACAATTTAGCTGCATGATGATATACTGTGGTGAAACAGGAGCAGACTGATGGCTGAATGATTCTGAAACGATTTGAGGCATTAACAGATTAGTGGCAGTGAGTGTTATTGACCTTTTACTCATGCAAACAGGCCATTCAAATAACTCATGTAAACCTGCAGCACTTTTACTACTTTTGGGCAGACACGCTTGTTGCACGCTGTGACCAGTAAGCCTGTTAATATTTATTTAGTGTTTTATTTCCTTTTTCTAAGGATATGTGGATTATTTTATGAACTAAGCACAATCGCATGGAGGCAGAGCAAACAAGATGCAAATATCTATGATATATATGATTTCAACATGAAATTACACTGATGGGATGCATTACTTGGGTCTAACATGCTTGGAGATACAAGTTGCCAATTTCTTTTATTCAGTACTCATTTCAAAGGTGATGCATGATGTGGGGGGGTGGAGAGGTTAATTTTGTGGTAGGTTTTCTGTAGTTCTTAAAAGTTACAGAAAATAAGATTAATAATCTGCATTTGATATAGAGTCTTCACGTCTTTGAGATATCTCAAAGCATTTGACAGAATATAATGCAAAGTGTAGTGACTGTAGATTTTGTGGGTGATTCAAAATTGAGAATGTAGTTAAGAGCTTGGCAAATTTTGGACGCTCTGAAATGCTACATTAATAAAATAAATCTAAACTCAGGTGGAAATTCTCCCCAGTTGTGCCCAATGTCTGACTTATACTGCATAGCTAGAGAGACGAATTGTGAAGGTGCCAACACATTGAATTTTGCTCTATAGGGATAGTTGTCTTCTTCTGTATTTGTCGTTCCTGCATGTGTGCAACTCAGTACATCAACATGTAAGATAACTAGCCCTGATTGGTTTCCCCTACTAGTTTGTGAAGCCTGGGCCTTTTATAATACGGTAATAAGGCTTGGTTTGATATGGCACTTATCATGTCTTTGAGTCATCTCAAAGTGCTTCACAGAATATACTGTACTGTAAAGTGAATTGACTGTATTTTGTGTGGGTGAAATATGGCAGCCAATTGCACACTGCGGTGTACTGCAATCACTCACTCTAGTGATAGAGTGATATTAATATTTTTTTAAATTATTATTATTAAGTTACTCTTGCACATGCATTTCATCTATTTAGTGAATTTGAATTAAAACCAACATTTAATTTATGTTGGAGCAGCTTGCTAATATTAGTGTGGATTTCCAGTTGATTCAAACTACTGTATTTGCATAACATTATTGTGACTTTATTTTTCCTTTGTGAAAATATACATTTTCAAAACTCTGCCGCTCGCATACTCACCCGCTCTAAGCTTCGCTCCCCCATTACCCCAGTCCTTGCCAGACTTCACTCGCTCCCTATCCCAGAGAGGATCGACTTCAAGATCCTCACCCTTGTTTTCAAATCCCTCCACTCTTCTGCACCCCCCTATCTCTCTGATCTCCTCTCCCCCCAACCCAGCACCCGCTGCCTTCGCTCCTCTGGGTCTGGCCTCCTCCATTTCCCCTGAGTCCTCCGCTCCACCCTCGGCGGCTGTGCCTTTAGCCACTACGCCCCGAGGCTGTGGAAATCCCTTCCTCACTCGCTTCGCCTCGCCCCCTCTCTTCCCAGTTTCAGCTCACAGTTGAAGACCTTTCTCTTCGACCGAGCTTTTGGTCACCTTCCTGCCCCTGCCCCTGGCTTGGTCCCGGGATCCGCTACTGTGAAGCGTTCTGAGATGCCGTCTGGCGTGGGGGGCGCCATATAAATCTAAGTTGTTGTTGTTGTTGTTATTTGAAGCACATTGAAAAAAGCTTGCTCCATAATAGATAATAATAATAATTCTTGCATTTGATATAGAGCTTTTCACGTCTTCCGGACATCTCAAAGTGCTTCACAGAATATACTGTACAGTACTGTAAAGTGAATTGACTGAATATTTGTGAACTGAAGTAATAATTTGTGAACATGATGAATAAAGTACTTCAATAATATTTTAACATCTTTACTTTCGTTGCAATAGGTAGCTCAATTAGAAGAACTCTCGTCTCTGAGTCAGAAAGTTCTGGGTTCAAGCCCCCCATCGAGATTTGAACTCAAATAGTTATAATAATAATAATCCTTGCATATGATATAGCGCTTTATCATGTGTTTTTGAGATATCTCAAAGCACTTCATAGAATATACGATAAAGTGAATTTATTGTATATTTTGTGGGCAAAATATTGTTGTGCACTATTACCACCCAGTTCTACTTTCAACCGTAATTGAACCTGGGAATACTCTGTATTGTATGCCTCAGAGTTATTGAGGAGCAATTAATTTTTACATGCACCATACAATCAAAATTAGTTGTATATCCTGACAGGTTTGTATATCCTGAGGGGTCAACTCAGAGTTTTGCACTTTTCAATTAAATACGGTGAACCTTTGTCTAAAATATTATTCAGTGGGGAAGGTGACAGATGGAAAGATAGATGATGAGTATTCCTGGGATTCCACTGGGTTCCAACAAGATATACCTGGCAAAGCCAGGCAGCTCCACAGTTATAAAAGCTGCCAGTCTGGCTCACTAATTAGTCATGATAGTGTAGACAGCCCTCAACTCTAAGAGGTAAACCTCTAATCAACTCATATGGCTATAATGTATGAGGTAATTGCAGAATATTTTTAACAAGTCATTTACAATTGTATGTACAGTCTCCAATTGTGAACCTTGTGCACATTGCATTACTGATTAAAATAAATTTTAAAATTCAAAAATGCTTCACTCTCATAAACCACATGGTGTAAAATAGTTTAACAATAATATTAATCCTTGCATTGGAGATAAGGCCTTATCACATCTTCGAGATGTCTCAAAGTGCTTCACAAAATATCCCGTAAAGTGAGTTGACTGTACATTTTGTTGGCAAAGCGCTGCATTGCAGCCAATTGCACACAGCAGGATCCCCCAAAACTGTCTTGGATTGAGTGAACAAATTATCATTATTTATTTAACATCATGTATTGCACACATTTGTGCCAATCAAATTTCAGCTTTTCTTAGCCCACTTTCCCTGGAGAATCTCATCATTTGTGCTTTTGCTTCATCCCAGCCCCTAAGTTTAGTTAATTGTTAGAGTAACAGGCAACCTTGGCATTGTCCTTGGTTTCTTTCTTATTTAGATATTCTTGGATGTAAATTTGGCCTCAATTTATTTCCTGCAAGAGCCCCTAGCCTTAACCTTGGCCGAGTTTTCATTCCTGACTTTGACTTCAACTCTGCAATTGACCCAATCACAGCTGCATAAATGCTACAACTATCTTTGGTTTGTTTTGGTGTCAGCTCAAGCTCCATTTACAATCCTGACTAACTTCCAGACTCCCAGGCAATTGGTTCAGCACTGACACCGCTCTTTGTTCCACAGTTGCCCTAAGGGGATCATTATTTCTGTATTATTAACAACTATACTAATTGAGAGGGACAGCTAACTGAGAGGGATACATGGCCCTGATTGATTAATCCACAGAGTAATCATAACAATTGTTGCTGTCTTCTATACCTAGAGTAGCTTCTGTTTTCATTGATTAAGTCCGAAATTTTATGAAGTATAGTCCTTGCTTGTTATTTTATCTTAAAAGTAATATTCCTTGCATTTATATATATTTACAAAGCATGTATAGTAGCACGTAAGTAGAGACCAGAATCCCCAAATAACCTTTCTTTTACTTTTTGAATTTATTTTGAATTGATAAAGTGTCTTTTCATGTCAAGATGATGTCTCAAAGTGCTTTGCAGAATATATTGTAAATTGCAGTGACTGACTACCTGTATTTTGTAAGCAAATCATAGAGTCATTTGTACGTCAATGTCCCACAAACAACTATGGAATGAATTACCTTTTGGGGGCCTGGGTGGGAGTTGTTGTAGAGAACACTTCTCTTTTCAAATAGTGCCATAGGATCTTTAATTTTCACCTAAATAACAACAACAACAAAAATTGTAAACACACAGAAAGGACATCTGCTCAACATCACATCTGCAGGATGTCACCACCAAAAATACAGCACACTCCAGCACTGCATAGGAATGTCAGACCCCTAAACTAGGGCTTAAAATGGGGCTTGAACCCACAACCTTCTGATTGGAGGTAAGAGTGCTATCAATTGACACAGGCTGACATTCCACCCAATGGCATCCTCAATAGAGCAACTCCAAGCATGGTGAGAGAAATCTGTGATTTTTTGTTTTGTAAATTGTTAAGTCCCGGAGAGGCCTCTGTGGTCTTTTTTGTCCTTTCCAACATTGATTGCCGAGGAGGTATAAAATCCATATTGTCCCCAGTCAAAAAATATGATCAGGCAGTCAATCCTCACGCTGACTGGACAAGACTTAATTGTGAACAAGATTAAATAAAACAGGAGATAAAAAACAATGCAAGAAAGAGGAGTGTGCAAAGCAGGTAGAACAACAACAACAACAAAATTACATTTATAGCCTTTCACAGCGAGAGGACATCCCAAGAAACATAGCAATGTAGAAATCTACAGTGCAGAAGGAGGCCTTTTGGTCAATTGGCAAGGAGACCAATTCAATACCACCTCTCCGCCTTATCACCATACCCCTTCAAACCCTTCTTTAATATGTTTGTCTACTTTATTTCACATGCCTGATAATAATCCCTCGAAAACTAAATCAATAATAAATTAGTTGTTTAAATTCATGACTGTTTGTGGGACACTGCTGTGCGCAATTTTAAGAACATAAGAACATAAGAATTAGGAGCAGGAGTAGGCCATTCGGCCCTTCGAGCCTGCTCCGCCATTCAATAAGATCATGGCTGATCTTCTCACCTAACTTTGATTACCTGCCCTATCCCCATATCCCCTAATCCCTCTATTTTTCAAAAATCTATCAGTCTCAGCCTTGAAAATGTTCAAGGACTGAGCATTTACAGCCTTCTGGAGTGAATTCCATAAATTCACTACCCTCTGAGTGAAGAAATGTTTCTTCAACTCTGTTCTAAAAGGCTGACCCTTAATTTTAAGACTGTGACCCCTGGTTATAGATTCTCCTACCAGGGGAAACAGCCCCTCAGTGCCTACTTTATCTAGCCCTTTAAGAATCTTATATGTTTCAATAAGATCCCCCCTAATTCTTCTGTACTCCAGAGAATACAGCCCTAGTTTATTCAACCTATCCTCATAGGTCAGTCCCCTCATCCCAGGAACTAACTTAGTGAATCTACGCTGCACCCCCTCTAAGGCAAGTATGTCCCTTTTTAAATAAGGAGACCAAATCTGCACACAATACTCTAGGTGCGGTCTCACCAGAACCCTATACAGTTGCAGCAAGACTTCCCTACTCTTATACTCTAAACCTTTTGAAATGAACGCTAGCATGCCGTTCGCCTTCTTAGTTGCTTGCTGCACCTGCAAACTAAATTTTTGGGACTGGTGTACAAGGACACCCAAATCCCTTTGAATACTAACACTATCTAACTTTTCCCCCTCTAGAAAATAATCTATTCTTTTATTCTTGCTACCTAGGTGAATAATTTCACACATGCTAACATTGAATTCCATCTGCTACCTACTTGCCCACTCCCCTAACCTATCTATATATTGTTGCAATCTTCTCGCATCATCCTCAGAGCTCACTCTGCTACCTAGTTTAGTGTCATCTGCGAATTTAGACATGTTACATTCAATGTTCTCATCTAGATCATTGATATAAATAGTAAATAGCTATTATTTACTATTTTGCCCACAAATATAGTCAATTCACTTTACAGTATATTCTGTGAAGCGCTTTGAGACATATAGACGACGTAAAAAGCACTGTAACAAATGCAAGGGTTATTATTATTACTTCCCTCTTAAAAACTCCCCTCCACCACAATCCATAAAATCCAGCTCATTGTGAACTCTGCCGCCCGCGTTCTCACTCGCACCAAACTTCGCTCCCTCATTACCCCAGTCCTTGCCAGACTTCACTGGCTCCCTGTCCTGGAGAGGATCGATTTCAAGATCCTCACTCTTATCTTCAAATCTCTCCACTCCTCTACACACCCCTACCTCTCTGACCTCCTCTTTCCCCAATACAGCACCCATCGCCTTCGCTCCTCCGGTTCTGGTCTCCTTGTCCCCCGAATCCTCTGCTCCACCGTCGGCGGCCATGCCTTCAGCCACTACACTCAAAAGCTCTGGAACTCCCTCCTCACTCCCTTCGCCTTGCTCCCTCACCTCCTAGTTTCAGGTCTCGGCTAAAGACCTTTCTGTTCGACCGCCCCCTCGGTCACCTTTTTCCCCCTCCGCCTGGCTCGGGCCCGGGATCCGGCATTGTGAAATGTTGTGAGATGCCGTACGGCATAGAGAGCACTATATAAATCAAAGTTGTTGTTGTATATCCCTTGAGTCATCGACACCGCTATCTATAGAAATAACTTTTCCCTATTTACCTTGTCCGAACCCCTCATAATGTTGTACTCCTCCATCAGTTTCCCCCACTCAATCTTTTCTGCTCCAGTAAAAACAGGCCCAGCTTCTCCTGTCTCTCCTCATAACTGTAGTCCTTCAACCCCACAATTATTTTCGTAAACCTCTTCTGCATCTCCTTTAAGGACCTAATATATAAGGCCAATATTATCTGGATATTGGAGTTAACAATATAAGCAGATTCAGAGGATGAACCTCTGTGTTGTATTAATAAATGGGATCAATTTAGCTATCTTACCACTCATTCCCACACAAAGCCCGACAATTTTACCTTAACCAGACCAATGTGAGCTGACTGCAGAGGGAGGTGTAGTCATAATACTGCACACATTGTGGTGACTGCACATTGCCTTGGGGGCATTCTCCTAATGTGAAGGGCACTCTATTAATGCAATTTGTGGTTGACATCTACTGTACAAACTGGGCCTAGAGCAGGAGAAAATTAAGTGGTGCACATCCTTTTTGCAGAGTTTCTTTACTTTCTCTACTCAATATCCTCCCTCACTTTACACGAGTTATTACCCATTGCCCGCAGCGGCAATTAAGAACACATAGATGCAAGCAATTAGCAAGGGCATCGCATGCTCAAATGGCTATGAAGCTACATTCCATTCTGTATAACATGGATGTCAGTTAACTTGACAGACACTCCCATCTGCGGTAGCAGTAAAGACAAAGGCATTTCCTGATATTGAACGAAAAGCAACAAATCATCTCTTCCCCTGGAATTTTTCTCCAGGATTTTTCAAGCTCATTTGTTAGCTATTTATTTTTACAGCATTTAAACTTTCAAACAGTTATGGAGCTATCAGCCTCGACAAGTACCAGAAGCCTGAGCCAGCATAAAACAAAAACTCAAAATACTACAGATGCTGGAAATCTGAAACAAAAACAGAAGTTGCTGGGAAAACTCAGCAGGTTAGGCAGCATCCATGGAGAAAGGAAAAGTGAGTCGACGTTTCAGGTCCACGTGGACCCGAACGTTCTGATGAAGGGTCGTGGACCCGAAACATTGATTCACTTTTCCTTTCTCCATAGGTGTTGCCTGACCTTCTGAGTTTTCCCAGAAATTTCTGTTTTTGTTCCAGCATAAAACATATAGATTCGAAAATCAGAAGAAATCTGTGTGGATCCACAAAGTTAAGTGTGTGTCCAAATTGAGACAGAATATACTGCAAAGAGTTCTATAGCAGATAAACCAAGTCACATAGGACAAAAAAATTGACGAAAAGAATTTGGCCAAAAAGAATGATCACAAAACACTTGCACTTTAAGGATGAGTCATTCCCACAACTTCTTCAAAGTTATCCTCAGTGAGTGTTGTACACAGTAGTTTTTAATTTAATCACAAAGGGCAGCCTTTGCAAGCGCACAGCTCAGAATATTTCTCTGTGCCTGTTTATTCACAGTGTAGCATTTAGTAAACTTTTGATCATCACATGTAGACATTTCTTTCTGTGTGTATTCAATCTCTATTTCTAGTCAATTTACACAAAGAAGAAATCCATTCATGAGTGCACTGGTGGTCCATCTTGACCCAATTGCAGCCAAAAGGCAGTAACCAACGCAGAGGAGTAAAGCAATGCAGAGAAACCTCTGTCTGAAGGGAATAATCCATGTGTCCTAATGAAATAACTCAAAGGGCCTTTTGAGTTATTTTTGACAGCCTTTTGACTGTCATTTGATCCTGTAGAGAGCTTTCTCGGAAGAACCTTATGCAGAAATGTCTGCAACAATAAACAAAAGACAATAGCAGCCTTTGACATTGCTCTACATTTCCTGATAGTACAAATGCAAGTTGCTTAGGTGGATATGATAGGGCAGATGAGCTTTTTAGTCAATAGGCTCTCTTACTAAAGTTGCAATCACACAAAACCATTGTTTTTTGTCTTTGCAGCTTCAGTGTGCAGATACAGTATTGACAGGTGATAACATTAATGGGTGTCATTCTGGTTTAGTTGATAACACTCTTGCTTCTGACTTAGAAGGTTATGGATTCAAGCTCCACAGTGTGACTTTGAACTCACACGGTCTGGGCTGTCTTTTCAATGAAGTGTTTGAGCGTGGGGTTGCTACACTGTTGGAAGTACTGTCCTTCAATGACAAATTAAGCTGAGGTCCCATCTGCTTGTTTGCATGGACATTGAAGATCCTATGGTACTATTGAAAAAACTAGGTGGTTTCACATGGTATCCTGGCCAACAAACCCCCAGGTAAAATTGCTAATTCACTTTAAAGCTGTATATGGCACATTGTGATGCACAGATTACCTGTTGCATTCACCTACAAAATACACACACTACTTTTTACAGTAAATCATGTAAAGTGCCTTGAGATCTCCTTATGACCTGAAAGGGTCTTATCACCAGAGCAAAGGATTATTATTATCATTTAGATCTACCTTGGAGCTACTAGCTCAATGGTTAGAGCACTCATCTTACAAACGTGAGACCTGTGTTTGAATCCAGGCAGATCAGGGCAAAATAGTGGACAAGTTTCTTTACTCCACATGCCTAAATAGTAATCCCTCCAAAAAAACACACACAATAATAAAATTGGTCATTTCAATCCTACTGTTTGTGGGGTACTGCTGTGCATAATTGGCTGCTACGTTTCTCACAAAATATACAGTCAATTCAATTTACAGTATATTCTGTGAAGTGCTTTGAGATGTCTAGAAAATGTAAAAAGCTCCATATCATAATGCAAGGATTATTATTATTATTGAAATCTACCTTGATTCAGTTCGGCAGCTATTCACAGAGGTTTTGGTTTCTAGTTCTATTATTTTTTATAATCCAATAAACCACGCTGTGAGGACTCTTCACTGAGGGATTCTCTCAAAGTTCATTTAAAATTTATTCTGTAATTATCCTAAAAGGGAATGATGTTGAAATATTATACTTTAAAACATTTTTACTAGGATAAACACTAACTGTTTGCTAATATGTCTTCATTGAAATTTTACCTAACCTTAGCATCGGTGTGTGGATGTTAATCAACAGGTATACGTACTCTTGTAAACAATTATATTGGATCTTGTGACTGTAAACCCTGGTCTGACATGTCTCTTTATCATTTTCTTCCCAGACTAATGCTCTTTGAAGGATGCATTGTTGAAAAATGGAAAGAGCTATGGGTTAAACGGTTGAAGGTAAGATGTGTATGTGGAACAAGGATTTGACTAGGAAATAAGAATAGAATTTGAAAAATAGAGGGATTAGGGGATATGGGGATAGGGCAGGTAATCAAAGTTAGGTGAGAAGATCAGCCATGATCTTGTTGAATGGCGGAGCAGGCTCGAAGGGCCGAATGGCCTACTCCTGCTCCTAATTCTTATGTTCTTATGTAGAAAACACATATTGTATATGTATTGGTGGGTGAAATAGAACTTGTCAAGGGGAAAGCTGAGAAAGATCTAGGGGTGTCAGTTGACTCCTTGTTCACTATGTTAAAATGGGGCAAGGCAACACTGAGTTGAGTTCAGATCCTCAGATGTCAAACTCAAATAATATAGTGCTCTGATCAGACCAGACCTGACTTTTGTTTACAGTTCTGGTGACCGTGACATACGGGAGCTACCCAGACCTTAGATGCAATGCAGACGAAAGCAACAATGATGATCCCCAGTATTAGCTGAATGAGTTATGAGCAATTAGTCAAACTAGGCCTCTTTCTTTTTGAGAGATAACAACTCAAATTGGATATTACAAATGGGATTGAAAAAGGAAATCTAGAATAATATTGCAGGATACAGCAAGACAGCAGACAAGGGGAAAAAACAAAAGGCAAATACTGCAGAGGCTGGAAATCTGAAATAAAAACAGAAGTCGATGGGAACACTCAGCAGGTCAGGCAGCTCCTACAGAGAGAGGAAAATTAGTAAATAGTTCAGGTTGATGACTTAGACAATTCTGAATCACCACACAGTGGTCATTGCAGCTGAGTAGCTACTAGAACCAAGGCTTTGATTTGGAACGGAGTTCGTCTGGACTGGTGAGAATGGTCGATGAACCACTTCCAACCCACAAGTCATCGGTTGGCCACCATTGCTTTGCACAGAGGGTAATTAACAAGTGGAACAGGTTGCCAGGAAGGGGTATTGTGGCCAGTACACTGGATTTAAAGAACAGCTTGATGTTGCTTGATAAAAGGATTAAGGGGGTATGGGGATAAAGTGAGTAGGTGCAGTTAGATTAGTTAGTTAGATTAACCATGATCTTATTGAATGGCGGGGCAGGCTTGAGGGGCCTACTCCTGCTCCTTATTCTTACGTTCTTATGTTCTTATCTGCCATGTTCAATGTGGAAGGAGCTAGTCGGTCTCAGTTCATTTCTTAATATACAGCTCAACATTCCCCTTAGTTTAGCAATGAGACTACGTTTATCTTATACTTCACCTTTTACCATGCAAATTGCACCAAATTATAGCAAAATGCGTAATGGAAATCAGGCTTGAGGCTTGCGAGCATGAAGCTGTTTGTACTTTAAACCAAGTGCTGATACCACCTGATATCTAATCACATCCTTGTAGTACAAATTCTTTTTCTATGAAATGGGGGAAATTTGGTCATTTCTCAACAATAATATCCATGAACAAAACAATAACAAAATTCACTGTTTTGCAGTGAGGTGTTTCTATAGTTTGAAGAGGGTGTTTTTGTTCTACATGTTTTTGGCAAGTTATGTGGAAAAAAAGAGTTTTCAGAGAAACTGAGCAATGCACTTGCATGACTCCTCAATGCATCTGTTAGCTGTCATTCCGTGCAGATCTAGTTTGTGACCTTTAAATGTGATATTTATTTATTTGTTATATTTTCACAGACAGATTGACTGCCAACATTCTTTTAATCAACTGCTGATTTTCTTTAAGTAACTGGAATTTTTTTGTCTAATTTTAGAGACTGACTGCAGCGCAGTATATCTCTGACTGACGTCTGACTTTTACTTGTTTTCAGCGATTGTTTAGCTGCTAAACACTGCTAAGCCTAGTTTTGTTTTTACAAAAACAACCTCTTCTCTAATGCCGGGAAGATGATTCAAAGCACTTCACAGAATTTACTATAAAGTGGAGTGACTATGTATTTTTACAGGGAAGTACAACAGCCTCTTTGTGTACAGCAATGTCCCACAAACAGCTGTGAAGTGAATCGTTAGCCAGGTCACGGGAAGAAACTCCCTTCTTTTTTTGAATAGGACTACGGGATATTTTACTTTCACCTAAACAGGCAGACAGGACCTTTGTTTAATGTCTCATCTGAAGAATGGCATCTCCGACAATGCAGCCAACCCCTTCCTCACCCCCCTGCCCCCCTGTTTTTTTTTACACAAAGTGGACTGAAAGATATGAGACATTCCTGACCTATAAGCCCATTATTCTTGTGCTATTGCTTTCACATGCAGTTTGGAATTTAACAGCTTCAGAAAGATTTGTAGCCATTATTTAGTTTGTTATAGCTGTAAGAGCAGTCAATATTTAATTTCACTGATTCAGTTCATGTTCAATACTCTGTACTCCCAGGGGAATAATAATTGTCAATTTTATTACCACCATGAACTTAAATCATGGTTATAAAAAGGAATGTAATAGAAAACTAATGTGCAGAGACTAGATTGTAACAATTCTATCAGTTATGATTTCTGAATTTTAAAACAAACACTTTCTTTCCATTGTTACTATCTGTAGTCAATGTAAATAAAGTAGCAGAGGACAGTAGGGGAGTAGTGGAAGCGACAGTGGGTAAAATAAAATAAATACTAATTGATCATAATCATTCTGTGGCAGTGAGTTGTAAACTGTATTCTGATCTACAGTTCAAGATAAAATTATAAATTATTTGGCATTAGCCCAGAGGCTCAATACATATAATAATAAAATAATAATCCTTGCAGTTGATATAACACTTTTCACGTATTCTAGACATCTCAAAATGCATCACAGAATATACTGTAAAGTGAATTGACTGTATACTTGTGGGCGAATATCCATTGTATGTTCAGAAGGACATTATTCCCACTAATTGAATATAAAATCTGTACTTCCAAACCAATCTGGATGTACGGGCAGGCCATCAACCTCTATCCTCCCCAACCTCTGGAACTCCATCCCATAGTCCCTCCGCCTTGCCCTCTCTTTCGAGATCTGTCGCAAGACCCTCCTGTTTGACAGTGCCTTCAGCTACTCTCCTAGCCCTTCTTCTGCTCTACTGCCCTCCTTAACCCCCTGGCTATTTCCTCTCTGATATATCCACTCTCTTCTCCTCCCTGTCCCTCAGCTCTGAATGCCTGCTCATCATAGGCGACTTCAACCTTCACCTAAAATCTCCCTGCACCACAACCTCTGATTTCACTGCCCTCCTCTCCTCCCTAAACCTCACCCTCCATATCAACTCTCCAGCCCTCAACCGTGACCACGCACTCGACCTCACCCATGGTCTTGACATTTCCGACCTCAACATCATGGACAAGGCCACCTCGGGCCACTTCCTCATCTCTTTCTCCTCTCACACCCCTCTCTCCTCCACCAAGTCCTCAACTATACTCTTCGACCCATGGAAAAGTCTTCCCCCTGAGACTCTCACAGATGCCCTCACATCCTCTGACATCCTATCCCTCTGGCCTTCCACCTGCAGAGATCCTGAAGCAGCTGTCCACGATCGCCTCTCCTCCACCTTCAACTCTCTCGTCCCCCTGAAGTGTAAAACCATCTCCAAACCCACCCGATATCCCTGGTACCACAGCCACCTCCGCTCACAAAAGACATAATCTCGACTGCTCGAGCACAGGTGGCAGAAAACCGACAGTTCACCGCCAACTGTGGCTCGAGCATCTCCAGAGTTACAGCCGTTCACTCTCATGCGCAAAAATGGCTTATTACTCAAACATCATCCTAGTGGCTAAAAAAAGCCCTAAAGTCCTCTTTTTCACCACCTACCACCTCCTCCATGTGCCCCCTCGGGCATCCTCAATCTTCACTTCAAATGCGAAGTGCGAGGAGGTCATGGACTTTTTCTCCTCCAAAATCCACAACATCTGCCAGGCAACCTCATCCTCCTGCCTCTCATTGCCCACCACCAGCACACCCATTCCGTCCCCCTCACCCTCCCCGTCATCAGTTCCTACCACGATCCCCTTCCTACATTCCTTCTCCCCCGTCTCTCCTTACTCCCTCTTATGTACCATCAGCTCATTGAAGCCAACCACCTACTCGACTCCCTTCCCACCAACTTACTAGTCACCCAGCTCCCACTCCTCTGCCCACTGCTGGCTGACATCATCAACCAGTCCCTCTCCACAGGATCAGTCACTGCCCCCCTCAAAACTGCTGCCATCACCCACCTCCTCAAAAAACCTTCCCTTGATCCCTCAAACACAAGCCACTGCCGTCCTATTTCAAACCTGCCCTTCCTTGCCAAAGCACTCGAACGCATTGTTGCCAACCAACTCCACTCCCATCTCTCCTCCCATTCTCTTTTTGAACCACTTCAGTCCGGATTCCGCCCTGCCTACAGTACAGAGACTGCGCTTGTGAAAGTCATCCTCTCTATCTGTGACCAGGGCTCTCTCTGCCTCCTTGTCCTCCTGGATGTCTCAGCTGCGTTCGACACAGTCGACCACGCCATCCTCCTCCACCGCCTACCCTCCGTCATTCACCTCAGTGGGACCGCACTCGCCTGGTTTGAGTCCTGCCTCACAAACCTCCAGCAGTACATCGCCACAAATGGCTTTTCCTCCCACTCTCACCCGGTTACCCGTGGGGTACCCCAAGCATCCATCCTTGGCCCCCTCCTCTTCCTAATATATATGCTCCCTCTTGGTGATGTCATCCGCAGACATGGGACACACTTCCACATGTATGCTGATGACACCCAACTCTATTTCTCCACCTCACTTTGCGACCCCCAGTCACCTCATGTTCTGTCAGCCTGCCTGTCAAACATCAGGAGCTGGATGAGCGCAAAGTTCCTGCAGCTGATTGTTGACAAGACAGAAGCCATACTCTTTGGCTCTCGTCATTGTCTGCCGTCACATGGCTCTCATCTACTCCACCTTCCCGATCTGCCCCTAAAACTCACCGAACCAGTACGCAACCTTGGCATCAGGTTCAAACCCCAACTGTCCTCCCCCACATCTGGTCCCTCACCAGCACTGCTTTTTTCCACCTGCGACGTAAAGACCCGTCTCCGGTAATACCTTGCCCCAAAAATCGCTGAAACTCTGGTCCATGCCTTTGTCACCTCTTGGCTGGACTACCCAAATGCACTCCTCACTGGTCTCGCCTCCACCACAATCCATAAAATTCAGCTCATTCTGAACTCTGCCACCCATATTCTCATCCACACCAAACTTCGCTTTCTGATTACCCCAGTCCTTGCCAGACTTCACTGGCTCCCTGTCCCGGAGAGGATCGATTTCAAGATCCTCATTCTTGTTTTCAAGACTCTCCACTCCTCTGCACCCCCCTACCTCTCTGACCTCCTCTCTCCCCAACACAGCATCCGTTGCTTTCGCTCCTGCAGTTCTGGTCTCTTCCTTGTCCCCAGAATCCTCCGCTCAACTATCAATGGCCATGCCTTCAGCCACTACCCCCCGAAACTCTGGAACTCCCTTCCTCACTCCCTTCGCCTTGCCCCCTCTCTTCCTAGTTTCAGGATCCAACTGAAGACCTTTCTTTTCAACCATGCCTTTGGTCACCTTTTTTCTCCCTCCCACTGGCTCGGGCCCAGGATCAGTTATTGTCAGGCAACAACAACAACAACAACTTCGATTTATATAGCGCCCTCCATGCCGGACGGCGTCCCCAAGCGCTTAAGGCACTTAAGGTGCTCTGAGACGCCATCCAGCGTGGAGGGCGCTATATAAATTAAAGTTGTTGTTGTTGCAGCCCGATCTTCCCCGCCTTCCACCCATCATGATCTCAACCGCCAGTTCGGGTGTGGATCCATGATTGTTCAGTGCCTTGGGGTTTACGCTTGAAGTGAAAGGCACTATATAAATGTAATTTGTTGTTGTTACAGCACAGGTTTCCATTACACTGGTAATTGGCATATGATGGGCATCTAACCAATGACAAATTACGTTTCTCTTCTCACGCACTTCCAGAGAATGTTCCAATAATCTTTTCAAACAGAATTGCTCAAAATATGTATTTTTCCATCACTGTTGAGCAGCATATAATCTTTTTTTTAAAAGAATTTCTTTGTCATATCCACCAACGGCTGTGAGTGGCCTGAGTTTCACCCAGCTTTCCAGACAATGTTACATACTTGTGGACACTGTCTGGACTTCATTCAAACTTCTGGTAGCCTTAATTATTTCCATCTTTCTAGTGGTCATGGCTGACTGCAGAAGGAAACAAGGAAGGAACTTATATTTATGTGGTGCCCACATGGTCTCAGTAAATTACTACTGTCAAGTGTAGTGACTGGTTTTGTTGACTGTAGAGATCTGACCACACAATATTCTTTGAAATTATCCAAAGGCATTGTGCAATATCTGCTGCGATCACTGTAGCCCAAAAGTTCCCATTTAAAAAACTTGGAATCCTTTTCAAGAATTCTCCTATGGAATACCATAAACTGGAACCCATGTAATGTTTTTGCCACACACTGACATTAATATGGAGTCCTTTAGCTCAGTGGTTAGAGTACTCGCCTTACAAGCAAGAGACCCGAGTTCAATTCCAGCCGGGCAAACCTTGGCCAAGTTTCCTTTCTCCATATACCTAATAATAATCCCACTAAAAAAAATTGGTACTTTCAATTCATGACTGTTTGTGGGATGCTGCTGTGCCCAATTGTCTACCGCGTTTCGTCCACATATATACAATCAATTCACTTTACAGTATATTCTGTGAAGCACTTTGAAATATCTAGGAGAGCTACATCAAAATGCAAGGATTATTATTAATATGTTGTTAATTTCAACAAATAAAGTAAAGGTTTACCAAACATGTTCAGCAAAACCATGACCTTTTAAAGTCAAATCTTTTATGCTGTGTTTTCTGACTGATATATATTTTTGAGTTTACCCACAATATACAGTTAATCCACTTTACCATATATCGTGTGAAGCGCTTTGAGACTGCTGAAAGTTGCTATAACAAATGCAAGGATTATTATGATTATTATTATAATATTATTGTTTATTTAGCGTTGGGAACAAAGACTGGAGCAACAACAGCAAGTGAAGAACATGCAAGAAAGGAATGTGGGACGCAGTGAGCGCAGTGGCACCCCCAAGTCAAGCTCAAAGAATACCAAGGCAGCTCCCCCCAGCCCAAGGAAACCCACCAAAACTAAAAACAATGAGAAGAAAGTGAAGAAGTTGTGAACTGGGACATTTCTGTAACTACGGATGTCCCTTATGATGGAGGTCACATCCTGGCTTCAGCAGCATGCCACAATCTCCACATCATTCTCTCCCATTTCCAGCCTGGTCCTTATTGCACTATTGCATCTTCAAAATGTCTGTATAGCACCACCATCACTCAGAAGCCCCTGTATTGTCATATCCAGGCTCTGCTCACTACATTCATTGGTTTGCACTACAAAGTGGTGGGCATTTCCTTTCTACGCCTTTATCTTTCTAACGTGTAATATTTCAAAGCAGATAAATCCTTGGCATTGATCTCCTCCTGTCTACCCATGCTGCTAAGCATTCGGATATGTGTGCTACTGATGTGGTTTTTTTGCTGTACTGTGTGCGTTTGGAAAAAGTACTTTGCAAGTTAATCTGATGGGAATTATGTACTCTCACATCACTGTTTATTATACTACAACAAAACAAAATATATACATTACTTATTTAATATACTGAGTGAAAAGTTCCTCGGGTGACTAAGTGTAGCCATACTGCCAATTCACACTAGCTGTGAATCCACATTTGCATTGTGGTTAGACTTAGAACCTGAAGATTTCCCCTAACCCAATTTTTTTAAATACCAGGGTAATATATAGGACTGGTATATGTTCAGACTGACGTCTGTTTTCATTTTTAAAAGTATTATAATCTTTTTGTAGTTTTGAGAAGTTCAAGCACAAAAACAGGTTTTCATTTCTTTAGGAGAACATTTTCTCAAAATGCCTTTAAACTAAAAGATGTATTTTAAACGATGGGAATACTGGTGCATCACACGATGAGGTGAAACATGTTGAATGTGCGTGTGTATCCTATTTTCAACCCATTGCTAAAACAAGACGCAATTGTTATCAACACAGTAACATAAGGATTGTATAAAAGCCTCAATAAATTTTGAGAAGAAAACTGCATGAAAATGATGAGTAAGCAATCCCTAAGAAATGAATCCTTAATTGTGGATGGTTTTATTGGCAGGAAATAACGTTTTGCTTGGTTGAACTGCTGGAACAGCTCTTCAAAAGTTATGTAGAATATCTGCCTGCGATCTGGACAGCGGATTATGAAAACATTTTTGGCATAAATTTTTGTATTAAAATAATTTTTGAGTTTAGTCTATCTCACATAAGTGCAGCATTCCTTCATCTTTTAAATTCCTGGAACACAACATTCCTCTGTAAAGAAATAAGAAATAAACTTTAATGGCAGATTTAACCTTTCTCCCTGTTCAGGCTTTATTTTTTGGTAACGTGCCGTTTTTACAAAACAATGTAAATTTATATGGCATCTTTCACAATGGGAGGATGTCTCAAAACTGGCGGGGCACCTGAGCTGGGGATGGGGTTTAAAGATGTCCAAAAACACAATCAATCGGATAAGTCTTAAGGAGGTTTTTTAAAAGTAGGTAGACAGCCAATCAAAAAGTTTCATTCTTCACACATTAACTGCTACAGCCATACATTTACAGACTATTTAAGAATTATTACATTCAACATTGTTAATTTGCAGTAGTCATGCTGGTACCTCACCAAGCCACTCAGGAACCTTGGCGACTTGTTTGACCCTGAACTGTCCTTTCTCCTCCATATCTGTGCCATGACCAGCACTGCCTTCCACCAACTATGCAACATCACCCGTCTCTGCCACTGCCTCACCCCTCAGGCCGCTGAAATCCTTTCACACACATTTGTCACCTCAAAGCTCGACTACAGCAACTCAGTCCTGGTCGGCCTCCCCAAGTATTCCCTTCATAAGCTGCAGATCATCCAAAACTCTTTAGCTTGTGACCTCTCCTGTAACAGGCTCCATGACCCTATCACCCCCACCCTCGCCCGGCTCCATTGGCTCCCCATCCCTCAGAGGAAGGAATTCAAGATCCTCGTCCTCAATGGCAAGTGCATTTCAATATAGAAAAGTGTGGGGTGGTATGTTTTGGTAGGAGGAATAAGGAGGTCATATACACCCTGAAAGATTAAAAACCTAAATAGGGTAGAGGAACAAAGAGATTAAACTGAGGCCTCATGGATCTTAAAGCACACATGGCACTATTCCAAAAGTAAATGGAGTTTCACCTAGTGTACTGGCCAACAATCCCCCAAATAAAAATGGTCATTTACTTCATGGCTATTTGTGGGTTGATTTTGTGTGCAAATTGACTGCTAATTCATACTGTATCTTACAGTCTATCCTATGAAGTGCTTTGGGACGGTCTCCTGACATGAAAGGCATTATACCAATGTAAGGATTTTTTTTATTGATGCCTGCATGATTTCAAAATTCATTAGCCTTCACAATGGAATAGCAGCCAGCAAAGAACAATCAACACTAAAATACCTGTACAAGGTTTTGATAAGAAGTTGTGACAAGTGCATTAATCCAGCTGTGCAATTAACTATTTTGACATAATGAAATTGACCCCAAATTTTATGGCGAATGGGGAAAGAATCTTTGTAGGACCAACAAAAACTTCATTGACTTTCATTAGGAAGCTCATTCCAATAACAACATGTTTCTCATGAAGTAACACCTGTAAAAGCGTTTTTAGTGATTTTCCTTAATTTGGTGCCAAATGATATTTAGTCATTGTTTATCATATTTGATCCATGAGAGTAGTACACTTCGCCAACAATTACTTTCGCACAGTTTGCAATTTGAACATTGTTGACATTTCTCAGTAGGTTAACATTTAATGAATCTGTTAAGTATTGAGACTTACAGTACCATGAAGATATGTACGTGACTTCAAGATGTGTACGTGACTTCTATGTCCAGGTCTACAGTAGATTTCAGTCATTTGTATCATTTAGAAAATCCTATCTGAAATTTAAAATGGTGCAAGTATAGCCACAGTGTGAAAGACCAGGGATATAGTCAACAATAACAATTGAATTTATATAGTGCCTTACATGCAGTGTAATGGAGCAATCATATTCTGAAGATATCCTGAAAGTAATGATCACCTCTATCAGTGCAAACAGATATTTAGAATCACCATTTACAATATGTTACTTCATCTGGACACTCAGAAAGCTTCTAAATGATATAAACAGAGCTTTTTTTAAAAAAAAAGAAAACTGAATCATCATAACAACCATGAAGGTAATACTTTATCCATTGTAGTCAAATTTGAATTATCCGTTCAACCTTAAATGAAGATTATTTCTGATTTATCTCTTACAAATTCCATCCGTACAACTAGGAAGACAATAACAGTCATAGAATCATAGAATTATACAACAACAAAATTACATTTGTATAGTGCCTTTCACGTCGGGAGGACGTCCCAGCACAGAAGGAGGCCATTCGACCCATCATGTCTGTGCCTGCTCTTTGAAAAGAGATTTCCAAATCAATCCCACTCTCCTGTTCTCTTCCCATAGTCCTGAAAACCTGTCCTCCCCAAATAGCTGTTTACTTCTCTCTTAAAAGTTGTTATTGAATCATCTTCTGCCATACTTTCAGGCAAAGCATTCCAGTTCCAAATAACTCGCTGCATGAAGAAAATTCTCCTCACCTCCCCTTTCAATAACAGTCTTCCAATTTCTGTTCTGGCAAAGTTGTTATAACTTGCCTTTCACTAATTCCCTGTCATGTGAATTTAAGACCTGCTAGTGTAATCAGGAATCGAATGCGCCCACTGACAAGCATGAGGTCTCTGCTGGTTAATGACTCAAGTTGGTTACTTCATCATTCAAAACAGCGGCTGATATTACTGTACACCAGCAACTGCAGCCTTTCACCGGGAAAGTTTAGTACGGAAATAAGTCATGATTTCCATAGCACTTAATTAAACTGTCACCATGGATCCATAAAATAAATCATATTCTAGGCAACATGAGGTCAATGTTAACTCACATGTTATGAGATCTGTAATTTTGATCTTAACAGACCAGGAACCTCACGAATATATTGTTTCCATAGAATGATTCCCACATAGATCAAGCTCAGCTACTTGATTAAACCAGTCTTCAGACTGTGAAATTATACAGTTCATTTCTCTCACTTTCTTGTGCGCTCTCTCTCTCTATACAGTATATACGGTTTATTTAAATCCATACATTTCCTATGTAATCTCTCTCCTCTATGATTGTTGGAGGCTTCTTGTTTAGTAGCTGAGTTTACATCTCTCAGATAAAAGAGAAGAGTGAAGCTACCTTTATAACAGTCTTACAACACTGTGAAAGTCCATTTCCTTCCCGTTATTTTCCAATTTTGTATCATTGTATCAGGATGGCTTTGATCAATTGTTAAATACCAAGTGCATGAATCTCTGGATGTATTTCCTATATTATTGGTGAATAACTTAGCTCACCAACCTAAGGGATGTCACTGAAAAATAATAATAATAATCCTTGTATTTGATACAGTGCCTTCCACGTCTTCTAAACATCTCAAAACACTTCACAGAATACACTGTAAAGTGAATTGATTGTATATTTGTGGGTGAAACACGGCAGCCAATTGCGCACAGCAGTGTCCCAGAAACAGTCATGGATTGAGTGACCAAATTTTTTTAAAAAAATTTTTTAGGGATTATTATTAGGCGTTTGGAGTATGGAAACTTGCCCACATTTTCGCCCTGCCTGGAATCGAACCCAGATCTCTTGCTTATGAGGCAAGTGTTCTAATCACTGAGCTACACAACTCCACAAAATATGTTACATAGACATAGCATTTGCCTAATAAAGTTCCTTTTGCACTTCCGATTCTATCAATAACATTTTCATTTTACATATGTAAGACATCTCTGAGTGAGACTACCGATTTGTTGAATTAATTTGACTCGAACATAGTTCACATAAGGTATTTCCAATTACAGTACGGCATTCCTGGCCTGTATTCAAACTGATGTCCTCAAAGTGAAAGAACAGTGGTAGACCCAAACTATTATTTTACGATGGTATTTATTATATACACACTGGAGAATTTGGAGGATTAATACTGGTGCAGCCATTCTGTGATATTTGCAGCTTTTATATATCAAAGTCACTACTGGATCCACACGAACAACAACAACAAAATTACACTTGTACAGTGCCTTTCATGCTGGGAGGACATTCCAAGTATTCTGGACCCGAGCTGGGGGTTGTGAGGAAGTGAGGAGAGCAATGGAGTTGAGAGTGTCATATAGGAAATTGTGGAGGAGAGTGACCAAGGAGGATAGGTTGTTGTGCGAAGAAGCCCAGAAGGGGAGGAATTCAGATGACTCCAAGGCAGCAGAGAAGGAAATGGGGGAGATTTTTTTTCCAGGGATGGTAGGAGATGGAAGTGGGTTGGGTGGCAATGGGATTGATGGTCCGAGATGGTTTTGTCAGTGATTGTGAGATCCAAGTCAGTCAGGCCCCGATTGATCACCAAATCGAGAGGGTGACTGTGTATGTGGGTGGCAGAGTGGATGTAGAGGGAGAGGTTGTCAAGGGAGCATGCGGGTTAACGTGGTGATGAAAGAAGAGTGGGAGACAGGTTTAAGGTATGGAGGGAGGGGTGGATACGGGCTGGGTTGGAAGAGGAAGTTGGGAAGAGGGCAGTACACAGAAGAATAGAGGCAGGTGAGCAGATTCCCTTGACTTGAGGGAGGAGATGAGGCAGGAGAAGTTGGCAGGTACAGCAGGAGGGGGTGAAGGTCAAAATCATCTAGGATGAGGAAGCGTTTGGAATAGAGAGGGAATATAGGAGGGTGGAGATATCAGGGAGGAAGGTGGGGAAAGGCTTGGGGGGGGTTGATAGATTAGGAAAATTTTGAGGAAAAAGTTGGAGGGATGATAAAAGGTAAGGTGCTCAAAGGAGTGGAAGGTTCCAGAGGTGTAAGGAAACTAGGCTGAGTGGGGACGGGGAGATGTGAGCCACATCACCAGTCTGGCAGTTAGGTCATGGGGTATGATGGAAGGTGTAGCCAGGTGGTGTGGCCTCTGTCAGGGGGAAGGTCTCACCTGAAATTACCCAGGTTTCAGTGAGGGCGAGAATGTCGATGTTATGGTTGACGATGAGGTCTTGGATGCTGAGTGTTTTATTGCAGGGGGAGCGGACGTTTTGTAGACTGAATCAGAGGGGACAGTTGGAGGTGGAATGTGAGGGACAAGGAGGAAGAGGGGAAGGATTGAAAGGGAGGGTAAGGATGTGGATGAGGAAGGAGAGTTTGGCCCTCATGGTCAGGGACCGGTGGGCCATGTGGAGAACATGGGGGATAGGGCAGTCAGAGAGGCTGCTGTTGGACAATGGGCTCAATGGAAAATTTGCAGGCTGGAGCAGAGGGAGGTAATGGTAGAATCTAGGAAAGAGAGAAAGTGAGGAGGGCAGTGGTAGAGGAGAGAGTGGGAATAACATAATATGGGGGATGGGAGCAGAAACATTTTCAGGGGGAGCAGTTTGGGTTGGAGCGACAGCGAAGACATGCACACAGACATGCAAGCCTTCAAGGTGGGGGGAATGAGGACAAGGAAGCGGGATGTATATTCCTGTAGAATATATAGGAGACATAAACTGCTTCCTCAATCACTCGCTAAGATACGTACTGCAGCACCTGTTTGAAGTAAAGCTTTCAGAGTCTTGTGTTGTCCTCCTGACATGAACAGCCCTATACAAGTGGAATTTTGTTGTTGTTGTTACAGCACATGTTTGAAGTGAGGCTTTCACTCCATCAGTGAACTGTGCTGCCATCTAATGGCTTATATCATATGATGTCAATGCACACACATTAATGGCTGATTTTTGGATCATTGCTATAATTTCATAACGTGTGGCAAAATAAAATAATTCTAAATTTCCTTTTTGAACTATGTTCTTATAAGGAAAATAAGGGTGAAACCTCATGGCAAATCTATGGTGTATTTATATATACACACACACATCAGTAATCCGTGTTAACTTGGCTTAGATAATAAATATCAGTGACACCTCAGGACTTTGAGCTCCAACAAGGTGAACAATCAAATTATCCAGAGGATTGTTGGCAGGATACCAGGAGAAACTCCCTTCTCCTTTGACTAGTGTCATGGGATCTGTTCACCTGTACCTTTGTTTTAACATCTCATCCAAAGGATGGCACATCCATCAATACAGAGCTTCTCCACCACTGTACTGGAGTGTCAGCATAGAACTGTGAGTTCAAATTCCCAAAGAATTCTGCTTGCCAGTAAGAATCCCTTCTATCTAGTGAAAAGCTGTTCCCCTACATATCCTGCCAATGTATCAGGCCGTCTGCTCTATTATTAGCAGGTCTTTGGAACTGTCACACTCATGAAGCTGACTACCGAAGCCACCACAGAGGTTTTACTCGCAACTGCTCAAATGAGAGAGATTTGGTGAAGAGGGCACTTATTTGAACTTATCCTTCCGGAAATCACACTCAACTGAAGCATAGCTGCAATGCTAGTATTGTATAAAAACAAATATACCTTGTACTGTATATAGCTTGGCCCAAACCGTTTCACAGGATATACTGCGTGTCTTGTGAGTCAACATCATATTAATAATAATAATCCTTGCATTTGATATAGCGCTTTTAACACCTTATCGATGTCCTAAAGCACTTTACAGGATATACTGTAAAGTGAATTGACTGTATAATTGTGGGTGAAACGCAGCAGCCTGTTGCGCACAGCAGTGTCCCACAAAATAGTCGTGAATTGAAAATGACCAATTTTTATTATCGTGGGGGTTTTTTTGGACGGATTATTATTAGGCGTGTGGTGTAAGGAAATTCGCTCAAGGTTTCGCCCTGACCTGCCTGGACTCCAACACAGGTATGAATTATTGTATGAATTATTCACACTTTTCGGGGGTGGGGGGGACATTAAAATGTGGGAACAGATGTGGGGGAACTCGCACGTGTGTGTGGTTCAGTCTCTCCTCTCGCTGTTACACAGTTAGTTGGTTAGTTAGTTAGTTAGTTAGTACTGTAGTTAATCAGGCTAGTTAGTTGTTTGTGTCTGTCGCTCCGCCTCTCCGCGGTGCTCAGGGGTCAGATGACTTGAGTTCCTGGTGGCAGCGACATGTCCAGGGACTGGGATCGCGGCTCTCGCTCGGTGTCGGGGGTCATCCTTCCCGAAGCCGGCGAGGTGAGATTGGGGGGGTTTCTGACGGCGGTGAAACAGTTGCAGATGAGAAGTTTTAATTTATAAATCCTCCTCGTCCGCGAACTCTTCCTCTCCTTCTTCCTGCCTTTGCAATTTACATTCCACATGAAAGAGCTCAGAGTGCGAGCGGCTGTGACCCCTCTCCCCTAACCCCCCCCCTAACCCCCCTCTCCCCTAACCCCCCCCTAACCCCCCTCTCCCCCCACACCTCCGCT
Organism: Hydrolagus colliei; assembly: GCA_035084275.1. Taxonomy (NCBI): domain Eukaryota; kingdom Metazoa; phylum Chordata; class Chondrichthyes; order Chimaeriformes; family Chimaeridae; genus Hydrolagus; species Hydrolagus colliei. Next base: position 116,698,213 of record CM068743.1, read on the forward strand.
AACCCCCCTCTCTCCTAACCCCCCCCTAACCTCCCTTCTCCCACAACCCCCCCCTAACCTCCCCTCTCCCCCAACCCCCCCCTAACCTCCCCTCTCCCCCAACCCCCCCCTAACCCCCCTCTCCCCCAACCCCCCCCTAACCCCCCTCTCCCCCAACCCCCCCCTAACCCCCCTCTCCCCCAACCCCCCCCTAACCCCCCTCTCCCCTAACCCCCCCCAACCCCCCTCCCCCTCCCCCCCCTAACCCCCCTCCCCCTCCCCCTCCCACCCTCCCCCCCCACCTCCCCTAACCCCCCTCCCCCTCCCCTAACCCCCCTCCCCCTCCCCCCCCAAACCTCCCCTAACCCCCCCCCTCCCCCCCCACCTCCCCCAACCCCCCCTCCCCCCCACACCTCCGCCAACCCCCCTCCCCCCCACACCTCCCCCAACCCCCCCTCCCCCCCACACCTCCCCCAACCCCCCCTCCCCCCCACACCTCCCCCCCACACCTCCCCCAACCCCCCCTCCCCCCCACACCTCCCCCAACCCCCCCTCCCCCCCACACCTCCCCCAACCCCCCCTCCCCCCCACACCTCCCCCAACCCCCCCTCCCCCCCACACCTCCCCCAACCCCCCCTCCCCCCCACACCTCCCCCAACCCCCCCTCCCCCCCACACCTCCCCCAACCCCCCCTCCCCCCCACACCTCCCCCAACCCCCCCTCCCCCCCCAACCCCCCCTCCCTCCCCACACCTCCCCCAACCCCCCCTCCCTCCCCACACCTCCCCCAACCCCCCCTCCCTCCCCACACCTCCCCAACCCCCCCTCCCTCCCCACACCTCCCCCTCCCTCCCCACACCTCCCCCTCCCTCCCCACACCTCCCCCTCCCTCCCCACACCTCCCCCTCCCTCCCCACACCTCCCCCTCCCTCCCCACACCTCCCCCTCCCTCCCCACACCTCCCCCTCCCTCCCCCAACCCCCCCTCCCCCAACCCTCCCCCTACCTCCCCCAACCCCCCCTCCCCCAACCCTCCCCCTCCCTCCCCACACCTCCCCCAACCCTCCCTCCCCACACCTCCCCCAACCCCCCCTCCCCCAACCCTCCCTCCCCACACCTCCCCTACCCCAACCCTCCCTCCCCCAACCCTCCCTCCCCACACCTCCCCTACCCCAACCCTCCCTCCCCACACCTCCCCTACCCCAACCCTCCCTCCCCACACCTCCCCTAACCATCCTTGTGTATCTGTTAATGACTCGTCAGCTGATTCACGTGTTTTCAACTTCCTTGTGCTTCCTTTTCAATGGATAAGTGGGGGAAGAAACAACTATACACTTATTCCCTTTCCAACATCACATCTCCCCAGCCACTGTTTCAGTTCTACTTTAGCTCTTTGTTGACCTGTCTGTTTAGCTGAAGCGACGGCACAGCATGTATTGTCTTGATGTGGTGATTGCTTTGTAAAATATCAGCACTTCTTGAAAAGTAACGTGTGACTGTACTATGCTTTTGCGTTTATCAACAGTTGGATGATGAAGAATTCAATCTCCCCCCTGTGGAAACTCCACCGACTCTGGAGAGTATCCTGAGTGAGGTGAATTGCTCTTAATACTACAACAACAACAACACATTGCACTTATCTTTCCCCCTTCGCCTCACAGAGCGCTCAACAATGGTGTAAGCACGGTCGAAGAGGAAGGTTTTCAGGCGGGACTTGAAAAGGAGGAGAGTGGGGGGTAAGGCGGAGGGATTGGGGGAGAGTCTTTGCAAATACAAAACCCTCTGGTAGAGTAACAATGGTGGAGTCCGAGGCTGACGCAGGGGAGCGGGAAGGTGACCATAAGTGCGGTAAAAGAGAAAGGACTTCAGTTGCGACCTGAAGATGGAGAAGGTGAGGTGAGGTGAAAGGGTTGAAGGAGGAAGATCCAAATTTTCAGGGCATCATAGCTGAGGATTTGGGGAACAAGGATGAGGCCGGACTCAGTAGAGTGGAGTCAGCGGGTACTGCTGTGACGCGAGAGTAGGTTAGAGAGATAGGGGGTGCCAAGGAATGGAGGGATTTAAACACTAGAGTAAGGATCTTGAAGTTGATCCGCTCTCTGGCAGAGAGCCAGTGGCGTTTGCAAGGCCTGGGGTAATCAGGGTACGAAATTCGGTGCGGTTGAGAATGTAGACGGCGGAGTTTTGAATGAGCTGAATTTCGTGGATGGTGGAGAAGGGGAAACTGGCGAGGAGGGCATTAGAGTAGTTCAACCGAGAGGTGACAAAGACATGGACCAAGGTTTCTGCAGCTTTTGGGATGATGTATTGGCGGAGATGGGCAATGTGGCAGAGGTGGAAGAAAGTGGTGTTGGTCAGTGACTGGATGTGGGAGAGGAAGGATAATTGTGGATCGAACCTGTTGCAGGGCATGGGTTCAGAGAGTTTTAAGGACAGGTTGGGTTGGTTGAGGAAGGCAGAACCATGGACATTGATGGCTTCTACCTTGTTGACATTTAACTGCAGGATATTTGTGCTCATCCAGCTCTTGATGTCTGACAGACAAGCTGACAGAACATCAGGGGGCTGGGGATCGCAGCTGAAGGTGGAAATGTAGAGTTGAGTGTCATCTGCATACCTGCGGAAATTAACCCTGTGTCTGCAGATGACTCACTGCGTGATACAATTCTTCTCACCTCCCTTCTGTTTCATTTAACAACTATTTGTGGAGCCCCATAGTTCAGTGGTTAGAGCACTTGCCTTGCAAGCGAGGGACCTGGGTTCAGTTCCAGTCAGGGTGAAATCTTGGGCAAATTTCCTTCCTCCATAAGCCTGATAATAATCCCTCACAAAAAAAGTTGGTAATTTCAATTTACGACTGTTTGTGGGACACTGCTGTGTGCTATTGGCTGCCTTGTTTCACCCACAAATATAATCAATTCACTTTACAGTATAGTCTGTGAAGTGGTTTGAGACGTCTATAAAACATGAACAGTGCTATATCAAATGCAAGGATTATTATTATTTAAGTGCTCTGAGACACCGCCCGGCTGGAGGGCGCTATATAAATGCAAGTTGTTAATTTAAATTGGTGTCCTCGGGTTACCGACCCACCTGCCAGTGGAGATTTAAGGTTCCCTTAAGTACATATGCTGATACCGAACCGCAATTTCTGTTGCCCTATATGTGTGTGTGTATGTACAAGGGTACAACGCATCAAAACCGAAAACCAAATTGCTTGCAGATGTTCCAATTAGCTGGGTTTAAGTGTCAAACAATTCCTTATCTAAGCGATGACTGAGGGTGACTGGACTAAATACCAGTTTTATCTGCACAATATTTGCATAAGAACCTAAAAATAACAAAAGGGATGAACGTGGAGCTGCAGAAGGACAAAAGTCTATTTACTTAAACTTGTACTTATTCCAGGCATATTGCATTGTTCAAAATTCACTTTAGCTTAAATGAACTAATATAACCAGAAGCCAATGGCATATTGAAAGAGCTGCACATCAGGCTTGGAAGATCCACGTGCAACTCAAGTTAACTTGAGGATTGTGCTGGTTGGATAGTGTGTAATGTTTGTCTGTGTTAACAGGACATCGAGTCTGAAAATGAGGTTGATCCTTTTCTTTCGGAAGAAGCTTTTATTGGGTTGCCTGTGGACAACACAACCACTGATACTGCAGTGGTGAGTGTTGATCTGATAAAACCAACTAATTGGTAAGTCTTACTACTCATAAAATACTCATTGATTTCAATACTGATTCAGTGTGTTTTGTGAAATATTTGTATGATTTGATGTGAGGAGCATGCAGTCTGGTTTTTGTCTTGACTATCACAAACAATGTCCTCCCTATCTGTGACCAGGGCACCCTCTGCCTCCTCGCCATTCTGGATCTCTGCCGCGTTCGACACAGTTGACGATGGCATCCACCATCTTTTCTCCCTCATCCACCTTAGTGGGGCCGCACTCGCGTGGTTCAGGGCCTACTTAACCAACCACATCCACTTCATCTCAGCAAGTTGTTTCTCCTCCCGCCTGCACCCAGTCACTTTCAGGGTACCCCAGGGCTCCATTCTTGGCCCGCTTCTATTCCTCATCTATATGCTCCCTCTGGGCGAACTCAACACCAAAACACGGGTAAACTTGCACATGTATGCGGATGACACACAAATCTACTTTGCATCTTCCAATATCCTTTTCTGGCAGACATCAGGGCCTGGATGAATGCAAACTTCCTGCAACACAATGTTGACAAGACGGAAATCATACTCCTTGGCTCCCATCAATGTCTTCTTTCCTGCAGTTCTGACCTCAGCTTCCCCGGCCTATCCCTTAGCCTCATTGAATCTGGGTGTCAGATTCGACCCACAGCTTCCCAGCCCCACAGCTAACTTCCCAGCCCCACAGGCCGGGACACAGACCAGGACACTTTGCCCGCCTCCATCCATAAATTACCCCAGACACAGAATTCTCGCCCCCCCACCACAATTCAAATGCCCTCCTCGCTGGTTCCCCAGCTCCACCATTTACAAAATCCAGCTGATCCAAAACTCTGCTGCCTGCATTCTTACCCGCACCAAATTTAATACTCTTATCACACCAGTTGTCGCCAGGTTTCACTGCCTACCTCTCCAACCTATTTACCCTTCAACCCACAATTGCCTCTGCTTGACCAGATCTGGCCTCCTCCATGTTTCTCATGCCCTCCGTTTCACCATTGGTGGCTATATTTTGAGCTACTATAGCCGGAAACCTTGGAACACTTCCTGTATCCCTTTGCCTTGCCCCTTCCTTTCCCATCTTCAGATCGAGCCCGAAGACCATCCTCTTCGACTGTGCCTACAGTCATATCTCCCAGCTCAGTGTTGTGCTCTGCCATTTCCAGCCCTCTGGGATACTAGCCTGTGTTAGGGATTCTCAAGAAACGCAAGTTGTTGCTTTTATAATACAATAACTTAGGAAGTTAACGCTTAAGAGTGAAATGTGAATGTTTTTCTTGGGGGTTTTGTTCAGGCATTTCTACTTTTAGATGCTTAGCTGTTACATTGGCCTTAAATGTTTTGGAGAGGGGTGAGGGAGGCTCTTATGAATACTTTTGTATTTTTCTTATATAGTAAATTTTAAAATATTAGCATGGAAACTGCTTGATATAACTGTAAACTTCATTTGCTGTTACTATTTAGATCATTCAACTGTTCTTAAATGTTGTGCCAATTGGAGGTTTCAGTATTGCACCGCTTCTGAATAGAAAGACTTATTGCTCTAATTTGTGTTGATTAATCTCAGATAGCCATAAATTATGTATTCACAATTGTAATTTACGGGTTACAGCTAGATTTACACTGTGGGCCTAGTGCCTTTTCTATCATCCTTTATTTACAGGATGTGGATCCCTGTGCACTAGGGAACGGCGATATGGGAATTTTCTGGATATGGATATATCGGTTGGCCCATATCGAGATATACCGAAATATCGATATTTTCAGTTTTTTCGTACTGCGCATGCGCACGCGCATCGGAGTGCGCGCGCATTCTGGGTGCGCGCGCATTCGGGGCCTATCTTCTCAGGAGGTAAATGTCTTTCTCTCTCTGTGTCTCTCACTATCTCCATCTCTGTGTTTTTCTGTCTGTGTCTCTCTATGTCTCTCTCCCTCCCTCCTCTCTCACATCCCCCCCCATCTCTATCTATCTGTATATTATCACATCCACCCCGTCTATCCCCCCCCCCCCCCCCTCGCCGTCCCTCTCTCGCACACCCCACCCCCGTCGTCTCTCTCCCCCACCACCCCCCCAGCCGTCACTTTCTCCCTCCCCCCCCCGCCGTCTCTCTCTCCTCCCCCCCCCCCCCCCCCCGCCGTCTTTCTCCCCCTCCCCCTCCCCCCCCCGCCGTCTTTCTCCCCCTCCCCCCAGCCGTCTCTCTCCCCCTCTCCTCCCCCCCACCGCCGTCTCTCTCTCCCTCCCCCTCCAGCCGTCTCTCTCCCCCTCCCCCCAGCCATCTCTCTCCCCCTCTCCTCCCCCAACCCCCCGCCGTCTCTCTCTCCCTCCCCCCCCAGCCGTCTCTCTCCCCCTCCCCCCAGCCGTCTCTCTCCCCCTCTCCTCCACCCCCCCCCCCAGCCGTCTCTCTCCCCCTCTCCCCCCCAGCCATCTCTCCCCCTCTCCCCCCCCAGCCATCTCTCTCCCCCCCAGCCATCTCTCTCCCCCTCTCCCCCACAGCCGTCTCTCTCTCCCTATCCCCCCCCCAGCCGTCTCTCTCCCCCCCTCCCCCCCCCCCCCCCGTCTCTCTCCCTTCTCCCCCCCCCTCCAGCCGTCTATCTCCCCTTCCCCCCAGCCGTCTCTCTCCCCTTCTCCTCCTCCCCCCAGCCGTCTCTCTCCCCCTCTTCTCCCCCCCCCAGCCGTCTCTCCCCCTCTCCTCCCCCCCCAGCCGTCTCTCTCCCCCTCTCCCCCCCCCAGCCGTCTCTCTCCCCCTCTCCCCCCCCCAGCCGTCTATCTCCCCCTCCCCCCAGCCGTCTCTCTCCCCCTCACCCCCCCCCCCCCCAGCAGTCTCTCTCCCCCTCACCCCCCCCACCCACAGCCGTCTCTCTCCCCCCACCCCTTGCATACCTGTATATTGTATTCGAGGACTATGAATACAAGATGGCGGCTTTGCACCTCGGTCTGTGCATTGTGTATAGAGATGAGCATTCTGGGTCTTGTTGTTGATTGTGCTCGCATCCCGATTTTCTACCTCGATATATCGTTGTTCGATATATCGGTATTTTTAAAATGTCTATATCGGCATATCAATATGAAAATCATATTGGGTTTTAGCGATATACCGATATATCGCCGTTCCCTACTGTGCACTATTTTCTTTTATTAGAGGAACCATGGAGGTTCACATATTCTGACATCCTTTCTCCTAAACTGCCCCCCCAATATCGTAAAATTAGACTTTTCTGAGAAACTTTAAATCAGTATTGGATTACTTCAGCGGACTTGTAATGATTTAGAGGAGTTTATTCTCTGTGATCAAAAGTGACCCCTCCACAGAATTTGTAACTGACTATCTGAATGTGTGGTGTTACCTTTTGTCACATTATCTTGTGTAGTCTTGATTCAGTGGTTAGAGCACTCGCCCAACAAACATGAGACCTGTTTTTTGAATCCAGGTAGGTCAGTGCAAAACCTTGGGCAAGTTTCCTTATTCTACACGCCTAATAATAATCAATCCCAAAAAAACTATAATAAATTGGTCATTTCAATCCAGTATCTTAGGTTTGTGTTATTAGTAAGGCACAAAAAAATGGACAACATCCACACTGCCACATTGCTGCTGATGTTCCTTCCTGTGGGTTGCATAGGAAGCGACATTCTGTGTTGTGCAGGAAGTGCCGCTGATGTTACTTATTTGTAATGTGATGCTAGCCATGCATCTTCAGAGGGTATAGGTGTGTAGCAAATGGCTTCTGTGGTGACCTGACAACTCAGATTATTTAGCACTGATGCTGCTTAGTCAGCACTGGGGGCCATGTGTATCATACTTCTCGTTAGCACAAATCTACAGGACACTATCATTAAACTCAAGGAGGCATTCGACTGATGTGTAATTTGTTTTGATGATTTAGAATCTACTGCATGTTAATAGCATGTATTTTGTATCTTTCTAGCACAACAGCCTATACTTAAGAGGGCATAATCTGCTTTTGCCTAATCTTTTCTAAGTTTAAAAAAATTGCTGATCTGGGTCTTGTTTTACTACAGGTGTAAAAATCCACCGTTGCTTCCAGTTGCGCAAGGGTCAGTCCTACACCACATTATTCTGAAAGGTTTGTCTGCACAGATCGCTTCAGCAGCTGTAAGTGACTTTGTCTTGTCTATTTCTTTTTTGCAACCATGTTGAACCAGTACACCATACAATGCTGAAAAACCTTACAGATTTTAGTTGTTTTCCATCTTATCTTAGAAAGACACTGCAGTGTTTGTCCTTGACCTTTAAAATGATTCTGTTGCTTTGAATGTTTGTGCTCAATAAAGTGAGCTAACATGACTTGTACCTAAATTCCTACTGGGGATACCAAATGCTTGTCAAAAAGGCCTGTGGAAACTGCTCCACTGTAATCTGCTTTCAGAATAGAGTTATCCTGCCGGTTTAATCAATAACAATATCTGTTTAGAAAATTAAATACACTTAGCCCTTGCTTAATGTTGCAGTGCAGTTGTGTTCGCTAAAAGTGCGACTTTAAGCGAATCCACGCAAGAATACCGGACGTTCAGCGTCTATGTATATCTACGCTACCCAAAGTAGTTCTCTTCCACCCGCGCGAACGATGTAATAACGAACATGGTGACATTAAATGAACTAATGTTCCCTATTCATCCACAATGTAATAACGAAACAACGTTGACCGAAGTGACGTAAAGCGAGTTTTACCTGTATTCAGTCTTATCACTCACTGTTGATATTAATTACTTTGACGTAGTGGATTTGGAAAATAATTTTCAGCCTGCACCCTTCTCAGCGCCTTGGGATGTCCTTTTGATGTGAAAGGCACTCTACAAATACAGTAAAAGCCCGTTTATCCGGCACCCTTCGGACCTGGCCAATGCCGATAAAGCTCGTGGTAGATATTCGGCTGAAAATGCAAAAATAAATAAACATTTTTAAAAATAATGCATTTTTCTAGATAAATTCCGGTTAATCAAATGCGGATTTTTTGGGGAAGTGCCGGTTATACGGAAGTTACGGTTGATCAGGTGCCAGATAAACAGACTTTTACTGTATAATGTTGCTGTTGTTGTTCTCCAGCAAATCAAAGTTAATCACCACCTTGGAATTGCATTTCCTACTGAACCAAAGTTTCCATTTTCCACGTTGGATGGACTATACTGTTGAGATTGCCAGCTATGCACAATTATGCACAGTGCTCTGGATATTGGTTTAGGAACTTTTAAGCACCTTTCATGCATGGCCCATCTCCAATACTACAATCTATTGAATTTATGGAGATCAAGTGAAAATATCTTGATAGTATTATTAATTTTTAACAGGAGCGCAAATGTAAGATTGACCGTTCTAAATACCCCATTCACTCCATTGTAGTGAAGTATTTACAATATGATATTGAGTGTGCAGTTTGCCAGAAAATGTACCTACTGACATGGTTTGGTGCAATTTTTTTTCCCAAGCAACTATTGGATATTATGTGGGGAGGAGTGAGGAAGAAATTACCCCTTATCCTGTAATAAAGTTGATAATCTATTAAATGATGATTTAACGTAGTTTTCACAACACTATCATATCAAGGCTTATGGACATTTCCTTAACGTTGTTCCAGGATTATGTACTGATTTCAATTGCTACTCTGCATGAATTTATTTTAACTCTAGTATGCCTGTTTATTTGGTAAATTTTTGACATTTTTAGATTTTGTCCATCTGCTCTTTTACAGGATAGAGTTGATGCAGGTACACCAACTGCAATGGTAAAATAGTTCTTTTTAATTTAAGATATGTATTTGCAATTATTTAAATATATATATATGTAGACTGTTTATAATGGAAGCATAAGAAAAGTGTGATAGCTCTAAACTTTACCACATGCTTGTACAAATGAAGCAGTTTCTCATAGAGGTAACTCTTTTTCCTGTAGTATGTGCATGCTGAACAATAAATAGTTACTACAATCCATTTGCCGGGTGCTGAACTCATTGGAATTGCTAAGATAACTGAATAGAAAGCTTGCTGAAAATCCTTAACCTGAAAAATCTTAACAAGCAGCCTGTCCAGGAAGAGAAAGATGTCACTTGCTTTTCTTACTATTGTCATTTTTCTAATTGAGCTAATGTGGATCGCAGAGTTTAACCAAGTTGAAGATGTTCCTACAATGCCTCATGTTCCCCATTGTTAAATAGCATCATGTACTAGTGGAAACATTGGAGGCTGTCATCCAGCAGCAGCACCAACTCAACAGACCTCCAGTGTCATAGGAAATGAAAATGTTTAAACTTTTCTTTGACTAGCTGAGGCCAAGCCCCATTGCACCTACTTTATACTCTTTTGTCTGATCCAGAGTCACCATTGGCTACTCACTTGTAGATCCATCCAATTTGACTAATACAGGGCCAACAGTTGAAGTGTTTCTTTGAGAATCCTTTACTCTATTTGTGTGCATATGGATCCAAACATGTCTCAATAGATGTCAGGCCAATTATAATTGTGTAACTTGTACATTCTGCATTGCTTTTCCTCCAAGGCTGTGTCTGATCTCATAGCAATAGGAACACTGCACGGCTTGATTCTCATCTTTGGTAAGTTTGATTGGGTGGTCATTGATCTTTGTGGTTTATGTGATGTAGTTCAGTAAGATGACACGTGCATGTGAATATGTTAGAGTTAATAGGGGTAAAAAGATACATATTTAATTTAATCTCCCACTTAAATCCCACTGTTATCTGAAAAAAAAGTTCACATCCTGCTAATATGCTAATCCGGAAAGTTTGCAAAATATTGTGTGTTTAACTGGAACCCACTGCTGCCAAGTGGGTACTCTACTACATCCTTTGTGAATGCGTTAAATGACATTGCAGGTGCCAAATATTGTTCTAATGCACATTTTAATTTATTTAGATCCAAAGCAAACTTTGAAGCTATGTTTGGGCAGTACTGCACTTGGTGCCCAGTATGGAGCCATCTCAGCACTTACTTTTAACAATGACTCCACTCATTTACTTTGTGGATTTGCGAGGGGGCAGGTAAAAATAAACATTTCTGCATATGTTTGCATTTTTACTGGCAGCTGCTCAGTATTTCACCCATGTAATAATTCATAATCTATTCACTGGGATATCCTTCTGGGAGCAGGAAGTTAAATGAGATCTCCCTGTAGCTGACATCTCTCCATGGTGATGTGCTCACAACAGGGATTACGAAACTAAGTCGACTCTCTGTGGTGGTCTCTATAATTCAGTTCCTGTGCTAGCTGGCACTCTAAGGCACTGGTGATGATGAAATGGCCAGTCTGGTTCATTGACAGGTCTTGGAGGGGGTAGACCAGACATTGAAAGCAGGAATCCTTCTCATTCAGCTCATGTTAACTCTGCCCAAAAGGGTAAGGTGGTCCAAGCTGGACAAGCTTTGCGGCTTTAGCTAGTGTCTTTCCAGTAGTATCCCAATGTACACACTTGGACCCTAAGCCTTGGCTCTTGTCATACTGCACTGAACCCTTGTAAAAAAAAAAAGTACCATGGTAATGGTGGTACCACCTTTACCATGGTACTTTTTTTTACAAGGGAAAACTCTCTGGAATTAGGTAAGCGGGATGCATCTCTCAAGGGGGAGACTTCATTCCATTCCAGGCACAGGGTTATTTCCATTTGTAGGTGGTATACATGTGTGAACTCCATCCGTTTGGTTTGGATCCTCTTAAGCACGGTGATGGATTTTGGGTTCATCAGATACTTGGTTGATGAAAAACAATCTGCAGGAAACTCGCTGTGGAAGGCATCACAGACTCTCCACCCAGCTGCCAAACATGTGAACAGCCAGTAGAGGGTGATGGAGAGGTTTCCCCTCCCTAATGGTGGGAAGATTGGAACCAGTTTAACTGCCCCAAGTGCCTGAGACCAGCAAATGCCGCACACTCCTGGCGTCATCCCAGCCAGCTTCTGGGCCATATTTTCCAGCTTTATCCACACCACCAACCGGGCTGCCTCTATCCACCAATTTTCAATTGTTTAGTTTGTGAATGGGCAGTTTCATCAGCATTTGCATAGACATTTGCTTAACAGAAATTGTAGGACACTGCATGTCACATTGTTCTGTGTTACCTGGCTATTTTGTATTACACCTAAATGCAACCGTTTGACATGTGTGACTGTTGTCTCTTGCAGATCATTGTGTGGGATAGTGGAACTGGTAAACTTCTCCGCACCATTATAGATGCTCATCCTCCTGGTTCTGCTGTTTTAAATATTAAGGTAAAGGCCTCTTTGGAAAACTCGGGGGGTGGGGGGGTAGAGGCAAAGCAGGACAATTTGAGGGAGGAGAATGAATATATGAAAAATAATGCAATATCATCACATTATATATGACATTCATTGTATGGGACTTGCCATTAAAATTATGCCACATATTGGATGCAGTTTTCAATAATTGTATTTACTTCTGCGAAGAAACAAGAATACGTTATTTGCTCTGTGACCCTGTATGGATTTTATGCTATCATTTTAACTCTGGAGTTTTATTTTTGGTGTTTGCACTGTCTTGTCCTCTGTACATGCAAAAACGTTTAACCCATTTTTTAAATAAAAATCACAAGGTATGAAAAGAGAATCACTGAGTATTTGTCAAGTAATGATTTGCTTTGTTTTTACTGTGTAGTTTACAGTTGATCCAACATTGGCCGTATGCAATGACAGCAGCAGCAATGTGTTTGAGCTTCATTTCAAGTAGGTAAAAGGAGGTACAATTCATCAAGGCAATGATTAATACATACAGTAGCTTTAACTCTACAAAACTGAGAACTCAATTCAGTTCATAGAGCTGTCCAAGATGTCAAATAATTTGTTTTAGTTTTTTTTTCCCTATGGGGCGACTGGACACGCATGCATGGTGTGCCAATAGCGGGAAATGGCCTTTGCTTTACACCGAGGCCCCGCTGTTGAAATTTTCTGTGTGTGTCTCTTTCCTCTATATGTATGCTTGGGGTGTGTCTCTCCTGCTCTGTATGTATGTTTGGGACGTCCTCCTGATATGAAAGGCGCTCTACAAATGTAATTTTGTTGTTTTTGTTAGTGTATGTGTATATATATATATATATATGTATATTGTGTGTGTGTGTGTGTATCTATGAGTGTATGTATTTCTGTGTCTGTCTCTCTCTGTGTCTGTCTCTCTCTGTGTCTGTCTCTCCCTGTGTGTGAGTGTGTGCCTTTCTGTGTTTTTATGTGCAATGGCGGGCCCCAAGAGGCAGGAGGTGGTGACTTTCTGTAGTGGCACAGTCAGGACACTGACTGTGAGTTTGATGAGCAATGCTGTTTTTTGGCAGATCTCCGGCCTGCACTGGTGTTTCTTGTACCCTTTACAGTTTTTGTTGAAGAAAACGCTAATGTTTTTCGGGGGAAATGGTCTTAATATGTGTTATTTTAGCATGTTTAGTTTTTATCAATAAAGGGAAAAAATGTAGGTCGGCAGTAAAATGTACCTCAATAGCTTCAATCAATGGGTGGCTTTGAAATTATAAAAGAAATATTAATGTCAACTATGCACCTTTCATGTAGAATGAATATGAAATGCTTGACTGGTGTATTTATCTAGTTTTGTCTTGCTGAAGTATGTACTTTATTCAGTAGCCTGATCATCATGTTGAATCTAAACTGTTCAGGTAAAAGTAAAGTAAAAGATATTAAAGCAGTTCAACTTTGACATTAGTATTTCATTGCTTTATATTCAGTCGTTTTTAATATGTATTTCTTAGAAGAGCCATTGGAACTAAAACATACGAATCACGCTGCCTGTTCAGTGGCACAAAAAGTGAAGTTTGCTGTATCGAGCCTCTGCAGATCTGTGAAGAATTTATGGCTCATCCAGTGGCCCAGTACTGCCTATTGGCCATGGTTTCACTCACAAAGGTAGAGAAGTTTGATTATCTCATTATTTATTATCTGGCAAGAATACTTTTAGAGCTGATCAACAATGTCTCATCCAAAGGATGGCATTTCTGACGATGCAACACTCCACCCAGCATTGGATTTTCATCATCCCCATTCATCCCTCAGAGAATCGAGTGTGAAACCCTCATTTTGAGCTTCAAAACCCTCCATTGTCCTGCTCTCCCCTACCTCTTCGACCTCATCACCCCATATCAGCTGGTCAAAGGTGGACACAGGCCTGCTTCGATTCCCCCACATTTCCAGCCCCACCATTGGTGGTCAGGCATTCAGCATCTCTGCCCCCATACTCTCAAACTCTATCTCACAATCCCTATGCCTCACCCACTCTCTTTTCTCCTTCAAGTCGTGTCTAAAAATGTTCCTCTTCGGCCCACCCCCACCGGTCTGAGACTCCTGATCCCAGCTCAAGTCCAAAAACCTCTGACCGTCCAACACTCTAGGACATCTTTCCAACATGAAGGGCGTCATATGAATGTTGTTGAACTCACTGCCTCCTGATTCGGATATGATTCAGGGCTTATTGGTAACTACAAGTGCTTCAAAATAGAATGCATAAATGCTGGTGCTATGGCTGCAAAATAGTTCAACATTGAGAAGAAGCTATGTAGAAAATGAATGATTACATGCAACAACACTTCAAATTGAAGGGTTTCACTTTACATGTCTGATGTGTTTAATTTCATTCCTAGAGCATTTAAACTATAATTTTATTGATGCCTCTTCCTAACATTGTCAAGATTATGCAGTTTTTTTTGCAAGAAAAAGACATATCCTGCTTTTTAACAAAAAAAACTTCTGTGCAATAACAAGGGTTTTGCTTGGATTTGGAGCACATAGAACCATTTAATGCTGGTTTCTTTTTTTGTCTCAATTCATTTTCATAAGTTGCAAAGTTCTGTGATTTAAATCATTACAAATTGTTTCCGTTTGTTTTTCCTCAGCTGCTTGTGGTGGCTCTCAAACCTTCGCTTAAGATCTTGTACAGATCACCATGTGGAAAGGTAAATAAAATTTTGATTGTATGCTTCGTTCTAAGATTTGGATCTTTTATCTGATTTAACTTTATATACTCACAAGTAGGGTCCGTCGATATAGAAATTTTCTGATATCGATATATCGGTGGGCTCATATCGATATATACTGATATATCGATATCACCGGGTTTTTTTATTCTGTGTATGCGCGCGCATTCGGAGGTGCGCGCATGCATTCCGATGTGCGCGCTTTCCGTGCTCTAGTCCCAGGAGGTTTGCAATGCCGGCGACAAGATAAGTTGAAAAAGTTTTATATTATACCGATATAACTGATATTAATATATCGCCAGACACGATATACCGATATACCGATATTTAGTGATATATCGATGTTTTTTTCATACCGAATTTTTCGATATACCAATATTCAAATTTCCAATATTGGCATATCGATATGAAAAATTATACCGATATATTGATATATCGCCGAACACTACTCACAAGGATAGTAGATGGCTCTTGAACTCGTGAAATACAAACTAAAAGACGCAATTTGCCAAACTAATAACTACAAGGGGACAATACTTATGATAATAATGGTGCTATGTGCACAGATAAGTGGTTCATTATGGAGCACAGGCCTAAGATTTGACAGTTACATGTAAATTTTTAGTTTCTAATACAAAAACTATGTTCTTTATGTTAATGTTGCGTATTCTAAGGTGTTGCTGGTCATTGAAGCAGATATTTGTTCTGTTTTTAAAATGCAGACACAGTTTTGTTAAGTACTTAACCTGAGAATATTTTAATTCCTGTTGCTACAATAATATCAAGTAACATTTTATTATTGAAAGCTTCTGGTATAGTAGCATTATACTGTACATTGTTATTCTGATTTATTGTTCATTAAGGTTAGTTTACTGAACCTACCGTGACTGATGCGCATGTCTTTCTTATTAGGGGCAGTCAAATAGTGTACCACTGTTAGCTTGGCAATTTGTCTGGACACGAGAACGTTTGGACCCGGTTCTGGCTTTCTGCAGAGGATCCAAAATCATTTTTTTTCATGTAAGTACTGTTACAGGCTAACGGGAATAACATTCCACACTTTCTTGATATAGCAACAAATTCCCTTTTCTTTTCGAATAGCTAAAGTAGCAACTTTACGCCCACCATAATTGTAGGCAGACCGAACCTGAAATTAACAATCAAAAAGTGATTAACTAGAAATAAATAATAAAATATATAATATTGAAAGTTTTGAAGGCAACACCTAATTTATTATTTTGAAAAAGGCTCTAAATATGAGAGGAATAGCTAAAGGGTTTTTGTGTATCAATCTGGCTCAATGACAAACCACAAATTGCACTTATTTAGTGCCTTTCACGTGGGAGGACGCCCCAAGGCTGGGTTGCTAACACTTGTGCCTCCGTGTGGGTTTGAGCCCAGCATTGGAACTTGGAACTCATGCTGACACTCCAGTGGAGTGCTGGGTTGTGCTGCAATGTTGGAGTGCCCACCTTCAGGTAAGATGTTAACCAGCCTGACTGTTCAGTAAAGATCCCATGGCACTATTCAAAAAGAAAAGGGAGTTTCTCCCAGTGTCCTGGCCAACAATTCCCCAAATAAAACACGTCACTCACTTCTTGACTGTTTGTGCAACATTGGTGTATGGTTCACCCACAAAATAGTCATTCCACTTTTCTTGTCGTGTGAAACACTTTGGGACGACCTTCTGTTGTACTATATAAAATGCAAAGATTGTTTTTTATTACAATATATTTTTATATGAATTCAGTCAACTTTAGCGGTGTTAAAAATGCTCTGTGTTCTTATGTAACTAATGTGTTCATGTTTTGAATAGTGCATTATGCTATTTTGTAGGTAAACTGTGCAGGTGATCAGATTGAATTTGCCAGCCTGATGGAAATTGATCTTCAGTATGAAATAATAAATCTCAAGGTAACGGCATGATTTTCTTTCTCAGAATCTGAGTGACTTCAGATTCAAACTAAGTTTGCTACATTAAACATTGTGGTAGCGTCTCAGCAGTTACCTGAATGTCTGTGTGACAAAAGCCGCGGCCAAACATCTGAAGACATTTTATTGCTTAAACAGCATAGATATTTTTGGGGATGGTGATCTTCTGCTTAATATCACACTTCTGAAGTTATGTGTGTTGTGAGATATTTAGGGACAATGAACCTCCACACCATTCATAGGCTACTTAATTCCTTGAAACCTTAAAGTCCTTTTTCTGAAGAGCCTCTTTTGTAGGAAATATTAGTCAGAGATGACAATTGTCATTTGTATTTATTTATTTGGTGCCTGGTATACATTCTGTAGTTGATCAGCAGTTTGTATTGTGTGACTAACTCCTGAATCATGATTAAAAATCATTGTTGATCATCAAAGCTGCATGGAGCTGCTTGATGATTTTTCTCAACCAGTGCTATATCTGCCTGCTATGGAGGATGCTCAGTTTTGGACCTACACACCAGCTAGTTTCTTACCAAATTGGACCCATCAATTCACTTTTTTCTAATGCTTAAGTTATAATCTTGTTTTATGCGCAGCTCGCCAATCATATCCTCCATCATCTCCCTTCACTATAGCCATCTTCATTATTTCAGTGAAATTTGTAAAAACTCATTTTGAGTTGAACTTGGAGCTGATGAACTGATGTTTTTTATGTTTCAGGATTTAGGAGAGAAACCAAATTTTATTTTAAGTTAATTGAGCTTATCCTAACTAAGCAGCTTATTTGTTTGATAACAGTGGGTGAATTCACGAACAATCCTGCTACAAGATGGGTTGGATAAACTTCATGTCATTGATCGGGAAAGTTGTGAAGAACTGGAGTCTCACAGTTTAGCAGATGTACACCTTATTCGGAGCTGTAGTTACTTTGATTCATTGGAAAGCAAGCAAACTATGAGTCTGACAATGGTATGTTTACTTTCTACAAATATACTTTCTGAAGGGATGTTTAATGCAACATTGTCAAACTATTTTTGTTCTATGTTTCTTTATTAACTTGATTTTGAAATTGTCATTCAAATTATTTCCCTTGAAAAAGGAGAAATGATTTAATACCTAACTGGATACATCTATTTACCTAGCAGTAATTAGGAATCCAGTTGTTCATTGATTGGCGGATCGCTTTACTGGGGGTAATTCCTTCAAAAAATACTAATAATAAATCGGTCACTCAATCCACAAATGTTTGTGTACACTGCTGTGTGCAATTGGCTGCTGCATTTCACTCACAATTATACAGTCGATTCACTTTATAATTGAGATGTCTAGAAAACATGAAAAGGCGCTATATCAAATGCAGGGATTATTATTATTTATACCAATTCTGCAAATCTCCTTGGTTTGACCTCCCCAAAAATATTTGAGAGCGACTTTGGGTCATGAAGACAGGAAGCATATAAAGAGCCTCCACATTTACTCAGAATAAATAGTTTATTGACGAGCCGCCAATACTTATCTATTTTACTTGCATCTGTTTGTGCAGTTAGATATTGCTCTTTAAAATATGATCAATGATCTTATCCATTTGTCTAAATAAGAGATGACACTAGTGATGATCATAGTAATCCCGCATTGTAATAGCAACGTCTGGCATAGACATGATGGTCTGAATGGCCTCATTTTGTGCTGTAAAATTCTATGAACTTCCATGTTAACAACAAAATTACATTTGTATAGCGCCTTTCACTTGAGGAGGATGTCCAAGGCGCTGAAAGGACGTTTCATCAAAGTGCTTCACAAGGTATTCCATAAAGTGCACTGACAATGTACAGGTAGACCCCGCTTAACGAAGGGGATAGGGACTTTAAAACCCTTCGTTAAGCAAAAATTTAATTAAATGAGATTTAACTCTATTACTGTATTTGACCGCAGCGAAAACGCTGCCCCGACCCAAGTCTCCCCAGTTTAGTTCCTAACGGTTCCTAGCGCTAACATTTTCGGAGTACAAGTTGAGTGTCCAAAATCCGGAGTTCCGGAATCCCGAATGTTACGGAATCCGGACTCCAGGAGGATTGGTGGCCGGGTCGTCCAGAATCCGTAAAATGTTCCGGAATCTGGATACCCTGTCAAACTATTTCCACCGCCAGCCAGGCCCAGTGAAAAGTCAAAAAATTAAATCCAACTACTGTACAGTGACAAAAATTGCATGAATAAAAACGCCAATCCTACCTGTTCAATGCCAGGTCTTCACAGTCACCGCACTAAAATATCGCAACCTGGGCCCAGACATTTCCGGACTCAGGACGTGCTGCTGGCGTTCCGAGGTCCAGAAATACCCGAACCTGGGCTCGGGCATTTCCGGACTTCGGAGATCAGAAACACGTTCCGAAGTCCGGAAAAACACGAAAACCGGCTTGGCCTCGGTCCCGAGGTTGCCGGATTCAGGACGCTCAAGCTGTACTAGCGAAGGCCTAATAACTGCTATTGAAGGTTTCACAACTTTAAAAACAACAATAAAATATTAAAATGTTAGTAAATACAACAATAAACAATAAAATACAGACAGTCGTTGACTTACTGAAGCCACAAAGCATCCTGCCGTTTAAGCTCCTCCCATATGGGAGGGGCTGCACTGCACTGCTTAACTGAGGCACGCTAAAGACTGAGCGTGTGTTGCGGGGGCAACCATGAGAGACGCTACCTATGAGAAGCTACCCACAAGAATCCCGCGAGAATTTAAAGTGTGTGTAAACATTCGTTATAGCGAGTGCAGCCTTCGTTAAGCCGATAAGTGGTACAAATAGAAACCCTTGTTATAGTGAACTTTCGTTGACCGGACGTTCATTAAGCGGGGTCTGCCTGTATTTTATAGTGATGAAGATGGCTGGGAAAGCTAATAAGAGGGAGCATCCCAAGGCTGGAGCCATTTAAAATCTCTGTGGCCAGATGTCTCAAAATCATAGAATTGATTTAGATGAAGAAAGCTCCAAACATTCTTCCAGAATACCATAATAACTGGGACATAACATCACAATTGGCTCCTCCTGTCTGTAAAATCACATCTGGAAATTATCACTCAAATTCTATCCCTGCATTGCAGAGGTTTAAATCAATGTTTATTTGCAGAACCAGTTGCTGGAGTACAATGTGGATGTTCTGTGGTTTGGATCCCTTTGTAATACTGCATACATTTCTATGTTCATGAACAAAATGCTAATTTCAAACTTGTTGTAAGAATTTTTGACAGGTTTATTCTCTACCAATACTAACCTATAGTTCCACAGTTCCTTAGTTTTCAATCTGCTAGTTTTTAGCTTTTGGTTATTCATCTATCATTTGAAATAGAAGACTGGACTTTTAATTCTATTCTTTGTTTCCTGTATTTCTTACAGTGTAAAATCCAAGAGAAAGCATGTTATCAATCCATATGGACCTATGGAGGGCAAACTGTTTTCCTAGGAGCCAAGGTAGGAATTATGGGTAACAGTGGTGACAGGAGCAGAGGGTTTATATCAATGACAAGAGCTATTTTGATTCAATCTGATCATGAAGTGCTTCAATAATGGATTTGTTTTCCCCTCAACAAAAGGTTGGGAAGGAACCTAAATATCTGATGATAACAAGGATGTCTCAAACTGCTTTGCACAACTGACTGAGCTGGAGCTGGAAGGGCAAGAGCTAGGGAAGAGGGGAGGGGAAAGTTGGCCGAACGTGTGGTCAAATGAATAGGTTTGAAGGTGGAAAGAGATGGGGTAAGATGCAAGGAGTTCCAGAGAGTGGCACAGAATGAGTGATAGCTCACCTACTGGTGGTGTGGTAGATTGGATAAGGGATGTGAAGTAGGTTAGTTTTCGCTAGGCGGAGAAAGGAGTGGCTGGGTTAGTTGGATCATAGGCAGTTATACAGATAAGGTGGGGAGAGGCCAAATGTTTGAGAATTTTGAATTGGATCTGCAGGGGATGGGGAGCATATGGAGTCAAGCAAAGGTTTGTAGACTTGTGAAGTATATGGGCTTGTGGATCCTGGTGTGGGAGAGGACACTATAGAGTTCTGGATGGTCTGCTGCTTGACCAGGGAAGAGCTGAGTTCAGTGAGGTTGGTGTAGTCCAGCCTGGAAGTGATGAAGGTGTGGATGAAGGCTCAGAAGCCAGAGAGGTAACAATGGAGGCAGGTGGTGTTGTGGACATTAAAGAAGTTGAAGCAAGTGAGAGTCTGCATAAAAGTTTTGAAAGTTGAATGGAATATAACAGGATGTAGAGAAAGGGTTGGAGATTGAGAGCTATTGTAGATAGCTCTTTCAGAGAGCCAACACAAGCATTATGTGGCATATAGTCAACTCCTGTGTTGATTCTTTACACCAAGACTGTATTTTCATTATATAGAATGAAGTAGCCTGCAAAGTGAGTTTGTTTTTCTTAGATAAAATCTTATTCCACATTCATGCAAATATACAATTGAAAATCTGTCAAAAAGGGCCTTGTTTACAATGAAACATTGTATTTTTGTTCATGGGTGTTATTTTTCCTTTCAGTCTGTTCATGTGATATCATTAAAGGCGTGGCATGAGGTGAGTTTTTTTATGTTCAGATTTATTTTTAGCAATAGCAGAGTGGTTCTATTCTCACTGTTGCCATTTTCATCCGTCAATAAAAAAAAATTCTGCCTTTGAGATTGTTCTATAAGTACAATAGTCAAACTAGTTTATCTTGTGATATATGTAATAATATTGCATTTAATACGATGCCTTACCACATCATCCAATTAATTGCATATGCACAAAGCTCTCTGTGCACCAATGCAATTTTGTGAGTGAAGGAAAATCTTAATCTCTCTTTGGATGAGCAAATAGTATAAAACTATTTGGAGCTGCTGTAGCTCAGTGGTTAGAGCACTCGCTTTACCGCTTGAGACCTGTGTTCGAACTCAGGCAGATCAGGACGAAACCTTGGGCAAGTTTCCTTACTTCACACGCCTAATAATAATCCATCCCCAAAAAAACACAACAATAAAATTAAACCACAAAATACTAGATACTGGGAATCTGAAACAAAAACAGAAGTTGCTGGGAAAACTCAGCAGGTCAGGCAGCATCCATGGGAGAAAGGAAAATAATAAAATTGGTAATTTCAATCCACTACTGTTTGTGGTACACTACTGTGTGCAATTGGCTATAGAGTTTCACTGACAAATCTACAGTCAATTCATTTTACAGTATTATTCTGTGAAGCACTTTGAGACGTCGATAAGATGTGAAAAGCGCTACATCAAATATAAGGATTATTATTAAAACTTGGATAATTGTAAAGGAAGAATGAATTTTAGAGTATGTATGTTCATGTACTTCCATTTTTTTTCAGCGTATAGATTTCCTCACAAAACAGGAACAGTTTTCAGAGGCACTAGCACTAGGATGGGCATTCCACGAAGGAACAGCAAAAGCTACTGTCGGTGGGGAGAATTTTGTTTCTTTTGATTGTCCGGGTGTCTATTAACCATGGAAATCTATCACCATGTTCCAGACATTTCAAACCAAATTACTGAACTAGTGCTTTGAGACAATTTGATAATGTGATGAAGTGCAATAACAAAATGCAAAGGTGATTATTACTGAGAGTTCTGCATATGTATGGTTTCATATGTAGCGTGCATGTGGGGAGCTCTGTGGTTTGGATATTCTTGTGGATTCCTGTAGCTCAGTGGTTAGAGCACTCGCCTCACTAGTTTGGTTACATTTCCTAGCAGGGCGAAATGTTGGGCAAGTTTCTTACTCCACATATCTCTGTTGACCTAGCCATAAGTAGGAACCTGGTTGTTGATTGGCGGATCGCTTTTCCAGGATAATAATCCCTTAACATTTTTTAAAAGTTTTTTCTCTCAATCCATGACAGTTTGTGGGACACTGCTGTATGTGATTAACTACTGCATTTCACCCACAAATATACACAGTCAATTCACTCTACAGTATATTTAGTTGAAATGCTTTGAGGCATCTAGGAGATGTGAAAGTCAGTACAGTATTTCAACTGCAAGGATTATTATTTTTCTTAAGCATCGTACAGCAATGGGTTTCTGTACTTGTCAGATGCCTGCCGAACACATATTTATAAAATACTTTCTGTTAATATGACTGAAAGTTTTTGCAGTAATAGCGGTCTAAGCATTCTCTCATTCTTCTAGCCTACTTGGGTTTAGTTCTGTATTCTAGCTTGTGTTTAGAAAAAAAAGGAAAGTACTGATATGCTCTCACATGTTGTTTGAATATGTGATGAAGGGCTATTCTATCTTAATATGTAGGGAATTGTAAATATGAGGCTCAGTTTCATCTTTTCAGTCTTTTTTTTAAAATCCCTAAAAGGGTAGAATTCCATAACCAGAAATGGTTAAAAGAGTAGAAGAAAATGTACCTTTTTTTGCATGGGATCAATAGCCTACAAATATTCAACACGGTCCAGTGCTCCTGGCCTTGCTCATACAGAAAAGTTGAGCTACTTGAGGCAGTTGATGGTATAGGGATGTTAGGGGTTAAAGCTGTTCTAAACACCATCTACCTCCCGAGGATTGTCACGCTTGCAGGTTCCAGTCACTTCTCAGTCCATACTTCACCACTTGCCTCTCACTCTGTGCTTGCATTCTCCAGATCATTGTCAATCCAGTGGACCAGTTGAAGGAGGTTGAGTGTTACAGCTTGCTTATCATATTGTGCATTTGAGGTCCTATATTTCTATAGGGTATGCACATGTCAAAGGGTACACCATTGCAACTACACTCCTGGTGTCCAATATAAATTGGTTGTGGCATCTGCTAGGTTAGCTTTGAACAGACGTAAATTCATCGATATGAAGGGGGCAAAAATCTTTGCAATTTAGGTCTTTTTATGTCTGGTCCCTCTAGCTTTGAGAAAGTTAATAGCAAATGTACGGCTGTAAAAGTATGTTAACATTAATGCAGATTTTTTTTAAAGGGGCAGAATTTGCATAGTAGAACAATAGAAATAAATGTACAACACTAAAGTTATGCTGGGCTGTAATTAAACAGTTACATTAAATGAGTGCCATCAAAATTTTAACAATACTACTAAAAAAAAATTAGCACCAAAGAAGTGTACATTTGCTACCAAAAAAGGCACATCCTGTTGAACTCTTAAAAAGTCTGCTATTAATTTCTCTGCCAGCCCCACCAAGTTTTGGCCCACCAATTGATTTGCAACCCACTATTCTTTTGTTTCTAAAAAAAATCATAAAGACCAGGATTTCCGGTTTGTATCTCTCAAATGTGCTTTAACCTTGTAAATCCTTTGGTACACTGTAGTGTTGTGGCTGTTTTGTGTCGTGGAGCAAAGTACAGAAAGAGCCCTTTTATCTGCACCTGCGGGACCTGGCCAATGCCGGTTAAAGCGCCTGCCAGATATTCGGGCGGCCCGCGGACGAAAACCCACAACAAAAAAATTTCAGTTCTTTTAACACACACCATACACACCAGACTAAATGATAACAGATAGTAACAGAATATTGTATTGGTACTTATTGTTAAAACTACTCTCTTGCGCTTCTCATCTTTACGATTGAGGTTTACAGTCCAGCGATTCTTTTTTAAATGGAGGACGCCAAGTGGATGAAAAAAACGGCAGCGTGATTTTACTGTCGCACAACTTTACTAGCAGCAAGCCGATAGCCCTAGACTCTACTAGCGACAAACAGAAATACTGCACCTGCGCGACAATGTGGGTTATCGGCTAGCGTTATCGGCTTGTCGCTAGCATGGCTTTAAAATCAAGCTCTGTGTTTTGCACCCGCTTGGCGTGCTCCATTTTAAAAAGAATTGCTGGACTATAAACCTCAACCGCAGCATCATGGCTTCAAGCGCAGCATCTACCAGTAAGGTGAGAAGCGCAAGAGAGCAGTTTTAACAATAAGTACCAATACAATATTATGTTATTATGTTATTATTTATGCATTTACAAATGCTCTACTGCTATTGTTCTGGATACGTTCCGGTCTATCGAATAGGGCCTTTTTTTGGCGTGCCAGTTATACCGAAGTGCCGGTTCATCAAGTCACGGAAAAACGGGCTTCTACTGTAGTAAGTGAAGGACTCTAGGGTAATTCAACCACCTTTGCAGCTGCCTGCTAGATACCAACCAGTCTATTTCTGTAATTTCATCTAATAAATACAACTCTCAACCGTTGAATTTTAGTTTGCTGATAGGGTAGATTCTATCACCAAACAAGTAGTGGTTACTTAAATGGGTGAAACTTTTGCCTAGAAAATACAATCATTACAATACAGAACATTTTGTGAAGCACTTTGTCTTCCTAATGTGAAGGCATGTATAAAATGTCAGGATTATTATCTTGAATATAGTGACAATTATTCAACTATGCTGGTTCTAAATTGAATGTAAATTGTTTTGGATAAACATTTTAAGGTCTTCCTGGAGAAAATCAAAAGAAGAAGGCATTGGTGAAAGATAAGGTAAAGGTTTTTTTTTCATCATTTTGTCTTGTATTCACCAGATACAGTGGAGCCACGTTATAATGCGGTGTAAGGATCAAGGCTCGATAGCTAGTTTCACAATGAATGCTTGCATTTGGCTATCACTGCGGGCCAGTTCTGCATCAAAACTAAATTTGCATTCAAATTGGCTGCTGCATTTCCGGACAAATATATAATATTTGGTGGAGACAAAAGGAAGGTGGAGACAAAAGGAAGAATTTTAAGAGGAATAAAGATTATGGGGAATAAACGGGAGAGTGGTATTGAATTAGGTAACTCATATGGGAGGGGGGAACATCAAGTTATTTGAAGGAAAACAAAACGCAAAATACACGTAGACCATTGCTCACTCACTTTCTCCCTGACTGCCTGCCTGGCTCACTCACTCGCTGCTGGTCTCACTCGCTGCCAGCTAGCTCTCTCTTTCTCATTGTCGGCCTGGCTCACTCCCAGGTGATAGCGTCGTCGTGCCGCCTTTCCACCCGCGTGAACGACGTAATAGCGAACATCGCAATGTTAAATGAATATATGTTCCCAATGTATCAGCAACTTAATAAAAAAGTTAAGCGGGGACTACCTGTACTGCAGATGCTGAAATTGTGAAACAAAAACGGAGATAGCTGGCAACACTCAGCAGGACAGGCAGTATCTATGGAGAAAGGAAAGGGTCAACGTTTGAATCCATCTCAAGTTATTTGAAGGGCCTATTTACCTACTGTGATGTAATAATAATACTAATAAATTATAGTACTGTACTATGATGTCCAATGATTTATTAAAACATTGTTAATGTAGTAACGGCGTTTATAGTAAGAAGTAAATTGATGTTCCTTATGACATATTTTAAAATATATTATTTCACAGTTTATGAATGTTTGTTAAGAGCCTCTTGTTTTTCTTTAAGATGGTTGATGTAATATTGCAGTACATTCAGGCAACTCTGAAGAGTTGCCCTCAACACGGGAAAATACAGGTCATGGAAGAACACTACCAGGTATATTCAAACTGCTGAACAATTTATTGTATGTTGTAAAACATTTTTTGATTTAATGAGAGAATATATGTGACCCTTTCACTTTTTGTTTCTCTGACTATGTATTGGCTTTCAATGGGTCTGCGGTACATCTGCATTATAAGTGAAACCATCTTAACTGGGCACATTCTAGTGGTGATCTCCTTGTACCTACATACACCATCAATTCTTGGAAAGATTAAGCTAGTCGCTAATAAATTAATATCATTATTTGACCTCCATTGACATGTTATTATTACGTAGCTCCATGTAGTCATAAATGTCCTGTCCATGGCAGAGACTTAAACAATTTTTAATGCAAAAGAGATTTTTTTTGATTTTTTGTGGAAGTTTAAAGTATTTGTTTTAATTACGGATTAATCTTTACAGAAGGCAATTCCTGTTTGCGTTGTGGCTTGCATCCTCATTGACAAAATGTAAGTATGTGACTGCATTCAGTTTCCAAAGGGAAGTCAAACCTTGTTAAAAAAAACTGCAGTTTGTAGCTAAGAGTTTTCATAATAAGATGTTCTATTTATCATTAATAATTGTTGTATTTGCTTATAGTACATAATCATATGTCATAATGTCTCAAAAGCATTTCACAGGATTTTACTTTGCAGGGAAGTCACTGTGTATTTGTAAACAATATATTGATGCTTAACATGAGTTTTAAGCCCCATAAAAGTTCTACTCTTAATTTCTAATTAATGATGTTGTTGTATATTACTGTGTATATATAACAATTTCTAGGAGATGGTAACTGAAAAGAGTTCCTCATACTCCATTGTCTCTCATTTAGGGAAGTAAAGGTTTGATGGCTTTTCTCTTTCCTTACTATTCTCTGAAAGTGGAGGATATGTATAAAATAATATTAACTGATACAAGCTAAGATAATAATAATCCTTGCATTTGATATAGCAGTTACTATGATAATAATGGTTTTATTTGATGTAGAGGTTTTCATGTCGGGAGAATGTCTCTTTGTCCAAACTGACATTATTAAAAATGAAATATTTGTTCTTTGTTCAGAGATTTACTTTGCGGTTGCATTTATGAGAAGCTCAGTCCCAATGCAGTTGCACTTGGTGTACTCTTGGAGTGTCTTGAACCGCACATCTTAAGCAACCGATTGACTGGGATAACGCCACAGGCGGTTAAAGATCTGGTTGTCCACTTTGAAGATAAAGGGATGTTGGATAGTATTGAGGCTCTGATAGTGCACCTGGATGTTACAACTTTAGATATACACCAGGTATGTGTTTGGAAGAAATTGAATCGCTTTCCGTATTGTAATACTGCTGTTGGTTTGAATTTCAGAACTAAGTTACAGACATAATCCTTATTGGTATGTTATAATAATAATCCTTGCATTTGATATAGCGCTTTTCACATCTTCTAGATCAGTGGTTCACAACCTTTTTCAGTAATGTACCCCTTGTTAATTTTCAACATTATCGTGTACCTCCACCCAACCACACACACACCACCCGCCTCATTCCACTTACATTTTATGACCAAGCTTTTCTTATATAACAAAATAACTAGCACATATAAAACGAGGGGAATAACAATTAAATATACAATTTGGAAGGCTATAAAACGCTAAATCAGAGAGCTAAATAAATCAATGTACCGCCACCTGTACCCCCTGGAAGTAATTTTGTACCCCCTGGGGTACAAAATTACATGTATTCTTGGTTGAGAACCGCTGTTCTAGATGTCTCAAAGCGCTTAAATAAACTAGAGTCCTTCTCGTCTTCAACCACTTTTTACTTCCATTACATACATGTTCAAAATAAATAGAGATAGAATATTTTAAAAATCAGTTTTGCATTTTGCACAACAAATGGCCACATGTTATGGGTTATTTCCTGTGGGATTCCTCTGTACGATTTAACTGTTTTGATGATGTGTTGGGATCAAATCCCCATTACTGGGATCCTAATCTCTGTCATTTTATTTGCAGATTGTTTCTCTGTCAAGAGCCCATGGTCTATATGATATACTTGTTCACGTTTTCAATAAGGGGATGAATGATTATGTTACACCTCTGGAGGTAAATTTGGTTTTCTCACCACTCACAGTAATTATTTACATGATCTGCGATGTTCATTTTAGTTTAGTCTTATGAGGGTCACACGCCTCCTGTGCAGCGCCTTGGGACGTCCTCCCGACGTGAAAGGCGCTCTATAAATATAATTTGTTGTTATGTCAAGAAATCATGAATCTTATTTTGAAGTAACCACAACAGGATTTGTTTCACATTTTGTTTCTCATTACAGGAAATGATTCAGGCGATTGACTCAATTCTAAAAACTGGAAAGCTGCACAGTAGTAAGTCTTTACACAATACCATGTGAATTTGATGATCTGGTTTCAAACTAGGTTCTAACACTTGCATTACATTTTTCTTGTTTTGTACAGAGGAACTAGTTACCATTGGAAATAAAGTCCTGGTTTATTTAAGGTAGCTATCTTTCCCTTTGCTTAATAGAAATTGTGACAATTTTTAGGAACAAGAAGTTTTATCACAGTGAATCATTTGAATGAGAATGAAAGAACCTACAGAAGTCTTTAATGTCAAGTTGAAATCTATAATATCAAGTATGCAGATGACATCCAAATCTATCTTTTTGCCTCTACTCTCGACTCCAGGACCACTACTGTCTTGACTGTCAGATATCAAGAGCCAGCTTTCTATGGTTGATTGTCAATAAGATAGAGGTCCTCCTGATTGGCTTGCGTCAGCGCCTTCAGGCACTGGCAGCATCAACCTGCATGGCCTCCATGGTTGCACCCTCAACCTCGTCAAGCGAGATAGGAACCTAGGTTTATTGTTCGATCCGCAACTGTCTTTCCTCCCCCACATCCAAGCAATGGTCTGATCTGCCTTCGCTCACCTTGCAATATTGCCTGACTCTGTCATTACCTCACCTCCCCCCACCCCCCCCAGGACACTGAAACCCTCATTCACATCCCGGCTCGACTTCGCCAATACTCTGCTTTTTGCCAATTCCTCCCTCCATAGGTTGCCGATAATTAGAACTCTGCAGCCTGTGTCCTCTACCTCTCCAAGCTTCGTAACCCCATCTCCCCTATCCTTCCTCGTCAGCTCCCACCTCCGCTGTACAAAAAGTCCAGTTTAATCAAAAGTCCGCCACCTGGATCCTAACCCCTACCAAATTCTGCATCCCGTCACCCACTAGTTTCTAGGATCCCTGGCTACCTGTTGCAGGTCAAATCAATTCCAAGATCCTCACACTCAAATACAAATTACTTAATGTTGCACATACTGGAATCCTATACCTATTCCTTTGCTGTGCTTGCTCAAGCTTTCTGCGTGTCTCTGACCGCTCTCCTGCACCATCAGTGGCCATGCTTTCGATCACGATGTCCTGGACCTCCAGAATCTCCTGGCTCAGTCGCTTCACCTTGCCCCCTCTTTCCCTGGTCTTCAAATCGTATGAAGATACGATTTGCTGTTGGTCAGTGCCTGTTGTCACCTCCCCTTTCCCCCAGTGTGGCATCAAACTACACTTGTTCAGCACTTCGAAACATTGCTTCCTTGAAGGGCAGTATGCAAATGGTGTTGTTTGCTTGTTGTCTGCTTTTAATTTTTTACTGAAGGGCCATAAATTGAATCTACTTTGTTAAAATGATTGACTTTAAAATGTTTGCCAAAATGAGTTAGAGAGCGAATCACTTCACAATTATGTGCCTCAGTCCAGTTTGTGCTGTGTTCCCCACACAGAGCAGTGTAAGCCAATTGCTTAAATATAATATCATACAGAACCGCATTAACACGTGGCCCATCAATAGACACCTATTAGGATTTTATAAAGCCTGAGTGCAAATAACCTAGAATTCTTTTTGAATATCTCCTGATAATTTCAACATAGCTGCTGCTTGTCAGGGAGAGCCTATCCCCTTGGAGACATCCCTGAAGATCTGGTGCTTGGAGTGAAAAAGGAGGTAAGAGCTCGATCAATAAGATATTTACTTATTCACCAATGTGTTTGCATTTGAAATGTGCCTTAAATGTCACAGGTGAGATCTCCTCAGTTTACTACAGTGCATAATGTGTGCATTCTGTCCTTGAATAACTACACTACAATGGCATGTTTATTCATGAAGTCAATCTATTAAGATATGTAACATACAGAATACACAAAATTGTCATTTTGTGTCATTGTCAATTTTCAGTATACTCTGCAATGCGCTTTGAGACGTCTCAAAGACGTGATAAGCCACTATGTCAAATGCAAGGATTATTATTACACGTTGTAACAGTTGTTGATTTCTTTAAAAGCTTTCGTATCTGATTGCTTTTCTGGACTTGTATTTTCTCATCAAAGTGAATGCATCAGCTTAATCTTATTCTCTTACAATGCCTAGGGATCCCAGGGTAATGAGCACTAGCACACAGGAATGCTGAAGCTAATTTTAATGGCCCAAATAAGGTTATTTTTTCTCTGGTTTAGATTAGCTATGTCAGTACAGACCTGCATGCAAAGCTCTAGGAAGTTGTTGAGTTTGCATATTAGCTGGAAAAATCACTGTTTTAGTGCATTTTCTATTAGGATTAGGATGATTATTATTAATTATTACTGTGCTGTACATAAACCATCACTGCTTGGATTTTTCATAAAACAAAATTCTATTCCAGGTTTTTCACAGTTTGACAAGAGCACATTCAAACAATGCAGAGCCAGGCAAAGAACCTCATCATAACATTCGTACACTTCTGAAGTGTAATACAAGGGAGTTTCTAAATGTACTGGCACTGGTAAGATATTAGCAGTGTTATGTAAATGCTTTGTGGGACTTAAATTTTTACCATGCATGTTGTGTGTTTTTACCCTGTAACACCTCTACAACAATACAGTACAATTAAAATTTACATTTATATAGCAGCTTTCACATCAGGAGGATGTCTCGAGACAAAATAGTCCAGGATCTCTACCTGATTTGGGGATGAGGCATGGATGGGGGCTGGGGGGAGTGGGGGTATGGTCAAAGAGAAAGGTCTTGAGGTGGACCTTGAAGAAGGTGACGCAAAGCGCGAGGCGAAGGGAATCTGAGATTCAGTTACAGAGTGGGGGCATATACACAGTAAGTTAGATTGCTGGCGGGTGGATTGGGGACATGTAGCTAAGCAGGGGTGGAGCGGTCAGATTGGTGGGGTTTGAGGAGATCGCGTAGATTTGATTTTAATGGACATGGTCCGTACTCTCAAGATGCTTGCCTTCAAACACTAGCAACTAGGGAGGGAGGTGAGGAACTGGATGATTGGAAGAAAATAAGTTGCTTGAGAGCTCAATAAATGGTCTTCCCAATCAAAACCAAATCAGCACAAGTTACACTCCAATGTGTGTTATAAATGAATGCGGAGAATCTCAGTGCAAAGGCTAATGTCCAAAATAGAAGTCAGTGAAGCAAATATAGAGAACATCAGGATTGTAATGTAGGAAATTTACATCATCCAGTTATGTGGATTGATTGACTTTCCTCTGCCATATATAAGACCGTAGAACTTTCACACCCAATAGTACTACAGTAAAAGCCCGTTTATCCGTGACCCGATCAACCGGATTGCTCGACCCCCTCCGGGGCAATTCCCCATTCCAGCCATCACGAGTATGCTCACTTTACACATGTGTGAACTTATTAAACTTACAAACTTTTTTTTTAACTGATCGGCAAAAAAATGCTTTTACCGATCTTTTTTCCGGGTGTGCTGGAATCTTTATTGGTAAGTATCCGTACAATATTCTGTTACTATATAGTGTATTATTAATATGGTATATTTTAAAATAAGTAAATTTTTTGTGTTGGGTTTTCAGCAACTTGCCATCTGAATATCCGGCACAGTCAATTAGTCGACCCCCCGGAAGGTGATGGATAAACAGGCTTTTACTGTATTTGTTTACCTCTCTGAAAGATGGAATGGAATTACTGAGACTTGTACTATGTTTAACAGCCACTTGTTTACTGCTGTGCTTTCTTTTGTTCAGTCATTTGAAGATTTACAGAAGGACAAACTAGCTGTGGAGTTTCAGCAAAGAATCACTGATATCTTGCTTAAGGTGAAGTCTCAGTTATTGTGTTGAGCTGCCTTCCTTCACTACTTGCTGTTAATTGTCATTCAGAGGATTATAATGGAAACTATGATGAAATGCCTGACTTGCACTGCTTGATTAAAATTGATCAGATGAAACTGTCAATTTACAGGGTTCAAAAAAGCTTACGAAAATGTTTTGCAATTATGAAAACTGATTATGTTTTAAATCCATCATATCTTATACTTTGATGTTCTCTTTAGGTGATGGTGGAGGGGACAGAATTCACACCTTCCCAAATTGGTTGCCTCTTTACTTTCCTAGCACGTCAGCTAGCCAGAGCAGAGAGCTCCCTCTTCGTAAACAAACAACTATTTGATCGGGTAAGGAGGATTTTTTCACTGTCAATTTCCTCCCACCTAAGCAACTAACTTGTGCTGGAATGCACCTCCTCGAGCTGTTTTTCTTTTATTATTTCTCGCTTTATCCTCCAATGACTTTATCCTCCACCCCCACAAGCTGGTGAAAAGCACCTTGTCCTCAATTACACTGTGTTAGCCTAGACTTATTTGATAGGATCAAACTTCCTATTCAGAAGATGATGGGTTGAGGTTGTTGGTTTAAGAATTCCATGGCAATACACAAAAGTGAGAATGATGGAGGTGAAAGTACGATGTTTGGTCACTCGCTCCCATTCAAATGAAAGGGTCTACGTGAAACTTCATACCTTCCTCTTTCAGCTTTCTGCTCATAGCAATTTTCACAAACTGTCTGAATTGCCCCAAACCCACTCTTTATTTCACGCCCACCCCGCCTCTGTTGAACTAACTTGTGCTTGTTGCAAGTCTTCCGACCTTTCTCTATTGCACCATCAGTGGTTGAGAATTCAATTTTTATGGCAGTAGCGTCTGGAACTCCTAATTTTCTTAAAACTAACTCAACATGAGGATTTATATTTGAAGATAGAACTTTATCAACATTACTGAGCCTATATTTTATGGAGATCTCTTTGCTTAAACTACGTTACACCACATAATCAGTGAGATTGCACTTGAACTCTGCACAACCTAGCTCAATGATAAATGGCTGTTCAGTTCATCAATGATCATTATGTGTAACATGATAAACACTTAACAAAATTGTTCCTAAATGTTTCTGATTGTACAACATTTTCACTCTTTGATACAGTGTGAGCTTCAGCTTCAGTTGTGCTTCCTCACCAGGTACATGTACTAGATTTCTTGTGTGATCCAGAGGACAGTTCACAACATGAGGAAATACAGCAGGTAAAAGGACGACTATTTTGTTTCTTTGACACCAGTAATTTAAGTGGAGCCTGCCAACTTTTTTTCTTTCCCTTTTAACACAGTTAATCACAGACAAGTAAAGCATGAGAATGTTCCTGCATATTAGTCACCCATATACAGTTTTTAAAAAAAATTTGTCAGCCGGGTGTCTGACAAGCGTGGAAACCCATCACTAGGCTTAGCAATATACAAACCAGAATAATAATAAATAATAATAATCCTTGCAGTTGATATAGCACTGTTCAAGTCTTCTGGACATCTCAAAGCACTTCACAGAATGTGCTGTAAAGTGAATTGACTGTGTGTGTATATAGATTATATTCGCTCGCTCACTCACTCACTCACTCACTCACTCACTCACTCACTCACTCACTCACTCACTCACTCACTCACTCACTCACTCACTCACTCACTCACTCACTCACTCACTCACTCACTCACTCACTCACTCACTCACTCACTCACTCACTCACTCACTCACCCACCCACCCACCCATCTCATGCACACCTATAGAGCTGCAATGTACCTCGACCATTCCCTATTGTCAAATGGATAAGAGACATTTGGGTGAAAATTCCAATGGGGGTTGTGGGCCCCACCCCACCTTTGGCTGAATGTTCACTGGTATTTTTCCCCAAATGTGTGTATAACACAATCAGTAGTTAAATATAATTCAATTCGCTTTACAGTTCCCTTTTTCCTAAATTTATTTTATTAAACACATTAAAAAAGCAATTGGTGCAACTGTACAGTACTTTTAAATAAAGCATTTTGAACTTGAGAAATACATTGTAAATAAAGGTACAGTACATAATTTTTTCCCCCAGCGATGGGGAGGTGCTAGTTTGTGAAGAGATTTGAATCTAACCATGTTCCTAATCATGAGCACCTTGATGTTGATCTGCTAGGAGACAAGCTACGACTCTCGCAGGGAGCTCTGCTTGTCAAACTTTTTTTAAAAAAGCTATGAATGAGTGACTAATTACTGGTTAAGTTAACATTTTGACTTGCAGTTTTACTGCTTGTAATATAGCGTACTTGTGAGGGGAGATTAAACTAATTCAATTTCAGTAGATAATATAATTTTAGGAGAAAAGTAGCTCAGTATACGGCCTGAGGAATGAATGTGATTTGGTTATCTTATCTATCAGGATGTGTTCAATGGCAGTAAATGTCAGCACTCGATTTCTCCCGTATTATCCAGGCATTGCTGGAGCTCCTTCAAGCAGGGGGGATTGTTTACTTTGATGAGGAGAAACTCATTTCTTTGGCTGATAAAGTGCAATTGTAAGTACTTGCCCCCATGGAAGGCTTCACTTTTCCATTTTACCTCATTCTCCAAAGACCTTTAAGGAGCACTGAGGAAAACAGCTGGATAGTGGGATTAATTGAGGAAAAGGTGTGATTTTAGAAAACAGGTAAGAGTGGCTCAGAGATGATGGACTGAATGGTCCCCTTCTGTGGAGATACTTTCTACAGCAAGAATAAATTGCATTTATTAAGCATTACATTTACAACTTTTATTTATAATTAAAATAATTTGCTTTAATATATTGCATGTTTTGAAAGTTTTCTTTTTCATGCTACATCTGGTTGGTTATTGTTGAACATGTGTTGGGATTAAATCTTGTATGGGAAATCTGAGTCACCGTATACAACAACAACAACTTCGATTTATATAGCACCCTCCACGCCGGACGGCGTCTCAGAGCACTTTAAAATTGGTGATGACTGGTTAATGTTGCAATGGTATAATTCTGAGTGGAGATCACTACTACAATTTTAGTTACATACAGTAAATAGAAAGAAAATTAAAGGCAAGAGAGTTGCCTTATGTCTGCAAGATAGATATCACTCTCATTGCCTCTTGAAATTCAATTAATTAAAACCCTGGATTCTCACTGGCACAAATCTCCATTCCCCACCACACCAGTCCTTGTCAGGCTCCACAGCTTCCCAATTACCAAATGGATCGATTTCAAGATCCTCTTACTTGTTTTTAAATCGCTTCATCTTTACCTACCTATCCAAGTCCGTTAACTACCTTCGGTGGCAGTGCCATTAGCCACCAAGTCCAGAAGCTATGGAACTCCCTCCCTCAACCCCTACACTTTGCTCCCTCTTTCCCCATTTTCAGGTTGTGCCTGAAGACCTTCCTCCTTGACTATGCTTTTGATTACCTTCCCCTTTTCCCTCTCTCAGCATTGGGCTCTGCCATTGTTAAGCACTCTGGGATGCCTCCCGGCATGGAGAGAGCTATATAAATGCAACTGTTTGTTGTTGTATGTACTGTTACAAATCTTTATTTGTTGTGGTTTCAATTAAATTATATGAACTTTCCACTCTGGTTTTCCCAATTAATTTTCAAATTCTGTTTGATCCTGTGACTATATTTAGCTATCGAGTTTGTGAATTTGTATATGAAAGAAAACGTCTTCACAGCAAAATCTTGATGTGTTATGTTCACGATGAAGCCAGAAAGGTAAGGTCAACTTCATTTTAATTCTAGTTCAACATATTATTGGAACAAATAAATGTTGGCTTCTGTCATGATGTAATTATTAATTCACATTTACCTTTACTGGATTAACTTTGCCACTTTAGTGTATAAAAGTCAAAATCTTATAATCATTTTGAAGAAAATATATTTTATCATAAATAAATGTGTATGTTCACAGATCCAAGTGCATGACTATATCTACCATGTACTAAACAATGTGGAAATGACCAAAGATGAGCGTGTTTCATTCAAGGAAGAAATATTTAATCACATTCATGTAAGTTTTTTTTATTTTAACTTTTTAAAGTTTGCCCATGAAAAATACAGCACTTTATAGTATAGTGTGTTTCTGAAGTGCTTCGGGATGCCCTCCTGATGTAAAAGGCTCCATAGCAAATGTAAGGATTATTATTATAAACTTTTGTTTCTATCTAGAATACCCCATTCTAGGTATTCTCAAGCTCTTGAACATGTATTTTCCGCTCTCAGTTTGGCATGGCAGCCTGTCTGGACCTTCTAACATGAGAGACTACCATTCTGACAAAAATGATTCTGATCCAGTTGAATCAGTTTAAACTTTCATTAATAATAATAATACTTGCATTTGATATAGACCTTATCACATGATTGAGACATTTCAAAGCACTTCATTTAATATTCTGTAAAGTGGATGGACTTTGTGTATCTTGTGTGTCCGAAACATTGAATGTCCAGGGTCTTGGGAAGTTCTCCCGACATGAAAGTATTTTGAACCACAAATGAACTATAAATACTACACATGTATTTAGTGTGTGAAATGCGGCAGTCATTTGCACCCAGCAGTGTCCCATAAGCATTCATGGAGTGATTGACCAACTTTATTTAGATGATTGTTGGCCAGGACACTAGGAGAAACTCTTCTCTTTTCAAATAGGGCCAAGGGATCAGACAGACAGGACCCTAGTTTGATTTCTCATCTGAAAGAATACACTTCTGATAATGCAACACACCACTAGCACTGTATTGGCGTGTCATCTTAGACTATGTAATTTTAAGTCCCAACATCCTCCTCCTACCCTCCGCAATCCCCTGCTTGAGTCTGAAATACTGATTGTCAAGCACCTTGGGACGTTCTCCCGACGTGAAAGATGCTATACAAATGTAATTTGCTTCACTTCACTTGTCCCACCATCGGCAGTCAGGCCTTTAGCTTCTCCCCCACTGGAACTCCATTTGTAGTTCAGTGGTTAGAGCACTCGCCTTACAAGCGTGAGACCTGGGTTCGAATCCAAGCACATCAGTGTGAAACCTTGGGTAAGTTTCCTTACTCCACTTCTGACTAAACTTTATAAAACCTTGATTAGGCCTCAGCTAGAGTACTATGTACAATTTTGGTCACCACACTTTAGGAAGGATGTTAAGGCATTGGAAAGGGTGCAGAGGAGATTTACTAGGATGGTACCAGGAAATGTAGGACTTCAGCTATGAGGAAAGGCTTGAGAGGCTAGGTTTATTCTCATTGGAACAAAGAAGGTTGCAAGGAGACTTAATAGAGGTTTTTAGGATCATGAGGGGATTTGACAGAGTAGGTAGGGGAAAACTGTTTCCACTGGTGGGTGTATCAGTGACTCATGGTTACAGATTTAAAATAGTTTCAAAAAGAAGCAGAGGGGAGATGAGGAGAAATGTTTTCACCCAGCGAGTTGTTCGAATCTGGAATGCATTGCCTGAAAAGGTGGTGGAGACTGATTCGATAACAACTTTTAAAAGAGAGGTAGACATTTATTTGGGGAGGACGGGTTTGCGAGTTTATGGGGAGAGAGCAGGAGTGGGATTAAATTGCTCTTTTTAAAGAGCCGTCACAGATTCGATGGACCAAATGGCCTCCTTTTGTGTCGTAGATTCTATGATTCTATGACATGCCTAATAATAATCCGTTCAAAAAAAACACAATAATAAAAATTTGTAATTTCAATCCACGACTGATTGTGGGAAACTGCTGTGCGCAATTGGCTGCATTGTTTCACCCACAGATATACAGTCAATTCACTTTACAGTATATTTTGTGAAGCTCTTTGAGACATTGATAAGATGTGAAAAGCGCTATATCAAATGCAATAATTATTATTATTATTTGCAAGTTTCATCAATGCAAACATACTAAACTGGAGTGAAACAATTATTAATTTGTTTTCCTAACGAACAATTACTTTTGGTTTGCAGGAATTACTTGATATAAATCCACGACAGACTGCAGTGTTAATACTTAGGGAGTTTTCAAGCTGTATAGCAACAAACCCAGAAATACTAAAGGTGAGTATTAATAATTTTACTGAATTTTGCTATCATCTCAAACCCCACTACTTTCCCTCTTCCAACTACAAAAATATGCAATGCAATGACCTTCTGCTAACAGATTTGTTATTAAAATACTACAGTTTCAAGCAATTATTGATGCAGTCACTATATTGCAATGCATAATTTATATATAGGACTTGAAATCATAAGAAAACTTATGACATTGAATTGTACAATATATTGAATCTAAATTGCTTACAAAATTAAGTAAATCGCAGTATGTGGAGTCTGCACCATCTGCTGTGATGATGGGTGCATTTTAGATATTCAGATATTTAGATATCATTTTATTCTAGAATTTATTTGAAACACGTTTTTATTTAAAAAAAATAATGTTACATTTTTAATGAGGATTAGTTTATTTGGGGTAGGTGGGCCATCTGGCTTTGAATATTGACCTAAGCAAACCCAGAACAATTCTTTAGGATATGTGGGTTTCGAATTGCAAAGCACAATTTCAGGACAGGCACCAGAAAGTGGTGGTTTTTACCCAGTCATTTATGATTAAAATAGGTTGCCAGTTAGCGGGTTTGAAGCCAGCACACCGGATTCATTTAAAAATAGCTTGGTACTGCAATGGGAGGTTGGGTGTTCTTGAAAGATGAGTTCAGATGGGCAACAGAGTTTGCTTCATGTTATGCACTTGTGAAGTGTGGCACAGTTTTTCATCATCATTACTTTAACCGAATTAGGGCAGTTTCTAATCTTTCAAAATTCATAAACCTATGTGGCCCATAATAGGCCATTGATAACAGCTATCTGAGCTGTAGTGTGCAATAATAATAATCCTTGCATTTGATAGAGCGCTTTTCACATCTTATTGACGTCTCAAAGCGCTTCACAGAATATACTGTAAAGTGAATTGACTGTATATTTGTGGGTGAAATGCACCAACCAATTGCGCACAGCAGTGTCCCACAAACAATCGTGGATTGAAATGACCAATTTTTTTATTGTTGCTTTTTTGTGGAGGGATTATTATTATTATTAATTTTAATTACAACCCAACAATCAGCATTATATAAATGTTTTAAGATGATTTCTCCCTCCTGCCACCAAGATTTTGAAATATAGTGGAAGTCTGTTAAGATGGACATATCAAAGAACGTCTGTATTGTCTGGCTTCGGAGGCGTCAAAAGTTAACCAGAGTGCTCTTGCCTCTTCCCGCCAACCAGAGGAGCAGTGGCAGTGCCTGCTCTCCCATTACCATTCCCATTGGACGGGAAGGGGGCCAATTAGCGGTGTCTCCGAGTACATTAGAAATGTAGGTGAATGTTTGGACACTCCATTCATTCACAAGTGACTCCAGCTGTCAATCAATTGCAATTTGACTCCTCCCATTTCCTCCCTTGTTGGACCCTGCACCTCTGCCCACCCCCCCCACCCCCCCACCCCCCTCACTCTCACTGATTGACAGCCCAACTCCAGTGACTTGTGAATGGCTGGAATCTGTGGTCAATCAGACTCCTTCTTTCTCCATCCTTGAGCCACTTGTGGCTGAATGGCATTGCTCAACACACGGAAGGCCAAAGTGTGTTCATTCAGCGGTGACTAGCGACATGTTTTGCCCAGATTAACCAGATTTTTGCCCTAATCCGCTGCCATATTTAAAACAGGTAAGAATGCAAATGAATCAGCGCTGGATGTTTTGTTCGATTTACCTGGCATCCAGGGTTAATCAGCATCTGCTTAAATACAATAGAGCTTTTTCAGGATTCCAGCTGTAACTGTAATGACAATTGCAAAACAACATTAGTTTTGCTCTATGCTGATTCAAGTGCAGAATGTTATGAACCTGTAGCAGTAATAATAATGAAAGATTTGTTTAGTCATTAGCATGTGCTGTGTATTGAATGCCTTGCAAAACAAATCCCAGTGTCTGAACAAACTAGTGTCTCTTTGTATTTGTGTTTAATGTATAGTTTGCAAATTTGTGATTGATTGCATCTTTCATTTATTATATTTAGGATCCACAATTGCTGTTTCAGTTTCTTAATGGGTTATTGGACCCTAGGTGAGTGCATCTGTATGGTTTCAGAATTTGAAGAAAGATACAATAAGACCCCATTATAATACGGGTTTACCTATAATGTAATTGCATTATGGACCCGATTTTTTTCCTAAATTAAAAAAAAATCTCAAATCCTATAACTGCACTTGAAACACACAGCGACCATACTGATGGAGATAGCTGGCTTTCTGCAATCATTTTGAAGAGATGTCATATGATTGCTTCACAAGATTTACTGTAAAGTACCGTATATCTCCGCGTATAAGGCGCACTTTTTTTCAGGTCGGAAGATCTCGAAAGTTGGGGGTGCGCCCTATACGCAGGTACAAGCAATTTTGAGCCTCGGAAATACAGTTAACAGGAGGGGCGCCCGGCGCGCTGTCAGCCGGGGTTTGGTCAGTGTCCGGCGGGGGTTGGGAGGAGCGGGTGACGGGGCTTCGGCCTCGGCCGCCCGGGCAGCGGCAGCAGCAGCGGACTTCAGTGCCGTGCTTACCTTCTGCCGAACCCAGTCTGCCTGCATCCCTCCCTACCGCTCTCTCTCCCTGCCTGCCTGCCTGCCTCTCCCTCCCTCCCTCCCTCCCTGCCTGCGTGCCGGCCGGCCTCTCTCCCTCTCTCTCTCCCAGGCTGCCTGCCTGCCTCTCTCCCTCTCTCTCTCCCGGGCTGCTGGCCTGCCTCTCTCCCTCTCTTTCTCCCTCCCTCCCTGGCTGCCGGCCTGCCTCTCTCCCTCTCTCTCTCCCACGCTGCCGGCCTGCCTCTCTCCCTCTCTCTCTCCCACGCTGCCGGCCTGCCTCTCTCCCTCTCTCTCTCCCTGCCTGCGTGCCTGCCTGCCTCTCTCCCTCTCTCTCTCCCTGCCTCCCTCTCTCCCTCCCTGGCTGCCTGCCTCTCTCTCTCTCCCTACCTACCTGTCTGTCTCTCCTGTCTCTCCTCCCTTCTGCCGGCAGTATCATTGAAAATGCTTCCGTTTTTTTCCACCAAGAACAGGTCAAAAACGGGGGGTGCGCCTTATACGCGGGTGCGCCTTATACGCGGAGATATACGGTAAACCTTGTGAAGCAATCCTACTCCACATC
This sequence comes from Hydrolagus colliei, assembly GCA_035084275.1. Taxonomy (NCBI): domain Eukaryota; kingdom Metazoa; phylum Chordata; class Chondrichthyes; order Chimaeriformes; family Chimaeridae; genus Hydrolagus; species Hydrolagus colliei. The sequence goes on from CM068743.1 coordinate 116,739,573, forward strand.
CGGTCCCACACCAGGACCACCTTCCTCATTGCCACATTGCCAGTCTCCGACTGTACCTTAAGCCAAACGCAGCCAAAATACTAGTCCATGTATTTGTCACGTCCTGCCTCAACGTTTTAAGGATCACTAGCTCCACCATGCACAAAGTTCAGCTGATCCAAATCTTCACTACATCCCCATCACACTAGTTCTAGCCAGGCTTCACTGGATCCCTATTGCCGAACACATTGATTTCAAGATCCTGATACTCGTTTTCAAATCTCTTCAAGCCCTGGCTATTCCCTACCTCTCCAACCTGCTTATCCCCCAATTCGCAATCCTCCATTCGATTGACTCCAACCTCCTGCAAGTCCCTAGAGCCCTCTGTTCCACCATTGACATCCGTGCTTTCAGCCACTACACCCAAAACTCTGGAACACTCTTTCTCTATCCCTCTACCTTGCCCATTCCTTCCCAGTTAGATCGTACCTGAAAACCTTCCTCTTTGACTGTGCCTAAGGTCATCTCCCCCTGGCTCGGCGACATGCTCCGCAACTGTGAATTTCTCTGGGACACTACCCCAAGGGGTGCTATATAAGTGCAAGTTCTATAGTGTAGTGACTGCATTTATAGGTGAACATGGAGTCGATTAGTGCAAAGCCATGTCCACAAATAGTCATGAAGCGAATTATTAATTTTATCAGGGAGATTTTTTTTGTTTCTCTCCTGTATTCAAATGATACCATTTAACAACCAAATAAAATTTATATTTGTTTAATATTTTATCCCAAGGATTTTCCTCTGATAATGCTAGGGTCTCCCAACACTGCACTGATGTGTCAGCCTGGACTGCCACCCCTGACATGTGTCTTGAACACACCACCTTGCAGCTCAGAATGATGCCTGTTTTAATAAATACTTTACAGGTTGAAAAGTATTGGCATTGGACTTTCCTGTGATTCAGTCAGTTTTGTCTAATTCCTAATGACCTAACTCTGCAGAAAGGATGACCAGAGCTGAAGAAAGATTTGTTTTGTGTTCAGAGTCAAAATCATATCTACCTTCTGATTGCAGAAGTACCTCACCAATGCATAGTTCCAGTCTCTCGGTACATGCTGAGTGTTCTACCAACTAAGCCAGACAGACAACTAATTGGGAATACATACAGCTTTGTATTCATGCTTACATATGAATCATTTGCAATGAAAGTATTGAATCTTACCATTTTTAGCCATTTCCAAATATTAGGCAGTGTGCGTTGGGGTGCTGCTGGAGTTTCTCCACAATATTAAAATAATTTAAAATTATTTTAATATTGTGAAATGCAAGACATCATGCTGTCAGTTTTTTGTACTTTAAGTTATCAACAATTCCCGTCTGAAGATATTTTTGTGAATTTTTCCTGCGTAGCTTGCCATTGAAAGCAACGTCTGGTAACCTTTCCTACTGCTTGTCCAGCTAGGACCTCCCAATCTGTCAGGGCTTTGGCTTGCTTAACAGGAGCTGAATGGGAAAACTCCTCCCCATCAGTGACCAGTCTGCCCTTCTAAGTCTTTAACAAAGAGCCAGACTACAACAGAGAGTTGGCTTGATTGTGACATTCTGTTGTCAAGCACGTCACTTTGGAGTTGTAGGTTGTGGAGGAGACCATGAGGTCTAATTTTATGACATTAAGTGGTTGGATTTGAAAATATCGGATCCTGAAGTCGACCCCTGATGTCAGAAACCCATTTTTGCTGGAATCCAGAAGTTGAATCCAAAACAAAAATAGAAGGCGCTGAACACACTTAGCAGGTCAGGCAGCATCTATGAAGACTCTTCGTCAGACCTGGGGCATCTTGGGAGGGAGAGGCTTTTAAGTTGAATCCGAGCTAGGTTCAGTATATGGGTATGTGCAGGACTCACTAATTTCAAATAAATCTTTTTCCAATTATTGTAAATTAGATTAAACACAATATAAATTAGTAACTGGCATCATGTTATTTTGTAGGGTCTATGTTTGTATATTTTTAAACTAAACACCATACTTCACAGACCTTGTTTGTAATTTTGGTTTACACCAGTAATGTTCTCATGTTGTGGGCATGTGCCAAACTTTGTACATTAATGTGTGTCTTTCCCCCTCCTGTTTGTAGTATACTACCTTGGCCTTTCCAGGAGGCGAGTCTTTTAAACCCGGAATATCATGAGACGTACATTGACTTGTTGTGTCAAAAGAAACCAGATTTAGTGACAACTTTTCTCACTATGTCTGAGAATTACCGCCTTGAAGAAGCAATTGAGGTACGGAACCTGTGGTGTGTTTTCAAGTGGAGTGTATTGCAATAGTTTTTCTCTTTATTTTATTTTCATAGGAAAAGCTCTGCTTAAGCAAACCTGCCCAAACCTTAAAGATGCACATACAGGAAGTTCCAAGATGCTTCCTGCTCAACTGGGGGAGCCACATTTATGTGGCCTGTACCACAACCATCAGTCTGATTTGGGTTAAGTTACTTCAGTTGCAAAATGGAAGAGGAGGAGAAGGGAACAACAACTTAAATAATTGTATTATCATTCCCATACAACCAATGGGAATAAAGTGGTTGCCACTGAAGTTGTTTTCAGATATGCACAATTTCAAACTCTGTGAAGCTGTAGGCCCTGCCTCTGGGTCAGTCATCTGCTTTACTTGTCGTGAGCAGATTCTGTGTGTACACGTCCAACATTGTCACTAAATCTTTGCTGAATGTGAAGAATAGTCTTGGAAGCTCGGCTGATATTATCGCTCACTCAATGAGGCAGGCAGCAGCATTTTTATGCTTTTACCGAAGCTAATTCAGTTTCAATCAAAAGTGTAATTGTTGGTAAAGACATATAATCTGTCTAGTCCATCTCTCATTTCATTATTATTTCCATACAACCAATGCACTCTCATAAAATGTGCTCGTAAATAGAACTTATTCTCAAATAAGGTGACCTCAACTGGACAGATTGGCAGTTTAATCTGTGATTCAACTTGTTGCTTATTTTAATATTGTGAAGTGCAAGACATCATGCTGTTAGTTTTTTGTACTTTAAGTTATCAACAATTCCCGTCTGAAGGTATTTTTGTGAATTTTTCCTGGGATTAATCTTGTGTGTTTTGGTGGGGAGAGGGAAGAGTTCTCTGCCTTGTCATTCTGGGAACAGATTATCGGCACAATTTTGCAATTAACATGGTATGTTATTACTTATGAGAGTGGGAAAAATAAATTCCTTGTTTTCATTTTGTGTCTAGACTGTGAAGAAACATCAGGTGGACGATGCACTCGCTTACCTTCTGGAGAAACAGGGAAATGTACAGGGGGCAGTCTCTGTTTTATTGGAGGTAACCAGAAATTAAGATTACAATTAAAGACCACTTGCCAGTAAATATAATCCTGCTTCTAATACAGTACCTTTTACGTAACCAGAGGACATCTCAAAGCGACTTACTGTAAAGTGTAGCCTAATTTGTAGGTGAACATTTTCAAAGTCAGTAATTAGATGTGAAAATGTGTAAGGATTGTAAGATTTGATTAATTGTTGAGAAATGGTGTCAATTCCATTCACAATCAGTGCAGCATCAAGAAACTGTATAGGGACTACTTGATGGCGGTAGCATTGCCACTGTTTATACACTAATTTACAGTTGAGGAGGGTAATTTCACGACAGAAACCAGAAAATGTTTCTTGATAAAGAGAGTAATTAAGGACTATAATGGGTTACCAGAAAGAGTGGTGGCTTCCAGAATGTTGGACTCATGTTTTGTTCTTTTAATTTGTTTTTAGCTATTATGATTGGAGTGTGTGGATATTCAGGAAGGAAGGGCTGAAGGTCCTCATGATCTTGTTGCAGCTGGAACTCCCTAGTTGTTTAGGATTTGCCAGTAACTCCTAATTATATACTTCCATTAATTGAATTTCAATTGGTTTGCATGCTGCTGAATTGCATAACTGCACTTCCAGGTTGTGACTAGAAAATTATCTCTGATCCGTTATCAATGTCTCAGAACAAATGTTTAGTGTGACTTTGATAAAAGTAACCTCAAACCTAAAGTCATGACCTGTTGTTTCCTGAAGAGACAATTAGTGTTAATTAATGGATACTGCAAGTTGTGAATGAAAGTCCATACATCTACTGAGCAGAGTCATAGAGAGGATGTTTTAAAAGTAGTGGATTTTAGGTGATTTTAATGGTACAGTAAAAGCCCGTTTATCTGGCACCCGATCAACCGTAACTTCCGTATAACCGGCACATCAAAAAAAAAAGGTCCGCATTCGATTAACCGGAATTCATCTGGAAAAATGCATTTAAAAAAATATTATTATTTGCATTTTCGGCCGAATATCCGGCACGCACTTTAACCGGCATTGGCCAGGTCCCGAAGGTGCCGGATAAGCGGGCTTTTCGTGTATTTTGAGGCGGTTTTATTACCAGAATAGTTTCTGTGAGGAACCTCCTACAATATAGCTCACTTAATTTAGTCGGCTCTTTTATTCTTTCTGTCTCATTAGAGTGTCTATACATCATGGATTGATTGAATTTATTTGTGTCAAGTAAACGGAATTCTATATTTCGCTGTTTGTAGTTTGTGAAATAATTTGAGAGAGAAGGATTAGAAAAACATACAAACTGAAATTGCACCTAATCTTTGCCTGTTGGACTATTTATTGCATAATGTTCATATCATGCAGAGTTGAAGAAAATCCTAAAATTCAGCTTTCATTTGGTAACCTGTTGTTTTGCGTGGCACATAGCTTCATTTGAAATATGAAGAACCAACTGTGCTAATTGCATAAATGCAGATAGCATCTTTTACATCAGGAAATCAATTCAAAGCATATATTTCAGGCATAAGTGTATTTTGTTTCTTAAACGCTTGTATGCATACCTGTAAATCAAAATGCTGAATTATCCTGCCATGGACTTTGTTTTCTGGGAGTTGTGCAAATACCAATTAATATTAGACTATGGAGTGCACTACATACAACTGAATCTTTCTTTTTCCAGAATTTGAAGAACAAGTTGAACTCACTCGCAGAATCTTTCCATTCTAAGAAGAGTAATGCAGGTTGGTCCTCAGTTGATGATAGATTGGAATGGCTAGTTTTTTAAAACTGCTTTAGGAGACAAGCAAATATGGGAACTTGTGACTAAAAATAAATGCATGTGGTGCTGCTGAACCAGCACAAGTGCAGAGAATCCTCGCAATGCAGAGTAGCATGTTTGAAAATGGGAATGTCTTCTCTGCAACCTATTGGGAGTTCAGAACCAGAGTCCCACAATTCCATCCAGTCTTAGACCTGTAACACTATTCTGCCCGTAAAAATGCAAGATCCTGCAGAAAATTCTGACATTCACTCTTAATTTGGACACTGGTTTCCTGCATTCTTAAGCACCGGTTATAGACATTTAAGAACAATTAAATTGTTCACACTACATATTTAATTTGTAAAGCACCATGGATCATTTTGGGTTTAAATCAAATAAATATCAGTGCAACAGAATTGTTTTTTCTCAACTGTGCAAGAAAATATAAAATTGTTAGTTTTCCAAATCTCTAAATATACAGTTTACTTTGTTGTATTCAGGATTACAAGAGTTCAACATTGAAATCCCTGGACTCTACAATGTGCAAACCTCACTCGAGGAAATGATCAAACTCTGCCAAAGGAGCTCTAGAAACCTTAACTTTGAGCAAAAGGAGGTACTGTAACGTGAATTGACTGTATATTTGACTGTGAATTGACTGCCGAAACGCGGCACCCAATTGCACACAGCAGTGTCCCACAAAACAGGCGTGATTTGAAATGTTTGGGAATAGAGGGGAATGGAATAGTTTGTTCTTTCTGAGGCATAGAGAGCAATTTATTTCAGTAAATTCAAAATGTATTTCTTTTTAACAGGAACTCTGGTTTCCACTATTAGAGCTAATAATGGCACCATCACATCATCTGAAGATCAAAATATCATCCCCATTTGCAGATGGTTGGTGAAACGTTTAATAGTTTTATATATATATGTTTTATATATATCTATATACAGGGTCACCAAAAGGCTATGATATTATTAATATAAATGTAATATATATACTATTAATATAAATATATACTATTATTATAAATGTAAGGATGATTATTATATTATTACAGTATCTAATAAGTCTGTAAGAAATAATGATTTTTTTGATAATAGGGTGGATATATCACAATGTTTTGTCACCCTGAGTGTGCGCGGTATATATGCAGGTGGTGTGGTTGATCACCACACAAGCATTTCCAAAAGTATTGAGCGATGGCAGTTTCAAAAAGTATATTTAATAATTGATATAGATCATGTACAGAGTTCCCACACTAAACATATTGTGTTGAATTACAGTGATCTACTTCTATAGACTGCAATCCTCTTAAAATGTAGGAAATGATCTACATTTCCCTGGGAAAGTGGATGTATATGTAACCTATGCAATGAAAGCAAGCCTCAACCAATGGTCCAATCTATACTTCAGTATTTTTTTTTAGAAGTGCCTAAATACCAAATAAAGTGGTTATGTGTTCTGAGGGTGACTAATGGTGTATTTTAACAGCACAGTGAATAAACTGGAAAGTGCAGAACTAGTTAGTGGGAGTTGCTTTGAACATGATGCTGTTAAAAGGCTACATGTATTTTTATAAAACACACAGGATAATTCTGTTTTGTGGTTTGTTTCTAATTGTGCTTTGAAACAACTATGCACGGTACTATAATTTATAATCTTTGCAGTGGCAGTTCAATTTGTCCCGTGTTGAAGTAGCATTTTGCAATAAATTAGGTATTTTTAAAAAACCGTAACAAATAGACCTCGTTGTAAAGTAGCTGTTTTGTAGCTAATTTGAGCTGATTCCTAAACAGATTTAAAAGAAACAGAAGTGGACCTAGGGCATTGGAATGCCCATTACATTACACTTCTGAGAAAGGGCCTGATAGATTGTCATGCAAGATGTTTATGTATTCTCTTTTTTTGAATAGGTATTAAGGAGCTAATAAAAATGGTCTTAAATAGTATGACAGCCCACATCCCACCAACAGCAATACTGCAAAAGGTCATACAGGTAAGCTTTCCTGAGTAACAAGAAGTCTTGATTCTCATTTCTAGGTATCAGCATGACGTTCACACAGATGACAATCTTGTACACCTTGGGATATTGAGTTTGGACAACTATGTAATTGTAAAAGCAAGAAATATATATTTATAGCGCTTATTACTGACACATTTCTCATAGCACTTACATCCTAGGTAATTACTGAAAACAATACCTAAATCGAATGCCTTTGTCTACTGATTTTGTAGACAAATGTAGCAATAATTTCATGCAAGAAAGGACCACAAACAGCCACAAAATGAATGATCAATTAATGTGTAGGATTATTGGCCAGGATACAGTTCAGGGAGAAACTCCTGCTTTTCCAGTAATGTGATGGATATTAATCTCTGCTTCAACAGTCAGACAGGACTTGGTTTAATGTCTCGTCTGAAAGGCAACACCTCCAAAAATTGTGTGCTCCTCTGGTACAGTTGGACCAGATTAAAAGATCAAGTTCCTGTGTGTGGCTAAAACCATTTGGACCCAGAGGCAGAAATGCTACCAACTAAGTCAATCTGACTCAGTAGTTGGCAGTTAGCATTCCTGTATGAATTACATGATCTCTACCATTTTTATTCCCAACTTGGCTATGCATTCATAGTTTTTGTTAAAAAAATATTTACTGTGTCAGAGGCATCGCAGTTCACAGTTTATAATAATAAAATGGTGATTTTAATATTTAATTGGAAGATCTAAGTGTTGGGAAACATTACCTTTGGCAGTCAATATGCAACAGAGCAGTATAGGAATAGAATAAGTTCATCCTCCAAGCTCCACTCTTAAGCTTTTATTTGTCAGCTCCACTTTTTGTCCCAGTTGCTGGTCTCAGAATGTTCCTATAATGCTTTCATTGTAATCACCAGTAATTGTGTGGCTTTCCTGAGTTATACTCCCAAGTTTACAACAGATTTTGGACACTTTAGTGCTGCTGGCTGACTCATGCCAACATGATTGAGAATGGGGTTGTTGTTACCCAAATGGAATTTCTAAGGAAATCATTGAGTTGGCCTTGACAGAATTTGAGCTTTGACCCACTATTAACATGATAGATTTCTAAGTCATTAATAATAATAATCATTGCATTTGATATTTTTGATGTAGCAGCTTATTACCTGATATAGCACCTTTCGTGGAGTCCTGCAGCTCAGTGGTTAGTAGCACTTACCTTACAAGCAAAAGACTGGGTTTGATTCCCAGTAGGGTGAAACCTTTCGGCAAGTTTCCTTACTCCACACACATGATAATAATTCTTCAAAAAAATAATAAATTGGTTATCTCAATCCACAGCTGTTTGTAGGAAGGACACTGCTGTGTGCAATTGGCTGCCGCGTTTCATCCACAAATATACAGTCAATTCACTTTACAGTATATTCTGTGAAGCTCTTTTAGATATCTAAAAGAGGTGAAAAGCACTATATCAAACGCATTATTAACAGTCTTTGATACTACTTAAAGCTCTTCAAAGAATATACTGTAAAGTGAATTGACTGTACATTTCACTTACATCATAAGTGCACCATTCGTGTACGAATGGCCTCATTCTGGATTAGTGATTGTAACGGGATTGTCGGCCATAACTACAATTAAGTGACACTCACAGAACAAATCATACTAGCCACTGACAACTATAAACGTTTCCTGTAGGTTATTGGTTAGAACACTCATGAGTGAGAGAAGCTGGGTTTCATTCTCGAGTAATGTAAAACTTTAGGCAAGTTTCCTTATTCCACACGCCTCTGTTTACCTAGCATTGATAGAAACCCAAGTATTAGATGATTGGCAAATTGCTTTTCTGGGGATAACAATACCTTCCAAGAAAAAATCAAATAATAAATTGGTCACTCCATGACCATTGTGGACCACCTTAGGACTCATTAACTAACTACATTAAATACGTTTTGCTCATAAAATATACAGTCAAAAGCATTTTACAATATATTCTGAGAAGCATTTTGGGACATGTGACAGAGGTGATATTAAATGCAAGGATATATTATATGCAAGGATTATTACTACATTCTACATTAAAGTTTTAAAAAAATGTTTATTGCCTTAGTTTTCAGCACCTTTTATATGAGTATGGATCAGTCTTCCTAATTTCTTTTATTGATTTTATTAGGATCCAGGTTACAGCATGGGGAAATTTGGAGATGTAAGAGACCTAATCTTAGGGATGCTGGATACATTTGATTATGAACAGGTGAGTCTAGGTTCTGCTAAAATATCCTTGAATTTGATATAGCGCCTATAGTATCATAACGTTTGAGTGCTTTGTAGGGAAGTGCTTGAAGTGTAATGACTATTTGTAGGAGATTGCAACAGTCAATTTTGCACAAACAGCTCTGAAATGAAACACCTATTCACCTGCAGGATTCTTTTAGAATATTGTCATGAGACCCTCAACGTTCACTTGGAGGGGTAGGTAGGACCATGGTGCAAGATCTCGTTTGAAGGATAGCACATCTGACAATCCAGTGCTTCCCCCAGGGCAGCACTGGAGTAATTCTTGTGATGAGACCTATTTATAATTGATACCGAATGTAGATTCAAGAGCTCTGAGATGCGGCCCTGCAAGAAGGGTGCTATATAAAAGCAAGTTGGAGATTTGGGAGTCCTGTGGTCAGTGGTTAGCATGCTCATGTCACAAGCGAGAGGACCTGGGTTTGATTACCTTCCCCCATCCCCCAATCCCTCCGCTTTGTTTCTTTCCTTTCCTCTTTCAAGGCCGGTTTGAAGACTTCCTTTTCGACCGTGCCTTTTGTTTCCCCCCTAATTTTTCGACCTCACCCACGTTTTTTACCCCCTCCCGAACACTCCCCTCGCAGCTCGGGTCACACGCCTCCTGTGCAGCGCCTTGGGACGTCCTCCCGACGTGAAAGGCGCTCTATAAGTCTAATTTGTTGTTGTTGTTGATTCCCAGGCATGGCAAAACATTGGGAAAGTATTCTTACTCCACCAGCCCTTGTGTACAGAGCATTAAGTAGGAATCCAAATGCTAGTCAATTGGTGGATCATTTTTTGGGGTGTAATAATCCCTCCAAAAAATAATAATAAAAAATGTGGTCCCTGTTTTCATGAATGCTCGTGGGATACTGCTGCAGGCAATTGGGCTGCAGCTTTACAATCAATTTACCTACAGTATATTCTGCGAAGTGCTTTAAGACGTCTCGAAGATGTAATAAGGTACTATATCAAATTGAAAATATTTTAGTTTGATTATTATTATTTATTTTTAAATTTCAACTTGGCCTACTTCCTTTTGGCTAATGTTGCAGTTTACAATGTGTTTTGTGGGCACAGCTAGGAAGATAATAGTGATTCCTTGCAGCCTCTCTAAAATATTTTTGCCATGTAGAAAGCACAGTCCGATAGCAATGTTGTTTTCTTCTCTTTCACCATCACACATGAGTGCTAAGGTTTGGATGAACTGTTTTGTGTATTTTCAGACTTTAATGGAAACGACCAAAAACATTTTAAACCATGACCTTCACTGGTCATTGAGCAATCTCAGGGCTATGATGAACAGGGGTCTAAAACCACACCACAAAATATGTGGCATCTGCACAAAACATTACAGCGAACGTCTCGGTTTGGAGGAAGAAGTTATTTTATTCAGGTATTATCCTCTTTGGTACCATCAGTCACCCCAAATCGCCTACTTTTCTTCCACCTTCCCTGATCCCGACCCTAGCTCGAGTCTGAAACACTGACTGTCCAGCGCCTTGGGATGTCCTCCCAACCTGAAAGAAGCTATACACATGTAATTTTGTTGTTGTTCTGTCTGAGATTCTTCAGAGCCTAATGGGGCTTTCTTGTTTGTAACAATTTTGATCTTGTATCAGCTTTGAATTGGTTGTTCACGGGAAAATGTTCGTCACTTTTTTAATCTTTTCAACAAATACACTCCAGTGGGGTTGTACCTGGTATCTGGCGACGTATGATTTTATAATGGGCTGGATGTAAAATGCCAGTAGCAGTGATGTCGCCAAAGCCATACATTAGGCTATATTCCATGCCATCTAGCATGTCAGAACATTAATGTCCTCTAACTTTCCTCCATCCAATGTATGCTACCTTGACACTGAGCTGCTCAACCGTAATAATAATAATCCTTGCGTTTGATATAGCGCTTTTCACGCCTTCTAGACGTCTCAAAGCACTTCACAAAATATACTGTAAAGCAAATTGACTGTATATTTGTGGGCAAAACACGGCAGCCAATTGCGCACAGCAGTCTCTCACAAACAATCGTGGATTGAGTGACCAAATTATTATTGTTGTCAGTTTTTTTTTGAGGGAATATTATTATTAGGTGTATGGAGTAAAGAAACCTACCCAAAATTTTGCTCTGCCGAGAATTGAACCCAGGTCTCTCACTTGCAAAGCGACAGCTCTAACCACTGAGCTGCAGAGCTCCACAGAGAGCATCATGGCAGAGCTTGACCTCTCCTCACTCAACTCCTCCACATGGCACAGCCAATAGAGAGTGCAATAGGGTATCAGGAATAGGAAGTATGGCTGATGTTCCCCAGCTGAGATTAACTCAGCATTGACCAAGTTTTGACCCAGTGAACTCCTGGTCTGTTTGATACAGCTTATCCACTACATCATCAGGGTTGTGTCCATTCCAATTTTTAAAAAGACACTTGCATCTCAGTTACACATCTTTTTTTCCACTGTTTATCCCCCCTGGAAAAAAAAGCGGGTTGATGGCCAGTTTAATTTCTAGTGGCTAAATACATTTAAAGAATTGGAAGTCTGTATAAGGAGGTCTGTATATGGAATCGGTGAAGGCTACTAGGAGACTGAATACTGAAATCAAGGGATTGAAGCCCTTAATACAGTACAGAGATTCATGGCAGTGAATGGTTGTAGAAATTGATGCCTGACTGTAACTTGCGATAACTAAAAAGGTGTTAGTAATAAAACTGTCTTATTTTTATTCTAGTTGTGGCCATGTCTACCACTCATACTGCCTCCAGACCAAACATTGCTTTGGAGAGTTTGGAGCTGACCAGCACTGGCTATGTTTCAGGTGTACGTCCTCTAAGAGAACAGGGAAAACAGCTGACTCAGTGAAACCTGCCTCTCAACACATGTCTCTGCCCACCAAGGTACTCTGGGTTTTAACAGATTCTGATGTTAGAAACAATGTGTACTCAACAATCGTGCTAATCTATTGTGAAATAACCTTATTATAAAGACTATGGTGGCATTAAATGGACATACTCCTGTGAACTTCCCAATTCTTACAGTTTCTCCTCTGGATTTCCCATTTTTGTCTTTTTCCACTGGATTTCCCACTTCTTCTTGGGTCTCCATTAGATTTCCCCAATTCTTCATTTTCCTCTGGAATTCCCATGCCTATATAATCTTCTGGAATTCCCATTTCTTGTTTCTATTTATACTTTTTCCACTAGATTTCCCATTTCTTCTTGTTTCTCCTCTGGATTTCCCATCTTGTTTATGGAGTCCTGTAGCTCAGTGTTTAGTCCGCTCGCCTTACAAGCGAGTGATTTGGGTTTGATTGTTTCAACAAATTTTCTAAACAAAATTGGAATAGTCTTTCAATCTGTTTTTTCAGATTGCAATAAAGGCCACTCAGCAACCCCTAGACAAAGAAAAGATAGTTGACGTAAGAAAAATGCATATTTCACAGGAGTAAAGTGTTGCTTTAAGATAACCACTGAACAATGTGTATTATCAATATCTAAAACAATGACTGTCCAGCGTCTTGGGACATCCTCCTGATGTGAAAGGTGTTATACTAGTGTTATAGTGTGTGTTTTTTATTTTACAATGATCAATCAAGGGACAAATCAAGTGAGTTTGAGGTCTGTGCAGGGTTATGGGCTTGCATATAGGATGAGTGACTGACTGCTTGTGAGAGAACCCTGTGTGGCCAACCCACTCTGGTCAGAAGTTGCATCAATGATCTGTTAAGATCAGCAGTCAAAATACTGTGCCTACCAGTACACAAGCAGCAACACATTTGTAAGTGCTGAACCCTGCCTCATGTTCACAAATTATGTCCTAGATATTAGTCCATATTATTTTAAACTTGGTCTAAAGTAAAAGAATTTAGCAAATTGGTGCATGATGCATTTTAATTACTTGAACTCTCCAACGCATTGCAGGTAGACCCCGCTTAATGTCGTAGTTTGGTTCTTGAAAAGTGCAACTTTAAGCGAATACAGTTTTTCCATAAGAATGAATGTAAAAACTGGAGTTAGGTTCTTTTGGACATTTTTCATCAAAATTTTCTTTAAAAAAAGAACATTATACTCGCTCCTGGACTGCCTGCCTGGCTTACTCACTCGCTGCCGGTCTCACTCGCTGTCGGTCTTACTCGCTGTCGGCTGGCTTTCTCTCTCGCTGCTGGCCTGGCTCACTCCCAGGTCCTAGCGCTGTTGTGCCCCCTTTCCACCCACTGGTGAATGTCACAATGTTATATGAATATATGTTCCCAATGTATCAGCAACATAATAACGAAAAAACGTTAACCGATGTGACGTTAAGTGGGGTCTACCTGTACTGAATTTCAAGAAAAAGTACTCATAAGTGCCATAAATGTTATAGAGAAACCTACTTTGCTAGTCCTGTAGAGCTGAACAGCACTTACACTCTATCAATGGTTATATCTAGTAATGAACCCTCGTCCTTTTATACTGTTGATTCAATGTTGTCACAATCCTTTTTTAAAAAATAATAGCAAGTGGTTTAAATGTTGAATGTAATATCTGTAGAATAAATGACCTATATAAAACACTCCTTCATGAAAATTACCTTGACCTTTGTAATGAAAAACAGCACTTGCCATAATCTTACAATCTAAAGGCTTCCTCTCCCCAATGTGAGTCATGTATAATCAGATATATCATTAGCGCAGAAAACTTTGCAAATGGATGCAAATTGATGTTCCTCTTGATTGTTCCAGATGGTTGATATACCTGAACCCCTTATCGTAAATTCTGTGTTAAGCCATCTCTTTTATAGGTATAGGGGTTGGGGGGGAAAGTCATCCATTTTTAGGGGTTGTGTAAATTAATACAGCAAACTGATAACTTGACCCTGACTTAACTTGTTACTACCACTTAAGGCAAGTCAATCATGCTGTCAGTATTCTGTCTACACATTTCCTGTCTTTGCCTAGTCTTATAAATCCGTTCATTTGCCAATGGTTTTCTATTTGAGGAGTCCTGTAGCTCAGTGGTTAGTGCACTCGCCTTACAAGTGAGAGACCTGGGTTCTATTCCAAGCAGTGCGATACCCTTGCCAAGTGTCCTTACTCCACATGCCTAATAATAATCCCTATATAATTTTAAAAATTGGTTATTTCAATCCACGATTGTTTGTGGGATACTGCTGTGCGCCATTGGCTGCTGTGTTTCACCCACATGTATACAGTCAATTCACTTCACATTATACTCTTATGAAGTGATTTGAGACGTCTAGAAGACATGAAAAGCGCTATATCAAATGCAAGGATTATTATTATTATATAAGTTTAATTTTGTTATTGTTGTATCTGTCCTTTTTCAGACTGAGGATTATGTATTGGATCCAAGACAGTTTGCTGCATTTGACCATACAAGAACAGTATTTCAAAATCCTTCAAGGGTGAGAAACTTTGTTTTGCTATTTTTGAGCATTAAATGTTTTAAAGTTACATTTAAGGGTTGTTTTCACAAGTTTATTTTTCAGAACATAATTTGTGTCTGTGATTTTTCAAATTTTCAAAGTGGTACAAATTTTTCACATTTCCTTGCACTTTTTGGCAAATATTTCTGCAATTATCGATTGACCCTGGCTATCAATACTTCACATAGGTGGACAGCCTTCAATGACTAAAAACTACCCCACAATAATATTTTTAAACCTTAGCCTATTAACTGCTCCAAAGAATTTCAGGGGAAATGGAAAATAATAACAGATCTCGCCACCTGAATGCAAAGGATGAGACCAGTAGGGTTATTGTTAATAATAATTAACAATCTTTACATTTGGTATAGTGTCTTTCACGTAAGAAGACAGGATTTTTTTTTAAAGGATATATGTAAACAATATGCATAAACCATTAAATATAGTGTTTATTAATTAAGTTAATCCTTATCATGAAAGAAATTAGTCTTGTCACTAGAAAGATGGATTCAATGTGAGCATGCCATCAAAATCACTGATGTATATACTGATTGTTGTCACCACTTGGAGTTTGCTAAAGCTATAATCTCTTTGACAGCTTGCTCTGTTGCTGAATGCTGCCAGGCAAAATACTGCGGTTACAGACAACACCAACATAGTCCCAAAGGATCTTCATTATTTGAATCAATCCAGCATCATTCAGAGCAAAACCTTCAAGCTACAGCTTGTTCCACCCCCATTAGTGGACTAATCCTGCCTCGGAAATCTAAGTGAATCCATTATGTTACTGACTGAAATTATGGATGTGATGGGTGCAAGTTACATTTTGTGAAGGAAAAAGCATTTTTATTTATAGATACGTAAGTGGGTATCCATGCATGGTATTCAGTTCTATTATTTCCAATCTTTGCATGAAGAAAACTCTTGATTTCCCTTTTTTTTCTGTAATTCTGGTTTGCGATCACTATACAAAATCTTCCAGTACATTACGAGCAATGGAGTTTAAAAGCATTAACTAGCTGTAGTTTACTTTCGTGCCTTGATAAGATTTTTCAGAACTGACATTGATATGGTTGGGACACTTTACCTTTATTATGGTGCACCGTGGATTTGATATGACTAAATAAATATTTGTGGCTCACAGTTGATTAACATGGATTGTCTGTCCTACATGATTTTAAGTCCTATTAAAAAGCTGCACAGCAAACCTTAATCGTTGTTCAGAAAATTCAAGAAATCTTAGAGCATTATACTTTTTCATTTGCATCACTTTGAAGAAATTCACATTTCTTTTATTTTCTAGTTCAACTTAAAGTTTCAGTTTGGGACTTCTTGTTTTGTGGCAGTACCCATCTCAATACAACTTACCTGGTGATTCTGGTTTTGAAATATGCTATATTCTAAGGCAATAGAGTTCTATACAGTGGTGTTGCCGTGATGGAAAGCAAAGATTTACTGCAACTTGTGTAACAAGGTTTAAATGTGGCTGAAATGTAAGTCGTTGCTTCGCTTTCTTCTATCCCACAACTCCATATGTTTCTGCCCTATTGTATAGAGACTGCCTTAGTCAAAGTTACAAATGACGTTTTGTCCATCTGTGATCAGTGTTCTTTGTGTCTCTTCATCCTTCTTGATCTCTGCCGCTTTTGACACAATCGACCATTCTTTTTCTCTGTTGCCTCTCCTTTCAGCTCCATCTTCATCGTTTGCCCTTGCTTAGTTTTGTTCTGACTTATCCCAACATCTCCACGATATACAGGTTCCCCGCCCCAACCGCGGCCT
This sequence comes from Hydrolagus colliei, assembly GCA_035084275.1. Taxonomy (NCBI): domain Eukaryota; kingdom Metazoa; phylum Chordata; class Chondrichthyes; order Chimaeriformes; family Chimaeridae; genus Hydrolagus; species Hydrolagus colliei. The sequence goes on from CM068743.1 coordinate 116,756,100, forward strand.
CATCAACCGCTAAACTCACTTATTCACGGTTTGCTAAATGCGACAACCCTTGCTAACCACACATTGGTTATTGCTTAACCCTTGCTTATCCATGGGTTTTACCACTAACACTAGCGTCTGACGCTAGGACCCAGTTGCGATGTCGCAATCAACCAGGGAGCTGTCGCTTCTCTTTTAGGATTAACGTAAATCTCCGTTGATTTTTCTCTCTCTCTGTGTCTGCAGATCCTGGCAGCCTATGCTCCCAAACTTACTCCCCATATCCCCATGTCATCCATACCACCTTCTGCACCCCCCCCACCCCCACCCTCTGTGTCACCCACCACACCATCTTCTGCACACCCCCACCCCCACCCTCGGTGTCACCCACCTTCTCCGTTGATTTCTCTCTCTCTGTGTGTCTGTAGATCAGTCAGTCAGACACCTCGCGGATTGCTGCAGATCCTGGCAGCCCATGCTCCCAAACTTACTCCCCCTATCCCCAAGTCACCCACACCACCTTCTGCACACACCCCCCACACCCTCCGTGACACTCACCACACCACCTTCTGCACCCCTCCCCCCCCACCCCACCCTCCGTGTCAACCACCATGATTTCTCTCTCTCTGTGTATCTGTGTGTAGATCAGTCAGCCAGACAGCCTCGCGATTTGCTGCAGATCCTGGCAGCCAAACGTACTCCCCCTATCTCCCTGTTTCCCATAGGGCCCTGTATTTGCCAACTGCGGTTTTACCACGGAGGTTTTCAGGAACGTATCCCCCACGGTTGGAGAGAGGTACCTGTATCTATAAATAGCTTTACCTCCTGTCCTCGCACTGCCATGTGCAGCTTTCCTCAGCGCTCTGTCCTTCATCCTCTTTGTAATATTTAAATGCTCGTGATGTAATCTGCAGGTATGTATGTGGATAACATCAACTCTATCTATCTGCCTCCACTCTTGCCTCCAGGACCACTGTTGTCCTGACTGTATTTCAGACTTCAAGTCTTGGATGAGAGCCAATTTCTTCCAGTTGAATGTTGATAAGACGGAGGGTCTCCTGATTGTCTAATCTCAGTGCCTCCCCACCTCAGGTACTGAGAGCATCACTAATCATGGATGCACACTCCAATTAACCGGGCCAGGTCGGAACCTCCCTGCTTGCTAGACGTACCAACATTTCCCTCCACAAGCTGCAAATCATTCAGAATTCTGCAGCTCATTTAAAAAAATAAAAAAAATAAAAAAATATTTGTTTTTAAAAATAGCTCGCTACTGTTATGGGAGGACAGTAGCATAGGTATTCTAGAAGGATGAGATATGACCAGGTGTCATACATGGGAAACCTATCACCATGCTTACATATCCAAATCAAATAGAATTCCATGCACCTCCACAAGAAAATTCCAAAGATATTTCCAATGGAATGCGCACTCTTTCCCTGGAGGAATGCATCTTGCTTACCTAATTTCGGAAAGCAACAAGCTCAGGTTGACAAAAAACATGGCTTAGGAAATACTGTTGTGAGTCCAACCAGTTAAAACCTCATAGGTTTTGACATTGAGAGCACAACCTGGGAAGCTTTCTGACTGCTTGTCCAGCTAGGACCCCCTACCCATTAGGGCTTTGGATTGCAGGGTTATGAAACTGAGTGAGAAGAATTCCTTCCCCCAGTAGTTGTTCTGCACTTCCAAGCCCACCATTAAGGCAGTCTGCAATAAAATAGGATAAGATAAGGGCATTCTTCATCCAAAATACTCTTGTGATCTTGTCAAGTACAATGTCTGCTTTACTGCCTTGCCAAATCGATTCCCACTTTTTGCTGTCTATCTCTTGTTCCGCATCTCTGTCTTGATGTTTCATCTTCATGCCTTGTTTGCATTGTAGTTTCCTCCTCCATTTTTCATATGTTTTCACTTCAGTATGGTAAATGAAAGGTACAACATGGTTTGTGGGACAGAATGGAACGTGACACACATGGTCACCATAGATAAAAACAAATCCCTGAGATTCCAAATCGACAAAAAATTAGATGCAGAAAACCCGGAGGTAGGTAGGACAGCATTGATTAGATAGCAATAGTAAAATCAACCAGACAGAAAATTTGATTGTTTCAATGCAGTAGGCAGATCTATAGACTGATCATTTTTTATACAGAATATTATTCGGGGCAAATAACATTTGGGGTAATCTTGGGAAGTTGGCCAACAAATAAGGTAATGTATTGCTGTTTACTTTGGTCAGCTTGGAATTAACTCAACTCTAAGGATATCCCGCTTACCTCTCTCCCTCCCCCAAGGAGAATAGTCACCAGTTGACATTCAAGAAGCATGGATTTAAGCCCAAGCTAGGTGGATGCTAGAAACTCTCTGTGAACTGTACTGTCTATCATACAACAGCTCATACTGAGCAGAGAAGTGGTGAGCATCATAGCTCAGCATGCAATGAGTGAGAGTCCTCCTGCCAAAGAGTTGCAAAAATCACACATCAACAATACATTTCGCACTAACAGTTTTTATACAATGTGTTGCATAAAACCCAGGCCTAGCAATGTGCCAGACGTAACAATGCAATATGGCATAGTACAGCTTATGCTTCAAACTGAGAGGCTGGAGTGTGAATCAGTAATTTTGCGTGTATGTTTTAACAAAACGTTACACGTTAAAATGATAAATTATACCCCTTGTTTTGGACATATCAAACATACCATACAGAATGCTCATAAAGTCACATTACACCTGGGCAATCATGATCACAACAGCATTAGATTCAGAGTACTTATGGAAAGGGCCAAGGAACAATCAAAAGTGAAGATACTCAACTGGAAGAAGGCTAATTTCAGTGAGTTTAAAAAGTGAACTAGCCAAGGTGGACTGGAAAGAAAGATTGGCAGGTAAAACAGCTAAGGAGCAGTGGGAAGTCTTCAAGGAGGAGATAGTTCGGGCACAGAACAAATTCATTCCCACAAATGTAAAAAGTAGGGCATCCAAGCCTCGCTGGAAGACCAGGGAAATTGGGAGTAAAATAAAACAAAAAAAGTAGACTTATGACAAATGCCATGCCCAAAGTACAGAAGGCAACCAAACAGAATATATCTAGTGCATGAGAGAACTGAAAAAGGAAATTAGAGGGGCAAAAAGACTACGAGAAACGATTACGGGTAACATTAAAGGGAACCCTAAGGTATTTTACAAGCATATCAAGAATAAAAGATTGGTCAAAGGTAGGGTGGGGCCAATTAGGGGCCAAGGAGGAAATCTTATTGTGGAGGCAGAGAGCATGGTTGATGTACTGTATGAGTACTTTGCATTTGCCTTCACAAAAGAAGATGAAGCAGCCAATGGCACAGAACTGGAGTAAAGGGTAGAGGAAATGGATAGGATAAGTATAAACAAAGAGGAAGTACTAAAAAGTAGATTAAGTCAGGGACAAGATAGATCTTCACTTAGAAAGATATAGGTTAATAAAGGATTTGCTAAAGGCAAGAATTTTTTAATGAGATAACGGAATGGGTGGATAAGGATAGTGCAGTTGATGTAGTTTACGTGGACTTTCAAAAGGCATTTAACATAAAGAAAATAGAGGCCCACGGCGTTAAAGGGACAGTGGCAGCATGGATCCAGAACTGGCTGGGAGACAGAAAGCAGAGAGTTGTGGTGAATGGCTGTTTTTCTGACTGGAGGGAAGTGTCCAGTGGTGGCCCTCAGGGATCAGTATTGGGACCACTGCTCTTTCTAATATATATTAATGATCTGGATTTGGGTATAGGGAGTACCATTTCAAAGTTTGCAGATGACACAAAGTTAGGAAAAATAGTAAATAGTGAGGAGGATAGTAGCTATCTGCAAGAAGATGTAGACAGAATGGTAAAATGGGCAGATACATGGCAGATGAAATTTAATGTAGAGAAATGTAAGGTGATGGATTTTGGGAGGAGAAATGAGGGGAGGCAATATAGGCTAGGTAGTACAATTTTAAGGGGTGTACAGGAACAGAGAGACCTGGGGGTTTGTATGGGTAATTCTTTAAAGGTGGCAGGACAAGTAGACAGGGCTGTTTAAAAAAAAGCATACAGGATACTAGGCTTTCTAAATAGGACCATAGAGTACAAAAGTCAGGAAGTCCTGACTAAACTCTATAAAACTTTGGTTAGGCCTCAGCTGGAGTACTGTGTTCGTTTCTGGTCACCGCACTTTAGGAAGCATGTTAAGCATTGGAAAGGGTGCAGAGGAGATTCACCAGGATGGTACCAGGAACGAGGAAAGGCTAGAGAGGCTAGGTTAATTCTCATTGGAACAGAGAAGGTTACGAGGAAAACTGATAGAGGTTTTTAAGATCATGAGGGGATTTGACAGAGTAAACAAGGAAAAACTGTTTCCACCGGTGGGTGTATCAGTGACTCGTGGTCACAGATTTAAAATAGTTTCAAAAAGAATCAAGAGGGGAGGTGAGGATAATTTTTTTTCACTTAGTGAGTTTTTCGAATCTGGAATACTTTGCCTGAAAAGATGGTGGATGCCAATTCGTTAACAAATTTTAAAACAGAGGTAGACATTTATTTGGGGAGAACGGGTTTGCGTGGTTATGGGGAGAGAGCTGGGGAGTGGAATTAAATAGCTCTTTTTAAAGAGCCAGCACAGACTCGATGGGCCGAATGGCCTCCTTTTGTGCCGTAAGATTCTATGATTCTATACCCCACTGTTTTCTTACAATGCATGTTTAGTTTCTGTTGCAGATGAATCAAGTATAACAGTGTTCTGATACCAGTAACTTCCTCATCGTGTGGAGTTCTGTAGCTCAGTGGTTAGAGCACTTGCCTTACAAGCGTGAGATCTATGTTCAAAGAAGGCAGAAAGAAACCATGGGAAAGTTTCCTTACTCAACACACCTAATAATAATCCCTCCCCCGCCCAAAATACACAATAATAAAATTGGTCATTTCAATCCACGACTGTTTGTGGGGCAAACAACAACAACAAAACTTACATTTATATAGCGCCTTTCACGTCGAGAGGACATCCCAAGGCGCTGTACAGTCAGGTAGGACAAGAGCAGGGTGGGAAGGATCAGGGCAGGATAAAGAATAGTAGGAAAAGTAACTGTATATTAGTGGGCGAAACGTGGCAGCCAAATTGCGCACAGCAGTGTCCCACAATCAGTCATGGAAGTGGGACTAGGGGCAAAAGGGGGTAAAGAAGCAAAAGGGGAGGGGTCGAGGCAGGGGGAAGAAAAGCAGGAAAGTCGACTGTATACTTGTGGGCGAAACGCGGCAGTCAAATTGCGCACAGCAGTGTCCCCACAAACAATCGCGAAAATGGGGCCAGGGGAGAAAGGGGGAAAAGAGGGTAAGGGGGGAGAGGGAGGGAAAGGTGGGATGGGTCAGGGTTAGGGAGGAAGAGGGGGGAGAAAGGGGGTAAGGAAGAGAGGGAGGGAAAGATGGGTGGGGGCAAGATCAGGAAGAGGGAAGAGGGAGGGAAGGGGAAAAGGGAGGAGAGAAAGTGGGGAAAGGGAGTGAGGGAAGAAGAAGATGGGGGCAGGGGTGGGGGGAATCAAACAACAATAGTAAACAACAAAAGCAATAATATTAACAACAAAAACAGCAACAAACAACAACCAACAATCGTCCAGCAACCACTCCTTGTCCTCGCCGCCCGCCTGGATGATCCCTGAGATGGCGGGGAAAAAAGGTCCCAGTGTGGTGTCAGGCCCCAAAACCGACCGGCTCCTCAGTCGGTGAACCCGGGGACTCTGTGATGGCCCTGGCACCTTGGACACGGTGTGTCCGGCCAGCTCGCACAGCAGCAGCAGCAGCAGCAGCCCGATCGCCGTCTGGATCTCCCGCGACGAGATGATCCGTCGCTTGCAGCACCTGGGCGCTCTCCCCCTCGCGGAAGACGTGCGCCGCCCGCTGCCGGAGGAAAGTGCCGAGGTCGCGGCCTTCCTAGGTCCTGTCGAGGGGCCACTCTTTGCACAGCCGGAGGAAGCGCTGACAGCGAGTGGCCGCCATTCCCTCCGTGATACTCCCCGTCGTCCAAAAACGATGGCTTCGTTGGCCGGCTGCCCATAGAGGAAGAACCGGCAGCGATGGAAGCCGGCTCCAGCTGGTGGGCTGAGCGGTGCATAGCGTGAAAGCTCTGTCCCCGCGATCGTTCCAGCCCGAAGATCTCTAGCCTCGGGAGTGGGTGGTCTCGTGTGAAAAAAAATATCACTATATATCTAATATCACTATTAGATAAAATAGATGATATAAAATATAAAATTTCATCTATCGCCAGGGAGGGGGCGAGGTGGAGAGTGTGCAGGTGCTATCCTGCACTCTCTCCACCTCGCGGTGTGGGCACTGCTGTGCGCAGGGGCTGCCACGTTTCACCCACAAATATACAGTCAATTCACTTTACAGTGTATTCTGTGAAGCGCTTTGAGCCTCTAGAAGACGTGAAAAGCTCTATATCAAATGCAAGGATTCTTCTTATAATTATTAGTCCATCCATGTTACAGAAGTTATTGCACCAAACATGGCGATGGTTCATTATCTGCCATGAAATTGATGGTGCTCACAAGTAAGTACCTCTAAATACAATTATTATCATTCTTCCACATGTTTCAATTATCAGTGCTCGTTTGACAGTACAGCCACATATACATATCAATTAGTGCCAGAGGCAGGATGAGATGGTGTTGCTTCCTGTATTACCCTCAAACGTCAGTGATGAAAGTAATCTACTGGAAAATGAAAACAACTGACTGACACATACACAAAAAAGTGAAGAAAATGCATTCAGTAAAACAGAATTCTTTGTAAGGGTTCACAAAATGCCATTCATGTGATAACAGATTACCAGGAGTACAATCACTGAAATGTAAAAAATTCCCAATTTAACACAGTGTGCAATAATGCTGAGCACTGTTCATTTCCAGGAACTTGGCTGGTTCCCTTTTGAGACCGTTGTTTTTAGTGCCTGGTTTCACTTTGTTCGGATTTCTGATGCTAACAACAACAACTTCGATTTATATAGCACCCTCCACACCGGACGGCGTCTCAGACCACTGATACCCAGGATGCGAATAAAATAACCTGACAATCCAATGGTGTAATACAATTTTATTAACAACAACACTGACAGTTATATACTTATTACAGAATACCTTGCAGGCCTTAATACTGAACCCTTCAGTCACAGATAACAACCCCGTCTATCTCTGGACGTACAGCATACACCAGCATCCCTCTCATGCCCTGTTTAGCCTATTCACTGAGCATAAGACCAGGCACCTGCTTCTGTAACTGACCCTTCTCTGCCTGTAAAACAAAACAACTGAAACCATAATACCCGTTCCAGTAGTTCTGGACAACAGCAGCAGGTTGGAGATCTCAGCTTCCACCTTGAGATATTCCCCAACTGTTGTGTTGAGCCACTCCTTCCCTCCTATCTTTTTACTGTACTTCTCTACCAGCCTTGCTTCCTCTAAAACAAAACCCTTTCACATGTGATCATTCTCTCATTGGTCATCCTGGTGTCTCCTAATTCTTGGTGATCCTTGCCCTGCTTTTCACTAGCCCTTTTCTTATCTCTTTTAGCAGAGTGGTTCTCAAACATTCCTGTTTTCTCTTATTCTCTAAGTAGCTTATTGTAAAACATCTCCCCATCTACCCAGGCCTGTTTTGTCTGCCTCCTCGCTTACCCCATGACTTCCCACCCTTGGGAAGACAAAGAGTGTCTATATTGATGCCTTTAACTGAACATGTTTTTTGTTCTCCGTACTTCACACTTATCATATCTACTACAACTGGAGCCAACCTGGCTACATTAGGTTCTGTTTCACAGATCGGACTGGTTTCTGCAACTCTGCAGCCTTCTCAGTTTTATACCTAAATTTCTTATGTTATACTATTTATTATACTCATCAATTTACTTATTAACATTACTTTTAACATCTACTTGCTCCCCATCATCCGCAGACATGGGATTAACTTCCTCATCTATGCGGATGACACCCAACTCTACCTTTCTGCCTCTACCCTCAACTCCAGGACCACTGCTGTCCTGACAGACTGCCTATCAGACATCAAGTCCTGGAAGAGAGCTAACTTTCTACAGTTGAATGTCAACAAGGCAGAGGCCCTCCTGATTGGCTTGTGCCAGTGCCTTCACGCATCAGGCACTGACAGCATCAACATCCATGGCTGCATACTCGACCTCACCAAGCCAGCCGGGAACCTTGGTGTCTTGTTTGATCCTCAACTATCTTTCCTCCCGCACATCCTAGCAATGACTCTGTGCCATCCCTCACCTCGGCAATATTGCCCGACTCAGGCATTCCCCCCAAGGCCACTGAAACCCTTATCCATGCCTTCATTACATTCCGGCTTGACTACGCAAATCCCCTGCTTGTCGGCCTTCCCAATTCCTCCCTCCACAGATTGCAGAAAATCCAGAAAACTGCAGCACATGTCCTCTACCGCTCCAAGCTTCATGACCCCATTTCCCGCATTCTCGTCTGACTCAATTGGCTCCCCATCATTCAAAGCCCTCAATAGCCTCGCCCTACCCCACATCTGCGACCTGCTAACCTCCTACTCTCAACTCCTACCCACCCACCATTGATGGACGAGCCTTCAGACACTCTGCCCCCAATCTCTGGAACTCCATCCCGCAGTCCCTACACCTTGCCCTCTTCCTGGTCTCCATCAAGTCTTGCCTCAATACCCTCCTCTTCAACGGTCCCATCGGTCACCCCAAATCTTGGTGCTCTAACCACCAAGATATAGGACTCCATTTAAAACAGGATTTCTATATGATTCTTATGGGTTATGTTTCTGGAAGCGACTATTTTCTGGCAAATGGACATTTCTCAAATTCTCTATTGTGAAAGATCACATTTTCACAGATGAGACCTCACTTGTTTTTCATAGAATATTGCTTGCGTAAAAGATTCTCTTTTGCATTTCTCTCTCGAAGATGGAAAGGGAGGTGACATAGAATCATAGAATTTTACGGCACAAAAGGAGGCCATTTGGCCCATCTAGTCTGTGCCGGCTCTTTGAAAAGAGCAACTCAATCCCACTGCCCCACGCTCTCCCCATAACCTAACAGACCTGTTCTCCCTAAATAAAGATCTAATTCTCTTTTAAAAGCTGTTATTGAATCGGCCTCCACCACCTTTTCAGGCAATGTATTCCAGATTCGAACAACCCGCTGAGTGAAAAAATTCTCCTCAGCTTCCCTCTGCTTCGTTTTGAAACTATTTTAAATCTGTGACCACGAGTCACAGATCGTGGTCACACGATAAGAAAAAACTGTTTTTCCTTATTCACCCTTTCGAATCCCCTCATGATTTTATAAACCTTTATTAGGTCTCCTCTCAACCTTCTCTGTTCCAAAGAGAATAAATCTAGCCTAGCTAGCCTTTCCTCATAACTGAAGTCCCTCAATCTTGGTAGCATTCTAGTAAATCTTCTTTGCACACTTTCTAATGCTTTAATATCCTTTCTATAGTGTGGTGACCAGAATTGTACACAGTACTCCAGCTGAGGCCTCACCAAAGGTTTATAGAGGTTGGTCAGCACTTCCTGACTTTTGTACTCTATACCCCTATTTATAAAGCCGAGTATCCCATATGCCTTCTTAACGGCTTTGTCTACTTGTCCTGCCACCTTCAAAGAGTCGCTAATTCAAATCCCCAGGTCACTCTGTTCACTCACACCCCTTAAAATTGTACTATCTAGCCTATATGCCTCCCCTCATTTCTTCTCCCAAAATGTATCACCTCACACTTCTCTTCTCACATGAGTGAGATACGGAAGTTAGACAATTTAAACAGTTATGTGCCAATGTGCAACATTTCCTTCCTGCATGACAAAGAACCGCAAATTCATTAAAACAGTTTTAAACTTCAATCAGCAGGAACTATAAATTATTAATAATAATCCTTGAATTTGATGTAGCATCTTTCATGCCTTCTAGATGTCTCAAAGCGCTTCACAGAAAAGAATTGACGGTATACTTGTGGGTGAAACGTAGCAGCCAATTGAGCACAGCAGTGTTCCACAAAAAGTTGTGGATTGAAAATGACAAATTATATTATTGTTTATTTTGGACGGATTATTGTTAGGCGTGTGGAGTAAGGAAACTTGCCCAAGGTTTTGTCCTGATCTGCTTGGATTCGAACATAGGTATAGCATGGAAACAGGACATTTAGTGAAATCAGTCTGTGCAAATATTTATACAACTGCAATTTGCATTTGGATAGCACCCTCCAAGCTTTGCAGCATCTTAGAACGCTTTACAATGGTGGTGCCCGAGGCCGAGCCAGGTGAGGTGATAAGGTGATCGTGAGCTCGGTGGAAGAGAATGGTCTTCAGGTGCAACCTGAAGATGCGGGTGGAGAGACAAAGTTCATACTCCACGTGAGTCTTTATCCATACCTTGTTCTATCGGATACTCTATTGTAACTTCCTCTTGAATATACTATACTTTTCGCATGCTAAATAATGTTAATGGGTGAAATGCACAATGGCAGATAGGGGATACATAATATTTTTATATACCTGAGTACTGAGGAACCATGGAAGCATAGAAATGTACAGTACAGAAGAAGGCCATTCAGTCCATTCCAAAGTCTGTGCTGACTCTTTGAAGAGCGATCCTTTCAGCCCCACCTACTTGCCCTGTCCATCTTACCCCCGTAGTTTACTCATTTTTATATATATATCTGGTTCATTTTTGAAGGCTAATAGGGATTTTGCCTCAACCACTGCTCTCTGGACTGCATTCCATGTCCTAAATTTTTTCCATTATTAGAGATGGTGGTTGAGAGGGAGGTGGGAGTAATCAGTATATTGGAGTGTAGGGAGGGGTGAATGGTAGGGACCATGGTGGATGGAGGGGGTGGTGTAACCTGCAATGAAGACACATTTATGCATCAATTCAATTCAAAACCTTTATTTTGGTGTCCCATTAATTTTACAGTTTTCACCCCAAAATGAGTGGTTGTCATTGTGAAATGTCTATACAGTACTTTGAAATGGTTACTAATCAATGTGGGTTTGCTGCATGTGGAAAATTCTAGAAAAATGTTTTTTTTTAAATAATGGTTTAACAAAATAATGATTGAGTATCATTTCAGAAGTTCCTTCTATTTTTTTAGACCTGTTCTCTCTTGTTTTGGAGGGTGGAGTAACAGTGTAAGAATGTGAAATATTTTTTGTTGATCCATATCCATTGGTGCTGGGTAGTAAAAGAGAGGTTTGAAATGATATATTCTTCAAAAAAAATTCCCTGCACCACAGGAGACAGAGGTGAGTCTTTTGTGTCAACATCAATAACAACAACATAGACAACGTGAATTTTTATGGCGCCCTTCACTTCAGATGAAGTCTCACAATACAAAGCAAGGGAGACATGGGAAGTGAATATACACACGGACAAAGAGGTACATTTTAAGATGGGATTTAAAGGCATATAGAGAGACAGATTTACTTCAACTAGCAAATACCGATGCAGGTTGACTAGCTATTCATCAGTGATACGCCCAGTATTACAAGCTAATCCTTTAAAGTAAAGCAATGAACAAAACACACCACAGTTTGGTGTCCACTTGTATGAAAATTGATTAAACAAGCAGGAGAAATCTTATGCCCTAGTTTTGGTTGACTAGTAGTGTCCCCCTCTCTAAGTAAAACAGCAAAGTGTCCATCAATATTCACAGCACTTACTGAAAGCAATACTCCACTTCACCCCAGTTATCAGATTGTCATCATTACATGACATTTTCAATGAGGACCCACAAGGAGTACAAGTGGATCAAAACAGCACATCGTAGTCAGTGCTAGAAAGACTTCATTTATGACATGTGAAACTGATGAACAGGATTTCGATTGGTTTATGTAAAGCGTCCTGAATCCGAGAAATGGAACAAAACATATCATAATCAGCACAAAGAACAATGTCTTCATCTGAGCTCCAAACTGTTGTTGTTTGCGCAGAGTATTTTGATGCCGGATTGTCAGTTTTATCAGCACAACCGTCTGGATGATGAGTAAAACACCAAATACTCCTAAAACTACAATAACACACAGATAATTTGTGGCCATGTCATATGGTGTGTAAGGATCATTGTACACCAGAAAGCATTCTGTTACCTCATATTTCATTGAATCATGAAATTGGAATAGAAATGATGGCAATACACCCAAGAGCACCAGGAACCATATAACCAGGCTGACAGCACTGGCATGCCATAGCTGGTAAAACTGCACCGTTTTCTTTTCTTTAAAGAAGTTGATCATTCTGATCACCACAATGATCACATAGAACACAAAGGACAGGTACATATGAATGTGGATCATTGCACTAGACAGTTTACAAAATAGTGAGCCGAACTTCCAGTCACCAAGGGCATAATAGGAGATGCGGAACGGCACATTTAAGAGAAAAAGCATGTGTATAAATATGAGGTTGACCATGGCGGTGGACATCACAGATTTTCGGTCATTTTTTATTTTCCACGTCATGACGATGGCTCCCACAGCACCTCCTAATAACACAATGCTGTAGAGTGTTATTAACGCTGGTCTGTAACCAATTCCATTCAGAACACAGGTTTTGTTTGAGTTAGTAACTGGTCCACTGGAAGTGAAATTACTGCTGAAAGACGCTTCAGTCGTATTCATTGTTGAAATGGTCATTTTACTGCATAATTTTCAAGAAAAGAATAGTATTAAAAAGATCATTTTCGATGTCCAGCACATTTCAAAGAAACATTTAATGACTAATATTATATGGAAAAAATGTTGACAAGGACACTGGGAAAAACTTGCTTCTGTTTTCCAAAAGTGCCATAAGATAGTTAACTTGAACAGGCATACGGGACTTTGTCTTCAAGTGAAATTCATATAAATTCGAGCTGCACATTAATCCAAGGCCTTAGTCTATATTGTGGAGTCCTATAGCTCAGTGGTTAGAGCACTCGCCTTACAAGCAAGATCTCTGGGTTCAATTCCAGGTGAAACCTTAGGCAAGTTTCCTTAATCTTAACTGAAGAACAGCATTACATATCTACAGCTCGGACAAACCATTACTCCACCAGTCCCACTCTGGAGTGTCAGCCTAGAATGTAGGTTTAAAGTCTGACATTTGGCCTGAATCTACAACCTTCTAACTCAGTGTGTTACCATTGTGAGCCCTTGTTTGCAGCATTTGTTCAAGACATTATTTAATTAGATCTGTAAAGAGTTACTCATTTAAAAAAAAAGTGAAATAAACTGCAGATTCCATATATCATAATAATAATCCTTGCATTTGATATAGCGCCTTTCACATCTTATCAACGTCTCAAAGTGCTTCACAGAATATTCTGCAAAGTCAATTGACTGTATGTTTGTGGGGGTATAATGTAGATTGATAATAATCTGATATGGTTAATGTGTGCCAACTCTTCATGATATGGTTAATGTGTAGCTCTTCAAAGACCCATGCCCAGACCTTTCTCTACCACCAAGCCTTCAATCATCTTCCCACCACTATCCTTCGTGTCAGGTTAATTCAGGGAACAATAGTTTTTATAAAGGTCATTGTCAAACTCCTATGCATTTCAAAATAAGCAAAACATACCATAGATAATGAGCTAATTTAAACTATCATTTGATGTAGAGCCTTATCATGTTGTCAAGATATAGTAAAGCAGTTCACAGGATATAGTGTATTTTTTAGTCAAAATAAATCCTGTAAATAAGTGCTGTAAAGTTGGCTGCAGGTTTATTTGCAGTTACTGATTAGAACCAATTGATAAGAGAACCAATTGATAATCAATTCTCACTTGTCCAAGCACACCCACAGCTTACAGGCTGTCAGCATTTCAACACAGATATACAAGGGGTGGTTCTGCATCAATCAATCTGCTATAAATCCAACAACATTTACCACATTTATGGCAACGTAAAGCAGCAATCACAAACCTTTCAGCTAAAGAAATTCTGAACCTGGCCCTACTTACCAGCTTTCACACTAAATCTACAACAACAACAATTTGCACTTGTATGGGGCATTTCGTGTCGAGAGGACGTTTCAAGGCACTGGACAGTGAAGGATTTATGCCTGAGCTGGGGGTTGGAATCAGAAAGGGTGGAGAGCACAGAGGGTGGAGGTTGGGAAGATGATTGAAGCGCTGTTGAAGAGGAAGGTCTGGAAGTGGGTCTTTACTGAGACTAGGGAGTGCAAGAGGTGGAGGGGCTGCAGGATCAATTGCACACTATAAAAGCAGGCAAATCAAGTATATAAAATTAAAGGCAAACAACAAACTCAAAGCATACCTGAGCTCAGGCGTCAAAAAGAAAGAGGTGCATATGGGAGGTAGCAAACTGTAATCTGAATCTTGGATCAGGATGGTTAACCATCCTGATCCAACTGGCAACTAAAAAATAAAATACAACTACCTGCAGTCATCTCCAAACAACAGTCATATGTTCCATGTTGTCTTTCTTTTAAACAAAAGATTACCAAGTTCAAAGCAATATCAATCTTTATTGTAGATTATAAATGTCTGAAAGCCAACGACTGGTCTGGTGAGATACTGTAAAGAACGGAAGTAATCTATGTCCTCTGACAATATTTACCACACATCCTCTAGCCAATAGAATAACATCATAATTTCACATGGGAAAATTTTGCATGTTACAGAAACATAACCTCAAAGCAGGAATCACATAGAAATCCTCTTTTTAAATTGTATAACTGTATTACTTGATTCCACTATATTTGAGTTACAATGCAAACTTTAAATAGGCAATGTAAAAAGTTGTACAAATTTTTAAACAATACTACACTTTTATCAATAAAGATTATACAAGAATAATTATTAAAACCATTGGGCACTAGGCAATTTTTGACTTATTTCCTTGAGAATGATGGTACAAAATGGAGCACCTCAGTGCAGGTTAAAATTTTCTGGGGAGTAAAACTTTATAGCTGAAGACTTTTAACATGCAGCTTTTCAAGTGAAATTCATATAAATTCAATTTGCACATTAATCCAAGGCCTTAGTCTATATTGTGGAGTCCTATAGCTCAGTGATTAGAGCACTCGCCTTACAAGCAAGATCTCTGGGTTCAATTCCAGGTGAAACCTTAGGCGAGTTTCCTTAATCCATATGCCTGATAATAATCCCTTTTGAAAAAAATTGGTCACTTCAATCCACGGCTGTTTATGGAACACTGTTGTGCGCAATTGGCTGTCGAGTTTCACCAACAAATATAGTCAATTTACTTTACATTGTACATTCTGTGAAGTGTTTTGAAAAGTGAAAAGCGCAATAACAAATGCAAGGTTTATTATTATTATTTCAGAGTCCTGACTTAGGCTTGAACACACAACTTTCTAACTCAGAGGTAGAGTGTTACTCACAAAGTCAGGCTGACGCAAAAAGACCGTTCAGTAATCTTCAAGTCTCTTCTTTTGTTGCCGTGATTTTCTCAATGTTCTGTAAAATGACTTTACTAGAAAAACTCCACTGCTCAGAAAAATACACACATTGTCTTCCAGGTGAGGAAGCTTAAACAGCACAGCAATGGAAATTAATATCACCACAAGTTATCTGCTCACCTCCCCAAACACTTATCATGCAAGTAGACAATAGGGTCCGTCGATGTAGAAATTTTCCGATATCGATATATCGGTGGGCTCATATCAATATATACCAATATATCGATATTCACCAGGTTTTTTTATCCTGTGTATTCGCGCGCATTCGGAGGTGCGTGCGCATTCCAATGTGCGCGTACATTCTGATATGCGTGCTCTAGGCCCAGGAGGTTTGCAATGCCGGCGACAAGTAATGTTGAAAAAGTTTATATTATACCGATATAACCATATATCGATATATCGCCGGACATTATATACCGATGTTTTGCGATATACCGATATATTCAAATTTCCAATATCGGCATATCGATATGAAAAATTATACCGATATAACCGATATATCGCCGGACACTAGTAGACAGATAAGGAGTCCTGTAACTAACAATTCTGCACTCTTCCTCCAGTGCGTGAGGTGCCAACCTAGTCTATGAGTTCAAAGTCCCAACATAAGAATTAAATCAAAACTCTCAACCTAGCAGTGGCAAGCGTGCTACAAACGTAAGCAGCAGCCAGTGTCGCACAAACAATTATGGATTGAAGTGACCCATTTATTTTTCCTTGAGGGATTATTATGTTAAAGGAATGAGCTATGACAAACTAGGGCTGCTCAGTCTTGAAAAGAGAAACTGTTGAGAGGACTTTATCAAAATAATAATATTGGAAATACTATTTTAAAAAAACAAAAATTTAAATTATAGAGATAAAAATGGAATTGAGAAAGTAAATCCATTACAATATTTTGAAATGAACCAAGGGAGCAGAACATGAGGACAAAGGTTTGGACTTGCAGGAGCAATTTCAGAGCAATTACCAAGAAATGACTATATTTGTGGGCAAAACGTGGTAGCCAATTGCACACAGCAGGCCCCTAGTCATGGCTTGAGTGACCTAATTATTATTAGGTTTTTTTTTAGGGATTATTATTAGGTGTGTGGAGTAAGGAAACTTGCCCAAGGTTTTGCCCTGCCTAGAATCGAACCCAGGTCTCTCACTTGTAAGGCAAGTGTGCTAACCATTGAGCTAAGGACTCCACATTAGTCAATTGGCGAACTGCTTTTCCTGGGGGTAATAATACCTTAAAAACATCTCATAATTTGGTCACTCAATCTTTGAAACATCTCAAAGACATGGTAAAGTGCTTTCACAAATGCAAGTATTGCTATACATACATTTTATATTTTGTTTACATTTTGTTTCTTCCAATGGTTTTTCTTCAAACCCCCACACAGTTTCCCACGGCGTCCCTCAGGGCTCTGTCCTCGGTCCCCTCCTTTTCACCCTTTACACGCTCCCTCTGGGTGACGTCATCCGCAGACATGGGGTAAATTTCCACATGTATGCGGATGACACCCAGTTGTACCTTTCTGCCTCATCCCTCAACCCCCAGACGATCGATGTTCTGACAGCATGTCTATCCGACATCGAGTCATGGACGAGGGACAACTTTTTGCAATTGAACGTGAATAAGACCGAGGCCCTCCTGATTGGCTCAAGCCAGTGCCTCCGCACATCGGGCGCTGCCAGCCTCAATATCCAAGGTTGCACTCTCCACCTCACAAAGCCAATCAGGAACCTCGGCATCATGTTCGATCAAAAACTTTCCTTCCTCCCCCACATCCGCGCCTTGACCAGCACCGCCTATTTCCATCTGCGCAACATTGCCAGGCTCCGTAATTATCTTAGCCCCCGCGCTGCCGAAACACTCGTGCATGCATACATCACCTCACGGCTGGACTACGGAAATTCTCTCCTCGTCGGCCTCCCCAGTTCCTCCATTCACAGGCTGCAGGCCATCCAAAACTCTGCAGCCAGTGTACAATCCCGCACCCGCCTCCGCGACCACATAACCCCCACCCTCGCCCGTCTCCACTGGCTCTCCATCCTCCAGAGGATCGAGTTTAAGATCCTCGTCTTCACCTACAAGGCCTTACACGGCCTTGCCCCATCCTACTTAGCCAATCTACTCTCCCCCTACACGCCCACCCGGACCCTCCGTTCAACAGGACTTGGGCTGCTCCAAGCCCCCCGCCCGAACCGCCCCACCATCGGAGGCCGGGCCTTCAGTTTCTCCGCTCCCACCTTATGGAATGCCATCCCTCAATCCCTCCGTTTCGTCTCTTCCCTTTCCTCTTTCAAGGCCGGTTTGAAGACTTTCCTCTTCGATCGTGCCTTTTGTTCCACCCCAAACTCTTTTACCTCCCCTTCGTGTTTCACCCCTTCCCAAACACTCCGCTCCCAGCTCGGGTCACACGCCTCCTGTTCAGCGCTTTGGGACGTCCTCCCGACGTGAAAGGCCCTCTATAAATGTAAATTGTTGTTGTTGTTGTTTATAGAAATACTGAAATTTACAGATAACTATTATTTCAACACCTATTATACAAGCTCAAATCTGTAGAAATATTAGGAAAGAGTTATCCAGTTCTAAATCAATTTACCTGCAGTCACTGTTATACAAAGTGATCCATTAAGAAAATGAAGGTCTACATTTCAAAGAAATTTCAAATAAAACAAAATATTCACACACAAATGGAAATAAATACATCATGGTTTATTCGAGAACTTTAAAAAAGAAAGAATAATTGGCATTGATATAGATGTAAAAAGCGATTCTTAATTCCAGCAGAGATTATAATTAAATATACTGTATTAACAATATGCAAATTATGTATTTTAACAATTTTATAACTTCTCTTTCAATAGGGAGTTGTTACTCTTCCCTTCCCCCCGTTTCCTCTGCAATACATTAGTTTCAACTCGAAAAACAGAAGACCAATGATAAAAACAGGAAGGCCACATTGAATGTGTTGGCATTTGCTGACACAGTTCCAACCACATTCTGAAAAGTTTCACATTTTAACATACATTTCACAGTAACTCTGGAAATAGGCTAGACAGAAAAGCAAATCGCTTGTTGGACATGTCAGCATGATTATAGTTTAGGGATGAATAGGCAAAACAGAGTATTTAATATTTAGCAGTATTTAATATGTGTATGCTGTGCAAACTAGCAAATGTTGTCCAAATAACATTAGATTTTTTTTAGTGACGCAAATACTCCCTACTCTTTCTCCAAAACGCTAATTGCAATTTATGATTTGTGAATTCAAAGTTGTGAAATGGCAAAACAGCTATTTGTAAATTCCCAAATGACACCGTGCACAGACAAGATGGGCCGAACTCTATGAAAAGCAGTAGCATTCAAAAACACTTTCATTGGCTTTTATTTTAATTTGGATGGCTTTTGGGATTTGCAATTCGATATTTAAAAACCAGAACAACAATAACAAACCAGAAGTCCTAATTGTTTGGTTGTATCCAGTTTGTAAATATCAAAACTTAGTTCCCACTGTCAATTTCACAAGAAATTGCAAAAAAAAATAAACAGCTAGTAATGATCACATTAGGCTGTAAAACCATTTTGTTTTACAATTTCATTTGGTGTAAAACTGTATTTTCTGATCAAATGTACACAGAAAGCACTGCCTACTGGTTTCTCTGGCTTTACTGGTTTTCCCCTAGTTCAGAAAAGCTGGTGAGAAAGAGCATTGCTGTATTGATGGTACCTGAATGGTACTAACCGCTTTCGGCTTTCTACCCTTTTCTTTCTCTTCTTGCTGCAAACAACGGAGACACCACACTTTCACAAAACTTTCCGAGAGCCCCCAGTGAACCAGTTCAGTGATTTATTTTAGCATCATTTCAGAATCAGCAAAATATTGACTCTAAAATGCAGGGCTTTAAATTATTTTTGAAATAAAGGTTCTTGTTACTTTTTTTGATTAGCAGAGTGCTTGATATACTAAAGAGACTCATTACATACTTCAGAATGTCCAGACAGCTGGGAGTTCTCTATGTGTATAGTAATTTCTATTCAATTGACACACAGTGCGCACTGTCTCCTGCTTACCTAATCTGAGAGAGTTTATTACAGGTAGGTCATGGGGTACTTTAACATTAATAATCCTTGCATTTGATATAGTGCTTCTCATGTTTTCTCGACATCTCAAAGTCCTTCGCATTTGGGGAATTCAAATAGCTAAAAGTGTTCAGGTGACCATTACAAATAATTGGCAAAGTTCCCACTGCTTGTCCAGCATGGATCCACCCCACTCACCCACCCACCCAGCAGTTTTTAAGGCTTCAGCTTGCAGGATTACCAGTCATTGTGTGGGAAGATCAACCCAACAACCAATAATAATAATCTTTGCATTTGAAATAGTGCTTTTTACGTCTTCTGGATGTCTCAAAGTGCTTCATAGAATATACTGTAAAGTGAATTGACTGTATATATGTAGGCAAAACACAGCAGCCAATTGCACACAGCAGTGAACCACAAACAGTCATGGTAGGAGAATGACCAAATAATTTTTTTGTGAGGGATTATTATTAGGTGTTTGGAGTAAGGAAACTTGCCAAAGGTTTCACCCTAGCCTGGAATTGAACCCAGATCTCCCACTTTTAAGGTGAGTGCTCTAACCATTGACCTGCAGGACTTCATAAGGATCTGATACACATCTTGCTGACCATGCTGTCGAAATGGATCTCCTAAGAGCATATTTCAGATGGGTCACGGTGACATATTTCTATTGACCAGAAGAAATAATAATAATAATAATAATGCTTGCATTTGATATAGCACTTTTCTAGACGTTTCAAAGCACTTCACAGAATATACTGTAAAATGAATTTACTGTATTTTGTAGGCGAAACACAGCAGCCAATTGCATACTGCAGTGCCCACAAACAGACTTGGAATGAAAATGACAAGTTTATTATTGATTTCTTTTTTGGTATTATTATCAGGCCTGTGGAGTAAAGAAACTTGCCCAGGGTTTCGCTCTGCCTGGAATCGAATCCAGGTCTCTCACTTGCAAGGCGAGTGCTGCAACCACTGAACTACAGCACTCCACAAATCCCCATTTGCATGACCGGGATTTCATATCATAGACTCCCATTACATATTATGTGTTTAGACTCCTTTATACAAAAAAAGTGACAAGATGGAAAGTACTAGCTTAGCCATACAAGTTAATATAAAGCTGAAAATGTTTGAAATGCAGTTTGATTTAAATGATTGGCATCTATGAGATAAAGTTAATGTTTCAGACGTGAATCTTTCCGTCTGGTATTCTCACCCCAGATTTAAGCATTAGTTTGCATGCCCTAATTTTCCACCTTTTAAGTAATGACAACAACTTGCATTTATATAGCTGCCTTCATGCAGGACAGTGTCCCAGAACACTTCATAGTGGCAGAGTCTGACAAGGAGCCAAGGGAAGAGGGAGGTGACTCAAAGCGTGATCAAAAATGAAGGCCTTTAGGCAAGATATGAAGTGGGGGAAGGGGCAAGGCAAAGTGAGATAGTTCCAGCATTTCAGATAATAGTGGATGAAGCATGGCCACCAATAGTGGAGCAGAGGGCACAAGGCATGATTTGGAAGCCGGAGCCAGCCGAGCGGAGGCAGCAGGTAGTGGAGTGGGGGAGTAAGCAGATTGGATAGGTATGGAGGTGCAAGGGAATGAAATGTGAGGGAAAGCAAAGAAGTATCCTTCAATATTTTTCTGAAAATCATCAGCTCATTGCGCGGGGATTTAGCTAAATCCGAAGTGGCTTTTGTAAGTTTTCAATGAGCAGCTATCAGAAAAGTAAGTACATCAAAACAACTCATAGCAGTCAGAGCTAAAAAGCATTCATTGATAAGATACAATGTGGGCGAGTCACTCCCAGACGCAGCTTCATTTATATAAAACAGCCTGAACGTGAGGTATGGAATGAAACACACAATCATAACCAGCAGAAAAATAATAGTCTTTATCTGCGCTCCAAACTGCTGTTGTTGACGGACTACTTTACCATGATGGGCTAAGAGATTTGTTACTATACCTCCTTGGATGGCGAGTAAAGCAACGATAATTATTAATACAGTGATCACGACAACATAGTTCACCACCATCACCAGTTTTGAAGTCATTTCGGCTTGGAACTGGAAGCAACAGTTTTGATCATATTCCGATGTGCCGTAATACATTAGAAATGGTGGCAATACACCCAAGAGCACCAGGAACCATATAACCAGGCTGACAGCACTGGCGTGCCATGGCTGGTAAAACTGCACCGTTTTCTTTTCTTTAAAGAAGCTGATCATTCTGATCACCACGATGATCACATAGAACACAAAGGACAGGTACATGTGAGCATGGATCATTGCACTCGACAGTTTGCAAAATGTTGAGCCGAACTTCCAGGTACCAAGGGCATAATAGGAGATGCGGAACGGCACAGTTAAGAGAAAAAACGTATGTATAAATATGAGGTTGACCATGGCGGTGGACGTCACAGATTTTCGGGCAATTCTTATTTTCCACGTCATGACGATGGCTCCCACAGCACCTCCCATTAATACGATGCTATAGAGTGTTATTAACACTGTTCCAGAGCCAGTATCACATCCTTTGCAGGTTTTGTTTGATTCAGTGAATAATCCACTGGAACTCAAATCATTGCCCATAGTTGTTGCCAGTGTTTGTTCAGTATCATTCATTTTGCTGCAGGAAAACAATTAAAAACAATATACTGTATTAGACTGTTCCGCAAGCAGTAACTGAAGAAACTGAGGAAATTCTTTAGACTTGTTTCATTTTGCAAAACATTTGGTAATTGATCTGGAGCTTGGTAACAGCCATTGCTCAACTTCCTACCCCACTTGGTGGAAACATTGCTCAATCCGTATGTTTGTGGGCAAGATTGTGGCAATGCAATCACATAAGGCATCTGAGCTCTGCTGCTCACCAGGAAGCTCACAGGGAGTTCCTGATACTTGCTAACCATCTAATAAGGGATCAAACCTGCACTTGTTAGATGTCGAAAAAGATTAACTGATAACTATCCTCCTGGAAAGAGGGGGGCGATGAGGGTATGAAGTGGGGTCTACTTGGTTCTGAGCTAGCCCCAGGATGCAGGTGAGCTAGTTCCTCACCAGCACCGCCTTCTTTCACATCCGACGGATCGCCCATCTCCGGCAATACCTCACCCCAAAAGCCGCTGATGTACGCCTTCATCACCTCATGGCTGGATTATTCCAATGCCCTCCTCACCCGTCTCCCCTCCATAAAATCCAACTCATCCAAAACTCTGCCGCCCACATACTCACCTGCACCAAACTTCTCTCCCCCATTATCCCAGTCCTTGCCAGACTTCACTGGCTCTCTATACCCGAAAGGATCGACTTCAAGATCCTCACCCCTGTTTTCAAATCCCTCCACTCCTCTGCACCCCCCTATCTCTCTGACCTGCTCTCTCCTCAAATCAGCTCCCGTTGCCTTTGCTCCACTAGGTCTGGCCTCCTCCATGTCTCCCAAATCCTCTGCTCCACCCTCGGCGGCCGTGCCTTCAGCCACTATGCCCCGAGGCTCTGGAATTCCCTTCCTCATTACCTCCGCCTCGCCCCCTCTTTTCTCAGCTTCAGGTCCTAGCTGAAGACCTTTCTGTTCGACCGCGCCTTTGGGCACCTTTCTACCCCTGCCCCTGGCTCGGTTCCGGCATCCACTATTGTGAAGCGCTCTGAGATACCGTCCGGCGTGGAGGGCACTATATAAATCAAAGTTGTTGTTGGTGTTGATGACATTTTTGGCAATGGAATGTCAGAATCAAGCCATCCCTCTGTGATCTCAGCAGCCTGGCTCATTCCAGGGTACTGTTGATGCCATCCCAGCCGCCCTCACTCATCAGCAGAACTTGGAAGGGCAGACTGTTCACTTGATGCAGAGATTACGCAACACTCGACACTTTGTCACTCGACAACCCACCTATCAACCCTGCAAACCAAAATCCTAACTGATACTATAATCGTAGCAAGAAAAGCAGTGGAAAAGTTTGACAGATGGTGATTTTAATAACAATCTATGTGTTTTTTGGTGGTTAAACTCCAACAGTACCCCCAATAACACTCTCTTTGATCCCAACCCTTGGCTATCGCAAAGCTGTGCCTAGTACTCCCCGGAATTTGGTGAACGGAGTACATCCTAGTACTCAGAGAATGTGCATTCCTATTTAGACACAGCATAATTTCTATATATAGGTTGCATAGATATGTGCAACTCTCAGTTTGGTTTTGATAGTGTTGAGCATAGTGATGCACACCCGGCTGATCAAAAAACACTGAATATAGTTTACATGTCAATGTAAGATGTATTTGCTATTTGGATACTTCCTACATCAATGGGAATCAGAAACCACAGACTCTAAGATTCACACCTTGTTACAATGATAAACATGGTTCCTACTCAAAAGTCATACTGCCATGTTGCAAATTCCACTTAGAAATATCAGTATTCATGAAAGCTACTAACTCAGGCTCCATTTAGACTTAATAGGCAAAATATACGAGTTTGCTTTAACCAGTCTCAAAATTAAAGATCATACAGAAATTTGCAAGATTCTTCAATGAGTCAGCCTGGCTCAGTATGAAGCACTCTTGCCTCTGAATCAGAAAAGTTGTGAGATCAAGCCTCATATCGGCTTTAGAATCACACAGTCTCAGCTGACACTCCAATGAGTATGTCCAACTGAACAGGCAGACAAGACCTCAGTTTACCTGCCTGTTCAGTTGGACATTAATTCACAAAGTATTCTGTTGCAATTAGTAGATAATGTTAAATCACAGACTTACCTCAGGTATAAATTTTGTTGCAAACCTGAAAAATGTTTGATGCGAAATGAACGAGTGTTTGATTTGTCGTCTTGCAAGAACTACTGCAAGTGGTCAAATGAAAATAAATTTGTATTACAAAGAGGAACACAGTTTTCACAGTGATGACAGGAGGAAACAACTGAGTTAAAAATAAACCTCTGGTATTGACATTTGCTTAAAGGTACTATTTTTTCCAGTGTGTGCTCTTAACATTAATATACAGTAGAAGCCTGTTTATCCATGACTCGATGCACCGGCACTTCCGTATAACCGGCACACACAAAAAAGTCCCCATTCCATAAACCAGAACTTATCCGGAACAATAGCAGTGCAGCATTTGTAAATGCATAAATAATAACATAATAACAGAACATTGTATTGGTACTTATTGTTAAAACTACTCTCTTGTGCTTTTTACCTTTGCTGGTAGATGCTGCGCTTGAAGCCATGATGCTGCGGTTTAGGTTTATAGTCCAGCGATTCTTTTTAAAGTGGAGCGGATGAAAAAAACGGAGCGCGTATGACTTTAAGGACATACTAGCAGCAAGCTAATAACGCTAGCTGATAACCCACATTGTCGCGTGGGTGCAGTATTTCAGTTTGCCGCTAGTAGAGTATAGGGCTTCGGCTTGTAGCTAGTAGTCGCTCAACTTTAAAGTCGCGTTGCCGTTTTTTTCACCCACTTGGCGTCCTCCATTTAAAAAAGAATCGCTGGACTGTAAACCTCAACCAGTAAAGGTGAGAAGTACAAGAGAGTATTTTTAACAATAAGTACCAATATAATATTCTGTTATCATGTTATTAGTTAGTCTGGTGTATATGATGTGTGTTAAAAGAACTTAAACTTTTTTGTAATGGGTTTTCGGCCGCGGGCCGCCCGAATATCCAGCATTCGCTTTAACCAGCATTGGCCAGGTCCCATGGGTGCCAGATAAATGGGCTTCTACTGTACCTCTTAACATTCAAACATAGGGTGATTCCTCATGTCAAAATTATGATGGAGTTTGATAATACTTGCATTTGGTATAGCACTTTTCACATCTTCTAGATGTCTCACAGTGCTTCACAGAATATACTGTAAAGTGAATTAACTGTATATTTGTGGGCGAAACACTACAGCCAATTGCACACAGCAGTGTCCCACAAACAATTGTGGATTGAAGTGACCCATTTTTTTTGTGTGCAGGATTATCATCAGGCATGTGGAGTAAGGAAACTTGCCCAAGGTTTCGCCTTGCTAGGAATTGAACCCAAGTCTCTTGCTTGCTCTCCAATCACTGAGCTATAGGATATGTAAGATGAATGTAATTGAATTTTTGAGGAGGCCACTAACATGGTGTATAAGAGCGTGCTTATGGATGTTGTCTACATGGACTGCCAGAAGATGGCTAATAAGGTTCTACACAAGATGTTATTAGCAAAAATCAAAGTGCATGGAATCATGGATTGAACCTTGCGACATGGCTTGGCAATTATAATAATAAATCACTGCATTTGATATAGCGCTTTGCACATGTTAGCAATGTCTCAAAGCACTTCACAGAATATACTGTAAGTATACTGTAAATTACTATACATTTGTGGGAGAAACATGGCAGCCAATTGCGCACAGCAGTGTCCCACAAACAGTCGTGGATTGAAAAGGATACATTTTTATTATTGTGGGCTTTTGTGGACAGATTATTATTAGGCATGTGGAGTAAGGGAACGTGCCCATTGTTTTGCCCTGATCTACTTGGATTTGAACACAGGTCTCAGGCTTGTAAGGTAAGTGCTCCAACCACCGAGCTACAGGAGCTCCAATTGGTTGGATGGCAGGTACACCCTTATATGTACACCCACAATATGGCTTGCTCTCACTCACAGAGTGTACTGAATGGCCTCTATGTTCAATTATCACTAATGAATGCAATTCCCTATAACTAGGTGTAACTTGACTACTTCCACAATGAGAAGTACAGTACTACCAATTGCTATTTAAATGAATTCAAATTGGGAAACTTCAATCAATCAGAGGTTTATTCTACACCTATGTGACCTGTTTGTGTATTCCCTCCTTTGATTTATACAGAAAGCTCGAGTTAAGCATAGTTAAATTAGCTCAACAGAATTTTATTGTAGCTTCAATGAAATCCACAACCCCTGGGATTATCTCTTAAACACAATAAATACCACGAAACACAACTATGAGATAACAAACATTAGCACGCTTAAACTACACATGCTAGCAGCCACTTTTAATGAAGTTAATGTAAAGTGCACAAAGAACCAACTTCTGACTACTACTCATCAATAATGTACCTGTTGTCATCAGGTAACACAAATAGAGTCAATAGGGAGAAATTATTTCCACTGATAAGTGAGTCATTGTTGAGGGCATAATTTAAGATAGTGAGGGTATGGAATGTCTGCTAGGAGTAGGTTGAGAGAATTTACATTTGTAAATTTCTCTGATTCTATTCCTATGCTGGTTCACTAAATATGAATATCATAGAATCATTAAACACATAAATGCAAGTTGTTGTTGTTTGAGTCGAATACTGGTTGGGGGGGGGGGGGTGTTATTTGGCGAGCAATTGGCATCAGGATCCAGTGCTCACTACTGGATTCTAAATCTTATTGAAATACTTCTACCATTTCCTCAGTACATTTTTGAAAGTACTGTACAGCTAATCTTAACCTGTGAGACCATTTTGTTTTGAAATGTAGTTTCATGCATAAGTTTGGAAAATGCAACCTTGATTTCAAAGCTTTTGTTTGTAAGAACTGGAGAAAAGCCATTTACAAACAGTCTTGGAACAAACAGACTTGACGCCTTTGCCTGGCAAGATACCACATTGAAGTATTATTACCTTTTCTTGCTAACATTAACCTCTTCTGGTTAGAGTCTTAATACTTATAGCAGCTTCTATGGAACATATGACTAAGTTTACCAGATGTGATGCAAGTTCTGGTCAAGTTCCTGTTTCTTCTGGTTTCATTCTGTCTGTACCCAACTTCAAAAACTTTTTAGCTTTCATTTTTTTTGTTTGTAAGAACTGGAGAAAAGCCATTTACAAACAGTCTTGGAACAACAGACTTATCCCCTTAACCTGACAAGATAACACGTTGAAATATTATTACTTTTTCCTTGCTAACTAACATTGGACTTCTTAAGTTCAGAGTCTTAATACTAATAGCAGCTTCTATGGTACATATGAATAAGTTTACCAGATATGATGCATGTTCTGGTCAAGTTGTTGATCCTTCTAGTATGAACCCAACTTCAAAAACTATGTAGCTTTGATTTTTTTTAAAAAGTCATTTTTACTAGTAGGAATACATCAATGTTAAATAGTCTTATTTGAACAATTGAAGTTTGTCACCACGTGTGCTTATTAATTGATATCATATTCTTAGAGTTGACACTTTCTGTGTTAAAATAACCTTTGCACAAATCAGTGGAATACTGTATAGTATCAGTAGGCCTGGTCATCTCCTTTTTAGCAACTGCTGCCCCCTTCTGAGGCAAGCTACTGATGCCTTCCTCCTTTACCTACATTGTCTGTTTTCCATTTATGATAAACCTTACATTTGATATAGTGCCAACAGTAATTTGACTTTATATAGCACCTTTCATACCAGGGGGAGATCCCAAGGCACTGGAAAGTTAAGGGTTTGCATCTGAACTGAAATTTGCGAAAAACCATCAAGTACTAGGAATAGATATTTTGACACAGCAACTGATTTGGTAACAGTAATTTCCCATAACAACCCATAAACAACCACAAACAATTTTTTTTTTGAATGAGCCTCAAATTAATCAGCATCCCCTCCCACACACTTGCACGTATTTACTGCTCCTTGGTCTCGCGTCTTCATGCTGGCACGTTGGCTTCTAATGACCCCACCTGAGTGACCATTGGTGAGCAATTATTTCCAGGTCACTCAACTACAGAGGGTATGAGAGCCTCCCCACTCTTATCCCTGGCTCCTATGAGGATCATTATGCACTAACAATGGATACCAGTGGAGGGTTCTGATCAGTAATCAGTGCCAGTAAAACAGCTGATTTTAATCTCCCAATTCTCAGAAGCCCAGGGCTGATTTAAATCATTGTTATTCAATTGGTGAGATCAGGCAAGTGGACATGTGGATTCCATGTATAGCTGTTACCTTTGTCGATTATATCATCTGTATATTAAATCTCCATCTTTCTTTTGTAAATTTACTGTCCAGTTATTTTTTTTCCAATTTTCTCCCTTTACGGATGCGTCTGCCTCTTGACTTCTGTCAAACTCAGGTCTGGTAATACTCACTGGCATTCACTCGACACTCATTCAACTCTGACTGTTAATAAATCTGGGCATACTGTGGTCAAAAATACATGTTTCACTTTCAAACTGACTGAATTAAAATACAGTACTTTACAACAGTAGCATGCAGTGTATCTGTGTAGGGCTTAGCGGTGAACAACAACAAGAAAATTACATTTATAGAACACCTTTCACATTGGGAGGACGTCCCATGGAGCTGAACAGTCAGGTCAGGACCCAAACAAGGGAGAGGGGCAGGGGAGTGGGGAGACAGAGTTAGGAGGGCAGCAGTAGGCACAATCGAAGAGGAGGGTCATGAGACCAGCCTTGAAGGATGCAAGGGAGGGAGCGAGGCAAAGGGCCTATGGGATGGAGTTCCAGAGTGCGGTGGCAGAGAGGCTGAAAGCCCATCCGCCGATGGTAGCGGGGGTCGGGCGGGGGACATGGAGCAGGCCAGAGCCCCCTGAATTGAGGGGCCGCAGAAGTTCATAGGGGAATAGCAGGTCGGAGAGGTGGTGGGGGGGGGGGGTGCAGCAAGGCCGTGAATGGCCTTGAAGGCGAGGATCTTGAATTTGATCATCAATCAATCAAAACTTACATTTACATAGCCCCTTTCATGTTGAGAGGACGTCACAAGGCACTGTACAGTTAGGTAGGGACAAGAGCAGGGGGGAGGGGTCGGGGCAGGATGAAGAAGCGTAGGAAAATTGACTATATTTGTGGGCAAAATGCAGCAGCCAGATTGAGCAGTGTCCCACAAACAGTCATGGAAGTGGGATTAGGGGAAAAGGGGGGGAAAGATGGCAAGGTGAGAGGTCGGGGCAGTGGGAAGGAAAGCAGGAAAGCTGACTGTAAACTTGTGAGCGAAACATGCCAGCCAAATTGCGCACAGCAGTGTCCCACAAACAGGCACGGAAATGGAGGCAGGGGAGAAAGGGGGAAAAGAGGGTAAGGGAGAGAGGGAGGGAAAGGTGGGTGAGGGGCAAGATCAGGGAGAAAGTGGGGTAAGAGGGAAGAGGGAGGGAAGGGGAAAAGGGGGGAGGAATCAAACAACAATAAACAACAAAAGCAATAATATTAACAACAAACAACAACCAACAATCATCCAGCAACCGCTCCTTGTCCTCGCCACCCACCTGGACGATCTTTAAAATGGCGGGAAACAGGGCCCAGTGTGGTGACAGGCCCCAAAACCAACCGGCTCCTCAGTTGGTGTACCTGGTGACTTGGTGATGGCCATGGTACCCCCGATACGGCGTATCTGGGCAGCTCGCACAGCAGCAGCGGCAGCCACCCGATCGACGTCTGGATCTCCCGCAACAAGATAATCCGCCGCTTGTTGCACTGGATTAGGCAAAAAGCTTCACAGGGGAACAGAGTTCACCTCGCCCGATGACGACGAAATGCCTGTGTTCGAGCGGACACAGACACAGCTCCCCGCAGATGCAGGGGAGCTGCATCTGCGGGGAGATGATTGTTGGTTGTTGGTGCCGGTGAGGACACAAGCTGCAGAATTTGCAATTTGTGAATTGCAGAATTCATAAATTCTGCTGCTTGTGAAGGGGAGAACCAGGAAGACCGACAAGGAGGGAGTTTCCATAGTCGAGCCTTGATGTGACAAATGGATGGACAAGGGTTTCAGCAACCTGAGGGGTGAGGGCAGTGGCAGAGTCTGGCGATGTTGAGAAGGTGATGGAAGGCAGCACTGGTCACGATGCGGATGTGGGGGAGGAAGCACAGTTCAGGGTTGGATGAGATGCCCAGGTTCCCGACTGGCTTAGAGAGGTGGAGAGTGCAGCCTCGGATGCTGATGGTGTCAGCATCTGAGGTGCGGAGGCGCTAACATGAGCCAATCAGGGGTGCCTCAGTTTTGTGGACATTCAGCTGGAGAAAGTTGTTTTTCGTCCAGGACTCAATGGCAGACAGGCAGGCGGGACGACGGTAGTCCTGGAGTTGAGGAACAGGAGTTAAGTGAAATTCAGAACCCAGATTTACCAGCACAGTCCCGTTGAAAATCCAAGTATTGTAATAAGTGTTCAAGGTTGGAGGTTTCAACTCAGCAATAGAAGTTGTTTTTTTTGCAAAGGCACCAGTTTCTTCTGTTCTGTTGGCAACAAACACAGTACATCCTTTAGTTGTTTCTGTTCCAAATTTTCCAATGTTTTCCTTGGGAGCTGGTTATCAACCTTCAGTTCAGACTCAAGTAGATGATAGTTATTGGATGTGAGTTGTTATATTTCCTCTTATTAGAGTTGAAGCTCATGGTTCACGTGGGAGCCAAAGTGAGTGGCAGAAAATAATTTGTTCAGCAGCTATTGTCCAGACTCTACACATGATCAAGTCAGTGAGCTCTCCACATGCGAGTAAATCAAAACTATCATCCATACCTGCATGAGCATACAATAGTCAATGCAGCCTTTAACAACCACTCGGAGTTTGGAGCCAAAGTGGCCTTTATGTAAGGGTAGGCTAAGTGTTCACTTGTGTGTGGTTTTTAACCTGTGACAACAGGGGGCAGTAGCTGAATGGAAGTGCTTGCTTGAACAAGTTTGACTGATTATATTGCCATCTCCTCCATTAGGTGGCAGCATTGCACAATTCAAACCATAATAATTAAAAAAACACAAGAGCAAGTTTAACCACAAATCATTTAGGCTTTTCTTTTTTTTAAAAAAACTTACTGAAAGGTACATTTTAAAAAAATGCTTGCCACCGAAGATATTTCAATCAAGATTTTTTTTTAAAAAAAGTTACTTTTCTGAACACAGAACTTTGTAACAACAGTTAGTGAAAAGCCAAGAACATTAAATTGCTTTACTTTATATGATTTTACCTAACCCCAAAGTTACAACAGAAAACATTTAGAAACATTATATTTTAGAGCATTTATGGCAATACCATGTTGTAGATTTTTGGAAGCAATGATCAACCCAGTTATGAATTCTCTAATTCACAGTCTTCTGTAGATGGGCATGCAAGGATTTTTAAAAGTATTATGTGCAAGTCAGCAATGGGTACCATAAATTCACCTACAAATTACAATCCCTGCACTTTATAGTATGCCTTGTGAAATAGGCATCCTCCTGACATGGAAAGTGCACACCAAGTGCAAAGATCATAACGTCTTAAATCATTCAACTAGTTCAACATGTAAAAGTCAAAGACTGACCATTCAATCAATCAATCAATCAATACTTACATTTATATAGCACCTTTCACGTCGAGAGGACATCCTAAGGCGCTGTACAGTTAAGTAGGGACAAGAGCAGTGGGGGAGGGGTCGGGGCAGGATGAAGAAGAGTATGAAAATTGACTATATTTGTGGGCGAAATTGAAGCCATATTCAAACACTTGAACGGGGCTTCCAACTTCAAACTAGAGGAAAGTGGCAGGGAATTAGATGAAAAATAGAAATTTAGGTCCAGCTGTTTTAAACTAGTCAAACAAGATAACAAAAAAAATGTTTTAGGGAGGGCAACACTTTCAGGCTTTACAGTTAACATGTCAATTTATATATGAATAAGCAACTTATCCTTTTTAAAATTTCCGTAGTTGTGTTAAGTTTCCATGACCTCCTCCTACAATGGGTCAAAGCACTTCTAATCATTAAATAATGTTACAGTATAGGGTCCGGCGATATATCGATTATATCCGATATAATTTTCATATCGATATGCCGATATAGAATTTCAAAAATATCGATATATCGACTTTTCAATATATCGAGGACAAAATCGGAATGCGCGCGCACTGAATGCTCATCTCTATCCACAATGCACAGACCGAGGTGCAAAGCCGCCATATTGTATTCATAGTCCTAGAATACAATATTCAGGTATGCAAGAGGTGAGGGGAGGGCGGGGGGGAGAGAAATGGGGAGGAGAGATGGTGGGGGGTGGGTGGGGGGGGAGAGAGAGATGGTGGGGGGGTGGGGTGGGAGAGAGAGACGGCAGGGGGGGTTGGGAGGGAGAGAGAGATGGCGGGGGGGGGGGGGGGGGGAGAGATGGGGGTGAGAGACGGGGGGATGTGATATTATACAGATAGATAGACAAGGTGGAGTGTGAGAGAGAGGATAGAGACACAGAGACACAGACAGAAAAACACAGATGGAGAGAGTGAGTGTGAGAGACACAGAGAGAGAGAGATATTTACCTCCTGAGGAGATAGGCCCCGAATGCGCGCGCACCTCTGAATGCGCGCGCACCTTGCGACGCGCGCGCATGCGCAGTACAAAAAAAATGAAAATATCGATATTTCGGTATATCTCGATATGAGCCCATCGATATATCTAAATCTGAAAATTTCCATATCGACGGACCCTATTACAGTATTATATATTTTTAAGTTTCTCATTTATGGACATTTGTTGCTGATCTTTAATTGTTGTTAATATCTTAAAATTTCATTCTGAAGTCAAACCACAATAAAATTCAGAGAATATTATATTTGCACCCATTTATTGTTTAACTAAAGTGGTGGGCTACAATGTGAAGTCATTTTAAATGACTGAGTTTTAAAGTTGCATTTTATGTGCTCTGTTGATCTTGTGCATCTTGGTTGTGAAAATTCTTAGTATCGTTTTTTAGTTCTTCCTCTCCTCACAGCATTTCCTGGAATACAAGAGAGTTATTTGAAGTCTTGAACACAAGTTTACATTTTTTTTTACATTATAGTGATCAAGTTTGGCTCGTTTTGTTCAGTAATGTGTGGAACCTATCATCATGTTTAAGAGGATCTAAACCAGATACTCCCTGGAAGAATGCACTATATGTACCTAAACTTGGAGAATATTAATTGGCACAGTTTAGCAAGGGGCCAAAGCTTGGGGACCCCAGTATGTTGATCGGGAGGTACTCCTGTAGCTTAATTAGCTAAATTTGGGTAGTTTGTCATTGAAAGTATTGGCTGGCAAGCTTCTCTCTGCTTGTCCACCTAGGACTACCCTACCCATTAAGGGTTTGGCTTGCAGCTTTAACAAAAGCCAACAGGGAAGAATCCCAGCCTACAATGACCAGGACTGGCCCTTCAAGCCTAGCTGATGAGCCAAGCTTTTAACAATTCCTTAAATCAATTGACTTCAAAGTAAGATTTGATACAGAATCTGATTTTCTAACACATCCCATGCAAAAGATGGAGCTCACACACCTAATCGGTAACAGGTAAAGCTCAATTAAAATAATTGAAACTGCAAATTACTTAAACACTGGCTGCTCTGTCTTCAAAAATAAGTAGAATCTTAATAGCACTTTTACACTGAAATGCAACCCATTCTCCAAGTGCAAAATTTGGGAGAATTTGTCCATACTCTGTTACCTTCACATCAAGGAGATCAGACTAATAATGAAACTGGTAGGTACCACAGTGATTGGACCACCAATAAAGGTTTACATTGAAGACATATTATTTCAATCATACAAATAGTGGAAACCATTTTGGACGTCCTTGTGCATGCAAAAAAAAGTCTGGTTTATTTATGCAAGCTCCATCATTGAAATAATAGGGAAATGGGAGAAAGGCAAAGAGCAAAGCTAATGGCCATTTGGATGCAACTCCAGATCTCCGCTGGATATCTGAGAAGCAGAGGTAGCAACACAAAAAATTGTGTACACACATTAAGGGTCATCACACCACTTATACTCCCATTACCCCAGTTCTTGCCAAATTGCACTAGCTCCCTGTCGCAGAGCGGAT
Organism: Hydrolagus colliei; assembly: GCA_035084275.1. Lineage (NCBI taxonomy): Eukaryota > Metazoa > Chordata > Chondrichthyes > Chimaeriformes > Chimaeridae > Hydrolagus > Hydrolagus colliei. The sequence continues at coordinate 116,790,391 of CM068743.1, forward strand.
CGACTTCAACCTCTTCTCTCCTCACAGCACCCCCTATAATACATTCTTACAAGTCAATCTTTAGTGATGCTGACCTTGCAATCCATGTGATCGAGCAGACTCCCACATCTCTGCTTCATTAGGTTCTTTTGTGGCTCTCTTTGGAGGATTGGATTTATAAATTGTTCTAACTTTTTGTTGAGGTTTCTCTGTTTTTAAAAAAAGAACTTCATATCAGAAGACATTTGCTTAATGCAGCATACTGGTGAAAAATGCTTCCCCTCCCTACATAGTTCCTTCAAGTCAATGCTCAGTCTACCTCATATTTACTCACCATCCCCAGCAACCACGTAAAAAAAAAAGTGAATGAGATGTAGCAGTTAGCTCATCAGCCTCTGCCTCCACTCTCTAAAAACTCAATTCCAGAGTATCCTCACTTATTCCTTCACTTGTTCAGAATCTATCTCAAGACTATAATCTTTGATCGCACCTTCGATCGTCTTCCCACCCCTCCCAAATCGAATCCTCAGTTCAAGTGCAAATCTTGACTGTCCAGAGTTTTGGGATGTCCTCCCAATGCAAGAGGGGGTTATATAAATGTAATTTGTTGTTGCAGAAAAACATGTACATTACAAACTCAATCAGAAGTATAGTGAAAGGAGGAATCTTATATGGAGCACAGACATCCCAAAGACTGTTTAAAGCAATGAAAAGTAGTTATTTTAACAAAATTAATACAAATGCAGATCATGCAAACCATTGCAACACAAGATTTTACTTTTGGTGCATGTTCCAGAAAATGTAACCACAGCTTACCCATTGTATAAATTTATTCTACTGTCCTGAATACTAATTCTACAATATTCAAAACATTCATTGGATATGAAGCCAATCTATAAATTCTATAAGGAAGACGAGAGTGATTTAGGTTAGGACAAATATTTGTGTATCCAATGTACATGCCTTTTTATACCAAGAAAGATTTCCCAATATTTAAATAGTTCATCCTGTACAGCCCTGATATTTACGTGATAAGGTGCTATATAAAATGCAAGGAATATTATTTTGTGGTATATTAAGCAACATCAAATTTCATGTGCATAAAATGTGAACACCTACCATATTCTTTCACCGAATCCTCAGCATCAAGTGAATGTGCAATAGACTTGGGCTTAGCGCCAACTTTATTCCAATACTCATCAGCGGTCTCTTCACTCTCATTTTGTACTTTGTCCACCAAGAAAAAAAAACACAAATTGGAATTATATCAGTATTAATAAAATTGAAAAGCATTATGGTCATTTCAGTTAACCAATCTTTGCACAAAACAAGGCAAAAAGTTAATTGATAGTGACATACCCCACAACCTGCTAGCCCTTATAACAAATCCATTTACAAACATAATAGAATTGCATTTTTAAAAATAAGAATTGTGTACGTGTAATTTTGAATTTCTAATACATTGTGCTCTGGTTTAAAATAGCACAAGGTTGTTTGTCAAGAAAGGAAATCGGTGCAATCATTCACAGAAATTTGCTTTTGGTCCTTACAGACAGAGTTTCGAGCCTTATTGCAAGTGTGGTACAAGACGATCAACCTTTCAGTTTTAAATGTCATTGTTACACACATTTTGCTTGATAAATAAGCTTATGGTTGAAAAATTGTACTTTTAAGTTACTGGTAATGCATATTTTTGAAACATGTACAGCCAGAAAGATTTTTTTCTAAAAGGGGGAAAATTCAGTTTTAAAGGCATCAAGTCAGGAAATTTGGACCAATTCAGCAAATGCAAGAGAGAGAACAATAATAATATTAATTCTTGCATTTGATATAGCACTTTTCATGTCTTCTAGACATAACAAAGCACTTCACAGAATGTACTGTAAAGTGAATTGACTTTATATTTCTGGACGAAAACATAGCTGCCAATTGAGCACAGCAGAGTACCACAAACAGTTATGGATTGAAGTGACCAATTTATTATTTATTTCTTTTGAGGGAATATTATTAGGTGTGCGCACTGAGGAAACTTTTGCCCTGGGCTTGCCCTGCCTGGAATTAAATCTGGGTGTCTTTCACCACTGAACTACACTGATTCCACGATCAAGGTAGAGTTCATAAATGGAAATAAGTTTTTTTTTTAAAAAGAGCACTGAGCAAGAAGGTATGCTGAAATTGTACAAGACATTGTATAGGCTCCGGCTTGATCCACACCTTGCCCGCCCAGCATCGGTTGTCGGGTCTTCAGCCTCTCCACCCCCACCCTTTGGAACTCTATTCCACATTCCCTTTGCCTCACTCCCTCCCTTGGCTCCTTCAAGGCATTTCTCAAGACCCTTCTCTAAACTGAGAAAAGGTATGAGAGAATTCCAGATGGTAGGAGACTAAAAACTGAAAGCTTGGGCACCAATTAGGGGATAGGGGTCATGCAGCAAGCTTTAATTTGTTGAATGGAGGAGGCAAACATAGGAATGGGATAGGAGAAAAATCTGAGGGATAATGAACAACAACAAAATTACACAACAACAACTTCGATTTATATAGCACCCTCCACGCCAGATGGCGTCTCAGAGCATTTGTATAGCGCTTTTCATGTCAGGAGGATGTCCCGAGGTGCTGGTCAGTCATGGTTTCAGACCTGAGCTGGGGTCGCAAAAGGGGGGAATTTGGGGTGATCGATGGGACAGTCGAAGAGGAGGGTCTTGAGGCTTGCGTCAGCTTCTCCGCACCTCAGGGGTTGGCAGCATCGGCATCCAAGGCTGCACTCCCCACCTCTCAAAGCCAGTCAGGAACCTAGGCATCTTGTTCGACCCTGAATTGTCCTTCCTCCCCCACATTGGCGCCATGACCAGTACTGCCTTCCACCATCTTTGCAACATCGCCAGACTCCACCACTGCCTCATCCCTCAGGCTGCCAAAACCCTTGTCCATGCATTCGTCACATCAAGACTCGACTATGGAAACTCCCTCCTCGTCGGCCTTCCTGGCTCTTCCCTTTACAAACCTCAGATCATCCAGAACTCAACAACAACTTTGATTTATATAGCACCCTCCACGCTGGACGATGTCTCAGAGCGCTTCACAATAACGGATGCTGGGAACGAGCCAGGGGCAGGGGTTGAAAGGTGACCAAAGGCGCGGTCGAAGAGAAAGATCTGTGACCTGAAACTGTGAAGAGAGAGGGTGAGGCGAAGGGAGTTCCAGAGCCTCGGGGCGTAGTGGCTGAAGGCATGGCAGTCGATGGTGGAGCGAAGGATTCGGGGGACAAGGAGGAGGCCAGACCCGGTGGAGCAAAGGAAGCGGGTGCTGGTCTGAGGAGAGAGGAGGTCAGAGGGGTGGGGGGTTCAGAGGAGTAGAGGGATTTGAAAACAAGGGTGAGGATCTTGAAATAAGAGTCTGGTGATGTTGCAAAGGTGGTGAAAGGCAGTACTGGTCCTGGCGCGGATGTGGGGGAGGAAGGATAATTCAGGGTCGAACAACACTGCAGTTCGTGTCCTCTCCCGCACCAAGTCCCACGACCAATTCACTCCCCCCGCTCCATTGACTCCCCATTCCCCCAGAGGATCGAATTCGAGATCCTCATCCTCACTTTCAAGGCCATTCATGACCTTGCCCCATCCTATCTCTCCGACCTGCTGTCCCCCTTTGACCCTGCCCGCCCCTCTGTTCAGCGGGCACTGCTCTGCTCCAGGTTGTTCGCGTAGTCGAGCCAGGATGTGATGAAGGTGTGAATGAGGGTTTCAGCTGCCTGAGGGGAGAGGTAGAGGCAGAATCAGGCAATATTGTGGAGGTGAGGGGAAGCAGAGTAGGTCATGGCTTGGATGTGTGGGGAGGAAAGACAGTTGAGGATCGAATAAGACGCCTAGGTTCCTGACTGGCTTGGTGAAGTTGAGTGTGCAACTATGGAGGTTGATGCTGCCAGTGCCTGATGTGTGAAGGCGCTGGTGGGAGCCAATCAGGAGGGCCTCTGTCTTGTTGACGTTCAACTGTAGAAAGTTAGTTCTCATCCAGGACTTGACGTCTGACAGGCAGTCTGTCAGGGCAACAATCGTCCTAGAGTCGAGGGTAGAGGGTGTCAAAGAATCAAAATTTTACGGCACAAAAGGAGGCCATTTGACCCATCTGCATACATGTGGAATTTGACCCCATGTCTGTGGATGATGTCACCAATGGGGATGTAAATGTTAAAAAGTAGGGGGCAAGGATAGAGCCCTGGGGGATGCCTCAGGTGACAGTGTGGGGGCTGGAAGAGAAACCATTAGTTGTGACAAAAGTGAAGTCAGAGAGAAAAGTAAGAATCGAACCAGGCGAGGGAGGGTCCATGAAGATTGAGCTGGGAGGAGAGGCGGTGTAGGAGGATGGAGTGGTTGACAGTGTTGAAGGCAGCAGAGAGGTCAAGGAGGACAAGGAGGCAGAGAGAGCCCTGATCACAGATGTTTAAAATGTTGTTGAAAGACTTTTGACCAGGGCTGTCTCAGTGTATGGACAACACCGCAGCCAGATTGTAGGGGTACGAGGAGGGAATGGCGAGAAAGGAGCAAAACTGGGAAGCAATGACTCATTCTAGGGCCTTAGAGAGGAATGGAAGGTTCGAGATGGGGCGTTAGCTGGAGAGTAGCGATGGATCCAGCGAAGGTTTTTTCAGGATGGGGTGATGACAGCAGTTTTTAGAGGGGTGGGAACAGTGCCGATGAATAAGGAGTGGTTGATGATGTGACTTAGGATGGGGGGGGCTAGGATGTAGAGCTGAGAGATGAGGAGAGAGGTGGGCATGGGGTCAAGGGAGTTCATTTTTCAGATGAGAGCAAAGAATGCGGAGGGAGAGATAGGGTCAAAGGTGTGTAGTGGGGGGTGAGAGGGGGGGGGGGGGGGGGGGGGGTGGATCCTGCGTGAGAGGTAATGATGAGGTAGTGGTGGATGGGGTAGAGGCGGCTGAACGGATCCCCTCAATTTTTGATTCGAGAAAGTTCAGCATCTCCTCGATGTTGGAGGATAGGATGGATGAGGGGTGGGAGGGTGGACGGAGAAGACAGTTTGTGGTGGAAGTGCTCCACAAGGAAGTGCTGGAGCAAAATTGATTTACAAAGCTCACTTTATTGGTGAGCTAGCATCAGCTGATGAGGCAAACAACATTGTGTGTTGTAAACTTTCAACTAGCCGTTGTATCAGGAGATATTCCATCCCCCCACCCAAAGGGAAGTGGAAATTCGGCACTCTCTTCCCCAAAAGGATGCTGGTTCCATTCAAATTTAAGACTGAGATAGATAGACTTTTGTTAGTTATGGGTATTGAGGGATACAAGGCAAGGGCAGTTAATTGAACCGTATGGAATAGAGTGGCAGAATAGGCTGGAGGAACTGAATAGCTCATCCCTGCTCCTATGTTTCAAACAGGTTTTAAATATGCATCCACTGCATTTAGAAATCAAGTTACAATTGGGTTATTTTCCTACAGGTGAATACACTAAAGAAAGTTTTGGGCAATACGAATAGATACATTCATGCTAAAGAGTCACTTTTCGTCCTACTTTAGGATTCAGCAAATCTTAATCAGGTTCCTGGGAACGAGGGAGGAGATTAGACTGCAAATAAACAACAACAACAACTTGCATTTATATAGCACCCTCCATGCAGGGTAGCATCTCAGAGCATTTAACAGTGCCATAGTCTGATTCTGAGCTGGGGTGTGGTGGTTGTAACCACGGTTGAAGAGAAAGGTTTTCAGTTGAGGATTGAAAAAGGGGAAAGAAGGCACAGGACATAGGAAGTGAGGGAGAGTGTTCCAGAATTTATGGGCTTAGTGGCTGAACGTGTGATAGTGGGGTGGAGGGTGCAGGGACAATCAGGAGGTTGGTGACAGTCAAGTGAAGGCGCTGGGTGGTGGACTGAGAAGTGAGGAGATTGGAGAGGTAGGGAGCTGCCAGGGAGTGAGTGGATTTGAAGATGAGTGTGAGGATCTTGAAGTCGATTCATTCGGTAATGAAGAACCAGTGGAGCCTGGACAGAACTGGTGAGATGGGGATACAGAGTTTGGTCCAGGTCAGTATGCAGATAGCGGAGCTGAAAGAGCTGGATCTTTTGGATGGTGGAGACAAGGAGTGCACTTGAGTAATCCAGACAGGTTAGAAACAAATGGTTTCGGCTGCATTTATGGGGTAAGGTACTGTCAGAGGCTGGCGGCTGTCTTGGTCAGGGAAGAGATATGGGAGAGGAGGGACAGCTGGGGGTCGAAACAGAAATGTAGACCGCATACTGGTTCGTTGAGTCTGAGGGAGAGTCCGGAGAAGTTGAGGAGTTCAGATCTGTGAAGGAGCAAAGACATTGATGGGAGCCAAAGAGTAATGGTTCACAAATACATACAAACTTACCACTCATAGCCTTCTGTACACATTTTTTCTTCTCCTTGCGTTTTCGTTCTGGTTTGGCAGCTTGCCAGGCTTTCTGGAACTCACTGTCCAACCTGGCCAGGTCTCTCCGATCCGCTGCACCCTCGAGCAGCTCGGCTCCCCTCTTCCTCCCTTTCAGCTTGTCTTGCACCAGCCTCTTGCACGTCTGCATTGTGGTCAATTTGGATGTTCTGCGGAGAAGCGCCTTGCGGGAAGAGCCTGGCATCACTGCTCTGTGCTCTTTCTCCCCAGGGGAGGCTCTCAAGCCGCTGTACTCCTCGTCGGGCTCCTCTTGGGTCGGCTCAGAATCAGATGAGTGCCGACTCTTCTTCTTGGTCTTGGAGTTGAAGGAGTCGATGGAGAACCTGCGGCTTTTGCGGGACCTGTTGCCAGTCAGCGCATTGCCTGTGGGCGCCTGTTCCCCAGTCAAAGAGTCTTCCCTGTCGGAGAGCGCACGGTCAGTCGGGCTCCTGTTCAGAGAGTGGTACCTGCACTCGGTGAAGTTTTCATTGGGGGTGTCGGGGTAAGCTTCCTTGTGACAAGCGCTGCAGATCACCTTCTCCTTGTCCATCTTCTTGCCAGCAGCCGCTTGTGGCAGGTTTGAAGCAGACACCTCTGCTAGCTGGAGAGGGGCGGGCTGGTACATCAGGTGAGAGTATGATACTTGGTTGCTCAGGGGGATGGTGTCGAAGAAGTCGAGGGATGATTCTTCGTCCTTCGAGGACATCTCGTCGAAGGAGCCGCTGAGGATGCCTGGCCGGTCTCTGAGTGTTGTGGGCAGATGGGTTTTCCAGTGGTAATGTCGAGCGTGTTTCTGTAGCCAGGCCAGCACACTGGAGGATGGCACATATTCATCTCCCGACTCGGCAGAACAAGGTGAATCGCTTTGCATCGTCACTTCACCTATCGGCTCCTGGTGTTGGGCTGAGGGCGAAGGTCCTTTAGCATCAGTTTCCATGTTGGTTTGGCTCCTGTCCCTCTCCCCACGCGATGGGCTGTGCGGTTGTGCTGGTTTCTCAGACAAGACAGTGTCCAGCTCCTTCCTCACAGGCTTTGGATTTTCATCCGTTTTACGCGGGTCCGTCTCCAGATCCATCGGCACCGCAGCCCTTCCCGTGGCTCCTTTCACTTCGCATTCACTACAATCACTTTGCAGACATTTGCTGTGCGCAGAGAGCCCCTGGACTCGTGTTTGTGGTGTGGCTGCCCCTCCCGCCTCCACCCCAGGAGCCTGGGCTTTCTGGGTGCTGGGGTCCCCCTCAACAAAGGGGCTGTAGAAAGGTACTGCGCTGTCACAGGCACTCATAGACCACACCTCGCACTGGATGCGCTCCTCTGCCTGTTTGCTCGGTGTGGCGTTGTATATGGGAACTGTGGCCTCAAACGACCTCCAGACGTTGATGGAAGGGGCACCTTCACTGCATTCAATCCGGATCTCTTCCTTTTGAAAGGCGTAGCTTCCCGCCTGTGCGCTCCGGGTGTCCCCCGGCCCCCCGCCCTGCTCAGTCGCACTTGGCTCCTTACGAATCTCGGTGTGTGGTGATGGCCTCTCCTCTCTGGCCGCCACACCTGCACTGGCCGCAGGGGCTTCAAAACCAGCAGACCTGCTGGGCTGGCTCCTGGACTCGGGGGCTGGCTTGGCACTCCTAGTGGTTTCAGTCACCGTATCTGACGATCTCTTACTTTGGCCGCGATTTGTCTCATTAGTGTCGGTTTGCACTTCAGTGTTGGTCACGTTTCTTCGAATAGGATTGTAGTGCCTGAATCGGGTCGCTTGGTAAAATGTTGGACGAGCGATGAATGAGGAATTAAAGTAGGGTCTTCTATAGCCAGTGTGAGGCACAGGTGACTGTGGGCTAAAACTCCTGGTGTATTGCATTGGGCAGACTGGGTAATACAAACCTAAACCACTGCCATAGTCTGCATAGAAACCAACCAAAAAAAAAAAATCACACATTTCAGCAGACTGTACAATAATAAAAGTGAATCAAGAAAATCCCTATTACTGTAATATTCAAGTGTTATAATTTAATTGTAATCATTTAGATTTACAAGGAGATGTATGAAGGCACCAATTACAGGTTATTTGCAGACTAGGGAGGAAATATTTTCTTGCCAACATTTTTGGTAGTCAACAAAGGAAAAATAAATAATAATATACACACGTGTGGGTGGTAGATGTCCCAATGCAGAATGGCGTTAAATAAAAGGAAATGGGTCAGATGATAGGCAGTAGCAGACATGACTTTTTAAAATATATAATAAACGCATCTCAATTGAGTATTTAGTCAAAACAGAGAATGAAAAAGAACTGTGATTTGGAATAGACCAACACACATGGCTGACTGTCATGGTTTTTCTTGCCTGGACACTTGTCGCAGTATTGCACTGTGCCCTGTAGATCTTTAATATGTCATACAGACTCATAGTATTTCTCCCCTCGTCTTTTAAAGGCATAATGTTCAGGCTGGGTTAGAGTCCCAATGGACACCAGCCAATTTCAGTTGCTTTCCTTAAGACTAATTGATTACTTTGCAAGTGTGAATGCAGACAATGTTGGCTATTCAACCGTGGAGTAGTTCATTACTGAATTAATCCAGTCCTTCTCAACACAACAACAATTGTGAGTGTCCAGTAGGCAGCATCTTGCAGGAAGTTTGATTGATTTATTAGTTTGGCTGTGTTGCAAACTGAGTGGTTGGTGACTTTACCAACTGGTCAATCAACAACAATTGTATTTTTATAGGCTAGTACTTCCTTACACTTCACAGGGTGCTGGAAATCAATCTAAGAATTTTTAAAAATACATTTTTAAAAAAGCTTAACTTTTAGGTAGGTAGGTAGTCTGAAAAAATACTATAGAAGTGAGCTACACGGTGAAACTGTCAGAACAGGTGAAAAAGTAAAAATATGATGGGGGGGTTGGGGCGAGGAGGGGAGTCACGGGCAGGACAAGATTTGTCACTCATAGGCTATGACTCTGGTCAATTGGACTAATGGGAGTTGACTTTCACTCAAGCCACAAGGCTTCCCATTTAACAAGTGTATTAGAAGCCATCTTAGTTACGATTTCAATGGTCACCATACCTGAGCACACACAACATAAAGGTTCTCTTCAGTGGCATCGAGAAAGCAATCCCATTCTAGATACAAAACTGGTTATAAATGCAGATTGAAAGGGACACCCGAATAGCTGCTCTTCTGAACCCAATAACTCGTGGTCAGCAAATCTGCAGTCAGCATGCACTGCCTGATTACCCCTCCCCCAACGCGAGAGATAATTTCTCCTGTTCAAGCAGACAGAGAACCTGCTCTTAGACTATGGGGAGGAACGCAAATCTCACTATAGTGCACAGTTCGCGGCTTGTACAGTTCAATAACACTTTAATGAGCCGTTCAATGAACCCCCTTCAAAATGGGCACTAATTATCTTTCTTAAAAAATTACTTCAAGGTTCTTCTAAATAAACCGACATGCCCTAAACAGCTACACAACCAAACAAACACTGGAAGCAAGAGGTTATTGAGAGAGTTTCAACATTTGTCACACGCCCACCACCCCCTCCCCACCCCCAAATAAGCACGTCTCTCTCTATAGCTTCACCTGCAAACAAACTGAAAGCTTTCATTCACTTACCTAGTGATGGATAGAAATACGGTTGGAAGGCGGCAGGGTGCACGAAGTGAGATACTGGAGGTGAAAACATAGGTTGTGTTTGTAGAGGTGGGAGAAAGAAAGGCCTGGCGTAGTTTGGCATATGCCCATCGTGTACTCTGTGGCCGGATGGTGAAGTCATCACGACTGGCAACAAACAAAAAGTCAAAATAAAAATATAGCTGTCCAGGATCAGGAGAATAGTCATAGGAGCTCTAGCTGCCGGGCAAAAAACAAGAGAGAAAGTTACATCTTAAAGAGCACAGAACATACCAACGAAAAGTTTTACAAACAACACTATTTTGAGGCAAGGCAAAAGTGGCCAGAAATCAAATTAATGTAGGACCAAAATCAACTTTTTCCTTACCACCCAAAAAGGGCACATTTCATACAGTAAACCGCACACCCACTATAACATTCACGATTTTTGTAAAACAAACCCTCCGTGCCAGATACCTGATTTACTCTTTACATCTGCAACACCCCCCCGTGTATCCGCCCGCCTTCACTCCAGCACTCTCTCCTGAGGTTCCATTTATCAATTAGTTTAAAGGAAAGGGCCAATGAAAGCAGACAGTCAGAGAGGGCGGCTGATTCAAATTCACAATCCTGGTCTGAGTGCAGACATGCACGGCTTGACAGCAATAACAATTTTAAAGCTGCGCCACTTCTTTCTCCATTCGGTGAGATTTAAAAATCTCATTCATTTATAATTCTGGTTTGCAATTTGGGCTATTTTTAGAACAACCTGAAATTAAACTTTTGATAAAAATGTTTTTAGAGAAAACATTCCAATGCTGCTTTATTAAAACTTAATACTGTTTGTAAACCATGCAGCTAATCTTATTTTCTATATTGGGGACTGCTTCATCTCTCGAAGGGAATTACTCTTCGTAGATAAATAATGATAGCAATCTTTGTATTTGATATACAACAAAACAACAAAATTACATTTATAGAGCACCTTTCACGTCAGGAGGATGTCCCAAGGCGCTGGACAGTCACTGTTTCAGACCCGAGCTGGGGTCAGTGGGGGGAGCGAAGTGGGAGATTAGGGGTTCCCTATGGGACCATCAAAGAGGAGAATCTTGAGGCAGGACTTGAAGGAGGACAGGAAGGGTACGAGACGATGGGACTGCATGATGGAGTTCCAGAGATTGGAGGCAGAGTGCTAAAAGCTCGCCTGCCAATGGTGGGACGAATGGGTCAGGGGACGAGGAGAGGCCAAAACCTGCTGAGCAGAGAGGTGGACAGGTTGGTAAGGGGTTAGAAGGTCACAGATATAAGGTGGGGCTAGGTTGTGGAGGGCTTTAAATGTGAGGACCCGGATCTTGAATTAGATCCTCTGGATGATGGGGAACCAATGGAGTCAAGCGAGGATGGGGGAGATGGGGTCATGGAGTTTGGAAAGAGGACAAGGGCTGCAGAGTTCTGGATCATGTGCAACCTGTGGAAGGAGGAATTAGGAAGGCCAACAAGCAGGGCATTTGCAGAGTCAAGCAGGGATGTAATGAAGGCGTGGATGAGGGTTTCGGTGGCTTTGGGGATGAGGTAGTGGCAAAGTCAGGCAATATTGCAGAGATGAGGAAAGGCAGAGCGAGTCATTGCTTGGATATGGGGGAGGAAAGACAGTTGAGGGTTGAACAAGACACCTAGGTTCCTGATTGGCTTGGTGAGGTCGAGTGAGCAACCATGGAGGTTGATACTGCCAGTGCCTGATGCATCAAGGCACTGGCATGAGCCAATCAGTAAGGACTTTGTCTAGTTGACATTCAACTGAAGAAAGTTAGCTTTCATCCAGGACGATGTCTGACAGACAGTCTGTCAAGAAAGTACTAGTTCTGGAGTCATAGAACCATAGAATTTTACAGCACAAAAGGAGGCCATTTGGCCGATCTAGTCTGTGCCGGCTCTTTATAAAAAGCAACTCAATCCCATTGACCAGCTCTCTCACCATAATCTAACAGATCTGTTCTCCCTAAATAAAGATCTAATTCTCTTTTAAAAGCTGTTATCGAATCGGCCTCCACCACCTTTTCAGCCAATGCATTCCAGATTCGAACAATCTGCTGAGTGAAAAAAATTATCTTCAGCTCCCCTCTGCTTCATTTTGAAACTATTTTAAATCTGTGACCACGAGTCACAGATTCACCCACCAGTGAAAACAGTTTTTCCTTATTCACCCTGTCGAATCCCCTCATGATTTTATAAACCTCTATTAGGTCTCCTCTCAATCTTCTCTGTTCTACAGAGAATAAACCTAGCCTATCTAGCCTTTCCTCATAACTGAAGTCCCTTAATTCTGGTACCATTCTAGTAAACCTTCTTTGCACCCTTTCCAATGCCTTAACATCCTTTCTATAGTGTGGTGACCAGAATTGGACATAGTACTCCAGCTGAGGCCTAACCAAAATTTTATAGAGGTTAGTCAGCACCTCCTGATTTTTGTACTCTATATCACTATTTGTAAAGCCTAGTATCAAATATGCCTTCTTAACAGCTTTGTCTACCTGTCCTGCCACCTTCAAAGAGTCACTACCACAAATCCCAAAGTCTCTCTGTTCCCTCACACCCCTTAAAAATTTACTATTCAGCCTATATTGCCTCCCCTCATTTCTTCTCCCCAAAAGTATCACCTCACACTTCTCTGCATTAAACTTCATCTGCCATGTGTCTGCCCACTTTATCATTTTATCTATATCTTCTTGCAGATGCTTACTATTCTCCTCACTATATACTATTCTCCCGCGAGTCGAGGGTAGAGGCAGACAGATAGAGTTGGGTGTCATCTGCATACATTTGGAAGTTAACCCCATGTCTGCAGATGATGTCACTAAGTGGGAGCACTCTGACCCTCAGACATGCTGAAGGCATTTGTCGATCAGATAGGCGATAAGGAAACACTGAGGTTTGGGGCAACAGCTGCTGGAAGATGTTACCTGGAGTCTGAGTTCATTAATACACTATTCAGTGCATGGAATCCACTATGATTGGCCTGCAGAGAAAAGCAGCTGCTGCTTAAACTCTGCACCTTCAACTGGTGGAACCATTACTCAATGGGAAAGAAAGCTGAACTGGCTCCAAGGTAACATGCTTGGCAACAGAATGCCACAATCGACCAGCCCTCACTGGCAGTCTTGATTTCCAATTCCTAAGCCAGGCACGTCCAGAGTGTTCTAGGGCACTGCTGATGATAGCAACAACAAATACAATAGTAAAATTACATTTAGCCTTTCACATCGGGAGGACCTCTCAATGCACTGAACAGTCAGAAGTCAGGATCTGAGAATGGCAGGGTTGAGAGGAGGGAAGGCAGAGAGGGAGTGGGGGGCGGCCAAAGGCACGGTTGAAAAGCAGCCTTGAGTCGAACCTTGAATGAGGCAAGGGAGGGAGCAAGGCAAAGGGATTGTGGGATGGAGTTCCAGAGAGCAGGGGCATAGAGTCTGAAAGCTGGGCCGCTAATGGTAGAGTGGGACGGGCAGGTGATGTGAATCAGGCTGGAGCCTGATGCTTCGGATGTCCTCTCGATGTGAAAGGCACTATTAATGTAATTTTGTTGTTGCTGAATAGAGGGAGCAGATAGGTTGATATGGGGTCAGCGGGTCAGGTAGGTAGGATGGGGCAAGGCCGTGGAGGGCCTTGAAAGTGATGACGAGCTCACTTCTCGAATTCCATCCTCTGAGTGGAGCCGGACGACAGTGGAGGTGATAGGCCCATGGAGCCTAGTGCAGGAGAGGACATGAGCTGCACAATTTTGGATGAACTGCAGCTTCTGGAGGGATGAGTTGGGGAGTCCGACAAGGAAGGAGTAGTCGAGCTGTGAGGTAGCAAATGCGTGTATGGAGGTATCAGTTGTATGAAGTGTTAGGCAGTGGCAGAGTTGGGCAATGTTGCGGAGGTGGTAGAAGGCAGTGCCGGTCATAGCAAGGATATGGGGGCAAAAAAGACTGTTGAGGTCAGGACCAGAGCATGGTAGTGTTGGGATGAGGTAAGGCAGAGATGGAGTGGGGGTGGCCAAAGGCACGGTGGAAAAGCAGTCTTGAATCAAACCTTGAAGGAGGCAAGTTGAGGTTTGAACAAGATGCCCATGTTCCTGATTGGATTGATGAGGTAGAGTTTGCATCCATGGACACTGATGCTGCGAGCCAATCAGAAGGGACTCGTTCTTGCTGACCTTTAGCTGTAGAAAGTTGTCTCTCATCCAGGATGATGTCTGACAGGCAATCTGTCAGGACACCAGTTGTCCTAGAATCGAGGGTGGAGGCAGAGCAATAAAGTTGTGTGTTATTACGTACATGTAGAAATTGTCCCCATGTCTGTCACCAAAGGGGAGCATGTAGAGATTGAAGAGGAGGGGACCAGGGACAGAGCCCTGAGGAACACCACACGAGCCAGTGCGAGGGCTGGAAGAAAAAACATTAGCGGAGATAAATGGGAGACCATGTGAGAGATAGGACCTGAACCAGTCAAGGACAGAACCTTGAATGTTGAAGAGGAGAGGCAGTGAAGGAGGATTGAGTAGTCCCCATGTGGAAGCCAGCAGAGAGAGCGAGGGGGACGAGGATTGAAGTGACCAATTGATTGTTTTTATTACCCCCGGAAAAGCGGTACACCAATCAACTAACAGCTGCATTCCTACTTCCTGCTAGGTAAACAAACAGAGGCATATGGAGTAGGAAACTTGCCCAACATTTCGCCCTGCCAGGAATTAAATCCAGGTCTCTCCCGGGCAAGGTGAGTACTCTAATTTGTATTGATTTCTACAGTTGAATGTCAACAAGACTGAAGCCCTCTTGATTGGCTTGTGCCGACATCTCTGCTTGATGAGGTGGAGTGTGCATCCATAGAAGTTGATGTTGCTAATGTCTGAGGTGCGGAGGTGCTAACGCAAGCCAATCAGGAGGGCTTTGGTCTTGTTGACATTCAACTGTAGAAATCAATACAAATCAGACAAGTAACGTAGTCAGCAAATGCTTTAAATAGAGTCTGAATCTGTGATACTTGGCTTAAATCTATTTGTGTACATGTGGTGCATTTAAATCACGCAAAAATGCAAGCAGGGATAACTAGAAAAAAACAAACATTTATATCAAACTATACATTATGATGTGGCTCTTTGAATGTTATTTAATATTTGATATCCTCAGGTCTCTGTGCGTAACACAATACTGTATCTACATAATTGACTTGGTGTTACATTTCTAATCTTTAACCCATTACTGAGAGATGTATGAGAGTAGCATAGGGACACATCCTCTGATTTATCTTCCTTCCCACATGATCACATCTAGGCTGCACAACTGGTTTTGGAACCTCAGTATGTGCAGAACTGTGCACTCCCTCCTCACGAATACCTTTACAATGATCATTCCCTTTCATTGTTCCAAAGTGCTGCATTGGACCACCCACTTCAAATTCACTTATTTATCCCTACTATGAGAATTCATCTATGAATCAGACAAATAAACATTTGTTCATGTTTCTCTGCAGAATGAAATCTTGCTGCTGGATTATACAATGCTGATGGAGAATGCAGCGTGTGATACAATCACAAGACTTGATTATCATATCTATCAAAAACGCCACCAAAGGCCAACATTAGCTTTCAGATGGCTTAGAGATGAGATCCTTCCCTTTGCAGATTGTTGTTTCTCAAGATATCTTGTTATGATTGTTGTTCTGAGAAAACACACCCAGACACTGAATTTTATTGAACATTATCCTGCAAAGTTACAAGGAATGTACAGCATTGAAGAGGGTTGAGGGTTCCTTAAAGCTCAGGAAGAGAAACAAAAATCTAATTATTTATAGGAATGCAGAACCAGTTAAGACTATTAAAAATTATATAGTGGCTTCTGTTAGCATTCTATTCTGCTAATTTCCTTTGAAGCTTCATTCCAAAGCTGTCCCAATAGATGCTGTGGCCAATTGACACAAAGCACTGCCATTAGTCAGTATGGTTGACCACTTTAAATCTTTGCTGGCAAGTAGTATTGTTCTCATTTTTACTGTTCAATTTTCTTTCTTCAAATAGTATGAGGGTAACCCTTGAGGGTTGTTTATTTTGGGTGGTGAGTATGCTTTATTTTGTACTTGCTGGTAAAAATGACCCATTTAAAGCTTTCACGATCCATGTGTATTTTCCATCATAATTCAACCCAAAAGTTGTCAGGTTGGTTCGGTTGGCTCAGTTGGTAGCAATCCTTCCTCTGACTTGGAACCTTGTGTCTAGGGCTAGGATGACATAACAACACAGCGCTGGACGTGCACTGTGTTGTTGGGTCTACTGTCCTTTGGTTGATATGCTCAAATAGTGAACAATGAACAAACAGATGAGACTTTATCTGAAGGCACCTTGGGCAATCCAGTGCTGCCTCAATACTGACCTTGAATATCATTCTAGATTGTGAGTTCTAGTTCCCAAACTTTCTGCCTCAGAGATGAGCATGCAACCAACCAAGCCAGGCTGATATTTTATTTAATGTTCCAAGGTGTAGAAAAGCCAACCTGAACTTGTGCAAAATTAAAACCTTTTGAATGTTTTCAACAAGGCCACTTTATCTCCGGTAGCCAGATGCAGAAACCTCACAGAAATTTAAGGCGTATAATTGATGCTTGTTTTCCCATTAATTCCCCAAATTACATCGGCCATCTTAATATACATAAAGTGATGTTTTGAATATAATTTAGGGCCCAGGGTGTTTACTTGTTCCACAAATACCATAATTGAATGTTGACTGAATCATTACTTTGATATACTTTGGCACAATTCTCAAAGAGTATATATAAAACTGTTTCAGTCTGGAGTTTATTATTATTTCAAGTGATTGTAATAAGACAGTCTCAATAAATAGCTGATTTATCATAATTATCTATACATGTTATGTAGCATCTATTATGCTTGTGAAATGTCTCAAAGCATTTCAGAGGGCGTTACTGTAAAATGCAGTGACTATTTGTAGTTAAAAGCAGCAGGGAATTTGTGCACAATAAGATCCAATAAACAGCCAGGCAGTGAAAGATCCAAGAAGCATCACTCAAAATAAGAAGGGAGATTTTTCCAAAGCTTGACCAATGTTATCTGAAGGATTGTTGCCCAGGACGTGGGGAGTTACTCCCTTCTGTTTCAGATAGTGCCATTGGATCTTTAACATCCATCCGAACAAGCAACTGGGATCTTGGTTTAACATCTCATCTGAAGGTCGGCACCTTTTACCAACGCACTGCTCCCCAGTACTGAATGGAGCACCAATGAATTTTGAAATCCCGACATAGGGCTTTAACCCAATTATTTGAGTACATTATTACATCCTTTTGTTTTGATTAGGGGGAAGGAAAGAAATTGTCTATTTTGTATCCTTTTAGAAAATAGCTTTATGTCAGAATTATTACTGCGCCTTAGTGCTGAATTAAAATAAGAGCTGAATTAACATAAATTGGTAACTTTTGTGACACTTTTTCAGCCAGAAATCCATATTCAATTTCAATATAAAATTCATACTTTTAGTAACTTTCTAAAAGGTATACAGTTCTCCCTATTCTGTTTATAAATCATTTTGCCAAATGTGTTTTAAAAGCAGGAAAGCAAAGTTCTAAATGGTATACTGGCTTCAGGCTTATCCAACAGTGGTGGGCCAAAGCGGATTGAAGAGCAAGCAATAAATCAGAGGGAAGAGTGGCTGGGAATGTATGGCTGGAGAAGATTGAATTTGAAAAGTGAGACAAGAATCTTCAACGTGATCCTCTGAGATACTGGAAGCTGATGGCATATTGGAAGCAGGTGTGCGATGCATCCGAGATTTAGTTTGCAGAGTTTGGGGATCTGGGAAGTGGAGTATGGCTGGCTCCATCAATAATCTCAGACTTGGGTTTTGCAGTTGAAAGCGGTCAATGAGAGTCGTTATGAAAAAGGAGCTGATATTTGTCATACAAATGTTCATAGCAAAGTCTTTTGATCCTTTGAGTTCATCAAGGGTTACATTGTTTAACCATGGATAGTTGCAAGCTTTCAACTGCTTGTCCAGCTAGGAGCACCCCACCCATTAGAGCTTTGCCTTGCAAGGTTACAGGAACTGAGTGAAAAGAATCCCTTCTCCAAATGCCTACTGTATCTTCAGCAGTGTCCTGGGGTACTGTGGATTCACCTGTCTCAGGAATTGGAATGGAGATTGCAAAGGAGGGTTGGTTTAATTCCAAATTTGATTCCATTGCCAACTACAGTATGTCACCTTCAAGCCAATTCAGTTCGGTGGAGCTTCCACTTACCCTTGCCACTAACAGGGAACGTGAGTTGGGTTTAGACTCTCGTGAGACAGGTTCTTTTCCCTTAATGATGAGATGTTGCTGCAACAGACTTGTAGCTCAATGGTTAGAGCACTCGCACATTTCCAGGCAGGATGAAACCTTGGGCAAATTTCTTTATTCCATACGTCTGATAATAATCCCTCAAAAATAAATTAATTAGTCAGTTCAATCCATGACTATTTGTGGGACACTCCTATATGCAATTGGCTGTTGGGTTTTGCCCACAAATACACAGTCAATTCACTTTACAGAATATTCTGTGAAGTGCTTTGAGACGTCTAGAAGACGTGAAAAACTTTATATCAAATGCAGGGATTATTATTTTTATTCACAGTATTTATGATATTCAACTGCATGTAGACACTCTGGTATGTTCTTTTTCGAGAATTTTCAAATAGCAGGAGTCTTTAACTGAAATAACATGATTTTAATTAGTATTGCTATAAAGAGAAATACCGTACCATAGAGTATTGCGAATGATCAAATGTATGATGGGACGTTCTAATGTTAGACACTAGACATCACTCGTGCAACGCTAATGGAAGGTCAGATTCCTGTGCTAGAAGTCTGTTTTTTTGTATCTGACAAAGTAAAGTAGTTTAGGCAGCAAATGTGAACTACAATTTGATACTCAATTGATCCAACAAGAAAGGCATTTTTCACATGTATATGTAGAATTGTACAAATTAAACAGATGAACAATAAATGAACCACCAATTTGGGGGTAAATACTCTGACTTGAGTTTGCCATTGGTTGTGGCAAGAGGAGACCGTCTAGGTTTATGAGTGTTGAACAGTTGACGGACAAACAAGATACCAATGTTCCGGACTGTTTTAGTGAGGTGTACTGTGCATCCATAGATGGTGATGCTGCAAGTGCCTGAGGTGTGGAGGTGCTGATGGGAGCCAATCAGGAGAGTCTTGGCCTTGTTGACGTTCAACTGTAGAAAATTAGCTCGCATCCAGACAGACATTCTGTCAGGACAGCAGTGGTCCTGGATTTAAGGGTGGAGGCAGAGAGATAGAGTTAGGTGTCATCCACATACGCATTAATATGTGGATATTGACCCTTTGCCTGTGGATGATGTCACCAAGAGAGAGCATGTTCAGGTTGAAGAGGAGAGGACCAAGGAATGCTGAGGAACTCATGAGAACATGCGGGGACCAGAGAAGAAGCTGTTTGTAGAGACTAAGTGCAGATAGTGTGAGGTAGGATCTGACCCAATCAACAACAACAAAATTACATTTGTATAGCACCTTTCATATCAGGAGGACATCTCAAGGATAGAACGATGAAAGTTGAGGAGAGGCAGTGGAGTAGGATAGCGTGGTCAATGGGGAGTTAGTGAGGAGTGAGTGAACAGTGAATGAAGAGTGAGTAAAGGATGAATGAGGAGTAAGTGATTGCATGGAAAGCAATTACTTGCCTCACCCTAAATTTCATCTGAATTCCTGCTTCTTTGGGTCTCTTATCACAATGACCTTACTGCCTTAAGATGATTTCCTTCATGATTCCCTCGCTAATATCCTTGACATCTTCTGCACTGTTTACTATTCCTGCAAGACCCCATGGTACACCAACCAGCTTCACTCCCTTAAATCACAGGTGTGCATATGAAATGCACCTGGATCAAATCTAATCCTCCACCAGATTTAGCTGGACTGCACCAAAAGTTAGCGCTCTGCCCTTGCCTCAGCTATATTGTCCTTTTACTCCAAGAACATTCTGGATGCCAAACAACACCCAAGGCTCATCTTCTCCATTACAAACCAACTCCTTCGCCCCACCTTTCCCCCATATCCCACGCATCCTCTCCTCTAACTCCAAATGTGAGATGTTGAACTTAATGTCCAAAAATTTAGAAATCTATTTTGCTATCTCTGACCTCTGTACTGGCACCTCCTCCCCCATCTCCTCTTCAACAGTCTCCATCATTTGTAAAATGAAACCTCCATCTGCTCCCTTGACCCCCACACTTTTCTCGCAACCTCCTAGCTCCATCTGTTTATCCCACTTTAACCAACATTTTCAATCTCTTTATCCACCAGCAGAGTTCTATCCACTTTAAAACCGATCATCACACCTCACCCTCAAAAAACCTTCCCTTCATCCATCCCTATTGCCATCTCTAAACTTCCGTTCCTCTGCAAAGTACTGAAACAAGTTGCTGCTTCCCAGCTTTGCTGCATCAACCCCTCAAATCAGCATTCCACTCTGTTCATAGTAGAGAGACGAGTGAGTGACTAAGTATAATAAATAATAATAATCCTTACATTTATATAGCGCTTTCCACGTCTTATCGACATCTCAAAGCGCTTCACAGAATACAACAACATCCCAAGGTTGGGACCAGAGCAGCGGGGGAGGGAGAAGACAAGAGGGAATGGGGGAAAAGAGGTAGGGACCAGACCAGGCGGGGAAGTGGGAGGGGTCGTGGTTGGGGGAAGGAAAGTAGGAAAATTAACTGTATATTTGTGGGCAAAATGCGGCAGCCAAATTGCGCACAATGGTGTCCCACAAACAGTCGTGGAAGGGGAGTGACAGAGTGTAGGAGTGAGTGTGTGGAGGTGGAACGAGTGATTGAGATCGACAATGAGTGTGTGTGCAAAATGCTCTGGGGGAGAGATGTAGTTTTGACGTCAGCATGAGTGTCTCGTGGGCTGTGTGTGTGAGGTGGGGCGTGTGTGTGTGGGGGCTGTGGGTGGGGGGACTGTGTGTGCGGTGTCTGTATGTGTGGGTGGGGGCTATGTGTGTGGGGGGGGGCTGTGTATGGGAGGGCTGTGTGTATGTTGGGCTGTGTGTATGTCGGGCTGTGTGTGTGAATGTATGGGGGGCTGTATGTGTGGGGGGGGGAGGGTGTGTATCGGCGGGGGCTGTGTATGGGAGGGCTGTGTGTATGTGGGGGTGGGCTGTGTATGGGAGGGCTGTGTGTATGTGGGGGTGGGCTGTGTATGGGAGGGCTGTGTGTATGTCGGCCGGGGGGTTGTGTGTATGTGGGGGGGCTGA